>JAFMSR010000006.1:1249926-1974926 GCA_022818135.1 Saxidomus purpurata
CAAAAAAATAAGACAAGTATTGAAAAACTGGCCATTATGTTAAAAAAGAAGTCTACTTGTCGTGTTATTTACACGGCATGTCGACATAACTAAATGCGACAAAATGACTTTATTTAAATTGTGATATATACTAAAAAATTTAAACGACGTAACTTTTGATGCGATTTTAGTGGCTTTCCGACATAAAGGTTCTACATACATCGGCAAACATATAAAATATTGTTATAGCGAGGTACTTCATGTCGCAAAGACTAGCTGATATATGTCGGAAAAATATTATTTTGAAGATGTCCGAATAATTTATGTCAAAAAGACAGCTACATGTCAGTATGTCTGATAAAATTGTGTGGTAAAACTATAATTATTATGTAGACAAGACATCGAGATATCGTGTTATTTCACAGAATGTCGACATAAATACTCCAACATGATCACATCATCGGGGTGTACCATCATACTACGGAAGCGTTAAAGGGCCGCCAGTTGCGAGATATTATTTGCATATTTCGCTTTAATTTCCTATTAATGTGTAACATTTGGTCTCTAACATTTGTTGTTTTACAAGAAGACTAGAAATTTATGGTTAATTCAACTTCGTAGAGTTTGACACGATGTAAAAGTTGTACTTATTAGTTTGAAACAAAAACTTTTGTGATGACTGAAATTGACTTTTTCATTTTCACAAAGACTAGAAACTGGTTAAAACGTTTTTTGTTTCATGTGAAACGTGAAGATTTTTGCACAATGACAGATGTTATAGACTTTGTTAAAAGACTTTAGACAACAAATGCTTGCTCTCGATTTTTTAACCGTTTAGACAGCCTCAATCTGATTATTACGGAAGCTTTAAAGAGCCACTAGTTGCGAAAACAGTTTTGCGTATTTCAATTTTTTTCCTATTGGTCAGAAACTTTTAGTCTTTACCATTTATTTTTATACGTCTTTAACGCTTCCGTAGATTCTGGTTACGCAATCGGATTTTTAGACCGGTATGCGTCATATTTTTAGCAACTTTTGCAAAACTATACGTTTTTAGAATAAAATGCATTCGACAATAAGGTTAATGTTTTTGCTTTTCATTAAAATCCATGTGGAATAGCAGATCTTAAGTACGGAAGCGTTAAAGGGCCACCAGTTGCGAGATATTATTTGCATATTTCGCTTTAATTCATTTCCTATTAATGTGAAACATTTGGTCTCTAACATTTGTTGTTTTACAAAAAGACTAGAAAGTTCTGGTTGATTCAACTTCGTGGAATTTGACAACATGCTAAGTTAATTTTTTGACGTCATGACTTTTCACGAAGTAAAAGTTGTACTTATTAGTTTGAAACAAAACATTTTGTGATGACTGAAGTTTTTATCTTGTTGACTTTTTCATTTTCACAAAGACTAAAAGAAACTGGTTAAAACATTGTTTTTGTTCATGTGAAACGTGAAGATTTTTGCACAATGACAGATGTAATAGACTTTGTTAAAAGACTTTAGACGACAAATGCTCGCTCTCGATTTTTCAACCGTGTAGGCAGCCTCAATCTGATTCTGGTTACGCAATCGGATTTTTAGACCGTTATGCGACATATTCTTAGCGACTTTTGCGAGACTATACGTTTTTAGAACAAAATAAATTCGACAATAAGGTTAGAGCTTTTGCTTTTCGTTAAAATCTATGTGGAAAAGCGAAAGACTTCAGGCTTCACAACAAAACATATCTTAAGTTACAAAATAATAATTTCAAATTAATTAGTTCATATTGCATTTTAACAAAATGTAAAACGACATGATTAAAAGTTTAAGTCACGTTGACATCAGACAGGACCAGTAATTCAGAAGTTTATAATCATTTTTAAAACAAATATAATTGGTAAAGTCTAAAAGTTTCTGACCAATAGGAAAAAAATTGAAATACGCAAAACTGTTCTCGTAACTAGTGGCCCTTTAACGCTTCCGTAATATACGCTTCCATATACAGAAGCTTTAAGTGGGCACCTGATGATGTTTTAATGTCCTCTGTTTCTAGTTAGAGTATGTCCACATACCGATATATAACACGGGAAAATGTCATGAGCTAAGACGACTTGTCGATATATATCGAATCATGTCGTAAAAAGCTAAGCAGATATACGGAAGCTTTAAGTGGGCACCGAATGATGTGTTAATGTTCTCTGTTTCGAGTAGGAGTATGTCCACATACCGATATATAACACGAGAAAATGTCATGAGCTAAGACGACTTGTCGATATATATCGAATCATGTCGTAAAAAGCTAAGCAGATATACGGAAGCTTTAAGTGGGCACCGAATGATGTGTTAATGTCCTCTGTTTCGAGTTAGAGTATGTCCACATACCGATATATAAAACGGTAAGATGTCATGAACTAAGATAAGTTGTCGATATATTACAACAAGTCTGCTTAGGTTTTTACGACATGATTCGATATATATCGACAAGTCGTCTTAGCATATGACAACTTGCCTTGTTATATATCAGTTTGTCGACATATTTTAGCGCGAATGAGACATCATCATCACATCAAAAGGTGTACAAATGTACACTTAAAGCTTCCGTATCCATACCATAGTGAACGCGGTGACATACTTCCGATTTAATCAACACTGGATGCACACACATATAAATGTCAATTCAATTATTTCTTTTAATCAAAAAAGCAGGGGATATAGAAGATGGAGATTCGGTAACAATGGAAACTACACCTACTGCTGTAACTTGACACAATGGAAGATCCCCTCGGAGATGAGGTCCCAGTGTTTCAAATTTTAAAAATGCTGTTTTTCCTGAAACAGACAAACTAATACACTTTCCAGTTGTTCTTTTTCAATTATTTGCTTTATTTGGCGGGGGATATAATTTCACTGAATCTGCTTGATGTTTTGACAACCATAATACTTTAATAGATCAATTGCCGCGGGTTTAATTGAGGTAATATTTTCTTTCAGATGAACCCAAATATGAAAAGAAGAAAGGAACACTTACAAAACTCTTTGACAAAATAACTTTTCGCAAGGCCAGACGTCGAAAAAGTAAGACGAAATATTTAAAGGGACATACCCTATAACTTATGTCAAACTAAATAACCTCAAAAACATAAATAATAGAATATTTGGAAGTATTATAACTTAACCTCTTTTCATTAGCTTCACAGTCCAGTCAGCGTTTTAAAATATACGGCAGTACCGTAAACAATTCAATGTTTCGCGAATATAAGCGGCTAGATGTAGGGTATGTCCCTTTAATATAATAATGAGGTTAATATAGATACATCTTAACTTCTGGTAAATTCTTTATTCAATGTAATGTTTTCAGTAAGCAAATTCTAAATCAAGGTAATTGTACAGTCCATAGTTGAAACGAAATAAGAGTTAAATGAGTAATCCCATTGTAATGGTTCACACACAGAAAAAACGCGGCAACAAGGATATCGGCTTGCATGTGAGCCCTTACGGAGCTTAGTTTTTGATTAAGTTATTATCTACAATGGTAATCCTAGCTGGACTTGGATCCTCCAATGTCAAATATATGTTTAATGTTTCCTCGTAGTGAGTTCAGAGATGTTTCCGTAAAAGACATTGGTTTACATATTTGTGTCAGAAATGTGGTAGTTTTAAGCTCACCTGAGCACGAAGTGCTCAAAGGTGAGCTATTGTGATCGCCTGGTGTCCGTCATCTGTCTGTCTGTCTGTCTGCCTGTCCACACTTAACCTTGTGTATGCAATAGAGGCTGCATTTTTCATCGGATCTTCATGAAACTTTGTCAGTATATCATATATTGTCATAAGTCCCAGGTGAGCGATATAGGGCCATCTTGGCCCTCTTGTTTTATTTAAGGTCCCTTTGCTACAGTACCCCTGGTCCCTTCTCAGTTCAGCCCAGTGTCCCGTCTATACCCTCGTCCCAGTGACATTATCGTGGCTCCCGGCCCCGACCCGGTAACCGCCCCGGTTTCTAACCCTCCTCAATCCCATACTCCCGCACTTGGTTTTAGTGTTTCTTTACCTTCCAAGGCTCATAACTTTTATGAGCCCCATGGCAATGATCCGAACCCACAATATGTTGTAGACACATTAACCCCCTACAGGTACATACCGGTATATCGAACAGTACCCTGGTCAGCAGGGGAGATAACCAATGCATGTCTTATCTTTAACGATTTCGGCTGAGGTCGGAAAAATATTGCGACTGTAGTCATTCAATCTTCAAAAATATGCAACACTGTATCAAATGTTAAGTCGCAGATATTAAGCATTCATTCAAAACTCAATCAATCAATCATTCTCTCAATCGGTTAATTAACAATGCAATTACCATTGAATTAATACATTGAGCTTCAGATTTGGTAGGCAGCTTCAAGACGAGTTGGGCATTGCTTACCTTATCTGTCAAACTCGTTTTGAAGCGATTGACCATTCAATGAATACATTGAGCTTGGAGTTTGAAATTTTCAAATTTAAAAAAATAAAACTTTAGAATATAATAACAAATCGTAGAAATATGTATTTTGCTGGGGTTAATTTCAGGGTAGTTGTAAAGAGCAAATGATAATGTATCAAATAATCCTTATATGAAATATGCACTGTGAGGTTTGATCTTTGAATAGAAATAGTAATAAATCATAAATACAAGATTATTAAACATAACAAAATCGCCAGCTTTTACTTTGGGATTTGTTTTCAACCAATGCAACTATTTGATTGTCATCAAATTAATAGTTCTAGTAAAACACACCGATTCTCCGAAGAGGTCAAGACTCAAGGTCATTTCTGATCATTGCGCCAAGTTTATTTCCATGCATTGTTGATGCAAATACTTTTTTCAAGTAATATTGCGGAAAATAGAACTTACCAACTCAATCGTGCTATCGCACTTTCCCGGAAGCATGCCGTAAAAGTAGTTCAAATATAAACAGTAAACTAAACCATCTTTCCTGTGAATTACCGGTGCAATACTACATTTATGTTTGTAACAAAGCCCTTCTTTTGAATTTTGGATACACTGGTACATATGATTAATGTTTGTCATTTCCTTAATTTATTCTGATTATTATATGTGCTATTTGCATAGATTTTATCCTCTGTGTCACGCATAATTTTGTCTATATGTAACTCATGTTTCTGTGCTTGTTTGTTTATATGACACTCTCCAGCAATTTGAGAGAGAGAAAGAGACACACACACGCACGCACGTACGCGCACACACACGCACGCACGCACGTACGCGCACACACACGCACGCACGCATGTCATTTACCTACGTTACAAATACCGGTGTAATAGGAAGGAAATAAGACAAAAAACGTAATTATGTAACCTTTCAAACACCAGGTATCTTCGTCCGTTTCTATTTCTTAAGCATATGTAAACACTTTTTTTTTAATTTGATAAGTTCACTGAGCTGAATAATAAATCAAATTATCCGTATTTCCAGTTACATATCTTCGTTGTTTTTACATTTATATTTTACTTAGAACAGCTCAATGTACCGGTACTTTGGCTGGCCAAACGGTGCTCTACTTAATAAATACTTATACAAAGGGCTTGGGCGGCGGCCTATCTTCAACACAGGGGTTGGAATGTTTGTCTTTTCACGAATGATATCGAAGGAATCAGACGTCTACCGTTAAAATGAAAATATATGAAAATTAGAAAATGGAACGTAATTATGGCGAATCTGTGTTTTAACGTCATTGACGTCATAATGATTCTTTGACGTCGGACATTCACGGTACTGCATTGTAAAGAATAAAAATACTTTGAGATAAAAAACAACATATGTGAATTTATCTTGCGTTCCTCTGACATCAACGATCGTTAGAATGCCCGTCTATCTTTTTCTTCTTTTACTGCTGGTACAAACACAGTTAAAGAATGCTTCAACATTGCATCGAGAAACAAAGGGAGAGTAATCATGTAATCTTATTTAACGTTGTTCCAATAGGTCGTATAATTTAAAACAAGTAAGTAAAATTAATTATTGATAAGCACGGATTGATTAAAAAGATTTGGTCGGTGTATAAAATGTTGATTGTCAAAACTCAGACTCTGATGAGATTTATATGTCTAAACCCCATGTGTACTGACATGAATCGTGTTATATATTATGAAGTCCTAAATTATCCCTATACGTATATACCGTTTCCCTTGGTCTATTGGTTTAGGCATCCGCCTTGAGAACGGGAGCTCGAAGGTTCGAATTCCAGCTGGGGTCCTTTCTGATATGGCCGGTTGGTGAGCCACCAGCTAGTTAAATAATGGTTACCGTATGTCTACCTGCCTGGTACCTGGCATTAGAGGATAGGAATCGGGAGGTAAATGTGTTCAGAAAGAAGGTGTCTCATAAGTCAGAAATAAGTCAGAAATGAATGGCCCTTTAAGTAGGGGTGACACTATAATAAACAAACACTTACCTTTTATATACAATACACATTGTTTTTTTTATTTTTCAAATAAGCATTTTTCATTTGTAAACACTTTTTCAACAAATCAGGTAACATCTTATTACATTTTACAACTTACCCCTATCCCGCAGGCGTACAGCAATAGTAAAATATAATCATTCTAACATTGTCCGCGCTTCATCAGTTTAGACTAGGTTTGTGGGAATCTTGCTAAAAATTATCTCGTCCTAGCTTTTCCGCCAAAGTGATTGACCCGGCTAGAGATGTGAGAGACCCTGCACGTTTACAACGAAGCCCGGATTTCTCCGGTATGAATAATCCCATATCGTCTTCGTCCTCTCTTAGATTTCTCACTTTTACAATCATAACAGTTCAAAATTGCTTTGATTTATATTAAATTGTTCATCATTCACGTTTTTTTAAATTTTACAAGAGAAGAGAATCCATTTGCATAGACATACCATACAACTAGCAGATTATGTTCTTTCAATGCTGAAAAAAGGCTAAATCTACAAAATTATGCATTTTTCATCAACATATAGCAGGAAATATCTTGTTTCTGCACAAAATGCAAAATAGCGACCTTTTGTGATAAATCGTGTTTATGAACGTTTAATGGAAAGTTCCACAACACGTGGGATAACTCTATTTCTACCAATATATGTAAGAATTTTCAGCCTTATGGTTTGGTTTCAAGAATATGAATAACTAGATAGTCTAAATAATGTTTTGTGACTTTTTGAATTACTCCCAGTTTTAGAGTATGGCTCTTTAAATAAAATAAGAACAAAATAATACTAGAAAAACTAACATCGAAACAGCCGCTGTGGCACATTAACAATGTGTTCGCCTCGGGATCGGTGGGTTCCAGGTTTGATCCCAATCTGCGCCTTGGTGGAAGTGTCCCTAGGCAAGAAACTAAAAATCTACATTTCATCTCTCTCTCTCTTTGAAGTTGTTTCAATCTGGAATGAGTCTCAAGGACGATTAAGATAAGTTATGAGAAGTTGTTTCGTAATCGAGAGTAAACAAATTCGTATAGATACAATCTTCAAAAACAAATGTGTTTAATTGCTGTATGGAACAAAAACATCTCTCTAAACTCTGTGGCCCAGCGATGGAAGACACTGCTTATTGTGAACTGTTTTTTCCCTGTTAGTATGCCGAAAGAAGCAACTACGGTCACGGTATGAAGTTAACTTTAAGAAAAAATACGGACACACTGTTTTTTTATGTTGTTGTTTTAAATGTTTATATTCCCGGCCGGCCGTGGGATTTATCCGCTCGCCAAGATTGTTTTGACCAAGGAAAGCACGAACTACCTTACATTTGAGTGTATTAAGAATAATGCGAATGCGAAAAGTGTTAATAGATTTAATGCGATCGAGACCTAATTATTGCGCACATTGTTTTTGCTTTTCTTAAGTAATAATTTAAACCGACTCAAAGTCTTAAAGTATTCATGAAGTCTGTGAAGTTGGCTCAGAGATCGTACATCGACATTAGATCTGCATTCCTTCATACTGCATATCTAGATCGGAGCTCGACATTAGATCTGCATTCCTTCATACTGCATATCTAGATCGGAGCTCGACATTAGATCTGCATTCCTTCATACTGCATATCTAGATCGGAGCTCGACATTAGATCTGCATTCCTTAGTGCTGCATATCTAGATCGTACATCGACATTAGATCTGCATTCCTTCATACTGCATATCTAGATCGGAGCTCGACATTAGATCTGCTTCCTTCATACTGCATATCTAGATCGGAGCTCGACATTAGATCTGCATTCCTTCGTACTGCATATCTAGATCGTAGATCAACTTCAGATCTGCATTCGCGAAAGCAGATCTAGATCGTAGATCAACATCAGATCTGCATTCGAAAATGCAGATCTAGATCGTAGATCTGATGCAGATCTGATGTTGATCTAGATCGTAGATCAACATCAGATCTGCATTCCAGAATGCTGATCTCGATCGTAGATCAACCTCAGATCTGCATTTGCGAATGCAGATCTAGATCGTAGATCAACATCAGGTCTGCAATCGATACTGTAGATCTAGATCGTAGATCAACATCAGATCGTACATCAACATCAGATGTGCAATCGAGAATGCAGATCTAGATCGTAGATCAACATCAGATGTGCGTTCGAAAATGCAGATCTAGATCGTACATCAACATCAGATCTACTTTCGCGAATGCAGATCTAGATCGTACATCAACACCAGATCTGCATTCGATAATGCAGATCTAGATCGTACATCAACATCAGATCTTCATTCGAGAATGCAGATCTAGATCGTACATCCACATCAGATCTGCATTCGAAAATGCAGATCTAGATCTATATCAACATCAGATCTGCATTCGAAAATGCAGATATAGATCGTACAATGATATCAGGTCTGCAATCGAAAATACAGCTATAGATCGTACAATGATATCAGGTCCGCATTCCAAAATGCATATCTAGATCATAGATCGATTCAGATCTGCATCGGAAAATGCATATTTAGGTCGTAAGTTCGATCGCCATTAAATATGTAAACAACAGATCTTAGATATTTTCATACCCGACTCTTACTTATGACTTATTTATGGATTCAGTTCTTTCTCCTTGAAGTACCTGAAATATATTATAACAACTCATACAATGTGTCTTTGCCTACAGAGCATGTTGAAAGTCTCTTGTGCTAGTTGAAATACCCTATACCGGTATTTCTTAAATGACTTAGTGATGCCGGGACGTTATAACCGACCCACAATGCTTGAGGCCAATTGTTTATATGCCACTAATGGGCGATTTTGCATTTTTATTAAGTATTTTACCTAGGGCCAAGAAAATGTACAAGTGTGTTTGGTATTAGAAGAATACGTAATGACTAGTCAAGTTGAGTGGAATGTTTTAAAGGTGGTTATTTTCCCTCTCTATTTGGACATTGCGTGATTTGTTTTCGTCACTCGTCCTGTTCATGTATTGTTAAGAATAAACTATCATTTTGACAAAGCAGTATGTATCTTTTAACGAAATTGGTTCCACCTTTGCCTCTCAATGCCGGCCATTTTAATGAAGTGGTGATGTCATTAGTATCCTTTGATGTCACATGTCCTTCTTTTGAGGACCGATTATCGCATCAATTTCTCTCACGCACATCTTTATAATGCACTGAATATGCAGCTAATCAACAAAATACTTAACAGGTTTTGTTAGTGTAAATATTTACATATGCATTATTTTTAAGAACATTTTTAAAACTTGTTTCACACTTGTTAACTGTGACTAAATTTGCAAAAACACACGTTATACATGATCACATTGTAAAGCAATGGTATTGCACTCCTTCCTGAGAGTGTATCAACATTCCTTATATCCTTCCTTGTATTTTTGGAAATACAATTGTAGACGAAGACGTAGGAGAACCGAAAGATGCGTAATTAGAACATATATCAATTCCAGTTGCATGAAGATGTAAATGGTAGTTTGAAATCACATCCATAAACATCTATTAAGTTAGTACACTTACTGAATGGACAATTCTGACCATTATGCATGAATACAAGCGCGCTCAATGTATCAATTTCTGTACGCATGTCGTGGATGGGCGGAACTTTTCTTGCACCAGATGGGGTAGCCTGGTCACCAGGCCCTGAAATATCTCTTTTACTAATAAATATCTATCAGTTTTGTTCTAGAGCCAGTCTACTATCCAGCGCCAAATTTACAGTTGAATTTATAAGATCTGTGATAGAAATCTACATTTGAATATACATTATAAACAACATTAAACAGCTTTATCATAATATCATATTATCAGTTTTGAATGAAAAGTCACTTTTTCAAATTTCATTTATATTAAAAGCATCCTAGATCTATTAAGTTTCCCCTTCACACCTTATTATGTAGATCTAACACATTTTCCTGTACAATCTATCAAGTGTCTGCAAAATCCAAAACCCTTCTTTGTTTATGTTGTCTGCAAAGTCCGTCTGCAACAAATATACCGATCCTTTTTTGACTAGTATCTTTTCTCGGTATTTTGGGAACAAACATGTACTAGCAAATACATTCGGAAAAAAATGGCTAAAATCAGTGTTCTAAAGTTACTTAGCATGCGATACTTACATGAGTTTCTTTGTAGTTTTCAATTTGATTTCTCAAAAAAAAGAAAAAACATAATCTTTCCATATAAATTACACAATCAAGAACTAACAACTACAGAAAATGCTAAATACCTTGGGATTACCATCAGTGATGACTTTAGTTGGAAAAAACACTACATCTTCAAAAGCTAGTAACACTCTTAGATTCATAAAAAGAAATGCACAATGTAACAACCGTAATATCAAAGAAACTGCCTACAAAACATACGTCCGCCCACAATTAGAATACTGTAACACCATATGGCATCCATGGCAGAAAACCTTATCATATGAAATAGAAAAGGTACAAAGGGCTGCAGCCAGATGCGTTATGAAAGATTACTCTTACCAAAGCAGCGTAACATCAATGCTTGAAACTCTTAAATGGCAGACATTAGAACAGAAAAGAATACACGCATCCTTAATAATGTTGTACAAAATATCACACAACCTCGTCATTGTAGATCATAACCACCTGACAGTCTCTAGAAATCTTAACTATAACATACCATTTTCAAGAACACAGTATCATATGAACTCCTTTTTCCCTCGCACGATCAGATACTGGAACGCCTTGCCTTATAACATCAAGGACAGTGTGAATCTTTAGTGTTTCACATCTGGCCTAGACTCGTATATGGACTAATGTCATCGTCCTGTTTTTATTTTTAACCAAGCTGTATATAGTATAGCCTGGTCACCAGGCCCTGAAATATCTCTTTGACTAATAAATATCTATCAGTTTTGTTCTAAAGCCAGTCTACTATCCAGCGCCGATTTCACTGCCCCAGTGTACAAAGCAAAATCATATAAAATAGACTGGAAATAGTGCATGAAATATAGTATATTGAAAAAACATAAATTTTATCAGACTAGTAACTAGTCTACAGATGGGGATTTTACCACTGCTGGTAAATCTCTTCTTGCATACCAGATGGGGATATCTGCAGTTTTTACCACTGCTGGTAAATCTCTTCTTGCATACCAGATGGGGATATCTGCAGTTTTTACCAGTGCTGGAAAATCTCATCTTACACCCCTCATGTAAGACGACTCGCGTGAATTACTTGTGACGTAACGTTATAAACAATGTGGCGTCACTTTCCCAAACACAGCATCTGAATAACGTTTGTTTTAATATTAAAATGCATCATTTCGATAAGTTTGTATTTAAATATTTATTTTAAAGTGCAAGACAGTATGCAAGAAAAAGTTTCTACTGTGAGATACTTGGTTCAGATGGAAATATCCGTCACTTCGGGTATTGTTTCGCGGGAACTCGGCAGATATTCGTTTTATTCTCTTTATCAATATGAAGTAGATCTATTTCGTTTAGAAAGAAAGTTTATTGAACAAAAGGTTGCAAACCCATACGTCCGTGCAATGTTAACATATTAGGCAAGTAGATGTTGTAACAAGTCAACAATTCAGATTTGAATTCAAACTTTGGCATTTTTTAAGATTTTGAATGTCGAATGTCGTATGTCGCGCTGGCACGACATTCAAATTCTGAATGTTAAATGTCTTATTAGATGTTGTAACAAGTCATCAATTCAAATTTGAATTTCGAATGCCGCGCTGGCACGACATTCAGACTTTAGCAGTTTTGTAGATTTTGTATGTCAAATGTCGTATGTCGCGCTTGCACGACATTCAAACTTTAACAGTTTTGTAGATCTTGAATGTCGAATGTCGTATGTTGCGCTGGCACGACATCCAAATTTTGTATGTCGAATGTCGTATGTCGCGCTGGCACGACATTCAAACATCAGCATTTTTGTAGATTTTGAATGTCGAATGTCGCATGTCGCGCTGGCACGACATCCAAATTCTGAATGTCGTTTGTCGCTTATTGAGCTAACTTCACGTAAATTACAATAATTAATACATACTTCCAGAGCCCTAAAATTATAGCAGATGGATTGTCAACGAGAATAGTAAAAAGTCATTGAATGATTGACAACACGAACTATTCTTTAATGCCTGTACATGAAACTATTTATTTGCAACAGTCAATAATCATGTTGTACTTTATTATTTGAGCAGAAAAGTGTGAACTGTAATAAATGGAGTTTCTCCTTTCAAAAGCCCTAGAAACAAAAGCAGACAGTTTAAGCATTTGAAGGCAATTCAACCAACTTTGGACTATTTGGATGTTTCCGGTAATATTTATATTGTTCTGTCGTCTGAGGATTTTTTTAACTTTACCTTCCAGTATGAAGTGAAGTTCTTGTTGAGTGTTGTATATGCATGTAAAACAGGTCGTTCATGTCTAGGGAATTGATTGGTTAATTTCGTCTGTCCGTTTCTGAAAGTAATCTATGTGCTGATAGTTATTGCATAGTTAATGAGAATATGAATTTTGAGATGTTTATATTACTTGGTTTTTAAAACTAATATCAGGAAAACGTTTGTAAGTGGACACTCGTGAAAAGATTCGTTTAGCTCTGTATTCCAATATTATATTAAGATGGCTGTAAGCCTTTGATTG
This sequence comes from Saxidomus purpurata, assembly GCA_022818135.1. Taxonomy (NCBI): domain Eukaryota; kingdom Metazoa; phylum Mollusca; class Bivalvia; order Venerida; family Veneridae; genus Saxidomus; species Saxidomus purpurata. The sequence goes on from JAFMSR010000006.1 coordinate 1,262,982, forward strand.
AAAAGATTTGTTCGTTCTCAACATCCTGTAAGCCATAGGATTCTGTAATAACAGTTTTTATTTGGTCTACGCAAGTACCGTATCATTCATCATAATAGCATGACCTTGTTTGATATTTATTGCTCTTGGTACCAAACTTTTGTAACTTGAATTCACCTCATGTTGCGTCAAGGTTTTCTTCCTAACTATAGGCTTGACTGAAAGCCGAATATAAATATAGACGACCGTGAATTGTCCGGCTAATAAACAAGTGCCGATTAAATACTGCCTTAAATACGTTATTAGGATTTGGACACGTACGCTGCTATGAAGGTATGAATTTGTAACAAGGTATACTCTCCGCCGCAAACAGGGGCATTGAAGGAATTGATATAACCCAGTGATGTTTTCTCGCAGAGGTAATCTCCGCCGCAAACAGGAGCATTGAAGGAATTGATATTACCCAGTGGTGTTTTCTCACAGAAGTACTCTCCGCTGCAAACAGGAGCATTGAAGGAATTGATATAACCCAGTGATGTTTTCTCGCAGAGGTACTCTCCGCCGCAAACAGGAGCATTGAAGGAATTGATATAACCCAGTGATGTTTTCTCACATACGTACACAGCATCGTTTTCTATAAAAGGCACACGAAGTTAGTGATCTGTTCAAGTGGTCAAACTAAAGGCCTGTAAACCGAGAGTTTTTCTACCAATCAGCTTTAGTTAATTTATAATGCCAAAATCATGGCTACTGAACATCATCTCGAAGAGATGGATATTTGGTCAGAGTTTTATTCAAGTCCATCTTGCGGCTTAGGAGATACTGAGCGGACATAAATTCAAGACTCGAACCTTTGACGTTAACATGTGTTCTTGGCCTCGAGACAGTGTGCCGGATCATAGGTTATACACATTGTCTCAATGAGGTAATCATTTTACAAGAGTTTCATCAAATCTTTAAAAAATGTTGAGATACTGACGGTTGACCGTAAGTTGTGTCCTTGACCTAAAGCCAGCGTGACCGGCTCGTGGGTTCTGCACATCATCTTTATTAAATGAACGTTTGACCCGAGTTAAAGCAAAATCCTTTAAAGGATTAATGGGATTTGGAGCGGACATAAAATGTCAGACTCAAACGTTTGACATAGAGTCGTGACCTTGAGCCTACATTCCGTAGCAGTTTAAGTAGGCCTACCAACACTTATTGCTATGGACAACTGAAATTTAGATAAATGCAAAACACCTTCTAATTTTGTTCAGTGAAAGTGTACATACCAATTTGAAACTGATTATCAAATAAGGAAGTTCAACAATTAAATTCACCGAATCTATACCCCCGGCGAATGGCAAATCATTTCAAAACATCTGACGTCGACGTAAAATCTAGATGTGAATTCCCTAAATGCAGATGATGTTGATTTACGATTTAGATGTGCATTTCGGAATGCACATCTGATGTCGATCTTCGATCTAGATCTGCATTTTCGATTGCAGATCTGATGTCGATGTGCGATCTAGATATGCATTTGCGAATGCAGATCTGATGTTGATCTACGATCTAGATCTGCAGTATCGAATGCAGATCTGATGTTGATCAACGATGTTGATGTACAGTCTATATCTGCATCTGATGTCGATGTGCGATCTAGTTCTGCATTTTCGAGTGCAGATCTGATGTCGATGTGCGATCTAGATATGCATTTGCGAATGCAGATCTGATGTCGATGTATGATCTAGATCTGCATTTTGGAATGCAGATCTTGGGTGACTAACTCGAAACGTTCACCTTATCTTAAGTTACGACGGACTTTACGGTGGTGCTATTCCAGTAACTCAAAACACATCTTATCGACGCCTTACTGATACCGTAACTTACGACGTCGTAAGTAGATTTATCATGCAACTAGCATTAAATCTGACCGATAACACCCGTCCGATATTTTAAAATGATATCACGTCACTGACGTGATAACACTTTATAACCACGCCCACATGCCGTACTACTTCCAGTTCAACAAGCAAGACTCCTCAAGTGCAATCACAGAGAAAAAGTAATCAAAACATTTCATTTATCCTATCATTTTTGTATTTTTGTTTACAAATCATTGTTAATGATGTAGTTATTGCATAAAAATACAGCCCAAATAGATAAATTGAATGATTTAAAACGAACAGCAAGGCACCATAAAAATTGAAAATCCCCTGTAGAATTTTTTATTTTTGAAATAAACATAGGGTTGTTGGTATTCATTTTCTTAGTTGGATCATTTGCTATCCATCTACACCAATTTTGAGGCAAAATTTGAGAAAAAGTTGATTTTCATTTTTTTTATCACTATCCAATTTTGACAGTAAGTTCTTAATGCGTGGTTGAAATGGCCTGAAACCTATCAGCTACCTATCAAAAGTTGAAAACTGTCTTTGAACCGCTCACTTTTCACTCATCAACTCTCAAGTTCCTCGTTTGTTTACAATTAGAATACCCCATGGTGTTGAGCCCACGCCGCCATTTTTGAAATGTCAGTGTTTTACTTGGAATTCTTGCGTGTGTCTTTGCAAATATTTTGTTTGCAAAACAATATCATTACATTAGAACAGAAAAACATTTATAAATAGGCTCATGAAAGTAATTTTTAAGCTATATTTATGTCGTTTTTATATTTTTTGTCATTTGAAATGTAGAACTATTTTTCGAGGCACATGTAGTAATTTGAAATCATTTTCTTTTATAAATACCGTATTTATTCTATTTCAGGCCCCTAAAAGTGTCCAAAAAAAACAACAATATGAAGACTTGCATGATAAATAGAATATTAGTCAACTGCCTTTTGACAATGTGATATCAGGTTCGGCAGATACGGTCGGAAAAGGCTCGGCAGAGCCTCGCCTTTTCCGACCGCATCTACCTCACCTGATATCACATGTTATCAAAAGACAGTGGCCTAATATTCTCTATAAGGTCAGTCTGTGTAATATGCATAAACTCTAATATCGGCATATTGGAAGTAAATAATATTGGCTTAGAAAACGCAACACCCAATTTAATTATACGCAAGAAGGGTTGGCATGCATTATGTCTCGCCCCAGTAGACGGGAGACATTGTGTTCCCCGTGCCGTCTGTATGTTGGCAGGTTTGTCCGTCCGCTCATCTGTCAACTTTATATGATGCGCTCTTCATCTCCAATCCCCTAACTGGATTTTCATCAAACTTAGTGCGAAGCATCAGTATGAAGTCTAGCTGTGCATATTGTAATTTGGGTTCAAATGGTTAAAGGTCAGAGGGGCCTGAAAATTGAAAAGTTTGTCCATCCTTTATTTTCAAAACGTTCGTTGGATTTTTATCGAACTTGGTTGGAAACACCAGTATGAAGTTTCGTTAAACATGTTGTAAGTTGGGGTCATGTAATCAAATGTCAACGTCACAGGGGTCTGAAACTTGAAAATCTTATCTGCTCGTCATCTCCAAAACCCTTGTTAGATTTTCGGATTTTCGGCAAACTTGGTGCGAAACATCAGTATGAGTGTAATTGTGCATATTACAATTTGGGGTCATAATGTCAAAGGTCAAGGTTACAAGGGGCATGACACTTGAAAAGTTTGTCCGTTCTTTAACTCGAAAACTACTTGTTGTATTCCATAAAACATGGTCTAAATGTAGTTGGGAATATTATGATATACTTTGGTCCAGTGAGTTTTATTCCTTCTGGAGAGCCGGTCGCAGACACATGGAGGAGACAAGTTGTATTTTAGATCTAAAGGAGTATTTCTTATATTAAATGCAGGCGTTTTCTTTTAGAATATCTTGCAACCATGCTCTAGATTTCTCTGCAATACAACGGACATTGGATAAATTACTTCTCGGGCAAAGACAGCGCATTTTTTCATTTGGTTTTAGGTACCCAACATCTGCAGAATTCCAACGGAGTCTTCAATGTATCCTAATGCATCGTGCAGATGCCACTTTCAAACATTATTTCAAAAGATCTTATAGTTGGCACCTTCAAATGTAAACCCCTCTCCCCCCGCGGGTAAACAATAGTGTGACTATTCGAAATGAAGTTAAGTTTGCAGGGATTAATTGCCATGGTGTCGAAATAATAGTTTTACTGAAAATATTTATATATTACGCGATCTTTTGTAAACAAAATCAATATTGAAGCAGCATGGTTGTTTCCTTGTGCTAGGGTCACAATTTTAAAGTAATATATATTCTAGCATATGTTCTGCTGAACGCAGGATCAAACATTTTGCGATGATGCAACCAATCCGTATGTATGTACATGTAATTCTGTCCGTCCGCCCGCACATGCCCAGTATATATTAGAGTGTTGAGTTTCAGAGCATTGCGTGTTCCGGGTTCAATCCGTGCTGTATTGTGGCGGTAAAACATGTATAGAAGTGAACAAAGATCATAGTTACACTTAAAGGATTAGCTAACAAAATCCTTAGTTCGTCCGTATGGCCGTCTAGACGCAGTATTTAAACCCATTTCGAATGCAGATCAGATGTCGATCTACCATTTAGATCTGCATTTTCGAATGTAGATGTGATCTTGATCTACGATCTAGATCTGCATTCTCGAATGCATATCGATATCGATGTACGATCTTTGTTTATATTCTTGATTGCAGATCTGATGTTGATCTACGATCTTTGTTTGCATTCGCGAATGCAGATCTGATGTTGATCTACGATCTAGATCTGCGTTATCGAAAGCAGATCTGATGTTGATCAACGATCTAGATCTGCAGTATCGATTGCAGCTCTGATGTTGATCTACGATCTAGATCTGCATTCTCGATTGCTGATGTGATGTTGATCTACGATCAAGATCTGCAGATCTGATGTTGATTTAAGAATTAGATCTGCATTCTCGATTGCAGATCTGATGTTGATCTACGATCTAGATCTGCATTCTCGATTGCAGATCTGATGTCGATCTACAATCTAGGAAAATGCAGAGCTCATGTCGATGTTGATCTAGATCTGTATTCTCGAATGCAGATCTGATGTTAATCTACGATCTAGATCTGTATTATCGATTGTAGATCTGATGTTGATCTACGATCTAGATCTACATTTTCGATTGCAGATCTCATGTCGATGTACGATCTAGATCTGCATTTTCGAATGCAGATCTGATGTTGATCTACGATCTAGATCTGCAGTGTCGAATGCAGATTCGATGTTGATGCACGATCTAGATCTGCATTCGCGAATGCAGATCTGATGTTGATCTACAATCTAGATGCAGTATCGACTGCAGATCTGATAATGATCTACGATCTAGATCTGCATTTTTTTGAATGTAGACCTAATGTCGAGCTTCGATCTAGATATGCAGTACGAAGGAATGCAGATCTAATGTCGATGTACGATCTCCGAGCCAACTTCACAGACTTGTATTCATGATACATAAATGTCTTATCGTAGGCAGTTTTGACTTAAACTTGTTCGTAGTAATAATAATGTGTTAGAGTGTTTGTGTAAAAGTGTTGGGTTTAGGTATGCAGGGAAATTGTTATATTAAACCATTGATTACCGGATAAATCTGAGCAGGCTCACTCAATTTGTATTATTCAATTAAGAAATAATAAATGTCTCCCTGTATTTTATCGTTGAATAAAATATAGTCATGAGTTTTGATGCGTAGTCTAGTAATAATTGAATTACGAGTACGTAGCACGAGTGATTTAATTTTTCGCATCCAAACGACTGGCTGTATTTTATTCAACGATAAAATATAGGGAACAATTTATTATTTCGATTCTTACACGTGATTTTCTTTGAAAACTATCCCGAACTTTATTTAACTCGTAGTACTTCATTGTAACCTCTAAAACGCGAAATACGATTGGACGCGCTTGTCTACATACGTCACGTCGTTACGTCATTTACCGCACGTCGTCCTTGGAAAAACGTGATGTATTTTATCGTAAATTCTTATATGCCTTTGGTATATTTCTATAGTCAATTCGAGTGCATTAATATGATTAAAGCACTCTGAAAAGAAGGCGGAGTTTCGGACATGGAAGTAGCTCCTTCCGACTTTTCTAATTTACTCCCGCGCAGAAAATAAAATATAGAATCTAGAAAGAGAAATAATATCTGTATTTATTTTATGTTTTCCAGTGAATTATAGAGTTTTCTCAGTGAAATAAAAGTGATAATCCACAGTTTTGAAACAGTGGATTACCATTTTTATTTTTCACTGTTTTTACAATCTTTAGCCCGGATTTACGTCAAACGGTATACCGAGCGTTATTAACGCTGGAGACCATACGACGATGACGTCGTTAAAATGACGTCATTTGTGCTATATTTTCTGATGACGTTTCCCGCGATTTTCAATGTTTTATAGAAACAAACTCAATAAAAGTAGAGTTTTAACCATAAAATAAACAGAAAAATTGTTGGTATCGGTGTAATATCACGTTAATTTCACTCGTGAACACCAAAAGTAGTTATTTTCACTCGTGGCTGCGCCACTCGTGAAAATATCACTTTTGGTGCCCACTCGGTGAAATTATAACGTGATCTTACACCGAAACCAACAATTATCCTCTATAAATACATCAGTCGCATGAAAAAGTTGTGTTTAAGAACCTAAATATCATTTTTGATTGCGTCAAGTAAGCCTTAGAATACCTTCACCTTGTTTTCCTTTAAACGGGCTATGAAAATTCAGGATAAATGTCATACAATGTTTTGATTCCGGGAGACAAAACAATGAATGAAAACGTTGACGTCATCACACTGACGTCATTACTCCACGTTAAAACGTTGTACAGTTCAGATTAACGGTTCGCTTTTAAATCGATTGTCTGCTTTGTTAGGTTCTGAATCTGACGTCTTCTACATAATGTCACAGTCAGGTATTGTTTTATATTTTATGTTTTAGATGATTAAACTAAAATAAGTTTGTATAATATAGCTATGTATGATATCTTGACTTAGTCTAGTTGCCCGAATAGGGGAGGGAATTTCAACAGCCACTACTTATGCTATTTTACACATTACCGCCGAACTGAAAAAAAGGTCTGTTGTAGTTACGATAGTTTTCATAAATTCGGCTTATAAGAATCGAAATAATCTATGGCTTGGAGTGCTTTATCGAAATTGAAGCATTTCCCGTCGGTAATATGCCTGCATAATAATTCACTCGGGCTTCGCCCTCGTGAATTATTCCGCCAGGCACATCACCTCCGGGGAATGCTTCAATTTCGATAAAGCACTCCAAGCCATAGATTATTTCTTAAATAAAATACAGGCTTTTACCTATATGTTTATATGGGAAAAGCAGACGCTTGTGTTAGAATACAAATTACAGAACAGAACAGAACATCACTTTATTTAACTCTGGTTATATATTACAGCAACACAGAAGAGTATATGTTTCATAGAAAATTAAAACAAAATACACATGTACATCTCACATGACATGGTTAATATTTGACCATTACCACTAAAATAAACTCAAACAATACTATCAATATATCTAAATGTTCATTTATGCAGAATTAATTATTTGGAAGGGGAGAGGGGGTAAATGCCTCAAGTCCACCAGATTTTCGCAATTAATTTTGATTTCTTGGAATGTTCACGAAAAAGTATCTATCTATATGAATATGGTCATAAATATCAAGTTTGGTTCAGGTAAACATGTGCATAAAGAAATAACAATAATTGATTCAACTATTTGAGGCTATGCAATATCTTTTACAGCCTGTCAACAGTCACTTATTAAAACTGTTCATTGGTAAAGGCAAAAAATGTAAAGATCTGTTCTGTAGACGGTTTACGGATACCTTCTGTTATTTTTGTTCAGCGGCGAATCACAGTCTACATCAAGCATTATCATGCGAATTTAAAAACGCTCAACACAAAACCAAACTAAAATATGTTTGTTTGGGATGAACATAAATGCTACACGTGCAAATGGTGCAGAAGGTACTAAACAGAAATATATTTACTTTTTTCACTTCATGCAATCACGGTGGGGAATCACGTGATCAAAATAATCTCTAAACAAAAGTAGATATCAGAAAAAGGTTAGAAAATAATAAAAGCCGTTTAGCTGTCAATTAAGAATATAGCCTATCTTATGGCAACATAAAAGTATTATAGAACTACACAGGTCTTAATCATAGTCACCTTCCGATTGTACTGAACACTCCGAGAAACTGACCTGATTTATTTTTGAAGTGTTTAACACCGTTAGAAGGTGACTGTGATTGAGACCTGTGTAGTTCTACTATACTTTTATTTTGCCATAAGATAGGCTATATTTTTATTTTACAGCTAAACGGCTTTCATTATTTTCTAACACTTTTCATAGATGTACTTTTGTTTAGAGATTATTTTGATCATGTGATTCCCCACCGTGGCAATGTCGATTCAATTATCTCGTGTTATCTCGCGAAAGTAGTTTCTTGAATTGTTGGTCAGTGTCGTAAAGTATGGACGTTGATGTTATTTAACACATGTTTGTTTTCGTATTTGACCGTACATACTGTCTAACAAACCCAGAGATCAGCGTACAGAAAAATATATGAAACGCACTTTACTGCAAAAACATTTATAAATACATATTTTTCGGGGACAGATTGCGGGTTCAACACTTCAAAGTTGCTTGGCGCGATTTTGAGTATATGAAACAGATAGGTAACTAGACTTCCGTCAAAATTTTGTCATAATGCAATAAGAGGTTTAGAAGATGAAACCAAGACTTTCTACTAACATGTCCATGTGACCTTGACCTTTGACATAATAGTGACCCCCAAATCATTATATGCACAACCAGACTTCATATACTGATGCTTTCGGGGTAAGTTGTATTAAATTCCAGCAAGATCTTTTTAAGGACAACCAGTAAATTATAGACAAAATTCAACAATTCTGTCGTAAGGTGAGACTTATAGTATACGTACATTCAAACCTGTGTTAAAGACCGTTTCCAAATACAGACCACCCTACGAATGAAGAGCAGTAGTCATTTCTAATTACGTGTAGTTGCCGCAAAATAGCAAACACCAAGAGTCATTCAAATCGAAGTCGCCTGTAATTTATCGAACTCCTCACAGCTGATTGATTTGGTGAGCTCCACTCTCAAATATTATGGGTGATGCCACGTCTTTTTCAAAGGGTAAACAAAATGACGTCAAACCATGTAAATGACGTCCTGTAAGCATTTTTGAACGCCAAAAAGTGGCGTGACGTCGCACTGACTTCAGCCAAATAAAGTTTACAGTTAACGATATAAATTGGCCTTCATACTGGTTCGCAATAAAGTTTGTGCGAATGAGAAGGAACCATCTCTGTTTTCACGCATAAGCTGAATTTTGCTTGCTTAAAATTTATTACAAATACGAATTTAGTCGCCGTTAGTGTGCCATAAATTGAAAATAATATGTTTTATGAAAGCCAAAACTGTCTGTGTATTTTGAAAAATGTCTAATAAAAAATTATTCAAATTAAAAGATAAAAATAAATGTATTTGTTATCTAACACTGCACTCTGCCAACACTTCAGTTCCTTCCACAAAAGTACCGAATATAATAGGACGGTATTTCGCATGTTCGAGATTTTCGTCCGTGTTCATAGTATCACAGCACAATACAAACACGTCATGACGACAAAGGATATCTGAGACGCTTGATATGCAATTCATTCACTTGAAAAATCACTCATATTAAAAAGTACACATAAACGGCATTTTGTATTTCAATACATCAGTTACACTTAAGTTCAATGCAGTTCGGAGATATTTTAAAGTCTCAGGAGCACAAGTTCCTCTTATTTTACAAAGACCAATGTTTAACTGGCGGAAATGACACTTGTTTGTACCAAAAACATGCCTAACTTTGCTTTTTAAATAGATCAGTATATGTTAGAAATTTAGCGCAGTATCATTTTCCCATTGATACGGCAAAAAATAAGAAACAGTTTTCTGGCAACTTTTTTTCATAATGAAACGACTTTAATACGAAAGAAAGGTATACGTCAACAATATTTTAGAGTGAATAGAACATGGTTCTATCATTATCTATATTATCAGTAAATTTATTTTACTGTATCAGTAAATTCAAAGTGATTCTGAGACTTACAGCTAGCTCTCAGAATTTCTTGGAAAATAAAGACGCTTCGAACTGCGTGAATCATCAAATAAAAAGTTTCCAGTACAAATTCCTGTACAGTACATTTGTATCTCTGTATATAAAGTTATCAATGTTTTGTTGAACCGTATATGTCCCGGAACGTATATATCACACGAGAGAAAAATTCGACCGCATATGTCACACGTGTGATATATTCGGTCGAAAATAGTCTTCGCGTGAAACGTATATGGCACATAATATGTGATGTATACGTTTGACTTCGAAGATCCTGCTTAACACAACCAAGTCGATCCGATCGGTCCCAACACATTGTATGGGAACTAGACATTCCCACTCGAAGGTGTGGTCTGTATTATGTCTTTAATTTGTATAAATAATGTTTGGTCAAATTTCGATCGGGTGTTCTTGAAAGTTATCGACTGCGTTCGTGTGACCTTTAGTGGAAAAGAAATTATCTCCCTTGTCAGATAAAGTCCAAGGTATCCCAATTTGCAAGTAGGTCCTATCTAGTTGGAATCCTCTGACTTTATCGCTGTTCCACATAGAGAAATACCAATTATTATGTGCGAATTATCTCACACATGTGTTGATTAAAATGCAAGGACTGTAAAAAAAAATAGACACTGGGGTGTTTATAGAACATGTAACTAAAAGCATCATTAATTTTAAAGATATTATCATGATTTAGCAATATTTTGCCTTAAATTTCATTATATGGAACAAAGAAAATAGCGAAAAAAGCAGAGTAATCCAAATGAAAGGACCTAACTGCATTTAGAGAGTATTAATGGGAGATAACTGACTAAAGTTCCTCATTATTACTAACTGGAAATTATCTCAGAACAGCATTGATAATAAAACATCACTATACATTTTTTTTCTGTATAACACAGATTAAACACAGAACAAACTTGATATATTTGATGGCCGGTGAAACAATGTAAAGTAACCGTAAGATGGTAATGACCCTCGATCATTTTTGTCGAGCCCACTTGCGGTGAGCTCGACATAGTCGCCGCTTTTGGCAGTCGGTGTATGTGCATCCGTGCGTCTGTTAGCCCGTGCGTCCGTCCAGACTGATTTTGTCCGGACCATAACTTTGACATGCAAGGTTGACATGTTTATATTTGGCATAAATGTTAACCTCAATGAGAAGGAGTGTCATTTGTCGAATTAAGAATGACTTTGTCCGGAGCATTTCTTCTATATACTTGAAGGGATATTGATGTAACAATGCATAAATGTTAACCTTAATGAGACGAAGAGTCATACAGATGAACAAATCCCTATGTCTACGGTCAAGGTCACAGTTTGAGGTAAAAGGTCAAATTGAAGAATGAGCTTTTGTACTGAAGGATGTACTGAAGGATTTTCATACCATTATAAGACAGGGTGTATTGTGCAAGAACCAGGTCCCTATGTCTAAGGTCAAGGTCACACTCAGAGGTTAAAGGTCAAACACAGGATTGAAAATAAAAATCTAAAATCAGTCATAGTTCCTGGAGGGGGGGGTCACATTTCTTCAAAACAATAATGACCGGGGTTATAATTCTATGGGGTTTCCAAACATTGTTACAACGGCTCCAGCAAACGGCCCAGGGACGGGTGGGTTGCCACCACCCACTTCCTACAAAAGTATAATTAGTAATTTTATACACTAAAGTATCACAAATAAGTTTCGGTGTAAACTGTCAAAATGACCAGAGGTGTGAAAAATTCGACCGTATATATCACGCCTGTGAAAAGACATATACGTTTCGGTGTAAACTGTCAAAATGACCAAACGAATATGTCACATTAAAATCGTGTTATATTTACGGTCGAATATATCACACACGTGTGATATATACGTTCCGGGACATATACGGTTCAACAATGCTTGATACACGTACTTGCATGTTGATACACGTACTTGCATGTTGATACACGTACTTGCAAACATGCATGCATCAAACCTGGCATTATGAGCAATTAAAGGACCTAGCCAGTCAACGAAAATCCGTATTGCTCAAAATTCGTGAACATGTTTAAGCCATGTTATTATTATCCTGGGAATGATCCCAATGGCTTCTGACACTTTACTCTTTTTAGCTATTTGGATAATGTCGCAGTCAGGGAATAACCGTTGCTAAAGTATTTGCTTTTTAAACATCTTTAAATAAGATTATATAATATTTTCTTCTTGACTATGTGAAACTAATCATTAGTTTTATATTATGATATTACATGTAATGAAATCAACACTACCACATATCCGTGTCAGAAATCCTAGATATTCTGGTTGAATAATGACCGATTCACATAGGAGAAGTCGTGGATTCGAACCACGTCGAGCCAATGAGTCAGACGTGAAACTAAACAGTGACAGTCGGTACATACGTCAAAGAATAAAATGCGCCTTTAATTTAAATCAATTTCATATCATAGTATCATTAAAATTTGTAAATGTAGTCACCTAGCGGGCAATTAAAACTGCTTTCCGTTTGACTGTGTGTTATTTCATCACGTGACTTTAGCGTCTGTTGAGAAAAAAAGAGAAGTCGAAGAAGAGTGAGAGACAAAGAGAGGGAATGTTGTATTTCATTTGAGTCCACGCGGATAGATCCGGTACAATGCTTACAGCATCAAACTAGAAAGGTTGTACATATTGGAGTTTCATGAAAACACGGGTTCTACACAATTTTCGTTAATAATAATGATAAATAAGGATGCTATGTTTAGCCTGTATACGGGGAGACCCGAACTCATTGATAAGGGAATTTTGTCCCTGTTTTAGCAAAACTGCTGCCGTGATTTGCAATAAAATGTATGAAGCGGACACGAAATATTATCAAATGTCTCTTGACTTCAAAGTGTAACAGTGACACTGAAGCATGTTCGTGATTAGTTATGCCTTACGTTATTCTAGAATTCTCATTTCGTTTCAAGTACCACAGAAGAGCCAGATACAGATACAAAAAAAATCCGAGTACCAGACCCTATATAGCTCTTTACGAATAGACAGTGGATGGTGGCTACTAAATTTCACTTTACTTTGTTGGAAAGAGATTAATCGGCAAAATATCGCGATTTTAGAACCACTGAATTCCTGCTTGAAAAGTTTAAATAAAACCACACGGTAAACATGGGTAAAAATGAATACAGTTTATGTATGACTATTCGGTGGCGACTTCCGGTTGGAAGTACAGTGCGAACAGACGGACAGAAGCCGTACCATAATTCCCCTGTCGTATAAAATAGGTTAATGAAACATAAATTACAATGTGAAGGATCAGATTTTCATCAAAAATATGACACAATGGGAAAATATGGTCCTACAAACCATGTACCAATCCGCAAAAGTATGTGTAGACAAAGAAATTATCTGTATACACCCGCACGGAATTTATGTAGTTTCCTATTATATTTTTTCAAACATCATGCTGAACATTTAGTTCAGACACAATACGTTTCATAATTATAATTCGTTCTGCGGTATAGAAATACAGTTTAAACGGAGAAAATACCATAAAAAGAAATTCAATCTAAAGTGAAACATGTTGGAAATTGTATGCCATGGAACACTGTGTGTATACTCAACAGTTCGACCTGTGATAAGACCACTGGCAGGAAGATGATTAAGCAGGAATTGCAGTTTTCTTCTCCACACTCATTTGATATACAAAATCAACCTGAAACTTTGCATATTGTTCTAGTTACGACACATAAAGACGACTGTCTTTGGCAAGTTTTTCATATTGCCAATTCGTACCTCCAAACACTTGTGAGATTACAGCAGCTAGGCAATCTACTTCATTAAAATCTAACCACGGAGACAGCTTACTTACACATACATATACTAGTATACTATACTGTATCCCAGGACTAATATAAAATTGACTTAATTTTGCTGAAATAAAAGATTCAGCTTTCATTCTTTCCACAAACGAGTGATATTTTGACCAGTTTCAGCAACCAACATTTTATGGGTCGTAACTGTAATTCAAAATTGAGGAATAAAAATTTAAGGTCACCTGCAAGTAAGATGATACTGGACTTAAGATGTATGAAGTTTCAGGGATTATCTCTGTTTATATATCTATCATCAACATTTTTACAACGTGAAGTACTATTTTGTGCAGATAAAGAACAGTTGTCAAAGAAATTAGACTTTCGGGCAAGATGATAAGAATGTTTTCCTTTTTTGTCGTAACAACAAAAGAATTGCATGGAATGATCTCATAACAAATATCAAACAAAACCACCCAAAACATCCAAGTAAAGATTGAACAAAATTTATCATTTAGTTAATAGGAGATGCCGCGGAGGTAGGACGAATATTTGGACAGATGGACGGATGACAGACGCCCGATGGATGGTGAGTGATGGGAAAGCTCACTGCGTGCTCAGGGTGAACTAAAAAATACAGCAGAAACTCAATTTTTGCGAATATAATTCAGTGCTTACTCGCGAAAACCAATGAAACACCAATGTAAAAATTTACGAGAGCGCTACTTACGAATGATAAAACACCTTAGAGTTAGTGTAACAGTGTGACTTTAAGTCAATCGTAGCTCTTCGTAAACGCGTTCGTACGTAACGACATCGAGTTTTCGATTTACCGGCCGCTGATCACAAATTAGAAGAACACTTGCGTGCCTTGGTCGGAAATAAGATATTTAACGTTTTGGAATATTTTTCATCTAACCTTAAAATGATTTTTAAAAAGGGTGGAATAATAATTAAGCTTTAACAAGAGCTGTCCATAAGACAGCACGCTCGACTATTGTGGGTGTTTGCTAATAAAACAAAACTTTTATCAGTGTAATAGCAAAACAAAATTCTGCTAACTATTAAGTATAAACTAGGAAAGTTGAATCATAAAAAAAGTCAAAATCTATAACTATAGATTTAATTTTTTGGTAAATTAATTGTTTGATACAAAATTTACCCTGAACACTATTGCAAGGTTTGATATAACTACCATAAGTGGTTACTGTGATATGTGCATGATAGTACTAAATTTAAACAAGAGTTATCTGTCTTGACTGTGTGACACCTCTTAAGACATTAAAAAAGTTTCAAGTCAATATCATAAGTGGTTACTGAGATATGTGCATGATAGTACCTAGCAGGCAAAACTTTAACCAAATTTTCAAGTCAAACAAGGGCCATAATTAGTACTAAATTTATACAAGAGTTATCTGACTTGATTGTATGATACCCCTAAAGACATGAACAAAGTTTCATGTCAATATCATAAGTGGTTACTGAGATATGTGCATGATAGTACCTAGCAGGCAAAACTTTAACCAAATTTTCAAAGTCAAATAAGGGCCATAATTTGTACTAAATGTTTTCAAGAGTTATCTGACTTGATTGTATGACACCCCTAAAGACATGAACAAAGTTTCAAGTCAATATTATAAGTGGTTCCTGAGATATGTGCATGATAGTACCTAGCAGGCAAAACTTTAACCAAATTTTCAAAGTCAAACAAGGGCCATAATTTGTACTAAATTTTTTCAAGAGTTATCTGACTTGATTGTATGACACCCCTAAAGACATGAACAAAGTTTCAAGTCAATATCATAAGTGGTTACTGAGATATGTGCATGATAGTACCTAGCAGGCAAAACTTTAACCAAATTTTCAAAGTCAAATAAGGGCCATAATTTGTACTAAATGTTTTCAAGAGTTATCTGACTTGATTGTATGACACCCCTAAAGACATGAACAAAGTTTCAAGTCAATATTATAAGTGGTTACTGAGATATGTGCATGATAGTACCTAGCAGGCAAAACTTTAACCAAATTTTCAAAGTCAAACAAGGGCCATAATTTGTACTAAATTTTTTCAAGAGTTATCTGACTTGATTGTATGACACCCCTAAAGACATGAACAAAGTTTCAAGTCAATATCATAAGTGGTTACTGAGATATGTGCATGATAGTACCTAGCAGGCAAAACTTTAACCAAATTTTCAAAGTCAAACAAGGGCCATAATTTGTACTAAATGTTTTCAAGAGTTATCTGCCTTGATTGTATGACACCCCTAAAGACATGAACAAAGTTTCAAGTCAATATCATAAGTGGTTACTGAGATATGTGCATGATAGTACTTAGCAGGCAAAACTTTAACCAAAGAAGCAACGCCGACGCCGACGCCGACGCCGACGCCGACGCACAAGTGACTGTAATAGCTCTCCATATTCTCCGAATAGTCGAGCTAAAAAGGAAAGAATCCACTTTGTGTAATAGTATGGTGGCATATTTCTGCCACGAGCTGGCGAAATAGCTATCAGGATAATGTAAAACATTCTTTAGACATGTTTTCTGAAAAGAATTATCTTAAAGTTATCTCGATAGTTATAAACCTTGACAACAATTCTGAATGATGTTCGGCTGCTTGACCAACTGTGCCGACCAGTTTCGATATAATCATGTCTTCCGTTTGCGCCGTTGTATTATTTTGAACATACAATGTATATACATGTGGCTGTGAACTTTTTTTACATAACTAGCACAGTGAAATAATAATGATAAAATAATGCTAAATGTATCGAACATTATTCAAAGTTTAGAAGGTCGATACATTCTGTTTTGTTGTGTTGTGTAATTACCTGTTGACTTTTCGGGACTATACAGAGGTCTACTACGTTTCTCGGTCATAGAAAGATGAGTCCTTCGTTATACAGGCCTACTTTTCCATTTTACATCGCAACGGGGTATATGGCACTTCCGTGTTAAAATAACGCAGAGAATAGAAATTATCAGTGACAAATTGTCATGAACTGAACGTCATCCCGCAAACGTCGTTCTTTTGGCATTCAAGTGGTAATATTCGCACGTTATTTGTGAAAAAATAGGACGAAGACATCCTGTTTTTATTTAATTAATTGTGTTCAAATATCATCAATTAAACACTGTCAAAATTACATAAACTTTTACTGTTCCGATTTTGAAATACATGTATGTAAAAGCAGCAAATAAACGTTGAAAAACGATGACGTTTCAAATGTTATTTCCATTCAATTCAATTCAATTCAATATACTAAATTATTTAACGACGGTTACACAATAAACAATTACAGCATTATTTATCTCACTTGCGGCCGTCAACAATCTGATTAAAGAATACATTTACACAAAATCAAGCATTCTAAACACATTAAAACAAAGGTATATACAATGTACATATCAAATTTTTAAAGAAGAATGAACACTGTTTTTGCGAAACGTGTATAATTTATCACAGGTACGGATTTGAACCGGGATTTCATTCCAGACAACCATAGCAGAATATTGGAAAGTGTATTTCAGTTGTAAAACGCGATTTAATTAATGGATGAGAAATACGAAGAATATGCTTTAAGCGGAATCATGACATGCTTTATGTAAGAAGGAAAATGTTTTTACATCGATGTAAAGTACATTATCTGATGACTTTGATAGAATTGACAAAAGAAATCGGTTAGGTATCAAGAAAGCTATGTGAGAAATACTTCATGACGGGCTGGTTCCAGTACGATGCCACTAGAGGGCGTTGTTAAATGACGGCATGTGACGTCACAAGAATAAGAACGTAACCATGCGACGCAGATGGACACGATATACACATGTACCAATTTTCAAATAAATGTGACAACTTTTAATTTTACCGACGAAAGGTCCTGCTAAACAAAATATGTTGTCATAGACGCATTATACATGTCTCACGCGACACAGGAGCTCGCGGTCGGGATTGTGCTTTCCGGCTTTGTTTTGTCTTTTTACATTCGGCATTTAATATTTGATCTTATTTTCCCTGGGTCTTAACTTTTATAGTTTACCCCTAAAGTACTCGGAAAACTGAAACAAGAATTTCAGTCTAAGGGAAACTAGTGTACCAAGAACTATAACTCTGATTTAAATTTTGTCAGAATTAGAATCTATCCCATTATCTTGTAATACAAAAAATATGTAAAAACTTCTCATACATAGGCCTACATATCAGCTTTTCTATGTCAGAACAGGGATCTTATATATAATACAAGTATATAAACTAAAACTGATTACTATAAATATTCATTTTTCCCAAGAACAATAGTCCACTGGAATGCTTTACCACCTGATATCATAAACTTGTCTGGCCCCGAGTTCAGTCTGGCTGTAAGCCGGATTGAACATACGTCTCCCTAAAATACCTTCTCTATTTTTAACCTGTTTTTAACAATATACTCATTTCCATTACTTTTATATTCTTTATTTCAGCTCTTTTACTAACATTCTTGTCAGTTGACGCGCGTCAAGTCTAGGTCCCCAGCAGGGGTTTGATACATAAGGGGTTTACATAAGATCCCTGGTCAGAACAACAGTTCGCTTTTATAATTCTCCTGATTGACAGAATTTGTTTTTCAAACAATATTAAAACAGGCATTTGTGCTGTCCACAACAGAAGAAAAGCATTTCAACTTCGGAATATTGTTGCATTTTAGTGAAAAATGTATCTTTTAAACTGACCTATTCTTTTATTACTATAACAATTTCATTAACCAGAAACGAAATCTAGCGTCAGACCATGGTCCGACCTACCATATTGCTGTCCCATAAATATTCGAAAATAATTCGAAGTCTATAGACTTCGTTGTTTGGGTTTTTGCGCGTGATCAGACTTATCGACTGGAATTCGTCCAGTCTGGACTAAGATTTTCAGCATAGTAAATCTAAATCCAATTCGTTTATAAAATGTAATTGTAGGCGTATTAGTTTGTCGAACGATTTTTCTTACTAATACTATAGGTCTGCTACATCTTCAATACAGTAGGAAATAGAAATTTATCACATACACAAAATATATAGGTGTTGGTTCTGTTTTACGCGAAACTCGCGACAATTCTAATCCTACGATGGATACACCATGTAGACAATAGCGTGAATCGGTCAAGATTTCGGGCCAAAAAGAATGACATCATGATGATGACGTCATAAAAGTTTATACATGACTTAAATCGTCCAATATTATCATTGTAATTAAAACATTGTTTTTTCAAATAAAAAGCCAACCTTAAAAACAACCAATTAATTTTAAATATTGGCCCATTTGCCTCGAGACACTTAATCCGAACATGGCTCCGTGGCACTGAAGTGGATAAGCGAGGCGAAAGCTACAAATCAGAAAAATGAACCAAGATGGATTTTACTATTTAGCGGTGCTTAATTTAAAATATGACACCGGGGCGCATTTGTGCAACAAAGAGGCAAGTATGAGGTGTGTCTTACTCCTGGTCACGGTTCATGGTTTGGGTTAAGGACTAGATGGTCGAGTGGTTAAAGTGACTTACATGTTATCATTGAATCTCTCACTTACTGAGGGTCATGGGTTCGAGACCTGCTACCGACCTGTCTCTATGTGAGACTGTTGGCAGTTTCTTACGGAGGTTTGGTGTCTAGTACACAAATATACTGTCATAGGAACCTTCCCACCTGTATATAACTTACTGCTGAAAACGGGCGTAAATACCAAAACAAAGAGTTGGGGTAGAAAGTTTTTTTATTTAACTTCGGCTTTAATAACGATTAGGCTTTTTGTCTAAGTCATATTAAGAGTTGGGGTAGAAAGTTTTTTTTATTTAACTTCGGCTTTAATAACGATTAGGCTTTTTGTCTAAGTCATTTAATAAAACCCACTATCGACTTAGAATCTCGGTTATGTTTTTCGTACCCGTCCACTTTTTGACTTTACTGTTTAAGATAATACTTTGATAGTTTGAATACTTTTTTACCATCATGACCCCACATGTAGGCAAGAGAAAGATTTCTATTAAATTAAGGCCCGTTTGATATAGAATCTCGGTTTAGTTTTTCGTACTTGTCCACTTATTGACTAAAACATTTGAGATATTTCTTTGAAAGATAGAATGCTGATGTACCATCATGGCATCCATCTGTAAGCAAGAGTAGATAACTCTGTCTAAAATATTTTTATAGAACTTACACATTCCTGCTTAAAGCCTTGTGTGCAACTTGCACTGTCATGCACATATCATTAACCACTAAAAGTATTTATTTAAACCTTTGCTATATTGTTCAGGGATATCAAACAATAAAGTTAGATAACTCCTGATTTCATATCTTGCTACTTACGGTCTTTGTTTACACTAGATTATTGTTTTGCCTTTTACTGCCAAAAGTTTTGTTTTATTGGCAAGCACTGAGAACAGTCGAGCGTGTTGTCCTAATAACAACTCTTGTTTATTTTGAGCTTATTGCTATACGCAGCCAACGAGGTAACAGTAAAAATTGTAACCAAGAGAATGCTGCGGTTTATTAATTTTACAGTATTTGCAAATAAAAAATTAAAAGTAACATACAATTAACATTTAATTAAACACTTCCGAACCGTACAGAACTTTTGTCCGTAAGTATATATCAATGTTCATTTGTCAATATGTATAAATAAATGATTTATGTCTTTCTTTTAATTATGATGCAATAGATCTATCACTTTAAAAGAACGATTAAAGCTGGAATCAAACTGCTCTTTCAAAATCAGCTGTCAAACACAAAAAAGCACTAATTATAGAATCATTGTACACGTTTTGTTGTAAATTTCAACTACGTGCGACAGCATGATTTACCACAGGGGCTTGGAAAAAAAACAATGATGCGACATGATGCAGTATGTTGACTACACTGCATAAACTGCAAAATATTCAGATGCCTGTGTGATATTAGGTATACACAATACTGTATGTAGGTAATGGTGTTCTTTTATACATGTAGTTCAATAAGGACTATTTCTTTCATGTTTCCTATCTACTTAAAACTAACCTTTCTTCATTATTTCTATTGATAATTTTTGCATATAATCAAATTTTCACCGACTATTAAAGTGATATTTTCCCATCGTTTTAAGAAAAAATAACAAAACTATCTTTAAACGCACGGAACCTGTTATTCACAATTCTCCACCTACCGAACAAACTGTCCTATTAATTCTCAGTGTGCAAAGTTTTAAAACGATACACAATGCTTAAATAAATTATTTGCTTTTTTTGGCAAAAACACAAATTAAAAACCGTTAAAAAAACTTTCGTTGAATGTTCTTACAAACATTTCGTGATTCTGGTAAGTGGAATCAAGAACCTGTGGTTTTAACTGCTGTCAAAAATTGTCGTCTGCAAATCTCTAAATCAAGCAAGTCGTATAGAAGTTGTGAACACATAACTTAAATTTATCTAATATTTCAGAAGTAAGTGCAATTAGTTTTATCACTGAAACATTACTTTTCAAATAATGTAATTAGAATTTTAAATGTTTTCATTATTTTAATTGCTGTTTGTGTGAATGGAAGAGGAATACTCACTCGCACACGGTAAATAAGCGCTAATTTGATTTCCTTTTTAAATCTTCGCACTGGTTATTAAAGTTTACATAATTGAATTTTCGTTTTTAATTTCAGAATTACAGCAAGACTTGGTGGAGTTCTACAGACAAAGACACCAGAACCTGCCGCTCTCGCCATTATTCGAAGACGACAACACACCCCTTCTGAAGTTCTATGTCATGCCAGTTATCAATTCCGTGAAAGTGCAGCGTGCTTTTGGTGGAGGAAACGAGATAAAAACACCTATTAAAAAATTGCGCAATGTATTTTTCGAGGGCAGCAGTCAGTTCAAAGACATATACCTGAGTGCAGATGCTGGCTTAGGGAAAACTGCATTCAGTAAACGTTTGGCTATGACATGGTGTCAAGCTCATAGACCCAATAAGAAAGAAACAGAACTTTTCAAAAAGGATGAAATTGATGCTATCAATGACTTTGACTTTCTGTTCCTGATATTTCTACGTGACAGCTCTGGTAAATGTGACATTGTTGACCTTATTTATGACCAAATTATTCAAGACCTGCCATCACATGGATCACCTTTATCTAAGCTAGATATAGATATGGTGTTGTCTGAGAAGAGATGTCTAGTTGTACTCGACGGTTTGGACGAGTGGACACATCCAGCGAGTTGTGACAAGAAAGCAAATGGGATCCCGCACAGCAAAGTTTATAAGAAATGTACAGTTCTAACTACCAGTAGGCCGTGGAAGCTTAACGACATTGACTCCAGCAGTCCGAGGTTTGAACTCGTAAAATTGAACAATCCCTCCAAACGTCTATTACAAGAAAGAGTTATTTCACAATTAACCGAAGAAAAGGACGAAAAGAAATTGCAAGACCAGGCACAAACATTTTCAACAGCTGTGGCTCAACTTGACATTTCTGATGTAGATTCTATTCCACTCCTCCTAATGTACTTGCTATGTTTGTGGTGTGATGCGAGAAGCCTCGGACAATCTTTGTGTGAATTATACAGTAACATTGTAGAACTTTTGCTCTCAAGGACTGTAAAAAAGTACAAGAATTTAAAGCAAGATCTACCACAGGTAGACAAACGTGCAACAGACGGAATTCCTCAATGCTTTCGTGAACAAAAATGTTGTACAAAATATTACACACTCCTGGAAACATTGGCGAACTTAGCCTTTCAAACGTTACTTAGTGAAACAAAGGGAGAAAAACTGGTATTTGATAGCACGACAGCTGAAAAATACCTGAACGAAGAGCTCTTGCAATTCTGTTTAGAATCAGGTATATTGTCGCAAACTAAAGACCGAGCAAAACGTACAAAACAGAAAGCAAAAATATCATTTGCTCACAAAACAGTGCAGGAATTTTTCGCGGCTCTACACATGCACTCGGTGCCAGATCAAATCATAGTGCAAAATAAAGTTCTATCACAGTGTAATTCTGTCAAAGATATTCTGGAAATGTCGAAAGTTTTCATCTTTCTCAGTGGTATCAATGTGAAAGTGTTTTCTTTTATTTCACGCAAGTTGATAGAAGTCATAAATAAGGATGAAGTAACGCAGAAATATAGAGCAATGACATATGTCAATGACCCTGTAAAATACACACAGCCGCTGAAAGAATTACAAGACATGTATATTTCTTGTGTAAAAGAAAACCCTCAAAACGCGAATGTGAAATTGTTTTACCAGGACATTATTATTGATAGCGACTGTAGACAAGAAAACTGTTTGAAGTATGTGAAACAGCTGACCGTCCAAAACAAAGAAAATATAAGGTCAGTTAGTGTAGAAATGGAAGGAATCCCATACAGCGTCCAGGAAATTATCGATAATTGTGAACTTACTGACCTCAGCAATGTAGATAAAATATTCTACCAGGGAGAATTTGATAACTGTGACATTACACCGCTATTACACAGCTCAGTAAAATGTTTAACCTTGCTGTCCAGTGAATGGCAAGATGATGAGTTTATACCGGTAGACAGTACTTGGTCTGCTTCATTGTCTAGCAGGTTCTATAGCTTTGATAACTTAGAATGCATATATATACACTGTTTTGTGATGAGTCATGATGAGTTGGAAAAGTTAGTGAAGCATTTATCAACAAGAAATTCTATGCAAGATATTTCGCTGTATAACTTACAGTGCAAGGACCACGAGGATTCCTGTGCTGGGTTCAGTCTAGAACTGTCTCAACATTCACAGCTAAGGACGTTACAACTGGGCTATATACCTCTGTCAGAATTGAACATTAATGTGGCGTCGTTAGAGGAGTGTGATGTAGGACATTTATCTAAACCAGGTCTTGTGTCGCGCTATCTGAGTTCTCTTCTTGCAGCCAGTAAACTACAAACATTTCAGTGCATGAATCTAGAATCTACGGAGGACATTGAAACAATGCTGACTACATTACGTAAGTTAGTTCACGTGAAACAAGTTAGGTTGTATTGTATCAATCTCGGTAACAAAGAACTGCTCTCACCGGAAATGGTGAATATTGAATTTGTTCTGTTGCACGAAGTTACAATGACAGCTGCAGTATTCAGTCATCTAGTTAACCAGGTGAACAAACAACAACAAACAGTTACAGTACAGATAAGGGGCTGTACTATAACACCGGAAGTGAAGTTTAAAAAGGAGAAAGACAAAATAAAAATGTCGCCAGATTTCAGCGTCACATACGACGGTATCGATCAATACACCAAGCTGTACACGTTTGGGTTTACAACAATAAAATAATGTGATTAAATACAACACACGTGTAAATATTTACTGTTGCTGGATTATTTTACAACACTGCATAAAAGTTCTACATATGTGTGTGAATATGTATGTGTGTGTAGGACGTACTTAACACAGCATATTTTGATTTTATGTGACATACACATGTGTGTAAATACAAACAATACTCGGATTGAATTGTTTGGATGGAGCCTCGAGGATGAAATAAATATTCTACATGGATTAGATTCTGCAAGTAAGTTTATTTATTTATTTATCTATTTATTTATTTATTTATGATTTATTTATTATTGGAGGATGAGTTAATAAATAACATGGATATAGGCCTATTGTCAGATTGTATTGTACAAGTATTTAATCAGCTGATCATGTCTAAGAATTTTGCATGCAAGCTACTGTCATAGACATTTCTATCAGTAAGTACTTATTGGATGGGTTAGACACTTTACTAAAGTTTTCATGAGTATCGTACAAGCAAGTCAGATAACTCTTGACTAAATTTAGTGTAATTTATGGCCCTTGTTGGACTTAGCCATTTTTGGGTAAAGTTTTAAATGCAATACTATAATGCTCATATCTCAGGAACCACTGTTCCGATTGATTTGAAACTTCATTAAAGTCTTCAAGTTCGATAACTCTTGATTGAATTAATTAATTATCCCCCGCCAAAGGCAGAAGGATATTGTTTTGGTGTTGTCCGTCCGGCCGTCCGTCCGTCTGGAGTCATAACTCAAGAACAAATGGATAGAATTTCATGAAACTTAAGATAAGTGTACAATAGCATAATGCCGCGGCGCTGCCGGCGAACACACATCTTTCGTCAAGATCAAATTAGTATTAGTATCTCCAGAGTTATTGCCCTTTAATTGTTATTTTCTTCTATATATTCAATATATAAAGCATTAAAATTCTATTTCTCTGAAACTGGTTATCAAAATTAAATTGTAATTGGCTCAAATAATTTAATGATCACTCTTTCTAATATCCACCGCCTACATTTCCTGATTTTTTGTAGAAATGAGGCCCCTTATGGGGTGTAGTGCTTTTCTTAAATACTCTATTTAGAAACTTAGAAATTTTTGTTTTCTAAAACTAATAGTAAGTACATGTACTTTAAATATTTAATTAAACTGATAAGAACTGAGTTCAGTATCACTGTGAGATGCTGAAAAAAGATTTACCCCTCAGAGATGAGGCCCAAATGGGGTGGTGAAATTTTAGCAGTGCTTTTTAGCTCGACTATTCGAAGAATAAGGAGAGCTATCCTAGTCACCCAAGCGTCGGCGTAACCACTTATGTTAAAGTTTGCGTACCACCTCAAATATTTTCAAAGTCCATTGACATATGGCTTTGAAACTTTGCACACTTGTTCACCATCATGTCCCCAACCTGTACACAGGAGGAGGTAATTCTATCAAGCATTTTGACAAAATTATGCCCCTTTTTCTACTTAGAATTTACGTTAAAGTTTGTGTACCACCTCAAATATTTTCCAATTCAATTGTCATCTGGCTTTGAAACTTTGCACACTTGTTCACCATCATGCCCCCAACCTGTACACAGGAGGAGGTAACTCTATCAAGCCTTTTGACAGAATTATGCCCCTTTTTCGACTTAGAATTTACGTTAAAGTTTGCGTACCACCTCAGATAATTTCAAAGTCCATCGACATATGGCTTTGAAACTTTGCACACTTGTTCACCATCATGTCCCCAATCTCTACACAAGAGGAGGTAACTCTATCAAGCATTGTGACAGAATTATGCCCCTTTTTCAACTTAGAATTTATGTTAAAGTTTGCATACCACCTCAAATATTTTCAAAGTGCATTGACATATGGCTTTGAAACTTTGCATACTTGTTCAACATCATGTCCCCAATCTCTACACAATAGGAGGTAACTCTATCAAGCATTGTGACATAATTATGCCCCCTTTTGGACTTAGAATTTATGTTTAAGTTGGCGTGCCACCCCAAATATTTTCAAAGTCCATTGAGAAATTGCTTTGAAACTTTGCACCCGTGTTCACAATCATGACCCCAACCTGCACACAGGAGGGATAACTCTATCAAGCTTTGTGACAGAATTATGCCCCTTTTTTAACTTAGAATTTATGTTTAAATTATGGTCTTCTTTTTCATTTGGTTTAGAATTGAGCCTTTTACTTATATATAGCTTATATATTATACAATCAAGCACTGAGAATAGTCGAGCTCGCTGTCAACTGACAGCTAGCTCTTGTTTCTGAAACTGCTTGTCAGAATATTACTTTGTTTGGCACGTACAACTCATCAACTTTGTATTCTCTTAGTTTCTCTAACAACAGTAAATTAAGGAACTGGATTTTTACAGAAATGAGGCCCTTAAGGGGATGTAGTGCTTTTCTTATATAATCATTATATATATAAACTTAAGGATTATTGTTGTAATTGATTTAATTTGATAACTACAATTAAGTTCTTTATAACTGTAAGTTGAAGAAATAAAATATCACTTCAGAGATGAGGCCCCAGTGAGGTTGTGAAATTCAGTTTTTTAAATTTTATTTTAGCTTAACTGAGCATGAAGTGCTCAAAGGTGAGCTATGGTGTATGTTGTCTGTCTGTCTGTCCACACTTTACCTTGTGTAAACATGCAATAGAGGCTGCATTTTTCACTTGCTCATGAAACTTGGTCAGGATGACTGCCTTGCTAAAATCAAGAACGAGTTCGAATTAGGTGCTATCTGGGGTCAAAAACTAGGTCACAGGGTCAAATCATAGAAAAACCTTACGTATGCAACCAAGGTTGCATTTTTCAATGGATTTTCATGAAACTTGGCCAGTATGATTGCCTTGATGAAATCAAGGTCGAGTGTGAATAGGGATTATCTGGGGTCAAAAACTAGGTCAACCGGGTTGCATTTTTCATTGGATTTTCATGAAACTTTGTCAGTATGATTGTCTTGATAAAATCTAGGTCGAGTTTAAACATGAGCCATCTGGGGTCAAAAACTAAGTCACGGGGTCACATCATAGAAAAACCTTGTGTATGCAATAGAGGTTGCATTTTTCATTGTACCTTCATGAAACTTTGTCAGTATGATAGGCTTGATGAAATCTAGGTCAAGTTCTAACATGGGTTATCTAGGGTCAAAAACTAGGTCATGGGGTAAAATTGTAGAAAAACCTTGTGTATATGCAATAGAGGTTGCATTTTTCATTGGATTTCATGAAACTTTGTCAATATGATTGTCTTGATGAAATTTAGGTTGAGTATGAATACGGGTAATCTGAGGTCAAAAACTAGGTCACCCAGTTTAAAACCTTGTGTATGCCATACAGGTGACATTAACAACCCAATCTTCATGTAAATTGGTCAAAAGGTTTGCCTTGTGAAGGTCAAACAGAATAATTGTGCTTATGATACATAGTTTAGAGTTGAAGTTTGGTCATGACATATTGTCATAAGTCGCAGGTGAGCAATATAGGGCCATCTTGGCCCTCTTGTTTCTGAAACAGACAGACCTATACACTTTCCAGTTTTTCTTTTTCAGCTATTTGCTTCATTTGATGGGGGATATAAATTCACTTAATTTGCTTGTTCAAAATTATTGCCCTTGTTGGACTTTAAGACATTTTTGGTAGTTTTGCATGCAAGGTACATGTACTATAATGCTCATATCTCAGTAACCACTGATTGGATTGATTTTTTAATTTCATGCATATCAATTTTGAAACGTTACAAAGTTATTCATGATCAAATAAACAAGGTCATGTATTTCTTTGCAATTATCCCCCCCCCCCCCTAACAGAATCCAGGGTAATTTAAGGCTTTGCACACGATTCATGCATTTTCAAAGATCTTTGAACAAGTTTCACATTTTTGACCTTACTTCTTTTAGACAATTACACATGTAATATACCAGGTCCTGTTCTTATACAAAAAAAACAACATTTTACTGACAAGCTTTCGAATAGTCGAGCGTGCTGTCATGAGACAGCTCTTGTTTTTATAACCAACAACAGGTGAAAATATCACTTTTGATGTTCATCATGTTCATTCAGTGAAATATATCTTGATCTTACATTGAAACAAGCAATCATCCTTTTTACCCATTTCTTGTGGTCACATTTCAGGCATGGTGTTTTAGAGAATGTACATGCTAGCGGGATGTTACCTACGCATATGAATTACAAGATACGACAAAATGCCACATTCACACCATCCACTAAACATGCATGACATGTGAGAGACAAGTACTTGGTTCCTGGCTCAGGAAACAGTCGGCTTCCCAAGGATCCAGGTAACATATCTCAAGTATTAATGATTTCAATTTTGTGGTCACAGGGTCAAACCCTGAGTCACTTGAACTACAGAATCTACTTTCTTGTTTTTATACCCCCGAAATGAAGTTTAGAGGGGGTAAATAGGAGTCGGTCCGTTGCATTTTCCTTGTCCGGAGCATAACTTGATAACTACTTGTTGTATTTCAATACAACTTTACAACTTCATACAATGGTCAAGCACAATGAGAGGAAGTGCAGTGTACAAGAACCATAACTCCATCTTGACTTGTTACAGAGTTATTGCCCTTTGTTACTTTTCCTTGTCTGGAGCATTACTTAAAAAACTACTGGTTGGAATTCAATGCAACTTCATACAATGGTCAAGCACAATGAGAGAAAGTGCAATGAACAAGAGCCATAACTGTATCTTGAACAATTACAGAGTTATTGCCCTTTGTTGCTCTTCCTTGTCAGGAGCATAACTGGAAAACTGCTGGTTGGATTTGAATTATTCAATACAACTTCATACAATGGTCTAGCGCATTAAGAGGAAGTGCAGTGCACAAGAACCATAACTCCATCTTGACTTATTACAGAGTTATTGCCCTTTGTTACTTTTCCTTGTCCGGAGCATAACTTAAAAACTACTGGTTGGAATTCAATACATCTTCATACAGTGGTCTAGCACAATGAGAGAAAGTGCAGTGAACAAGAGCCATAACTGTATCTTGAGCAATACGGAGTTATTGCCCTTTGTTGCTTTTCCTTGGCTAGAGCATGACTTGAAAACTACTGGTTGGAATTCAATACAACTTCATACAATGGTCAAGCACAATAAGAGGAGGTGCAATGTACAAGAACCATAACTCTTATCTTGAAAAATTAAAGAGTTATTGCCAAGAACCATATCTCTTGTTTAGTTTTTTTGCAAGGTATTCTGTAAATACTAACTTCTTCAGTTGATATAGCGGTCTTTCGTGGGTATTTATCACATTTAGTGATAGGTCTCGTTAAGGTACTGCAATGAAATTTGAATTATATTGATAGTTTCGCAAGCGCAACTTTTAAGTTTTTTTTATCATTTATAGAAAATGTAGGCATGCATTTTTTCATGAAATCAAACAGGTAGTGAAGTTCCCTATCATACATCTTAAAGTCACCATGAACTATTTTATTCAAAAACTGTTTTCAATATGGCAATCTCTCAGAACAGACCTCGGTCTAATTGAGTACATAAAATCTGCGTGCAAAGGTAAAGTTGTGTTTCTTGTATCAAGGTTAACATAAACAATAATATAATGAGATAAGTCATTTCTTGAGACAAGGTAGGTTTGTGTGGGTATTTTTAACACTCCCAGTGATGATGCTTCGTAATATAAGAAATCTGAATAAATTCACAGTCTTGAATAACATTATAAGACTCTTGTAGAAATATTTATTTACATTATCATTATATATAAATGTACATGTATTGTTTCATTGTACAAATTTTTTGTGTCTCCCTTTCGAAGAAAAGGCGATACAAAGAGATCTCTTTGTCTACAGTCCATCGGTCCGTCACAAAAACTTAACGTTGGCTATAACTTTGCCATTTCTTAAGATTTCTTCATCCAACTTTGAAATTGTATTGCTTATAACAAAAGGGTCATGATACCGCAAAATTGTGTTTGTAAATGTCATATTTGACAGAGTTATGCCCCTTTTTGTACGTAGTTTTTGTCATGAAAACTTAACGTAGTCTATAACTTTGCCATTTCTCAAGATTTCTTCATCAAACTTGTAATGCTTATGACAAAGGGGTCATGAAGCTGCCAAATGTTGTAGGTCAAGGTCATATTTGACAGAGTTATGACTTTTTTTATGCCCCCTTCAAGGGGTATATTGGTTTGCAGAATGATGTTGGTCTGTCTGTCTGTCCGCCCGTACGTCTACCAACTGGTTTCCAAATTATAACTCAGGAACGCTTGGGCCTAGGATCTTGAAACTTGATGTGGAGATTGGTCATGACCAGCAGAGGACCCCTGTTGTTTTTTAGGTCAGTATGTCAAAGGTCAAGGTCACAGTGACCCGGAGTAGTAAAATGGTTTCTGGATGATAACTTGAAAACGCTTGGGCCTAGCATCATGAAACTTGATGTGGAGGTTGGTAATAACCGGTAGAGGACCCCTATTGATTTTGAGAATAGTAGGTAAAAGGTCAAGGTCACAGTGACCCGGAATTGTAGAATGGTAACTTTAGTTAGGTAGGTAGTTTGCTGGGAGAGGAAGCTTGGGATTGCATTTTGGGTCACCAGGATCAATGTTACTGTTACTAAAAATAGAAAATTGGTTTCCGCTTAATAACATTAGTAAGGAGTGACCAATTGCAATGAAACTTGGTGTGTAGGTAGCTTGCATGGAGAGGAAGATATTTAGAAAATTATATAGAGGATAATTGTTGGTTTCGGTGTAAGATCACGTTATAATTTCACAGTGGGCACCAAAGGATATTTTCCCCAAGCGGCGCACGCCCCCCAGTGAAAATAACAAGTTTTGGTGTTCACGAGTGAAATTACGTGATATTCACCGATACCACATTTTTCTGTTTATTTTATGGTTAAAACTCTATTTTTATTGAGTTTATTCCTACAAAATATAAAATCGCGGAACGCCATCGAAACATCGCGCAAATGCGCCATTTAACACGACGCCACCCCCCCCGTCATGTCCCCCCCCCCCCCCCCCCGCCGTCCCATACTTTTTGCGAAATCCGGGTTAAAGATTGCAAAACAGTGAAAAATAAAAATGGTAATCCACTGTTTCAAAACTGTGGATTTCCTTTTATTTCACTGAGAAAACTCTAAATTCACTAAAACAAAATTATATTGTTTTAAGCAATAAAAAATATTTATTTTTTTCGAGGTGGGGGCGTGGGAGGGGTCAAGGTCACTGTTACTATTGAAAAAATAATATTCGATTTTTTTTATTATAAAATTGTTTTAAGCAAAACATAACCATAGGTGCTTTATAAACAGCTTGCCCGCAAAACTGTTGTAACTGCATTTTTTATAAATTTTTCAGTAGAAGGTAAAAACTTCCTTCTTTAAAAGAAAGCAATGTTTTGGCAACATACTTTGGACATACTGCAGATTTCATAATAGCGCGCCGTTTCAGTGTTTGTTGCGTATCGATTGAATACAGGTAATGAATGACTAAAGCGTCTGTAGGCGGAGCTACATTTTACACATACGGAGAGCAATAAGATAAAGTGTGTCTGTGTTTTCATAGTGAGAAAAAGAATATAAATCGGTCATATTGTTTACGGCATTCAGTAGTGTTTAGTCGGCGGTTACGTACATGTTGCTTGTGTGCTAGTGTCCCATCAAGAAGGGGATATACGCATACAACATGTACGTGTAAATCCGGTACAAGTGTCATTTCACTTACATGAATTTAGTGTAAATATATGTCGCAGTAGAATGAATAAAAATATTGTAAATATACATTCTATTTCGCTCTTCTATAAATGATCCGATCGCAATACTTGCATATTATGCATTATAAAATACGACTTTACTGATATCTTGTTACAACCGCGCATGCTTTGCACGTGCTGTATTTGACTTACAAGAGTGCTAAAATGTTTCTGTCGATGCTCTGAAATCTGTAAAATGATAATCTGTGTAGCAAGAAATGTAGCAAAGACCGATAAATTTTGTTTATAATTTATCTGAAGACAGGATTTATTTCTATCGTGTACACTTTTGACTATAAGATTATTTCTACAATCCCTGCTGAAGATATCTAGCGCACATGTTATCAGAGTCGTACCGGAGAAACCAGGCTTTCACAAAAATGTAGAGCGTTTACCTGTACCAGTAGTCCAACTATTTAGACATAATGCTTGTTTCTTCATGATTTCTAATTTTTTTAATTTTTGGTGTTTATTTTTTTACATCTTTGTTAGCATGACTTTCCTCAATGAATATAAAAAGTAAAATATCATAAAAGTGAAAACTAAAGATAATAAATGCGAGGTCTTTTTTCTAGGACTACCAGTACATCACATTGCCAACAAGTTGACCTATCTATCGCCAGTACAAATGAAATTTACTTTGTTTTATTATTAGTTTCGGTCACTTCATTGGTGACGATTACGTGTACGATCGAGCCAAGTTTTGATGTTTTCAGTTTGTGTTTATTTTACCGACATACGATTTGACTTTTCGCAAGTTTGTACAGCGATACATTTACCTGAATCTGAGATGGTGTACACGGAAGTTTGCTATACTGTGCACAAATATTTACATGCAGAGCGCATGTATAATGTATATAATTTACCATAAGTTTAAAGAGTGGTCTGTCAATGATCTAGACATTCTTTTATAAATTTTACGAAGGTGAATTTCTGTTTTCTCGTAAAATACAATCGACGATGATGCAACAATACAACAATTATATAAACATTGTTTTATACATTTCTCATCACGCTTTAGAAAGTATTTCCCGTATGAAAAAATATACAGGAAAGATGATCAAGGGTGCTATATTCTCTACAGGTTCAACAGTGATTCACGAATATAAAATGTCTTAAAACAGTTCGTTCTAAACATCCTGCAAGAAATGTTCTTGGAATCATTTTTGTAAAACGTTGGTCGTATAAGTCAGACTCTTTACAACCGTGTCTTCTTAGCTCAGCAAACGTTTCAGATACTTAGCCGAGGACACATTTTCCTCCATCAAAATTTTATTATATGGACTATATTACAGAAAAGTATAAAATCTTTGTTTCGTGTTGATTATAGAACACGCAGTACAGTTCGGTTTCGTTTGTAAAAATTGAATACAAGTTGCTGTCTGAAATATACTTTTGAGTTTTAAATTAAACCAATTTTATCCAAAAATAATACATAAGCACTAGATTCATAAAAAAACAAATAATGTCGCAGATATGTAAACTTATACTGTCAGTATAGTGTCAGTGTGTACGATAGATAAAGGTATCGATTTGGGCGGAGCTTACTACAGAATGTAACATCGACGTCATTTACTACCTGTGTGTAAAGCAAACACTGAAACGGCACGGTATTATGAAATCTGCAGTATGTGTGTTGAAATTACATGACTTTAAAAATAATTTTCTATTTTTCTATCTAGACTTGTTATAACTTGTTTCATTTAATAAGATTGTAGCAGGACATTTCAGATTTAAACATGTATAGTTTTACTGCAATATGGTTGTAACTAGACTTGCTGCTCTTTTGCAGAATTATCTAGTTCATCTATAGATACATGTATTCAACCTTTCTGCAAAACTGTTGTAACTTGACTTACAACTCTTTTGCAGGAAGTTTTCAACAGTAAAAACATAGTAAGATATGCAAAGTACAACAGTTACTGCCTTAAAAATTGCAATTTGAAGAAAATTGGGAGGTGATGATTTTGTATCATTTATTGAAACAATTAATTGATGAACAAATGGTCACAACAATATTTTACGAAATATATGTCCATAAGTACATTTTTTGTCAGTTCTGTTATATTTAGGTTACTGAAATGTTACTTTATCAGCACATATATTTTTATTTTTACTTTCTGAATTACACATGTATATAAAGCAACGTTAAACAGTTTCCACACTTCTAGTCAAGACAAACCTAACATTAAAACATATACTTGTTGAGAGAGCAATACAATAATATGAAATAACCATTTTATGTTTTGTGTTATTATGTAAATACATTGATTATATATAATAAATCAGTCTGTTATGACTCTTAGAAAAAATAATATTACCAAGGTTATAAGTACAATAATATAAAGAAAATGGACTGTCCTAGTCAACAAGAGCTGTCTGTAAGACGGAAGGCCATGCTTTTCTCAGTGCTATAAGCAAACCAAGAATCTGAGTATTTTTGAAGTGTAAACAAGGGCCATAAATAGCAAGATACTATATAAGATAAGAGTTATCTAACACCTTGTACAATATGTCAAAGCCTTAAGTCAATACTTTAAGTGGTTACTGGTGTATGCATGACAGTGCCAGTTGCACACAATACTAGGAATTTCTAAGTACAATAAACAATATTTTTGACAGAGTTATTTACTCTTGCTTTCAGATGGCTGTCATAATGGGACATAATTATTTCAACTTACAAAGTAATATCTCAAATAGGTATATCAATAAGACTGGGACTGGTACGAAAATTTTAACCGAGATTCTAAGTTGAAAACGGTCATAATTCAAAGGAAACTTTGACACTGAGATATCCACTCTTACAGACATGTTGGGTTGTGATGGTTGAGTATTCCAAATTTCAAAGTAGTATCTCAAATGGTTAGTTCAAAAAGTGGATTGATACGAAGCACTTAACTGAATTGTAAGTCGATAAACGGCCTTAATTTAAAAAAATCCCTGACAGAGTTACCTCTTCTCTTACCTACAGATGATGCAAAACATTAGTACCGGTATTCCAAGTTTCACAGCAATAGCTCAAAAGTTTAAGTCTGGCTTTTATCCATTCAATGTTTTTTTCTAAGTCAAAAAAGGGCCATAATGCTGACAAAAACCATGTACTTTTTCTTGCCTGTTGATGGAGGTTATGATGGGAAATATGTACGTGCATTGTAGGTTTTAAAGCAATATCTTTAACGGTTTTGAAAAAGAAAGATACAGGGCATTGCATTTGAATGTTTAAATTTTCATGGAGTCTCCAGTTTTAATTTTATAGAGTAACTGTGTTCTATGGTTACGTCTTTTGAATTTAAGTGATTCCGTGTCACCTTTCTTAGAACTTTTACTGGCAAGCATGGAAAAGCTGATTTATTTCAAAAGTTTCTTCAGAGTTACTTTTACAATGTTAACATAACTAAAATGAAAGACAATAAATCTTGGTCTTTATAGCTGTCAGGGTAGATAAAATTTTTATTTAAAGTCCCAGGATCACTTTGAATTTACTGATATAGTAAAATTTATAGATAGTATACAGATGGAATCATGTTCTTTTTACTCTAAAACAATGTTGACATGTGCCATTCTTTCGTATTCAAGTTGTTTCGTCACAAAAAAGAGTTGCCACAAAGCCTAAATATCTTATTCTTTGCAATATCATTGAAAAAATATTTTGCTATATTTCTAACATATACAGCACAGTTAGGAATGTTTTTGGTACAAGTAAGGTCATTTCCGCCAGTAGGACATATAAGCTAATATTGTAACTGTGCTCCTGGGACTTTAAAGTGCCTTTGTGTACACGTACTGTATTATAAATATAGGGCTTGAAAAGCTCATAATAAAAACATCATTCTGTAGTACCATCTGGAGATTGTATCACAAGTATTTTAACAATTGTCCTAAATTACACCAAAAATATTTCACAATTATTAAAGTTACATACTTCATATTCTTTACAGATATACTAGTAGTTTTGAAAAGTTACTAAATATATTTCTTTCTGGTTTAGGGCTATCATTGTCAAAAACATTGTTTTGCACATTAAAGATGCAAGGGCTACTAGTATTTTATTTGTTTGTGATCAATTTTATGAAATTCATCATGCATTTGAAAAACTTGCAGTTCAGGTCATCTTTAATATGGGGAAACTACTGGCAACATATTTCATTACGGATTCCCATTTTGATTCTTGTTGACAAGAAATATCAATGTTACAATAGGATTCAATGTAAAGAAAATATGTCAATTAAATATGTACTGTTGAAGCACACCTTCTCAAACAGGACAACTTGAATACAACAAACAAAATAATTTTCCATCAGCTAGTGTCCTTATGACCAATCAGAGTTTGAACCTTCAGTGTCTTGATTAAAGCAGGCAATACCTTAGATTAATGGGTCCTTACGGATGGAAGTGATATGAGTACCGGTAGAAACAATTTTTAGACCTTTTTATTTTACTTTGTGTTAGAATTTTATATGTAATGCAGAGAAACAAACGGTGGAGTGCAAACAAAAGAAAACATAAATAAATTGCATTAAGCTATGAGTGGTCTAATAAAGTAAATCAAAGGATGATGACTAAAATTACTTTACAAACTACTGGTTTTCTTTACACTGAAGCTTATGTTTGTCATTGAAGAGAATGGTAACATCATAGATAACACTCAGAAAAAATCCTGTTAATTTAACTGAATTGAATTACGAATTAAAGGTTCACTGAAAACTGTAGGTTTGTTACATCATTCTTATGATGCCATCAACATTTAATGGACTGCTTGTAGCTGAATTTTGATTAGTAGAAAATGGTTTTGAATTGGTTGAATTGATTGAGATAATGAGATTTATAAATTACTATTATAAGTACTGGTTGTATATGCATTCTCATTGAAAAAGTCTATTTCCACATGATATCTGCTTTCTGGTACTCTTTCCAGTTTTAGCATAAGATGATTTATTTATTTATTTGTAGCAGTCTTTTGTCAACATAAATTGAGTTACTATCATATTGCAGCAAAGCAATACCTGTTTTCTATGGATATCTGACACTGCAAAATGAGTTATGACAGTTTTGCAGTTTACGCTACCTTGTTTGCTCACCTGGCACAAAGTGCCAGAGTGAGCTATTAGGATCGCTTTCCGTCCGGGGTCCGTCATACGTCGTCCGTCCATCCACCATTTCCTTCAAACGACATCTCCTCTGAAACCACTGGGCCAATGTTGATGAAACTTTGCAGGGATGTTCCTTGCATAAAGCTCTATCAAAGTTGTTCAAAGAATTCCATTCAATGCAGAACTCTGGTTGCTATGGCAACAAATAGGAAAAACTTTAAAAATCTTCTTCTCTGAAACCACAAGGCCTAGAGCTTAGATATTTGGCATGTAGCTTGTCTAGTGGACTACATTGTTCATATTATGGCAAAATTGTAGCACGGGTGGTCACTTAGTTTTTGCCTAGGCTTATATAGGATAAACTTTAAAAATCTTCTTCTCTGAAATCACAAGGCCTAGAGCTTAGATATTTAGCATGTGGCTTTGTCTAGTGGACTTGTACCAAGATTGTTCAAATTATGAGCCCCGAGTCAAAATTGACCCTGCCCGGGGGGTCACTTGGTTTAGCCTAGGCTTATATAGGATAAACTTTAAAAAATCTTCTTCTCTGAAACCACAAGGCCTAGAGCTTAGATATTTAGCATGTAGCATTTTCTAGTTACCTCTACCAAGATTGTTCAAATTATGAGCCCTGGGTCAAAATTGACCCCGCCCCGGGGGTCTCTTGGTTTTACATAGGCTTATATAGGAAAAACTTTAAAAATCTTCTTCTCTGAAACCACACGGCCTAGAGCTTAGATTATGTAGCATGTGGCATTGTCTTGTGCACTTCTACCAAGATTGTTCAAATTATGAGCCCTGGGTCAAAATTGACCCCACCTTGGGGGTCACTTGGTTTTACATCTAGGCTCATATAGGAGAAACTTTAAAAATCTTTTTCTCTGAAACCACAAGGCCTAGAACTGAGATATTTAGCATGTAGCATTGTCAAGTGGACCTTTACCAAGATTGTTCAAATCATGACCCCCTGGTCAAAATTAACCCTTCCCGGGAGGGGGGGGGGGAAGCACTTGATTTCACATAGGCTTATATAAGGAAAACTTAAAAAAAAACAAAAAACACAAGACCGACAGGCAGATAATAGATATTTGAAATGTTACTTAGCATTGTGTAGTGGACCTCTACGAATTATGTTAGAATCATGACCCCTTTAATTATAGCAAATAGTAGTCAGGTGAGCGATATAGGGGCATCATTGCTCTCTTGTTTTTATATAGAGTTGATCATACAAAACTGTAGTAACTCCAGTTACGTGTACTACTGTTTTGCAGTTATTTTGCAAAAGATTTTTGTGTAAATTTCTCTGCAAGACAGTAGTAAGTCAAGTTACTACAGTCTTGCAGGGAGCATTTTAGACAATCTGAGATACAACTTTATGCAAATAATAAACAACTTCATGAACAAAAATGTTATTGATCTAGCTATTATATTAAATTATGCGTTTCAAAAAAATACACAAGAAAATTGAAAAATGTCATTTTTGAAAAATAATGTACATGTAGTTACAACAGTTTTGCGGGCAACCCTCGTCTTGTTGTACTTAGATTTTGTCACGAAATCAGTAGTCATTCTGACAAAGTGTAAGAGGGCGACACAAGTGTTCTACTGAGCAACCATCTAGTGTAAAGTTTATGACACTATTTGTTCAACTCATATTTTGACGTTTATTTATTTATCTATTTTCAGATTCACAGTCTATCATCATTTCTAAAGTGTATATGGCAGCACTCTATGAGCAACTTTTTGCTAGAAGTCACAACCAAACCATGATGGAAATTGTATGGCCACAAGATCTCGGAGTCAAGTTGTGTGATAGACTAAATCAGACCAGTCATTCAAGGATACAAAAGTCATATTTTAGCTTTATTCCACGAAATTAGTTTTGTTAATCATAACAAAATCTTGTCTCAATAACTCTGCATTAATTATTACTTACTGACCCAAACAGGGAAAACAGTTGGCTATGCCGTAGGATATCCTGCTACGTGTATATATGAGCTTGTTTACACTGAGGAACTACTTTTTAGCTCACAAAGTGCCAGAGTGAGCTATTAGGATCGCATTCTGTCCGACGTCCGTCCGTCCACTATTTCCTTCAAACGACATCTCCTCTGAAACCACTGGGTTAATGTTGATGAAACTTTGCAGGGATGTTCCTGGCATGAAGCTTTATCAAAGTTGTTAAAAGAATTTCATTCCATGCAGAACTCTGGTTGCTATGGCAACAAATAGGAAAAACTTAAAAAATCTTCTTCTCTGAACCACAAGGCCTAGAGCTTAGATATTTGGCATATGGCATTACCTAGTGGACCTCTACCAAGATTGTTCAGGTTATGACCCTCGGGTTAAAATTGACTGCCTGGGGGGAGGGGGTCAGTTGGTTTTACATAGGCTTATATAGGAAAAACTTAAAAAATCATGCTCTCTGCAATCTTAAGGCCTAGAGCTAAGATATTTAGCATATAGCATAACCTAGTGGACTTCTATCAAGATTGTTCAGATTATGACTCCTGGCTCAAAATTGATCCCGCCTGGGGTCATTTGTTTTTACATAGGCTTAATGTAGGAAAAAATTTTAAAATCTTCTTCTCTGAAACCTCAAGGCCTAGAGCTTTGTTATTTAGCATGTGGCATTACCAAGTGGACCTCTACCAAGATTGTTCAAATTATGACCCTGGGGTCAAAATTGACTGTGCTGGGGTCAATTGTTTTTACATAGGCTAAATGTAGTTAAAACTTTAAAAATCTTCTTCTCTGAAACAACAATGCCAAAAGCTTAGATATTTAGCATGTGGCATTTTAAGGTGGACCTTTACCAAAATTGTTCAATTCATGACCCCAAGCCAAGGGGTCTCTCAATTTTACATAGGCTTAAATAGAGGAAAATCATGAGCCCAAAGTCAAAATTGACCCTTTCTGCCAATGGTAATCAGATGAGCGATTTAAGGCCATCTTGGCCCTCTTGTTTGTGAAATGAGAATGAAACATTGGTTGAAAGTGTATTAAAATAAAAATACTATCTCATATTGTATAAATATGTATTGACCTGTATATAGAACTGAACTATTTGTAGAACTGTATAAAGAATTGTCTTCTCTCAGGTTGTAAAACTATGTATTGACCTGTATATAGAACTGAACTGTTTGTAGAACTGTATATAAAACTGTCTTCTCTCGGGTTGTAAAATATGTATTGGCCTGTATATAGAACTGTCTTATCTCAGGTTTTAAAAATATGTATTGGCCTGTATACAGATTTGAACTGAACTGTTTGTAGAACTGTATATAGAAGTGTCTGTAGAACAGTGTATAGAACAGTCTGTAGAACTTTATGTAGAACTGTCTTCTCTTAGGTTGTAAAAATATGTTTTGGCCTGTATATAGAACTGAACTGAACTGTTTGTAGAACTTTATGTAGAACTGTCTTCTCTCAGGTTGTAAAAATATGTATTGGCCTGTATATAGAACTGAACTGAACTGTTTGTAGAACTGTTTATAGAACTGTCTTCTCTCAGGTTGTAAATGTTTGTATTGAA
Source organism: Saxidomus purpurata (assembly GCA_022818135.1). NCBI lineage: Eukaryota > Metazoa > Mollusca > Bivalvia > Venerida > Veneridae > Saxidomus > Saxidomus purpurata. Next base: position 1,303,491 of record JAFMSR010000006.1, read on the forward strand.
CTGTATATAGAACTGAACAATATGTAGAACTGTATATAGAACTGTATAAAGAACTGTCTGTAGAACTGTTTGTATTTGTCTTATTTCAGGTTGTTAAAATATGTATTGACCTTTCTGTAGAACTGTTTATAGAACTTTCTGTAGAACTGCCTATAGAACTGTATATAGAACTGGGTTATCTCAGGTTGCATAAATATAAATGTATTGACATGTAAACAGAACTGTCTGTATAACTGTATGTAGAACCGCTGCTAGAACTGTATAATTATAGAACTGTATCTTGTACTGTTTTATAGAACTGCATACAGAATTGTCTATACAATTGTATATAATTATGTAGTAGAAGTACAATACGGCATTTTCACTTCCTTGCCATTGAGCTAGCTTTTATGGCGACGTGATAGAGTGTTCACTTTGGGTACTGGAGGACCCAAGTTTGAATGTATTCCAATATGACAAGCTTTTATAATTCAGCATCAAACATTTTGAATTTGTCGGTGAAAAGATAGATAAAGAAAATGGCAATGGTTGAGTCTTTAGAAATATTGAATACCTGTTTCTTACATTACTTCATTGATATATTAACAATATTTGAGCCTATTGGAAAGAAACAATGAATACCTGTTTTTTAACATTACTCCATTGATATATTGACACTATTTGAACATTTGAAAACATTGACTACCCATTTCGTATATGACTTCATTGATATTAGACAATTTTTGTGCCTTTTGGAAACATTGACTACCTGTTTCTTACATTATGTCATTGATATATTGACAATATTTGAGCTTTTGGAAACATTGACTAATTTGTTTCTTACATTACTCCATTGATATCAGACAATATTTGAGCCTTTGGAAACATTGACTACCTGTTTCTTTAACATTTCTCCATTGATGTATTTGACAATATTTGTGCCTTTTGGAAACATTGACTACCTGTTTCTTACATGCTGAGTATTTTCTCTTTTTTGTACATATGAACTGTTGCATGAAATAAATGTACATAATTTACTATGCAGTCCATTTCATATAAGATATTTCTGATTCCGTGTAAATTATGCAGTATCAGTCTGATATAGGATATTTTGTTTGTCATGAAGTTTGAAAGGGACTTTATTTGTTTTACTTATCTTAACAATTGATATGTTGATAAAATGGACGAAAGAGGAACGAATTGTCAAATGTGAAAATGCCTTTACTATTAAATGTGCGTGAAGTTAGCTGCCAGTTGCCAGTTGCCTGTTGCCAATTCAATGCCAATTCAATTGGCAACAGGCAACTGGCAGCCAACTTCACACTCTTGTTGCCAATTCGTCTTCACTTGCAAATATTAACCAAAAACAAAATTGTTAAACCGAGCGAATTGGCAACTGGCAGCCAGATGCCAATTCGATTTTTATGAAAAAATCTTAATAAAAAATAAATTGGCAACTGGCAACTAACTTCATATTCCAGATGCCAATTCAACTTTCACTTGCAAATAGCCAATTCGTCCAACCTAACGAATTGGCAACTGGCAATTGGCAATCAAATGCCAATTCGATTTTTATGTAAAAATTTTAATAAAAGTTGATTTGGCAATTGGCAAGTGGCAACCAACTTTATATTTCAGATGCCAATTCAACTTTCACTTGCCAATAACCAATTCGTTCAACCTCGCGAATTGGCAACTGGCAACTGGCAGCCAGATGCCAATTCGATTTTTATGTAAAAATCTTAATTAAAGTTGAATTGGCAACTGGCACCTGGCAACCTACTTCATATTTCAGATGCCAATTCAACTTTCACACCTTGCAAATAACCAATTCGTTCAAACTCACGAATTGGCAACCGGCAACCGGCCGCCCAGATGCCAATTCGCCCCCCATTTTTATGTAAAAATCTTAATAAAAGTTGAATTGGCAATTGGCAACCAGATGCCAATTCGATTTTTATGTAAAAATCTTAATAAAAGTTGAATTGGCAAGTGGCAACTGGCAACCAACTTCATATTCCAGATGCCAATTCAACTTTCACTTGCAAATAGCTAATTCGTTCAACCTCACGAATTGGCAACTGGCAGCCAGAGCCAATTCGACTTCTGTCAGTAATTGTGAAAAAAACAGAGGCAAAGGCTGGCAATTGGCAACCAGATGCCAATTCAATTTTCATGTAAAACTCTTAATAAAAGTTGAATTGGCAACGGCAACTGGCAACCAACTTCATATTCCAGATGCCAATTCAATTTTTACTTGCAAATAACCAATTCGTTTAACCTAACGAATTGGCAACTGGCAATTGGCGCCAGATGCCAATTCGATTTTATATGTAAAAATCTTAATAAAGCTGAATTGGCAACTGGCAGCCGATGCCAATTCGATTTTATGTAAAATCTTAAAAAAGTTGAATTGGCAAGGCAAGCACTGGCAACCAACTTCATATTCCAGATGCCAATTCAACTTTTACTTGCAAATAACCAATTGTTCAACCTAACGAGTTGCACTGGCACATTGGCAGCCAGATGCCAATTCGATTTTTATGTAAAAATCTAATAAAAGCTGAATTGGCAACTGGCAACTGGCAGCCAGATGCCAATTCGATTTTTATGTAAAAATCTTAATAAAAGTTGAATTGGCAAGTGGCAACTGGCAACCAACTTCATATTCCTGATGCCAATTCGACTTCTGTCAGTAATTGTGAATAAAAGCGAATTGGCAACTGGCAACGCGCCAGATGCCAATTCGATTTTATGTAAAAATCTTAAAAAGTTTAAATAAATGGCAACTAGCAAGTGGCATCAGATGCAAATTCGATTTTTATGTAAAAATTTAATAAAAAAATCACCCCCCTGGCAACAAACTTCATATTCTAGATGCCAATACAACTTTCACTTGCCAATTCGTAAGTTGAATGAATTTGCTATTTACAAGTGAAAGTTGAATTGGCATCTGGAATATGAAGTATGGTTGCCGTTGCCAGTTGCCAATTCAACTTTTTATTAAGATTTTTACAAAAATCGAATTGGCATCTGGCCGCCGCCCTGCCACCCCTGCCAATTCGCGAGGTTGAACAATTGGTATCTGGTCTGCCAGTTGCTAGTTGCCAAATTAACTTTTATTAAGATTTTTACATAAAAATCGAATTGGCACTGATTGCCAATTGCCAGTTGCCAATTCAACTTTTATTAAGATTTTTACATGAAAATTGAATTGGCATCTGGCTGCCAGTTGCCAGTTGCCAATTCGTTAGGTTAAACGAATTGGCTATTTGCAAGTGAAAGTTGAATTGGCATCTGGAATATGAAGTTGGTTGCCACTTGCCTGTTGCCAATTCAACTTTTTATTAAGATTTTTACATAAAAATCGAATTGCGTCTGGCTGCCAGATGCCAGTTGCCAATTCGCGACGTTGAACGAATTGGCATCTGGTTGCCAGTTGCCAGTTGCCAATTCAACTTTTTATTAAGATTTTTACATAAAAATCGAATCCTTGGCCCCTGCCAGTTGCCAATCCGCTTTTTATTCACAATTACTGACAGAAGTCGAATTGGCATCTGGCTGCCAGTTTCAGTTGCCACTCCGGGGGGTAAACCATTGGCTATTTGCAAGTGAAAGTAGAATTGGCATCTGGAATATGAAGTTGGTTGCCACTTGCCTGTTGCCAATTCAACTTTTATTAAGATTTTTACATAAAAATAGAATTGGCATCTGGCTGCCAGCTGCCAATTTGCGAGGTTGAACGAATTGGCATCTGGTTGCCAGTTGCCAGTTGCCAATTCAACTTTTATTAAGATTTTTACTAAAAATCGAATTGGCATTATTGCCTGCCAGTTGCCAATTCCCGTTAGGTTAAACGAATTGGCTATTTGCAAGTGAAAGTTGAATTGGCATCTGGAATATGAAGTTGGTTGCCAGTTGCCAATTCAGCTTTTATTAAGATTTTATATAAAATCGAATTGGCATCTGCTGCCAGTTGCCAGTTGCCAATTCGCGTGGTTTAACAATTTTGATTTTGGTTGATATTTGCAAGTGAAGACGATTGGCACAAGAGTGTGAAGTTGGCTGCCAGTGCCAGTTGCCAATTGAATTGGCATTGAATTGGCAACCGGCACTGGCAAGGCACAACTTCACGATTACTATTAACATGTATATTGTATATATCTTTTTTTGGTGCTGTCAAATATATATCATGATGTGTATATTGTTTTGCATTTAGAAATAAAATTTGTGTGATTCAGTTGCATATTAATTCATCAAGTAAGAAAATGTTATGACCATCTGTTATAAAAGTGTTTATTATGGACAATTCCATAATACAAAAAATGTACTTAAGTTATGTTCAGTACTACTGTACTATAGAATATCATAGTTCTCTAAAATGCAACAGTATGTTAGAGTGCCTGGAGAGGTAACAAATTGTAATATTGACCACTTGAAATCCAGCTTACTAAGATGAGCAACTTGTTTCCAACTTTGCCTTTTTTTATTGATTTCTGTTAACTTCGATCAGATGGTAGTTTCTATGTATGTTTTCTACACAGAAACTAGGCTATGTCGGATGATAAACTAAGACATAACTACAAGTCAATACATAAAACATGTAGTAGTTTGGGTCTCTTGTGAAAGCAGTATCATGCTTGTAATGTTCATAATAGCATGTGTTGCCTAATTATAATTAAACTATTGTAGTGCATGTTATTTTTGATGATTATAGAGATTTATTATCTGAAGTTTGAAATTAATTCCATCTAGGTCTAGGTTACCGTGAAACACTTACACACACTGGGTACCAAATTTAAATTAGGCAGTGGTATCAAGCTGATAATAAATTGCTTTATTACACAGGTTTATTATACAGTTGTCATATTTTTGTTGCTTCATGTGAATGTTATAGTGCAGTGTGTTGATCCTCTTGTCATCATATAATGATGCTTGTCGATATTTTAGGAATATTCATTATACCCCCGAAACAAAGTTTAGGGAGGTATATGGGAGTCACCCAGTGGTTGGTCGGTCGGTCAGGCGGGCGGCCTGTTGCATTTTCCTTGTCCGGAGCATAATACAACTTCATACAATGGTCAAGCACATTGAGAGGAAGTTCAGTGCACAAGAAGAACTATAGCTCCATCTTTAGTAATTACAGAGTTATTGCCCTTTGTTACTTTTCCTTGTCCGGAGCATAACTTGAAAACTACTGGTTGGAATTCAATACAACTTCATACAATGGTCAAGCACATTGAGAGGGAGTGCAGTGCACAAGAACCATAACTACATCTTGACACATTACAGAGTTATTGCCCTTTGTTACTTTTCCTTGTCCGGAGCATAATTCGAAAACTACTGGTTGTAATTCAATACAACTTCCTACAATGGTCTAGCACAATGAGAAGAAGTGCAGTGCAAAAGAACAATAACTCTATCTTGACTCATTTCAGAGTTATTGCCCTTTGTTACTTTTACTTGTCCTGAGCATAATTCGAAAACTACTGGGTGGAATTCAATACAACTTCATACAATTGTCAAGCACAATGAGAGGAAGTGCAGTGTACAAGAACCATAACTCTATCTTGACAAATTACAGAGTTATTGTCAAGAACAATATCTTTTTTTTAGTTTGTTTGCAAGGTATTCTGTAACTATGAACTTCCTCAGTTTATAAAGCAGTCTTTCGGGAGTATTAATCACATTTAGTGATAGCTCTAGTTTTAATTTTATATTCACTATTATAAGATATATTACATTGATGAAATAATAAATCTAGTATTTGCATTTTGACTTCATTATTTTAAGCTCACCTGAGTTTAAAGTGCTCAAGGTGACCTATTATGATCGCTTGGTGTCCGTCCATCTGTCTGTCTGTTTGTCATGATGCCGCCAATTTTTGTAGGTCAAGGTCATATTTGACAGAGTGATGCCCCTTTTTTATCCCCCCGCGAAGGGGATATTAGTAATGGTCTCCGTCCGTCCGTCCGTCCGTCCGTGTCTCCGTCCCAATTTTGTCTGGAGCATAACTCCAAAAGTACTTGAGGAATTTTCTTCAAACTTAATACACTGACAGAGCACATTGGGAGGAAGTGCAGTGTGTAAGAACAATAACTCTACCTTGCCTACTTTTAGAGTTATTCCCCTTTATATCAGATTTACTTGAAAAACTTTGTCCGAAGCATAACTCCAAAAGTACTTGAGGGATTTTCTTCAAACTTAATACACTGACATAGCACATTGGTAGGAAGTGCAGCGTGCAAGAACAATATCTCTACCTTGCCTACTTTTAGAGTTATTCCCCTTTATCAGATTTACTTTAAAAGTTTTGTCCAGAGCATAACTCCAAAAGTACTTGAGGGATTTACTTCAAATTTAATACACTCATAAAGCACATTGGTAGGAAGTGCAGTGTGCAAGAACAGCAACTCTACCTTGCCTACTTTTAGAGTTATTCCCCTTTATCAGATTTACTTGTCCGAAGCATAACTCCAAAAGTACTTGAGGGATTTTCTTCAAACTTTATACACTGACATAGCACATTGGTAGGAAGTGCAGTGTGCAAGAACAATAACTCTACCTTGCCTACTTTTAGAGTTATTCCCCTTTATCAGATTTACTTTAAAAGTTTTGTCCAGAGCATAACTCCAAAAGTACTTGAGGGATTTACTTCAAACTTAAAACACTGATATAGCACATTGGTAGGAAGTGCAGTGTGCAAGAACAATAACTCTACCTTACCTACTTTTAGAGTTATTCCCCTTTATCAGATTTACTTGTCCGAAGCATAACTCCAAAAGTACTTGAGGGATTTTCTTCAAACTTAATACACTGACAAAGCACATTGGTAGGAAGTACAGTGTGCAAGAACAATAACTCTACCTTGCCTACTTTTAGAGTTATTCCCCTTTTATCAGATTTACTTTAAAAGTTTTGTCCAGAGCTTAACTCCAAAAGTACTTGAGGGATTTACTTCAAACTTAATACACTGACATAGCACATTGGTAGGAAGTGCAGTGTGCAAGAACAATAACTCTACCTTGCCTACTTTTAGAGTTATTCCCCTTTATCAGATTTACTTGAAAAAAAAATTCCAGAGCATAACTCCAAAAGTACTTGAGAGATTTTCTTCTAACTTAATACACTGACATAGCACATTGGTAGGAAGTGCAGTGTGAGAACAATAACTCTACACTGCCTACTTTTAGAGTTATTCCCCTTTATCAGATTTACTTGAAAAACAATTTCCGGAGCATAACTCCAAAAGTACTTGAGAGATTTTCTTCAAACTTAATACACTGACATAGCACATTGGTAGGAAGTGCAATGTGCAAAAACAATAACTCTACCTTGCCTACTTTTAGTCAAATAGAAAAATATCATATGAACATTAATATAATTTTGCAAGCCTTCTCTTCATTGCCTTATTCTTTTTCCACTTACTTGAAAACTGTACTCAGCATGACCATAACTATACGGCTTTTTAAGGATTTCCTTTCACCAAGTAAAATGTACGAAAGTACAACCTTCTGGTAACTTCTTTCCAGCGAGGGGATTAACCATGTGTAACATGGCTCTTGTTGTACTTAGCTTTTGTCACGAAAACTCCACGTTGGCTTTAACTTTGCCATTTCTAAAGATTTCTTCACCAAACTTTTAAATTGCATCGCTTATGACCTAAGGGTTGTGATGCGGCCAAATTTTTTAGGTCAAGGTCATTTTTAACAGAGTTATGCCCCTTTTTGTACTAAGAATTTGGCTATAACTTTGCCATTTCTTAAGATTTCTTCATGAAACCTTTCCAAATTGTATTGCTTATGACAAAAAGGTCATGATGCCACCAAATTCTGTAGGTCAAGGTCATATTTGACAGAGTTATGCCCCTTTTTGTACTTAGATTTTGCCACAAAATTATTGGTTATTCTGACAAAGTGTAAGAGGGCGACACAAGTGTTTTACTGATTACACATCTAGTTTCATTTGGTCTTAATGAAACTTGGTCAGAGTGGTGGTCTTGACGAAATCTTGATGAAAACTAGGTCACACGGTCAAATTAAAGAAATACTTGTTAACACAAGAGGCCATATTTTTAAACCAGTCTTTATGTTAATTGGTCTGAATGTTTGTCTTTTCAAGGTCAAACAGAATATTTATGTTATATAGTTAAAGGTAGAATTTTGGTCACATTGTGTCATAAGTAGGTCTTAGGTGAGCAATATAGGGCCATTTCGGCCTTCTATGTATGACTAGAACTATCAATGAACGTGAGTAAAATACAAGGGACCGCCTTGTCACAAGAAATTGCCTCCCTAATTAAATAATCTCTTTATGTTGTCCTCGATATTTGAGCATTTGCCGCATGCTCATTTGAAACACAGCATATGGTTCAGGTGTTACAGGGTGGACACATATTGTTTTCACATTGACTTACTTTATTGTAGATGGTGCCAATCGTTAGTTTTTCTTTGATAACGCTTTACAGGTTACAGTTTTCAAATAACTTTCATCAAACTTGCTCAGAAGGTTTTCTGCATCATGTAGATGATCCCTCTACGGGTCACAGTTTTTATTTAACTTTCATAGCTCCATGTAACATGTAGATGATTCCTATTAATTTATGGGTCAAAGGTCAAGGTCACAGTGACCCGAACTTTGAAAATATTTTCCGCTAAATATCTTGAGATTTATTTGACCCACAGTCTTCAAACTTCATAGGATGATTGGTCGTACTTAGTAGATGATCCCAATCAATTTTGGGGGTCAAACGTCAAGGTAACAGTGACCCGAACGTCTCCACTGCATTTTTTCCACTTAAGATCTTCATCACAGTTTCCAAACGTCATATGATGGTTGGTCTTACTGAGTAGATGATCCTACTGTTTTTGGGGTCAGTGGGTCAAGGTCACAGTAAACTCTGTAAGCTTTTCCTTGATGACATTGCAAAAGATTTTCACAAAACTTACTTAAAACATTTTTTTTTATTTATACTGATTTATTTATTCTCGAAAAACATTCTTACAATTGATAATATTCGCTCTCGAGACTCGTTCCAGATGGATTGTATCCAAATTCAGAACAAGAGGCCCAAAAGTATAGCTCTACTGGTCTGACTTGACTGGTTTGAGTTTTGATGTGGAGCCGCCGTGGCGCAGTGGTAGCGCGTTCGCCTCTGGATCGAAGGGTCTCGGGTTCGGTCCCTACCATCGCTATGTTGGTAGTGTCCTTAGGCAAGACACAAATAATTTCACATTGCCTCTCTGTCTTCGAGGTTGATTCCATCTGGAATGAATCTCGAGAGCGATTAATATAAGTTGTAAGAACTTGTTTTGCAATCGAGAATAAATAAATTACATAGTATAAACTAAAGTGTATATGTCTGAGTAAGCTTTTACAACATTTAGAATTTCGCCTTGGGGATCGGAGGACCCCGGGTTCGATCCCCAATCAGTGCCCAAGCAATGGTAGTGACCTTAGGAAAGCCAGATCATTCCAATTTCCATAATGCCTTTCCAGGCGGGTTTTTTCCAAAAAATTGGAAAGGCCAGGCCTTCTCAAGTTGGGAAATTTATGCGTGGTGTCACCAAAGTTGGAAACATTTATCCGTTTTCTTTTTAAAACTGAGAAATTTACCAATATACTTGTCTGGAGCTTTAAATATTACTGGTAATATCTTGTGGCAGGCTTGAAAGATACAACACGAAGACAAAATTTATGTCAGATTGGCTAGAGTTGTGTTCCCACATAATTGTAATGTTTGTTTAATAATGTCACAATATCCCTCCCTAACACAACTCCCCTCTTCTGTTCCTGTATTTTGGTCCAGGTCACGGATGATAAATATATACTCAGCAAAAGTAGAAACGTCCCTCCATATTTCAGGAAATATTTATCGAAAACCAAAACGGTTACTTTTATGAATCAAAATAGAAAAACAAGTTCATTCATTTCTGTATCAAAACCAATTAATTGCATCTGGCTATCTTGTTAACTTTTCGAGAGATAACCGGTCAAGAGAGGTAGGGGTCAAAATCACAAAAACTCAGAAAGGTGTTATTGAATGTTTAGAGATGGAATTTCAATAAGAAATGTGTCACATCCAGTAAATCTCGTTAGTATCGAGTGTGGCCACCATTTGCATGAATGCATGCAATGATCCTACGCCGCATCGACGTAACGTAACGCAATACCAGTGCGTTGGGCAAATACTTCCATTCCTGTTGTAACGCCCGTGTAAGATCGCGAACATTGTCAATCTGATGATTAGCTCGTGCTTTGCGGCCCAGCTGATCCCATATGTGCTCAATGGGGTTGATATCCGGGGAAACCGCGGGCCATGGCATGACGTTGACATTGTTTTGCTGCAAGAATTGAGTGGTGACCCTGGCTACATGAGGACGGGCATTGTCCTGCATCGATGTTACACCAGGACCATGCTGACGAATAAATGGTAAGGCATATGCATTTAGCACGTCTGCAACATAACGTTTTGCATTAATGTTGCCCTATACAACAACCAAATCTGTCTTCCGGTTTCCCATGATCCCACCCCAGACCATTACGCTCCCTCCCCCAAACCTGTTCTTCTCAACAATGCAACAATCGGCGAATCTTTCATTTTTACGCCTGTATACCCGTAATCTTCCGTCAGCATGACTAACTGTGAACCGAGATTCATCGGTGAACAAAACTCGGTTCCAGTCAGCCCTTCTCCAGTTCAGATGACATCGCGCCCATAACAGCCTGGCAGCACGGTGACGTTGGGTCATTATCTGACCAGTGTACGGGCGACGTGCCCTGATTGGTTGGGCGTTACGACGCAACCGGTTGCGAATGGTCGGCCCTAAGACACCGTTTTGCCTAGCAGTGACTGTGGCTGCCAATTGACGTTGACGTTAAGTGCGTCAACGTAATGAAACGATCGGCTCTAGCCGTCGTTACACGAGGCCTACCAGGTCGCTGCCGGTCGTGAACAGCCCCAGTCTGCTGGTACCGGGCTGCAAGACGATCAATCGTCTTCCGACAGCACCCGAACCGACGCGCGACTACCCTGGCGGACATCCCACCCGCAAGCATCCCAATTGCCTGATTTCGCTCGTTTTCGGAAAGCCGTGGCATATCGAAAACAGTGAAAAATTAAAGAAAAAATTTAATTTTCAGAATAGCCCCTATCGCATGAATGGTACATGAACTGAATCAACATATGGATGACATGTATAGCGTGCACGTGCAAAACGTGCAAATGACCGTTCCGGTTACTGGCCGATATGTAAACCGTGCGTATCGGGTAAACTGTACACGATCGTATTCTGAACATCGCCAGGGTTTAAAATACATGTACATTGAACATACACAGACAAAGCTTCACCGGCTATAAAACAGGGACGTTTCTAGTTTTGCTGAGTATATATCGTTTCTAAAAAAAAAATAAAAAATTTTGTCATCTTTGTCGACTAAAATTGATCCTGATTTCGGGAATACATGTATTTGCCGACATTGATCTGGGGAACAGCTGACTGGGTGTTGCGCATGACATTTCCTCATCATATGGGTAACAACTGTGAAAAGTTATATCAAAATCGGACCATGCGTGTGGAAGAAACGAAATTGCATGCAGTAGTGGCTAAACCCTAAGTTTGACATGACCTTTGAGTAGGTGGCTAGTTGTTATGCATGGCACGGTAACCATTGTGTGAATTTGTATTAAACAGGGATCGTATAATCCTGATTAAAATCAGTATATGCATGAGGAAGATTCAGACCGGAAATGAAATTGCGGACAGAACGACGGGGAACAACGCAAACCTTGAAGGTATTTAAAGTGACATTCCGTACTACGAGCAGGTTATTATCTCAAAACGTTAAAAGTGCGTTAAATGTATATAAAAAAATAACGGGTAATGTACGTGCTTGTTTCTTCATTATAACATTTGTAATGAAATTAGGCAAATTAACGCCGCGATAAGTGCTGTTTCGGATATTGAGTCATCAGCGGATTTTTCAAATTAATTTGACGTTTAATTACGTTGCGTGTCCATTAAATAACCGTGCAATGAAGTCCCTTTGAAAGAAGCAAGATGAGATTACTTTATTATAAACCGACATATTTATGAATAAATGTGTTTGATGATGTCCTGGTACATAAAATATATAGTTTACTGAACATCTAAATTCAGACACAAGCTAATGACAAACGACAATCGTCGACAAGAGGGCCAATATAGCCCTATATCGCTCACCTGACTACCATTGGCTATAATACAAGGTCGAGATTCGCATCACAGGAAGGGTCAATTTTGACCTGGGGGTCATGATTTGAACATGATTCGTAGAGGTCAACTATACAATTATACATTCCAAATATCTAAGCTTTGGGTCTTGTGGCTTTAGACAACAATTTTTTTTTCAGCGTTTACTTTATAAGTCTATGTGAAGTCACGTGACCCTCTACGTGGCCCCCCCCGCCCCGCCCCCATCCCCCCATCCCCGTTTGAAGGAATGGTTGACGGACGAAGGACGGTGGGTGATCCTAAAAGCTCACATTGGCACTGCAAATAATATATTCCAGAATGGAAGTCAAAAACAAAAACAAGCATTCATGCTATCTGCATTTATAAGCCTATCAGTTTGCGTCCATGTCGTTTCTCAACTTCTAGATCTATGAACCATTTTTCATCCATAGTTGTAAAATCTTGGCAATCCAGTATCGCCGAATTGGGTATCTGGAGCAAACAAATCTGTTTACATTATCAAAATACACGTGAACTTGTGACTAATATAACGAATTTGGACTACTAATTGTCTGTAATTTAGCAATAGATATTATATAACGAAACTCGATAATCTAATTTACGCATCGGATACTATCTTAAGATGGATTTTCTCAATAGACACAGAGATATTATGTGAACATCGGACACTATCTCACTAGGGGTTTTCTTAATAGACACAGAGATATTATGTAAACATCGGACACTGTCTCACTAGGGGTTTTCTCAATAGACACAGAGATATTATGTGAACATCGGACACTGTCTCACTAGGGGTTTTCTCAATAGACACGGAGTTCTTACGTGAACATCGGACACTATCTCACTAGGGGTTTTCTCAATAGACACAGAGATATTATGTGAACATCGGACACTGTCTCACGAGGGGTTTTCTCAATAGACACGTAGATCTTATGTGAACATCGGACACTGTCTCACTAGGGGTTTTCTCAATAGACACAGAGATATTATGTGAACATCGGACACTGTCTCACTAGGGGTTTTCTCAATAGACACAGAGATATTATGTGAACATCGGACACTATCTCACTAGGGGTTTTCTTAATAGACACAGAGATCTTATGTGAACATCGGACACTGTCTCACTAGGGGTTTTCTCAATAGACACGTAGATCTTATGTGAACATCGGACACTGTCTCACTAGGGGTTTTCTCAATAGACACAGAGATATTATGTGAACATCGGACACTATCTCACTAGGGGTTTTCTTAATAGACACAGAGATATTATGTGAACATCGGACACTGTCTCACTAGGGGTTTTCTCAATAGACACGGAGTTCTTACGTGAACATCGGACACTGTCTCACGAGGGGTTTTCTCAATAGACACAGAGATATTATGTGAACATCGGACACTGTCTCACTAGGGGTTTTCTCAATAGACACGTAGATCTTATGTGAACATCGGACACTGTCTCACTAGGGGTTTTCTCAATAGACACAGAGATATTATGTGAACATCAGACACTGTCTCACTAGGGGTTTTCTCAATAGACACGGAGTTCTTACGTGAACATCGGACACTGTCTCACGAGGGATTTTCTCAATAGACACAGAGATATTATGTGAACATCGGACACTATCTCACGAGGTGTTTTCTCAATAGACACGTAGATCTTATGTGAAAATCGGACACTGTCTCACTAGGGGTTTTCTCAATAGACACAGAGATATTATGTGAACATCGGACACTGTCTCACGAGGGGTTTTCTCAATAGACACGGAGATATTATGTTAACATCGGACACTGTCTCACTGGGGGTTTTCTCAATAGACACAGATATATTATGTGAACATCGGACACTGTCTCACGAGGGGTTTTCTCAATAGACACGGAGATCTTACGTGAACATCGGACACCATCTTACGAGGGGTTTTCTAAATAGACACAGAGATATTATGTGAACATCGGACACTGTCTCACTAGGGGTTTTCTCAATAGACACGGAGATCTTATGTAAACATCGGACATTGTCTCAGAGGTTTTTTTTTTCAATAGACACGGATATCTCATTTGAACATCGGACATTATCTTACAAGGGGTTTTTATCAATAAACTCGGAGATCTAATGTGAACATCGGACAGTGTCTCACTAGGGGTTTTCTCAATAGACACGGAGATCTTATGTAAACATCGGTCTCAGAGGTTTTTTTTCAATAGACTCGGATATCTCATGTCAACATCGGACATTATCTTACATGGGGTTTTTATCAATAGACTCGGAGGTCTAATGTGAACATCGGACAGTGTCTCACGATGGGTTTTCTCAATAAACTTGGATATCTTATGTGAACATTGGACATTGTCTCACTAGGGAATGTCTCAATAGACTCGAAGATCTAATGTGAACATCGGACATTGTCTTACGAGGGGTTTTCTCAAAACAATCTTAGAAACCTTTTTCAGTTCGAAGTGAAGGTTACAGTTTCAAGCACATGCGTACTCGCGGATGCATCTTCATACTGCTAATGTTGTGGTTAATATTTATTCAGTAGTTGCATGTTTTACTTTAATGTCTATACGAATTTGTGCATCTATTGAAAAGGCTGGTCTCAATGCATTCTTCTCAACTGTGTAATTGTGTCATAACATATTTGTATAGCTAATTTTATTGTAAAGTTCACTCTACAGTACTTATATGTATTAATGTGAAGGTTAGTGTACATTTTATCTGCCAGCAATACACTTGTCTGGAAATAACAAATAACCCTTAATTTGCTGTCAGTCGGAACATCACTCGGCCTTTTCCGTAGAAATAACTATGATTTCTACGGAAAAGGCCGAGTGATGTTTCGACTGAATTTACTGTATCAAACTAATCATGTGCATCATTTTTGTGCCCAAGAAAACCACTTTCAGTACATTTAATTTTTCCTGTACTGCCAACGACAATCTGCGTGTGGATACAACGATAATTCCTATTTGTCCGGATAAGAATTGTTCTTTGTTATCTATCGACCGGTAGATTTCATGGCTTGTGTCATCAATTGCTCCGACTGCAATGGCTCCCAGGTACACAATTCATGCCAGCGTACTAAGGATCAAGTGTTAGACCGGATAAAGAGGGAAACTTAGAAAATAATTTTAATTTAATGAAAACCCTAGGGCAGAAATTAAAACATTATGTTTGAAACATCAAGAAATAGCACATGGGACGAACTGAATTGATGTGCATTCATTATATTATGTTAAACATTATGTATATATCATCAACTGCTTTGATGTTTCGCGTCTTAATTTATGTTATAGTTAACATGGTTTCAAAAAATAAATTATAAAAAAGTCAAAGAAAAAGTAAAATATTGATGGGAAAGGACATAACTTCGACATATATACATGTATATTATGTACCAGGTTCTAACTCTACATATTCCAGTGGTAGGGCTTTAAGCAGTTCCACGATCCGAGCCATATCTGCTCCTGTCTGACCGCCAACGTCCTTGTGTTCTATTCTTCCACATTTATTAGATCCTCTTAGGATGTTAACAAGATGTATAAGTAAATAAAAGTATATCTCACTCATACACGTTAATTGACATTCTGCTGTCTTTATACAGTAGACTCCGTATGTATGGAACTCCGGCGGGACAATCTATATCCGGAGTATGTTCCACTGAGAATGACTGACTGAATGACTGCGCGAGTGTTTACCCTCGGTACTTGACTACTGTCATTGAGAATGAATAAAATCGGACCCAAGAAGTTTGTTCCTTATATCCGAAATTTCGCTATATCCGATATCGTTATATACGGAAATAACTGTAAATAGGCGGGTCAGTCGTCACCTTTAATTAGTAGATCTAGTATGTCTCTTACTGGAAAGATGCTAGTATGAATTACTCCACATTTAACATTCTGAAACGTTACTTATTTGAAACAATCAGTTGTTTTGTAACAATGTTCAGAATTCCTACATAAGAATCTGTCAACTGAACTTTATTGCGCTTTGCTTGGTAATGACTTGGAATTTGTGATTCCCTTAGTATAAAACACAATGAGATCATAAAAAAACTATTTAACTGGAATTAAAACAACGACGACATAAACAAAAGGATGATTATAACGGGTATACATACAAACATATTTAACCGCCTCCGCGTTAGAGTGGTTAGAGCCGCTGACGTGAAACCACTGTAACCTCTCACTGATTGAGGGTCATCTACCGTATATATGTATGTCCCTTTATGTAAGAAAATTGACGGTGCCTTTCATAGAAAAATTCTTTGCAGAAACCTTCCCGTTTGAAATTTAACTTAAATAAAACATAGAGCAAATCTTAATTATGCTAAACCTTAATTTTAAGTATCAGACCTGTTCAAATCAGACGATTCTTTCTCCTGAAATTCCCAGGTCCTCTGTGACAGAAATCAGAAATCTTCACATCTTATTCAAATTTTCACCAACAAAATGTTGGCGATTCGCAATCATTTCTTATAGAATTTCACATTGCTTTTCCAATGCATTTCACTGAAATCTATACGTTTTTCAGAATATCTGCAATACGTTCATTTAATTTTTCTGTTTAACTGGTTGTACAAAATTCAGATTTCCAGTTTCACTTCAGCTGTAGTGCAACAATTAGTCTCAAATGTAAAACAAGAACAAAAATAAAATCAGAATAAATTATTTAATGATGTATGAAGGCTTTTTTACCCGTAGTCTTGATGCCATCTGCAACCAATCTTAGCAGGTTTTTCCATCAGTTTGGTATTGTAGTGGCAAATCTCTCGTCCAAGAACTGATAACATAATCAATTTACGGTGTTCCGTCAGGGCCATCACCTTCTCTTACTGAATAATTCAGCGGGCGACAACACAAAGTAACGGTGACGATGCGCGAAATTACGATGACGATACGCGAAATGACGATGGCAGTGTGTCATACGAGAGGTCATGATGTAGCAGTCACGATGACGATATGTTTCTTTTTTCATGGTGAGTTTGCGGATCGTCATCGTAAATGCGCGCATCGTCATCGTTACTTTGTGTTTTCGCCCACTGAATTATTCAGTGAGAGAAGGTGATGGCCCTGACGCAACACCATATTTACTACTAATTAGAACGTCTTCTGATTTTCATTTAGCATCGTTAACAGTTGCTATAACATAAATGTAATACATTGTATTTGAATCAAATTATACGGGCAGTATACTTCACAGAAAGAACTAAATAAAACGCAGGGGAATCAACAAATTAAGATACCAGAGTCGAGCGACTACAATCAAAGCAACGGAATAAATGCACGTAACTTACATGTTAATGGTAAAGAATTACAACACAAATAACAATGTTAAGCTTAATGCAATAATGGAGAAAGAGGTGGAAAAAGGAAATAGCGTTCATTTACAAAGTGGAATTAAATTGGTATCATTGGAGCAAGGACAAATTGATTAATCAAATACAGCTAGTAAACTCCGTATATAATTAACGAACTCAAAACCGTATTCCTCATATCCGCTATTTCTCTATATCCGAAGTCGTGTATAACGCACTCAAAAAAGTGTTCCTTATATCCGTAATTTCGCTATATCCGAAGTCGTTATAGACAGAGTTAGCTGTACCTCCTCACATGTTCCTTCGACTTTTTCACATCTTTCAACCATCCCAGTAACGTCTACACCAGAGTGATTCCTTGTAGTTGCTCCCCGACCATCCCAGTAACGTCTACACCAGGGTGATTCCATGTAGTTTGATGTGCTTCCCGACCATCCCAGTAACGTCTACGCCAAGGTGATTCCATGTAGTTTGGATGTGCTTCCCGACCATCCCAGTAACGTCTACACCAGGGTGATTCCATGTAGTTTGATGTGCTTCCCGACCATCCCAGTAATGTCTACACCAGGATGATTCCATGTAGTTTGATGTGCTTCCCGACCATCCCAGTAATGTCTACACCAGGGTGATTCCATGTAGTTTGATGTGCTTCCCGACCATCCCAGTAATGTCTACACCAGGGTGATTCCATGTAGTTTGATGTGCTTCCCGACTATCCTGTCACAGGATGAGAAAAATGTGCAGCCTGACCGGGATTCGAACCCGGGACCCTTCTCTTACAGGGCGAATGCTCTACCGACGCCTACACATTTTCTCATTATAAGTTCCGTAACCGTGACATACTTCCCCACTATGTTGAAATTCGTCCTCGAATTTCTGTGAGTACTATCAAATTAAGCAAGTACAGATGTCTGAGACAGATCTTGTAATGCCGTCACAGTCTCCCGTTTGGCGTTAAATGTCACAGGGTGAGAAAAATGTGCAGTCTGACCGGGACTCGATCCCGGGACCCTTCGCTTACAGGGCGAATGCCCTACCGACTGAGCTATCCGGCCGCCTACACATTTTCTCCCCTTTTTCATAAATAAGTCCGTAACCGTGACATACTTCCCCACTTCGTCCTCGAATTTCAGTGAGTACTATTAAATTAAGCAATTACAGGTGTCGGAAACAAACCTTGTAATGCCGTCACGGCCGAACGTTTGGCGCCAAATGTCATAGGGTGAGAAAAATGTGCAGCCTGACCGGGACTCGAACCCGGGACCCTTCGCTTACAGGGCGAATGCTCTACCGACTGAGCTCTCCGGCCACCTACACATTTTCTCATATTAATTAATTCCGTAACCGTGACAATCCCAGTAATGTCTACACCAGGGTGATTCCATGTAGTTGCTTCCCGACCATTCCAGTAACGTCTACACCAGGGTGATTTCATGTAGTTTCATCCCAGTAATGTCTACACCAGGGTGATTCCATTTAGTTTGATGTGCTTCCCGACCATCACCGTCGTCAACCTGAATTCGTAAAATAGAAGATGTTCCTTCTTGCAACACAACTACGCTAGTGTTTTTCTTTCACAGAAACATGGAAAACTGCAACGTTTTCTTGTGTTCAGAGTACCTACCAGATCAAACTTTATTTTCGGGAAAACGCTGACAAAAAATATACATCTTATTGCCTTCATAGAGCTTACAGAGGCTATATAAGTACACGTACAACATGGACTAAAGCTGAAAGTTGTGTGTGTACCTCACAGATGCATATAGCACAAGTACGTTTTGAGTCCTATGTCGTAATTTTCAAAATGTATCGTACGTGCTACTCGGATATAACTGTCAAGAAAAATGAGGTAGCTTTGGGCAAATGGTAAAAGTCAAAATGTTTATCTCACCCCGTACGTATGTTTAAAAAACTGTCCCTCTACAAGTCCTTTCTCGATGTGATTCAGCTCATCCTTTAAGATCGAGTAGACATCTGTAACACCTAATACAGCTCCTTTCGAATACAGCCCCCATTCAGGGAGCTGTATTCGGTGCGCATCAACGAATACAGCTCCCCAAATCAAATAGGAGCTGTATTCGGGGTTCTTGTACCTTTTTTTCGAATAGAGCGCCCAAGTGACCCGATGCAACATAGACGTATCATTCGATTATACAAATACGCGGCAAAGAATTTATCATAAAATAATAAGGATCAATACCGCTCGCTAGTCATGGTGCAGTACTTAGCCCTGGTATGTCTGTCTGTTGGGCGGACAGTTAAATAAAAATTTGAAGTTTAATGACTTTTTTGCTGATATTGAAGAATTATTTTCTTTCGATAAACCTTCATTGTTTTCATATAACGGTAGCACATAAAGGCAAAAAAACTTGTTGACGCAATGAAGCTCATACACATCAGGGTGTACGACCTGACAGACGGACGGATAAGACAACAGACAGGATAGGACAACAGACAGATGGTGGGACAAATAGACGGACGGAATAGATGTAACATGCAGTATTCTGAACAGGTGTAAGATGGTTTTAGCAATTTAGGTTCCTCATTTCTATTTGTTTACATTTTTAACATAGGAACCGTGGCTATTTATATATTTCAATAAAGCAAACACAGGGAGCTTTATTCGAATTTGCATATGCTTTGGTTCGAATTCAACTCCGCTATACCAAGGAGGCTGTATTCGTTAAGATCACAGTGGTCTTTCATTTAAAAATGGCTTCCGCTCAATAACTTGAGAAGGCACACAAGTGACATTGGCTTTGACCCAAAGGTGTCAATCTTCACAGAGACATTGGTCGTGAACAGTAGATAAACCCTTACGTTTTAAGTTCACTGGGTCAAAGGTCAGGGTGAAAGTGACCTTTAATTTAAAATGATTTCCACTCGATTGCTTAAGGTTTGACATAGAGGTGTCAAACTTGTTAGACACATTGGTCATGCACAGTAAATTAACCATATACAATTTTATTTTACTGGGTCAAAGGTCAAGGACACAGTGACCTTGCATTTGAAAATGGTTTCCGCTGAATAACTTGAGAAGGCTTTGACCCAAGGGTGTCAAACTTCATATGGACATTGGTCAAAGACAGTAGATTAACCCTATACATTTTGAGGCCAATATCAAAGGCAGGCCCAGTGACCTTGTGTTAAAAACCGTTTCCATTCAATAAGTTAAGAAGGTGGAAGGATACTATATAAAAATTCTCTAGTCTACCTTAATGTTTGGAACCAGCTGAAACTTGAAGATATTTCTGATTCAGATCTATATTTTATTTGACGTTATTTATGTACATAACGTTACCATGACGTCGCAAACATGACCATGTCGCGCCTTTCTTACGTCGGTTGTACGGAGACAAATTTTGTATTATACTTACTGTACTGAGATCATTTGTTGACCTGAAGCATTAAAATTGGTATCAAAATAAAGCTTTCAAAATTACCTACGCGGTTATTTAAACTAAATGACTTTGCGTTTATGCTGTACAAAAAGACACGGGTTCATTACTATATTTAACTTATTTTTCATATTTATCGGGTTCTATACTCCTGCATGTCAAAATACGATCGTTTTATGTAGCTACCCTTTATTTTGGCGAGTGTCCTTTTTGCGAGTTTCAGACAATAAAAAATTCTCGATATTTCTGTGGTATTTGGGTGTTCTTGTTTGTACACCTGTCTCTGTGGTCTAGTGGTTAAACGTAGTAACTTGTAATCACTAAACCTATAACTGTTCAAATGTCAGGATTCGAACCCCTCCATACCGATGTGACACGTAATGTGAGAAAGCTGGACCAAAAAGTGGTTCTTCAAAGAAACGATGACTAGATTAACCGATAACACGGTGTTGAACCCGCACCCTTTCCCCCAAAATTTAGTGATTATAAAGCTTTTGCAGTTAAATGCGTTTCATCATTTTTCTCTGTACGCTGTCGTTTGGGTATGTTAAACAGTGTGCCTGTATATTATATCGAATACGAAAGTAAACTATGTTAAAAAGACCTAAAATACAGAAAACTGCTTTCACAAAATGACAAGGAGATTAACGTATTGACATTGTGTGAGGTCAAATTTTAATGTTGATGAAAAGTTTAGTACCTTCTGCACTTTCCTGCAGCCAGTCATGATTAAGTGCATGTGCAACGAATATATTTACTCTCACAATAGGGGAGACCGGGGATAGTTGTTACATTTTTCACGTTTTTCGGTATATCTACCTGATTTATTTGCCGATGTAGATAGTTCATATATCTATGCAAAGCTCATTGTTTGCTGTTGATAGAAATGTATAGCAAAGAATAGGATCTCACATATTTCTACTCGTACCAGCTAGATTTAAGAGATAAGTGAAATGTAACAACTTACAACGTAAGTTGTGGAAGGGCCCGGTGTAAGTTGTTACAATTTCTTTCTCACCAATGAAATACATTCAGCACATAAAACTTTTATAGAAGACAACAGCCTAAACGTTTTAAACAGTACTATAATTGTATGGGTCTACTATCATGTAAGTGCTTTATGTTTACTGGTTATTTAAAAAAAAACATTTTTTATACATTTATGTATTTTTCTCTTAATTATTACATATAATCTTAACGCGAAAAAAATGACATTTCAAAACTCTTATATTCCTTTCGAAATCCAAGCTGTTTTAGATGTAGATGTATTAATCATTTCTCTTATATTATACGTTTTGCAATGAGCCTTGACGATGTCACGGTCAATGAATTTAATCAGGTACCAGAATATAAACACTAATAATTTATCAAAGTATGTGCAGGAGGTTCACTTTAAGTTAAATCGGACCCGCTTCCCATGGGTTTTTCACATGCTCGTTTCTTACATTAAAGGTGTCAAATTGGCAACTCTTTGTTATCATTTATAGAGATATTTACACAAAAAAGTTTCAAGTGATTTGACTGAAAAATAATGAAAATATTGGCATTTTACTGAAAATGCTGAAATTTCCTCATTTTTTTGTGGTGGGGTTAGTAAACGTGCCCATTTTATTTTATTATGCTATTTATCATCATTATTTTAAGTTATTTGCAACATATTATGCCAAGCTATGCACCTTGGCATTTATAATATTTTGGATACACTGTAGCAACGTGCCTCTTGCTCACTGTATCAACTTGCCCCGACCACACTACAAGTAACAAAATCGAAGGGAGACAACTTCTGTATGATACTTCGTCATCGATGAAGTTATAAATTTAAATGCAAGTCAATTACTAAGTCAAAAAGCATTTATGAATAATCAAATACTTTAAATACGTAAACTTGAAAAAAAAAAAAGTTATAAAGACATCAAAATTTACATACGTGGCTCAAAATTAAACTTTTTCATCTAGAAGCAATGGTTTGCGTTATAGATGTTCATAGGCTCCATTAATGATGTAGGCTTTTAATGTCAACATATACGCGTCATATGTGATGACATATGCAACGTCATAAACTAATTACTTGCAATGTAACAACTTGCCCCGTGTAACAACTATCCCCGGTCTCCCCTAAATGCATTTCTTTTCATGTGAATTTACCTTAATGTAGCGGCGGACAGGCCAGTTGATGAAATAAAATTATAGTGTATTTAAAAGTACCTGAATATAAAAACGTGTCAATTTGCTACCCCAGGAAATTTAAATGTCAATGTATATCAAATTCCATGGAAAGGCATCTGGGTGAAATCAACTGAAAGTGAATCAAGAAAATTGGGCTAGGTCATTTAACTGTTTCTTTTACGGGGTCGGGTTCTCGCAGTTTGCGGAGATCCTCCGAAGTCACGAGTAATACGCTAACATTAGAATGTCTGTTCTGATCACTGAATATTTACGAGTTGTCCTCATGAGAATTTTTGTTTCGGGAAGAGTATCCCCAGTATGCGCAGCTAATTTCCGAATAAAACACGAATTGCCGTACAAAAGTGAGTAGAGGTGCTGCAGTACAGTATCATTATACCATCATTTGCTGCACTGAATTCATCCAAAATATATTACGGTGTTTAAAATTCTGATCACGTGGTTGTTACTGCTGCAGTTGCTAATACCACTACTTCTGTTGCATCGTTACTACTGCTGCTGCTACTGCAACAACAACAACAGTAATCTATAATTACAAACACTTTTCCAATGGCCATCCATTCTATCTACATGTATTTATTTCATCACGTTCATTAAATAAAATATTAAAATAATTTAAACAGAACAGTTACTATATTTTACAGAAAGTGAGCTTTATGCTTGCACATGTCTGCCACATATAGCTAAAGTGCGCGTGATCGTTATGAGGTGATTTTCAATGCCTGAAGCACACGACGAGCTTTATGCGGCGTACGCTATATGCAAACTGCTTCTCTAAATGTTCGACTGATGGCAGTGTCGAAAAAAGGATAAAAGTTATAACATTTTAAAAAAGAACCAAAACCGTTCAAAATAACGCATGAGAAATTGCCGGGTTCGCACAAAAAGAATGTTTTGCCCTGAAAAGCATCGATTATCTTACATGTACATAACCACTGGTATGTTTATTAAAGAATTTACGTACATATTTTAAAAATGTGTTGAACAAAAAGACACGACCTCTAACAAACTGTGGAAATATGAAATGATTTTATATTCTCGGCTCGGGAGAGGCAATGTATAAAAGGCAGTGCTCGGTAATGATCATCTTTGGTCCGAGCTCTGAACTGTTGAAATAGTGCCCCCACCCGAATGACATTAAAATAGTAATTACATTAGAATGAAAGTAACCTAGTAAACAGGAAGTGTTACATATTTGCAGCACCGTCCGTTTCCCGACTCGCAGTTCAGAATTCACGGCAACATGTTTATTCTTCGCCTTCGCTGTATTTCTTTGAAATGTGCGCTGTATTTCTTATCATATATTTAAGTATAGTGGTGGCTCTTACAGCTCTTTTTTATTAGTATACAACAAATAGAAATAAGAAATTGCATTTCAACGAAGCTTCTTGAACTCTTGTTTCGACTATCCAGAATTTTCCTTTCTTATTAAACGTAGAAATACAAGCAGCCGTGTTAAAAAGGCTATTCGGTTAATACTAGAAGTACATGTGAAATGTATATGTGTCATGAATCAGCTTCAAATTCACCAAATGATAATCCCGTAATTCATGGTGAATTTGAACGTAAGATAAATTTAAAATGCCCCGTAATACATTTTTAAACGGCAACGTCGAAAAACCGTTAATTTGACACCTATGTGTCAAAATATAAACGCCTGCTTATAAAATACGACACGGTAAAAGTTTCTAAATTTTGGCGTATATTTTGAATACATTTTAGTTAACAACATATTAAAATTTGGCAAAGAAATTACGGACAGATTTTTTTAAATTTCGAGCGACGTTATTTTTTGTGGATAAATTTAGAAAAGGAAAATGGTATTTTTTCAGTGTCTTTTTGTACAGCATAAACGCAAAGTCATTTAGATTAAATAACCGCGTAGGCAATTTTAATAGCTTTATTTTGATACCAATTTTATTGCTTTACGACAACAAATGATCTCATTATAGTAAGTATAATACAAAATCTGTCTCCGTACAACCGACGTAAAAATGGCGCGACATGGTCATGTTTGCGACGTCATGGTAACGTTATGTACATAAATAACGTCAAATAAAATATAGATCTGAATCAGAAATATCTTCAAGTTTTAGTTGGTACCAAACACTAAGGTAGACTAGAAAATTTTTATATTGTATCCTTCCACCTTTAATTAAACCTATACATGTAGGTCTCAAACTTGGGTGGACTAATGGTCATAAACAGTAAGATGAAATTTATTTATTTTGAGGTCACTGGGTCAAGCGTCAAGGTCACAGTGACCTTGCATGTAAAAATAGTTTCTGCTCGATAACTTTAGAAGACTTTGACCTAGGAGTGTTAAACTTGGTAGAGACATTGCTCATTGACATTATATGATCCTATTGATTTTGAGGTCACTGGATCAAAGGTCAGGGTCACAGTCACCTTGTGTTTAAAGACTTTTTTCAGCACACTAACTTACAGATGCTTTGAGCGACGGTTTTCGAACTTGTAGGCATAACACTCATGAAGAGTAGATGATTCTTAGTGAATTTGGAGTCAGAAGATCAGTCAAGGTCACGACGTGCCTTGCGTTTAATTAATAGTTTCTGCTCAATAACTCGACAATGCTTTGATGCAAGATCCTCAAACTTGCTAGGACCAGGTCAAAAGTCAAGGTCAAAATGACATTAGGTAACTTTGACGTAGTGTCTTCAAACTTGCTAGGATCCTAAGTTTGTAATGTGAATTTGATAACTATGTCATCAGCAATGTTTTGTGTTGCAGTTACTTGGGATGTGTGGTTATAATGAGGCATATGTGTGTTACATAAAGTCTACATGATTCAGGTATATTGATATGTTGACTTGATTTAGCAGATATTTACAATGTAGACTGCAATGAAACAATGTAAAAGTAATTGACAATAAAAGTTTGAAATTCCAAACACTCGCTTAATTGATATATGTCTACAAAACGATGATGCATTTGTTAATACCTGTACGTATCGGTATGTTTATGCATGAAGACTATCTGCCGTGACTACGCATGCGGTATACAAGTCACAATTTATGATTCAAGATCGGTACGGCGTCATTGCGGACTCGCACATACAATGTCATGTGGTTTTAACCCGTTCTTCATCGTACCTTCCGAGGCGATTTTCATTCATTTCATAAGGTTTTGTTCAAAGAACTATACACTACTTCACTTACATGTTACATTTTCCAACCACATATTGAATATAGCGGGTACATACATTTGAATTTATGTAAAGTGCATGTACCATCTATTTTTTGTACCAACCATGTAGGGTTAAAGTCTAAAGCATTTATTTTAAGTTCTCCTCCAAGTTCGTCCACGTACCTCAAGATGCATACCTTTCCTTCCGACGTGGTTTGTAGTTATGCCAGGTAAAAGCAGTCACAAGATGTGTCTGGAATAAGAGTGTATGCAGCAACATTTCTGTCTTACATACAAGAACCTGTTGGTAACCTTGCTTTTAATATGTACCATCTTACAGCGTATATACTTTTATTAGAACCAGTGTATGTTGTTCCTATTGGAATGTTTTATTGACTTCAAATTCATTTGGTCCGTGTCCATCAGAAGGCTGAATCAATTGGATACCATTTCCTTTTATTTTGACCTTCCATCAATGGTTTCATTTGCTTTCAATCAATTAATTCCTTGTTACTAAAATGATCATTATATTGGACCGCACAATGCTTCAATGGCGGCAAAAGTGGTGACCACTCTTAAAATATACCACAGGGAAGGTCTCCCTGTTTCCCGTCTTACATACAAAAACATGTACACCAACACTTAACAAAATATGTCAAGTAAAGTCCAGTATTTAAAGGTTTATTTACACGTATGTACAGATAATACACAAGTTTATTTTATGTGTGATGTATTATCAGTGAGATAAAAGTGATAATCCATAGTTTTGAAACAGTGGATTACCATTTTTATTTTCACTGTTTTTGCAATCTTTAACCCGGATTAACGTCAAAAAGTATATACCGGGCGTAATAAATGCTGGAAACCATGCGACGATGACGTCGTTAAAATGACGTCATTTGCGCTATGTTTTCTAATGACGTTTCCCGCGACTTTCGATATTATTATAGAAACAAACTCAAAATATAAAATAAACAGAAAAAATGTTGGTATCGATGTAATCATCACGTAAATTTCACTCGTGAACACCAAAAGTAGTCATTTTCACTCGTGGCTGCGCCACTCGTGAACATATCACTTTTGGTGCCCTCTCGGTGAAAATATAACGTGATGTTACACCGAAACTAACAATTATCCTCTATATAATGTCAACTCAACTGATTATAAAAAAACACCGTAATTGCAATTAACGAGTGCAGAATCAGTGACGAGACACAGAGTAAATTCCAGTCATGGAAAATGTTGCATGTCTTATTCACTTAAACAACTGATAAAGCACCAGATAGTAAATTGTTTCGAAAACAGTTCATGCAAGCTAAAGCAATTGCAAAATGTCAAAACAGACAACAAAAATTACTGTTCTTCTCGGGCGAGTTTGCGGGACTGAACAGTTATGTCTTTCTCGACGTCCGGATCTAAGAACCACTTTCCCTCCATTGTCGTAAAATCCTTGCATTCCAGAATTGCTGAATTTGGAACCTAAAAAGAACATTGTGACATAAATGTATTTTAAACTTATTAATAACTAGTTTGCAAACTTACAAAGACAAGAAATGTGACAACATTAAAACGTCTTTGTAACGTGCTTGATAAAGCAGAACTGACTAAACAAAAACACTTTTCACAGATTAATCAGCCACGAAAGTTAATTTAGATTTTAATTTTTTCAATTTCAAGTTTACATAATTTCACGGACCTATATATAGGTCCGTGATATTTTCAGTGTTCATGTGCATATGACTCTAAGTGCAGTATTGTGTATATGTCACTTGGTGGTTGGTGACATCTGCCACTCATTCAAGCTATTCATACGTGACAAAAACTTAACTTAACAGCCCTATCTATTTCCTAAAGAATATTTACTAACAATGCTTCAGTAGTGCTGAAAATATTTACTTTTTGTAACGGTGTGTATCTGGGATGGTGATGTTCCTTGACAGGATTATTATCAGCTCTGTTGTACGCACAAAGAAACGCCCAGCGTCTAGCTGCACTAGTGTTTGCTCCGCTACAGTGCAACAAATTACAATGGAAAAATAGTGCGTCCCCTGAAATGTCAGAAAGAACATTTTATCGTAATGCGGAGATAATAGAAACGTCTAATGAAACAATAAACTGTTTTTCATAAAAGCTACAAATCACAAATATACATTTTTTGATAATTAAGAAACTATGCATCCATCGACGATGAAGAACCCAAGACAGGGTCCGTATATTACACGTATAATATACGGACCCTGCCCAAGATTATTCACCTCTCGACCTCATAAAAACCATAGGGAATGCTTTGAAAGACGATGAACACTATGTTAAAATGAAAGAAGCCTAGTGTGGCTGAAACCCCCTATTGTGCTAATGCTACTATCAAATTCCATCGCAAATTTCATCTCGTATCGAAAGATCAACATAGGCTGCAGTGCAAACAGATATCATGTAATAGTCCGGTTCCCGACTTCCTGTAATAAGGGGAAGGAAGTCCAGACTAATCATGAAACTACCAAAAGAACTGAGACTAAGGTTAAAATAAGCAAACCTGCATCCATTTCCACATGTTCAAGCGAACAAGCTTTGGAGATTTCGTCAACCCTGTCTAAGTCAGCACCAACTTGTCCGCCAACCTGAACATGTTCAATACGGCCACATCTGCTCGAGCCTTTCAAAATCTGAAGTAAAATCCTGAAGCGATAGTACCATCTAAAGTGATCATCATAATTTTAAGTTAGTCATTAATCATTCACCCATAGAATAATGAAACATTGCCATAGTTATAACCAAAATATGTAAATCTGTATAACAGTTTCATTCCCACTGAATAAAGATAGAATCTATTAAACAATCTTTTTGTGTGACTGTCTTAGTCAAACATTGAAAACCCACACTCTTTGTTACATTTACTTTCATTTATACCTGTCAATATGGGAAATAAGTCAGTATAACTCATTTCTTTCATGTTTTTACAGCACCAACTGTGATTTTAGCTAAATGCCTTACCATAATTCAAAACTGCTATTTTGAAGGATAATGTAACTTTAATTAATCTTTAGTTTCTAAACCAAACTACAATTAGCAGTGAAACTTAGGGTGACGCCACTAAAGCTGTGAGGTGAGTCACCTTACCAATATACTTAAAACAGGTTGTTTTTCGTTCAAAATTCCACAAAAAATATATCAATACCAAGCTAGATAGAAAAGTAACTTTTATTAAACTATTCTCTCACTTATCGTGGCTTCTATTCATTTCTTTTGCAATTTGCTGCACGTGTAAGGGTACATTTATACTAAATAAAGTTTCCAAGATTACAACAGCAAACTTATAACGTAGATTACAACAGCAAACTTATAACGTATATAACAAATCCCTTGTGACCAGTTAAATTTTTTCCTTATATCCGCATTTTCGTTATATCCGGATTCTTGATATATAAAAAGTTTACTGTATACAAACCTGTAAGCAGCTATTTTCCTTAGTGCACTTATCAACTGCAATAAACACGGTCATCATGTTTGGAAATAAACATCCATTCTTGTACCAGTACCTGTGTATTAGACAGTTTTGCATTTGTTTTAAAAATAAAACATGCAACGTATCAGAAATTGTGTAAACCTTTGATAAGAAAACATTTCCCTAATTGTTTTTGTAAGATTCTAAATGATCCGTAATAATACTAAATTACTCCTGGTGTAAGCAAAAACAAATTTCTATCGCCTGATGTTTACCATCGTCGAATACCCACGTCTCCCTTTTTACGCTACATGCTTCATACAGTAGTGACAACGGAATATTTAACGGGGGTTCCGACGATGGAGGTTTACGTGCATAACATGAACTTAGTATATTTTATGTTTTCTAGTGAATTATGGAGTTTTCTCAGTGAAATAGAAGTGATAAGCCACCGTTTTGAAACAGTGGGTTACCATTTTTATTTTCACTGTTTTTGCTGTGCGAGTCATGGTGTGACGAAGTGCAGACTTGTTTAAAATTGTTTCAATTTATATCTTATAAATTGATGTTTCAGTTTCATTGAATGATAGAGATAGATATTACTTTTTAAATACTTTTATCTGAAATAAACTTTAGAACTACTTTTGTTGCTCTATCATTAATGATGGTAGTAATGCGGTTCTTATTATTATAGGTTCTCCACGGGGAATAAAAATACTATGATTCCAATTTTTCCTGATTATTTTGTCAAGAAAAAAGTTTGTTTCAGTTGATATTTCACTGAAAGAAACAAATTTCCTCTATATATATTATTTAAACACACGTCCACTAACTTAGAAAGTTCTATGAAAATTTACTATAATTTCATAGTACCGTAAGTCCGGAAGTCATACAATGTATTTGGGAAGTTCCTAAAATTCTAATGGCGAAAATCTTAAACGAATAACAATTTAATTATAAGCTTGATTCACACTGACAAAAGATAAATGAACAATCCGTCTCACCTTTGACAAAACTTACCAACTTACCTTTAACACTTACGTTTAAGCTTAATCATTTTGGTTTATAAAATTCCTTTAAATGTTCTAAACTTCCGGTTCCCTTCCCAATACAAGCTCAAGAAATAGTTCAAGTCTAAACGGAGGTGGTTAAATACAATTTAACGGGTCTGCAGAATAGTGAACCTTCGAACTTATATACAAAATAATAACATGTACTGAATAATCAACAAAAAAATGATGCGAAGAAATCGCATGGACAATTGATTCTGGTAACGGAACAGTTGTTTAATACCTATATTGTAGTATTACCCATAATCTTGATGCCAAACATGTTTTCCGCC
The DNA here is from genome assembly GCA_022818135.1 of Saxidomus purpurata. Taxonomy (NCBI): domain Eukaryota; kingdom Metazoa; phylum Mollusca; class Bivalvia; order Venerida; family Veneridae; genus Saxidomus; species Saxidomus purpurata. The sequence continues at coordinate 1,334,531 of JAFMSR010000006.1, forward strand.
GATCTTTGCGGGTTTCTTCATCAGTTTTGTGTGATAATGGTACACCTCTCCTCCCAATAACTGCAAGAAATATTTTATACTGAAGAACGCCAGTTGCTTTAAATTCTACAACGTGTGTAACAAGGTTCTCTAAACATAGAGTTAGCCATTGAAGCTAACCCACTCTCGTCATGTCTAAAGGCTTAAATTTTACCTAGGTAATGGCTTCTTCAACCCTCGAATCCTCGGTAAAAGAAACACTATCACTGTTCAGTGTTGTAGCTATACACATCCATACACTTGTCAAGTTATAAAATCAAACCTGCTCACACGTGCCCGCCACCTTCTCACATCTGCCGACCATCCCTGTCACATCGACCCCTGGATGATTCCATAAAACCATGTGAGCTTCTTTACCATCACCGTCGGGAATCTGAAAACATCGAGTTTATACTTCCAAAAGAAAAATATGATTGCGGTCTCCAGACCGACTCTAAAGTCCCAGGATCTTTTTGAATTTACTGATATTGTTAAATATATATACTCATTACTGATATGATAATGATAGAACCATGATCTATTCACTGTAAAACAATGTTGACATATTCATTAATCACTTTTTCTCGAAAATCTCGAAAAAGAGTTGCCAGGAAGCCTTTTTATTCTTTGCAATATCATTGAAGAATATACTGCTCTATAATTCTAAAATGTACAAAGATATGAATGTTTTTGGTAAGACATCTTTCGTGGTAGAATAAGAGCTGCTTGTCAATGTGGTCCTGGGATTTTTTACTGTCGCCCTCAAATTATTTTTATAAGCAAAATATCAAAAGACCAATTTTCAAGTGTTTTTCGAGCAAATACATCCTCTTACATCAGTGGTTTGTCAAGCTTTCAGACAACATATGATATGAAATCATATAATAAATGCTCTGGGTGACGGGAATTGGGCACTATATAAGGGCAAAATAAAATATAATTTAAAAAACTGCGGACCGATCTACCATGATTTTGTTTGGTAGAGATGGTAAACACACGTTTGTTTTATGTTTGACCTAATATTAGCAATCGGAACATCACTCGGCCTTTTCCGTAGAAATAACTAATCCAACCCACTCCACTAAACGATATGATTTTACAGTATCGTCTGCCATTGCAGTATGTAATATATTTACATTTTATATATCTCTTTACTTACTCCCATTGTATAATCAGTGAACGTTCCAGTGTGCAATGCCTGCTCTATGTGCTTTACTTCTTCATTCGAAAATAAATTTCTGAAACGAAAAGAATAAATCAATATATACATTAAACATTTATTCCTTACATCGTTACATATAAATGACTACATGTATATTGCTATTCTAGCTTATGAAACATAGAATTCCTTTCCGGCGTCCTAGTTTGCACTATTCATATAATGTTCATTGCCTTCCATCACATAGAAGCTTCAACGAACTTATAAACTATGTATATGTGTGTGAAAACATGTAAGAGGAGTAAGAGTAAACTAGAACTATCACTGAAGGTGATGAATACGCCCCACCCACACAGAGCACCCCACTGACACAGTATATAAATTCTATGTAACATTTGATGCTTTTATTATTGGACCTGCACAAACAGACATGGTACTTATCACTTCTGTGAAGTATCATTAAATTCTGACCAGGGGTTTGGAGATTAAGCATCCACAAAAGTTTACTATTTCGAGCCCCTGCGACCTTGAACTTTGACCAAGTGATCCGAAACATGGACCATGCACAGCTAAGCATAGTACTTATCACTTCTGTGACGTATCATTTGACATAGTGAGCCAAAACATCACTGTCGTGAACGCGCACTGGTACGGTGTTTCCGTAGACCGGAATAGTCAACCAAGATGGCGGAAGAAAATGACCAAACAAGGTATATGTGTCAGTTTAGGTCTCTGTATCTTCAGTCCAATCACGCTTAGAAGTGTAGCGTTGACATTTACTAGCGTGGAAAGGGTTATTATTCTTGTTGCATATACTCTTACCAAGTGCTAAATTTACATTGCAAATTTCAGTCGAATGGGTCATTTCTAAAGAGAAAGTACAAGAATAAAACGAACTCTGGCAAATCAAAGCTGATATTTAGCCACTTTCATGATAGGACAGGTTTCTGCTTAAGTTTGGCTGATTCTTTTACTTTCGTGTCAGTTTTCATGCAAAAACAGCATCAAGTCTCGATTCAAATTTCATCGGGTTAACCCTTTCCACGTTAGTAAATGTCAAAGCTACATTTTTAAGCGTGATTGGACTGAAGTTACAGAGACTTGAACTGACACATACCTTGTTATGTCGTTTTCTTCCGCCATCTTGGTTGACTGTACCGGTCTACGGGAACACCGTACCGGTGCGCGTTCACAACAGCGAACATGGATCATGCCCAACTAAGGCATATCATTAAATTCTAACTAGATTCTAGGGGTTTTGGAAATTAAGGGCGCACAATATTGTATTAATAACATGCATGGTATTAAGTAAAAAAGTATGAAATAACATGCATAGATCTATATATATATATAAATTATAAAGTAAACAAAACATGACTAATTATCTTGTGCTATTCCCATACTTGACGAGAATAAAGCCGTCTTGTTCAAAGTCCGCCCTCATTTCATCAGTAACAACGAAATCCCCGCCATTATACTTGTAATCTAAAATTGTAAAAAAGAACAGTGTGATACAATACCAGACCTGTGACCATTTCTACTCCGCTAGATTCTTATATATGACAATCAAGTACGTGCAGGTCGATATATATGATATAGATCTACCGGTATTCATGGTATTTTGTACTTGCAACCTGCCCATATTTTCAATTATTTATATGTATTTAGACAAGTAAAATAGCGACAAGAGTGTATGTTTAATATGCGATTGCTTGACTGAGAAAAAACGGACTACTTGGGGTAAAATGTATGTTAAATGGTGACTTTTACATACTAACTTATACATATATCAGAGATAAACACCGATCTGTGTTGAATAAAACTTCCTTTCTGTTTTCACGAGTACGGGTTCACACTGGATATTTCCGAATGTGCCGCCCTTGCTATGCGTTAACCTTTATTTACAGTATGACAATTTGTTATCTATTGTAATCTAACTTTTAGCATTACAAACTATTTGATGAAGTGTATACTCACTTTTCAGCGACATCTTATTCTGGTAACGTTTATCTGCTGTTGTTGATCAATGTTTGTCTGTTATTTATATTTATAGACACTGTACTGTATATGTACATTGGCATACTTGTTTCTGTACATCGGAGTGGGCTGTTCACGTGACCGAGATATGTTATTCTATATATCTTGTCTTTAAATTGCAATTGTATTACTTTATGCAGTTATAGAGTCGATTTAATTCATCCAAATAAACGGTTTGCGAATTTTAATGGAAATTTGTGCAGTGGCATCACAGATAATGAATGATTTAAATAGATCACCGTAGATCTACTAAATTTAAATTAGAATCTATTGTTAATATGTGATAAGTACGGAAGCCCAATAGTGCCACTTTGTTTTTGTTTTTTTAATTGATTTTTTCAACATAACTAAGTTGAAAATTCAAGATACTAAGTTGAATATTCAAGATACTAAGTTGAATATTCAACTTACTAAGTGGAATATTCAAGATACTTAGTTGAAAATCCAACTTACTAGGTTGAATATTCAAGATACTTAGTTGAAAATTCAAGATACTAAGTTGAAGATACTAAGTTGAAAATTCAACTTACTAAGTTGAATATTCAAGATACTAAGTTGAAAATTCAACTTACTAAGTTGAAAATTTAACTTACTAAGTTGAAAATTCAAGAAATTAAGTACTAAAATCAGTAAGTTGAATTTTCAACTTAGTAAGTTAGTAAGTTGAATTTTCAACTAAGTATCTTGAATATTCAACTTAGTAAGTTGAATTTTCAACTTAGTATCTTGAATATTCAACTTAGTATCTTGAATTTTCAACTTAGTATCTTGAATATTCAACTTAGTATCTTGAATTTTCAACTTAGTAAGTTGAATTTTCAACTTAGTATCTTGAATATTCAACTTAGTATTCAACTTAGTAAGTTGAATTTTCAACTTAGTATCTTGAATATTCAACTTAGTTTCTTGAATTTTCAACTTAGTATCTTGAATATTCAACTTAGTAAGTTGAATATTCAACTTAGTAAGTTGAATATTCAACTTAGTAAGTTGAATTTTCAACTTAGTATCTTGAATATTCAACTTAGTATCTTGAATATTCAACTTAGTATGTTGAATTTTCAACTTAGTATCTTGAATATTCAACTTAGTAAGTTGAATTTTCAACTTAGTATCTTGAATATTCAACTTAGTATCTTGAATTTTCAACTTAGTATCTTGAATATTCAACTTAAAGTATCTTGAATTTTCAACTTACTATCTTGAATTTTCAACTTAGTTATGTTGAAAAAATCAATTAAAAAACAAACAAAGTGGCACTATTGGTCTTCCGTAGATAAGTACGTGCAATGTATGAACTACATATTACTTATTTGTTTGGTCGTTCAAAAGATATAGAGGATAATTGTTGGTTTCGGTGTAAGATCACGTTATAATTTCACCGAGTGGGCACCAAAAGTGATATTTTCACGAGTGGCATAGCCACGAGTGAAAATAGCAACTTTTGGTGTTCACGAGTGAAATTAACGTGATATTACACCGATACCAACAATTTTTCTGTTTATTTTATGGTTAAAACTCTACTTTTATTGAGTTTGTTTCTATAAAATATCGAAAATCGCGGGAAGCGTCATCAGAAAACATAGCGCAAATGACGTCATTTAAACGACGTCATCGTCGCATGGTTTCCAGCAGTAATTACGCTCGGTATACTTTTTAACGTAAATCCGGGTTAAAGATTGCAAAACAGTGAAAAATAAAAATGGTAATCCACTGTTTCAAAACTGTGGATTATCACTTTTATTTCACTGTGAAAACTCTATAATTCACTGGTAAACATATAATAAATAGATATATCTACCTAGACCTAGCTTGTTGAATGTAATTAACCGACTGAAAATAAAGTTTGTCATTTTTAACGTCTTTGGCCCGCGCCAAACGATGTTCATCGCATAATCAACACAAACGTGAGTCGTGTCAATTTTTTTTATACAAAACAAACAGTTAAAACATATTTTATTTCATTGCTGTCATCAGAGATCTGCAGATTTGATGTGACGATGACTAAACGCTCTTGGGGTTATAAAGAACAATTCGGTTCAATTCCAATCGGTAGGGTACATCTTCCTGTTGGGCTTACTTATTTAAAATGGGACGAACGTTCATAGCCGAGGAGAAACTCCAGGCATATGTGGAAAATTTACAACGTTCAGGAACATGGTACCTTGGTCTTGTGATCGGAAAGGTATTGATTTATTCAAGCAAACTAGCACAATGAAGGCAATTCCCCAATAATGGTTCCAACAATCACAGTTTTGCGTAAACCGGCAGTTGTTTCGTCCAAAATATATCTCGTACCAAAACTTTAGTTTCGAGTCACATTATCAAAAATCGACAATTACAGTGAATAAAATCTTGCATCGTCACTGTCGAGAAGTCCGAAATGAATAAAATTAAGATAAGAATTGACAATGCAAATAATTTTAATTGCCTCAAGCATGTCTTAGCGAATCAAACGTAATGATCAGCAATGTTTTCACTGGATGCAGTGATTTAATGTAACCGACTTTGACAAATAGAAGCTCATGTAGGCAGATCTAACGTGACTACTAGGGTTATCAAGAGGCCGAGCACATGTCTGCAGACTCTGTTTCGGATTATCGATTAGATCAACCAGTTGAATTTGGCCAGTAACGCGGTAGAAGTAGAAGTAGATTCGGCGGACATGGTGTGTATTAGAGTACGTGTTGACACTTTTATTTTAGGAAGTGTTTAACAAACCAGAATCGGTTCCCTAGACAGCGACCTTAGTGAACTGTAATTAATACACTTATGAATCAATTGGCATGTTGTTATCAGCGCAGTAAAAGGTACAGCTATAGAAACAATGCATGATAATGTTGATTACTATTGTTGTCATTAATATGATCCTTTATGATATTATGACATAAAAGTCTGAATGCAGTATTAGTATGAGAGATAACAGAATGAGTGTTAAATGGCCAAGTGTACTGAATTTGTAACAAAGGAGATATGACAGAATGAATTGCATTGAAATAGAAAGCACAATTTTCCTGTACTAAGATGTTTTTTGGTTTTGATACCATGTAATTTTTGCTAAGAGAAATATAAGCTATTACAAAATGTGATGATTAAACCTAAATATAAATAAGAATCTGCTTACAGTTTCATTAGGTCACATCCAGACCACAGCACAAGGAGGCGCTCGTCGACCCCTTTAAGGGTCAGTTTAGCTCTGTAAAGGACTGTTTTCAGCGCCACTGGTGCAGGTAGAGGAAGGCATGACTGATTCTGTCTGCAAAATTGTATTCAACATCTCTTCTAAGGTGCACACCGTCACAGGTGTCTAATACGTTATTGTTCATTAACTTTGGGCCATGTCACAGACCACATTTTATCGAGGCTGAGTTTCAGTAAGATCTTGTTATGACATGTAAATAACTTGTTGTATCGCCGTTGATGCTGAATCGATAGAAGAGGCTCCCAAATACGACGTGCTGAACACCACGGCTGCGGAATTCATTTCTTATATTTAGTATGCCGTGGAGTAGCTGATGATTGTTGAACTTATCCATATCATTTTCACCTATCTGTATGAAGACTAAGTCAAACTTGGCCAGCTTTTGTCTGCATTACTTCTGCAACAACCTGATGACTCCTATCCTCCTGTCTGTTTTTGTTGTTCAAATAATGTGATTCCTGGAAAGCCATTATTCTGACTGACTTTTTGACCTAAACGGCACTATTTTATACTTAAGTACAATGAACAAAAGCCCTTATAATTTGACATAATGACATTAATCAATTTGTGATACAAACCTTGAAAACTGGCCGGCCAACTGATTACCTGGGAGATCATTTTAATCCTGTATACACATTACACAATCATTGTACAAGGTTAAGGGTAACTTAAATATTGGCCCTGTCAAGGGGGTCACTTTTCTAAAATTACAAGCCTAGGGCTTAGATATTTGGTATGTATCATCAGATCATTGTCTAGTGGTCTTCCACCTACTTTGTTCAAATCATACTTCTGGTGTCAAAATTGACCACACCCACTAGGCAAGTGCATTGTACTCAGGTGAGCGATATAGGGCAATCGTGACCCTCTTGTTCATCTAGACTAGTCAGTGCTTTTATTGTCATAACACTGCTTGATGCTCACAAAACTTTTATAACCATAAATCATTAAAATAGTCAGAAAATGATGTACTTCATAGACAAATAATTCATAAACTCTCTGTTTAATGTTTATTTTTTCTGAAAACTAGAGGCCCCCTAACCAACAATATTCATTGTCGTTCAGCTGAGAAACAAGTCCCAAAAGTATGTTCAGTTAATCTAAATCAAATCACCAAATAAGTACAAGTCTGTCATTATGTATTTGCCATTTTATTCAAATTAATACGGCGTTTATATTCTTATAAATATTACATGTATAAATGATTTGTTTAAAACTTTCACTAACATATTGTTTGTAATAATATTATAAGGGAAGGGTCAATTGCTAATGTTGAAAAAACTTGTTGCCCGACCCATTTGCTATTCGTTTTGTTGTATATATGTTCCTGCTAAATGTACATCTTACATGTCTTAATCAGCAATAAAATATTATTCAAGTAAACCCCCATAATAAATGTAATAACAGTAACAACTTTAGTAATGCTAGTGATAACAATAATAATTGTTTCTATAGCTGTGTCGATGCCCGCACAGCTTGTCGATAATGACAGGCTTATTAATTTGTCCGCATCTTATTAAGGCGGAAGTGCGGATGGTGAGGGAATGTACAATTCGACAATCTACACATTGAACACAAATGAAAATAAACTGGTAATCCCACATTTTTTCTGGTTTAAATGATAGTTTCACTAAATAATTATTTAATAGTCTATTTCCTAATCTTAAGAATATGTAATATACGCAGGAAAATAATTTCAGTTCGCTAAGGTCTCTGTCTAGGAAACCAATTCCAGTTTGCTAGACACTGCCTTTATTTTATGGATTGTCGAGAGGCGGAGCTGAGACATCTGCCAACTGTTTCGGATTATCGATCAAATTTGGCAGACACGTATGTATTGAGGGCATGCTTGCATTTTAATTATTAGTAAAATGGGCGCGGTTGCAGTAATGGCCTTTGATCGAGGCAGGATGGCACATGGCCGACCATTAAAAGGGCAGGACAGAGCTTTGCCATCCAAAAACGGTCTAAAGGAAACCCTAAAATTACAAAATTTTCATTACTACAACATGTGCCAGTATACTGTCACCTGATCTAGTTCAATTAATTGTACACGAGTCAAGATATTGTGTTATTTTTGTATGGGCAATATCACGCCTCTGTTATAGCAAGATTCTGACCCAAAACAAAAATATATCGGTTTTGCTTGAGACGTCACTTAATTATTTTGAAAACTGACCATGTCAGAATTCCTTTAGTAGAAAGTCTTCTGTCAATCAAAACTGATTCATGGTTAACATGGTTATTGTTGACAATTGTACATAATATTTAGCCCTTTAGTTTTGTACTGGATTCCTACCAGTTCTCAGGCGCCACCAGATCTTCGGGCGTTTTTATGTTTCGTAAGGCTTTATACCGTACTCGAGGTGCTAAATTACGGAACTGTGTCCCTGGGACGGTTGTTCTTTCGGTGTACATACCTAAATAAGTAACTCAAACTTCTCATATTTTTAAAACATCCCACTTAAATCACCTCTCTATTGTGTTACTATTTATGACTAAGCTTTCAGCAGTTGGGGTTTTTCTGATATTGTGCATACACTGAGATAAAAGCCGGGGCTCAGTGTGTAAAGGTACACTGAATATTGATATTGATGTGAATGAAACTTTGTCAGATATTAAACTATTTGAATGAAAATGTGTGAAAATAACTCTATTTAAGAAATAAAATTTATACATAGATACCATGTAACTGATGGGGCATAATATAAAAACGATATGAAATAAGTAGTTTTAAATACACCATTTAAAAAAATTGAGTGGTTTAGATCATGTTTTGCCACCCACGCGGACAGGGACAGGGTTCAAGGCTCACACTACGCATAAAATCTTTTTTTTGGGCTTCCCCTTTTTTTTTCTGTTTTTAAGGATCAATATGAGCAAGAAAAATCATCACTGGCCATATTCTATCCTTATGTTACTTATATATTTTTTTTTTTTCATACATGTATTTAGAATAGTAAAACAACTTCTAAACAGCTTTGTGGGAATACTGCTTTTCACAAAGTTGAGTGTCCGATAATTGGTTGCCCGATGTAGCTTTAAGCAGATATTATAGAGGATAATTGTTGGTTTCAGTGTAATACCACATTATAATTGACCGAGTGCGCACCAAAAGTGATATTTTCAGGAGTGGCACAGCCACGAGTGAAATTACAACTTTTGGTGTTAACAAGTGAAATGATCGTGATATTACATCGATACCAACTATTTTTCTCTTTATTTTATGTCTAAAACTCTACTTTTGTTGGGTTTATTTCAATGAAATGTTGAAAATTGCGGGAAACGTCATCAGGAAGCATTGCAGAGATGATGTCATTTTAACGAAGTCATATAGTTTACGGCATTCAGTACGCTCGGTATACTTTTTGACGTTAATTTGGGTAACAGACTTTGATAATTTTGACTGAGTGGACAGTGAGTTTATCAGGATATAATTCACCATTATTTTCGATAAACCACCGAAAAACATAAAATAAAATACCCCTTTTCTAGCCTCATTTATAAACAAACTAAGGACGCTGTCGATAAACTAATAAGTTTATAATGTCATCAGAGAACATGAGAAGTTTATCCTGTGAAAATTTTATGGATTTACTGGTATTTGTTGCTATGCTAAAGACAAAAATGTTCATTTTCCGCTTGAAAACTGGTAGGAATCCATTATATGTCAATCTTTTAAAGCACACATTTATAAAATGGATCAAAAAAGATAATACTGAGTTTTTAAAGTCTGCATGACAGCGAGGTTACTGAAGAACTTCTGCTGTACTCTTTGACCAAGTCATTCAAAGACTGTTTTCACACATTTTGTAAGTTAATTAAAGCCTTAATTATTCTTACATTATAAAATTGATTAAGGAAAACAGATACTATTGCCCAAACTTTGTATTTTGTTAGCAATTCCATGCATGGTTATTTCAATGTACCGGTAATAATATTTCTTTCATAATTTGTTTAAGTTGTCCAGCTCCAAGGATTATGTTGTACATGTGGTGCGTACACCTGAGCCAGTGGAAGACCAAGTTGGTGACGATACCGAGGATGCTGCAAGCACTGAGCAGTCAACCAGGAAAAGACGAAAGTCTCAGACCAAACCAGCCAGCTTGGATGCCATGAATGAGCTTTGGGCATCAACACACGCCAAACAAGTAATTTTTGTTGCATCTGTCTTCAAGAAAATTGAAAAAGTTCCCATTTAAATATTAAAGTTGCAAAACAAAACACTTAAATTTCTCATCCAGTTCCACCCCAGTAATTTCTTGAAACTTGAAAAATAAACTTCAAACACTACAGAAAAGCTTTAAAGAAAATACACTGTAAAATGTCTAACAGTAATTGAAGAAAATGCACTGTAAAATGTCTAACAGTAATTGAAGAAAATGCACTGTAAAATGTCTAACAGTAATTGAAGAAAATCCACTGTAAAATGTCTCACAGTAATTGAAGAAAATGCACGTAAACGAAAATGTCTAATAGTAATTGAAGAAAATTCACCGTAAAATGTTTAACAGTAATTGAAGAAAATGCATCGTAAAATGTCTAACAGTAATTGAAGAAAATACACTGTGAAATGTCTAACAGTAACTGAAGAAAATACACTGTAAAATGTCTAACAGTAATTGAAGAAAATACACTGTAAAATGTTTAACAGTAATTGAAGAAAATACACTGTAAAATGTCTAACAGTAATTGAAGAAAATGCACTGTAAAATGTCTAACAGTAACTGAAGAAAATGCACTGTAAAATGTCTAACAGTAATTGAAGAAAATGCACCGTAAAATGTCTAATAGTAATTGAAGAAAATTCACCGTAAAATGTTTAACAGTAATTGAAGAAAATGCATCGTAAAATGTCTAACAGTAATTGAAGAAAATACACTGTAAAATGTCTAACAGTAATTGAAGATTTATTTGCTGTAGATACTGTCTTAATGTTTATAATTGATCCCAAATTTAAACAAATGAGTAACGCTCATAAAGATTTGAATTAGTATTTGAAAGTCAACATAATTGTAGGAAATTTCATAAATTTGCAAATTTTTGGAAAATCCCACAGAAATACTATAACTATCTATCTATCTCTGGTTACTGCCAAACCCTCTCGCTAGTGTAATACTAAGGCAGGACTGAAGTGCATGTCGGAAATGTTAGTATTGAGAGTGAGACAATAAAATACGTGACATTAACAAAGTATTGTAAGGTAAAAGTGAGACTTAGGTAAAAGAATCCAGTCATAGGTTTAAATGTTACCATATAATTGAGAACAGAAAAAAAAGTAAAAGATAAAAACATTGATCACCTGACTAATACTGAACATTTACCACAGCCTGCTTGAACTGGCCAAGGTCAGGTAGAGTAGCAATGTTACATGGGAGCTGGTTCCAAAGGGTGATGTTATGTGGGAAAAATGAGTACTTGTGGTAACCAGAGGTAACCTGTGTCTGCCTTAGGGACAGTGAATGCATGTGCCTGGTAAGCCTGACTTGAATCTCCCGTGCTGCAGAGACCGCCAGCCCAGATCCCCCTGCGGTCTGTAACACTAACCCAACATCCTGACAATTTTGATTTACATGTAAAGTTTAAATTCACAAGAAAAGGATTTCATGTAACTGAGATCTTTTGTGTGATTTACAGGTTATGATGATGTTACCTGGAGGTCTGAGTGTGATTGGAATTTTTGCTATTGCACCAGAGACAATGATGCAGAAATCACAGGCAAAACTTAGACAGGTTAGTCAAGAACTTTTGTATGTCACAAGAAAACAAGAAACCCATTCCCCTTGCATTACAGAAACCCAAGCTAGAGCAGTTGGTCTAAAGTGATTTCTTTATTTTTTTTGCATTCCCTATAGCAATCAAATTTTATAGATTTGTTAATTTAGTACTTTGGAGTACACTTTTAAGGGCTTTTTTAGCTTGACTTTTTGAAGAAAAATGGAGCTATCCTACACGCCTCCATGTCTGCATTGGTGTCACACCTTAGTTAAGTTTTTCGTCCACCCCACTTTATTTCAAAACCATTGGATGTATGGCTTTGAAACTTACCATACTTGTTTACCATCATAGCCTCAATCTACAGACAAGAGTACATAATGCCATCAAGGTCTTCGTCAGAATTATGGCCCTTTTTAGCTCAACTTTTTGAAGAAAAGGGGAGCTATCCTACTTGTGTCGGCGTCCGCGTTAGTGTCACACCTTGGTAAAGTTTTTCGTACCACCCCACTTTATTTCAAAACTTTTGGACCGTAAAAGAGGAAGTCCTATTTTCTTCAGTTAACTGTTTATGTACATGTATATATTTCAGATTATGTTCGCAATTCAGAAGCAGGAAAGTAGATCCCAAGTACCTGAAGTGTCGGGCGCAGTCAATGACAGAGTACTTCTACAGATTTGCTCAACAACAAAAAAGTATCCTTTAATACACAGAATAATGGTTTATGGCAGGTCTTACATGCCCTGCACCAAAAAAACATTTATGATAAAACATGGACTTTCAGTAAACAATAAGTATTCATGGGATTTATATAAAAAAACAACTAAATGAATACCAATAGTATTTGATAGCAAACAGTTAAGATTAAAAACAAATTGCACAATTTTTCAAGCTCTACTCTAATTGAGAAGGAAGATTAAGCTCTACTCTGTTTGAGAAGGAAGATCAAGCTCTACTCTGTTTGTGAAGGAAGATCAAGCTCTACTCTGTTTGCGAAGGAAGATCAAGCTCTACTCTGTTTGCAAAAAAAGATCAAGCTCTACTCTGTTTGCGAAGGAAGATCAAGCTCTACTCTGTTTGCGAAGGAAGATCAAGCTCTACTCTGTTTGCAAAGGACGATCAAGCTCTACTCAGTTTGCAAAGGAAGATCAAGCTCTACTCTAATTGAGAAGGAAGATCAAGCTCTACTCTGTTTGCAAAGGAAGATTAAGCTCTACTCTGTTTGAGAAGGAAGATCAAGCTCTACTCTGTTTGCAAAGGTAGATCAAGCTCTACTCTGTTTGCAAGGAAGATCAAGCTCTACTCTGTTTGAAAGGTAGATCAAGCTCTACTCTGTTTGCAAAGGAAGATCAAGCTCTACTCTGTTTGAGAAGGTAGATCAAGCTCTACTCTGTTTGAGAAGGAAGATCAAGCTCTACTCTGTTTGCAAAGGTAGATCAGGCTCTACTCTGTTTGAGAAGGTAGATCAAGCTCTACTCTGTTTGAGAAGGAAGATCAGGCTCTACTCTGTTTGAGAGGAAGATCAGGCTCTACTCTGTTTGAGAAGGAAGATCAGGCTCTACTCTGTTTGAGAAGGAAGATCAAGCTCTACTCTGTTTGAGAAGGAAGATCAGGCTCTACTCTGTTTGCCAAGGAAGATCAAGCTCTACTCTTTTGCCAAGGAAGATCAAGCTCTACTCTGTTTGCAAAGGAAGATCAAGCTCTACTCTGTTTGAGAAGGAAGATCAGGCTTTACTCTGTTTGAGAAGTAAGATCAGGCTCTACTCTGTTTGCCAAGGAAGATCAAGCTCTACTCTGTTTGCCAAGGAAGATCAAGCTCTACTCTGTTTGCCAAGGAAGATCAAGCTCTACTCTGTTTGCCAAGGAAGATCAAGCTCTACTCTGTTTGCAAAGGAAGATATATTTGTCTCTTAACAGGTTGGATCAAAGGTTGAATGTTTTAAAATGTTCCTAGATCCTTCTCCACTTTAGGTCCTGTGCCTGTGCTTTTTATTGCCAAATCATGTTAACACTCAGAGATATTACTTGTACACTTAACACACTGTTTTACAGTAGTATTATCATATTTACACTTTCATGTAAAGTTTTCATTTAGCATACATGTATTTACACTTTGATGTAAAGTTTTCGTTTAGCATACATGTATTTACACTTTGATGTAAAGTTTTTTTTAATGTATTTACACTTTGATGTAAAGTTTTCATTTAGCATACATGTATTTACACTTTGATGTAAAGTTTTCATTTAGCATACATGTATTTACACTTTGATGTAAAGTTTTCGTTTAGCATATAAACACTTTCATGTAAAGTCTTCATTTAGCATGTATATCATATTACATTTTCATGTAAAGTCTTCATTTCTATTAGTCCTTAACAATCATTATTAGATATACTTGTAGAACAGTAGATGTTCATGACCCAAAGGTGAGAGAAACTTTATTCATAAATTGTGACATTACACTGGAAAATTGTGAATAATAATCATGTGAATTCAGTTTTATTTTTTTTTCAGTAAAATTTAATGTCTATCATGCAGTAGTTTGGGATTTTTATGCACCGGAAGGGTGTGGCATATTAAAATCGCACTCCCCCCCCTCCCCCTCCCCCCCCCCCCTGTCCAGCATATTACCACCTGATGCAGTCCCCGCTCAATGGTCATTTTACCTTTTACATATCTTGTCGGGACTGCAATAAACTTCATACAATAGTCAAACACAAAAAAAAAAAATACAAAAAAAAAAACCTCTTTTTTTTTTTTTTTAAAAAATTATTTTTTTTACACCCCCCCCTCTTTTTAAAAAAAACCCCTTTTTAAAAAAAAAAAAATTAAAATAAAATTCTTTTTTTTTTTTTTTTTTTAAAAAAATAAAAATTTTCTCACCTCCTCCCCCTAAAAAAAACCCCCCCCCCCAAAAAAAAAAAAAAAACAAACCCCCCCCCCCCCCTCCCCTCCCAAAAAACACCCCCCCCCCCCCCCCCCGGGCAACCCCCCCCCCCCCCGACCCCAAAAAAAAACCCCCCCCCCCCCCCCCCCCCCCCCCCCCCCCCCCCCCCCCCCCCCCCCTTGTCATGCATTGAAGGATTTTAAAATAACTTGGCACAAATGTTTAGCACATCAAGACGACGTGTGTCATGCAAGACCCACATCCCTACCTCAAAGGTCAAGGTCACACTTAGAGTTTGAAGGTAATGGATTCCTCGATATATGCATATATGCACACATTCTTGTCCAGACTGTAACTTTGTCATACATTGAAGGATTTTAAAATTACTTGGCACAAATGTCTAGCACATCAAGATGATGTGTTGTGTGCAAGACTTACGTCCCTACCTCAAAGGTCAAGGTCACACTTAACGTTTGTAGGTAATGGAATCCTGTATTATATGCAAACATTTGTGTCCAGACTGTAACTTTGTCATGCATTGATTGATTTAAAAGTAACTTGGCACAAATGTTCAGCACATCAAGACATGTGTTGTCTGCAAGAACCATGTCCCTACCTCAAAGGTCAAGGCCACACTTAGTGTTTAAAAGTAATGGAATACTGTATGCATGGTAACTCTGTCATGCATGGAAGGATTTTAAAATTACATAGCACATTTATTGAGCACATGGAGAGGACACAGACTGTGAGACACCTCTTTCGGGGGAATTCGTCACTTGTGAGGGATAGCTCTTGTTTGCTTCAATATTAAGATTCATTTCTACTTTTCTTGTGTCTTATATGTAAATAAAAAAAACTTGGTTGGTAACAGAGCTGAGTTCAGCTAGAAACAAATCATATTTAAAGTTTAAAGACACATGTGTATGTTTTTTTTACTGCTTTGAAAGATTGAGAAATTCTCAGTCTTGTACATTGAACATTGTGCAAAATCTCACTTCATTAAACTGCTAACTCAGCATGTATGTTAAGGAAAGCATGTCATGCTGTAGGGCTAGAATATCCGATTCCTAATCCAGAGGTCATGGGTATGATTCCTGGCAGTGGTATTTGACCATAACCGCCACAATCCTGGAGTTCCTATGCAATAACTGGTCTATACTAACTCCATGAAGCAGACATCTTAAGTAGTTCATTTAATATAAGTTGCAAGCTGTTTTATTAACCAGGTTTTCCGAAGGAAAAACCCTGGTTATTAGATTGGGGTATGTCGGCGGGCGGGCGTAAACAATTTCTTCTGTGCGCAACTCCTCCTACATTTCTCAACGGATTTCAACCAAACTTTCACAGAAGTATTGTCATGAAGTGCCCTGGCGCATATTGTCGGGGTTTTGTGATTTGGTCATTTTTGACAGAATTATGGCCCTTTTTTTGTTTTTTTCACATATGTAATTCTTCTGTGCGCAACTCCTCCTACATTTCTCAACGGATTTCAACCAAACTTTCACAGAAGTATTGTCATCAAGTGCCCTGGCGCATATTTTCCGGGTTTTGTGATTTGCTCATTTTTGACAGAATTATGGCCCTTTGTTTTTTTTTTCACATATGTAATTCTTCTGTGCGCAACTCCTTCTACACTTCTCAATGGATTTCAACCAAACTTTCACAGAATTATTGTCACCAAGTGCCCTGGCGCATATTGTCGGGGTTTTGTGATTTGATCATTTTTGACAGAATTATGGGCCTTTGTTTTTTTCCACATAATGTAATATATATAGAGAAATACTCTTCTGTTTGCAACTCCTACATTTCTCAAGGGATTTCAACCAAACTTTCACAGAACTATAATTGTGAACTAAAGAATTTTGAATATATAATGTTCTGCCCCTGGTCGTCCGTCCGTCCGTCCGTTTGTGTCTCCTAATTTAAGTATATATAAAAGGGAGAATACTCTGTTATTATAAAAGGGAGAATACTTTGTTATTACTGTCTATTTTTAGAATAGATTACCAGTCCTGTATACTTTGGAGTATTCTGTTACAGTAAGATGACAAAATTTCTCATGAGACCAGCGGTTCAAACCCCACACAGAGCAATTTTTTTTTATTTTTTTTTTTTATAATTTTTGCCTGAATTATGGCCCTTTGCTTTTTTTCCACATATGTTATATATAGAAGAATACTGTCACATGCCCACTTCCTCCTACATTTCTCAAGATACATTGTATTTAAACCAAACTGTCACAGAACTGTTGTCATCAAGTGCCCTCGTGCATATTGTCTGGGTTTTGTGTTTGGATCAATTTTGCCTGAATTATGGCCCTTTGCTTTTTTTACACATGTAATATATAGAAGAAGACCTTTGTTTCTTTTTCACATTATGTATATCTACTGACTTTAAAACACATCTGCGCTCGGCCAGCAGACTGGAAAATGAAAACCTGGTTTTGTGACAATTTCCTGTCACTTGTTAACTATGTAACTGTATGATTATGTAAATAGTGTAGAATATATGAATGTAAACTAAGCTTGTATGTTACAGAGCACATTTAGGCCAGCTGAGTGGAAGTTTCAGACTCAAACAGAGAAATGGAATTGTCTGGAGACGACATTGGGTGTAAATATATCAGTAGATATACCTGAGAAATCACAGAGTGCATCGTTAGCAAAGCAGATACAGGTACTGTGTTTTTACTACCTAAATATCTCACTTCTGAGCCGCTGAAAGTAACATCCGAAGTTAGACTGGCAAGGGATCACCTATATACACACCCTAGATTGGCTAAGAATTAAGGATTGATATTACGCTGTTACATTTTCATTCTGAGAATCAGCAGATGTGCAACTTTGTATTTGAAGTGCCCTCACACAATATCTGTTTACTAGAATAACATATTGCTCTTGGAAATAGCTGACATACTTCACACATGTTTAAAGTTTATATCAACAGAATTTTTCAAATTTCTAGGATTGTTAGAGTTTCTTTGTTAAAACAGTTTTTTCATTTTCTATTGTTTAGACTGGTTTGCAGCCATTTTGTATAACGTTATGGACCAGTCTAGTACAGATAGAGAACAGACTTAGAAATAAAACAGAACTTCTAGACCAGTCTATGGATAGGAAGGGTAAAGGCAAAGATAAAGCTCCACAGTCCCAGTCCAAATATAGCTGCAATATACTTGTGAAACATGTGAGTACCAATCAATCAGATAAAATTGCCTCCCAGATGTGTAAGTGTGTAGTTTTATTAGTTTAATTCCCATTCCATCCGTATTTTGGTAATTTTTTATTGGCAGGCTGTTTACCTAACCAGCGTTCCTGAAATAAACCAGTGCCAATCTCCTATCCTCCGTGAGAAATTGCCAACTTTCTCACATAAAAAGACCTGGTTGATAGCATGGCTCAAATCCATGACCCTAAATCGATGAGATGTAGATGGAACTGGAAGGAACCAAGTTCTTACTCAAACTGTAGCATGTTTAAAAAAGGTTCCCTATCGAGTAAGTTAACCAGGTAGTTGCTGAAAGCACAAAGCTTATGTACTTGACATTGCAGTAATTCCACTGACTGTCTATCTGTAGGCAGTGTACTTGGTGAGATTAACTCAGATATGAGTTATGCTTGTTTATGTTCAGTTAGGGTGGACTAATGCTTGTAGGAAATTCAAGAATGTTAACTTCAGTGGTGTAGGGATTACAGTTCCCTCTTCACACCCTGGCGGAGTTGTGGTCCAATCCCTGGTAAGACCACGTGAGGTCTGTCCTAAGGCTGTGGGAAAGACATCTCAGACCACAGAATTCTCATTTCACCCAGATGTAAACGTGTACGAGTAACAGGTACCAGTAACATGGGTTACCATTAACTTAGATACCATTAACGTGGGTTACCATTAACTTGGGTACCAATAACATGGGTTACCATTAACTTGGGTACCAGTAACCTGGGTTACCATTAACTTGGGTACCAGTAACATGGGTTACCATTAACTTGGGTACCAATAACATGGGTTACCATTAACTTGGGTACCAGTAACCTGGGTTACCATTAACTTGGGTACCAGTAACATGGGTTACCATTAACTTGGGTACCAGTAACATAGGTTACCATTAACTTGGGTACCAGTAACCTGGGTTACCATTAACTTGGGTACCAGTAACATGGGTTACCATTAACTTGGGTACCAATAACATAGGTTACCATTAACTTGGGTACCAGTAACATGGGTTACCATTAACTTGGGTACCAATAACATGGGTTATGGTGAAATGAGAACCCTGTTGTGACATCTAAGATGTCTTCCCAAAGTCTTAAATGAATAGATGAACATGTAAACTTAGTTTGAAGATACACAAACACATAACTGTTTTACATAACCGCTGTTCTTATTAATATAACATTAAAAGACATGGTTTTATAAAAATAAAACCTATGTAATAACATGTACATGTATATTTTAGTCTACTCCATGCCCTTTGTCAGCGCCTGTAGTTGAGATGAGTTCTACACAACTTGTAATGAGGGGAACTATTCACAGCAGAGCGTATGTTACCAGCAAGGCGACTGTGGAAGAAGCACAGCAGGTAAAACTTTCATCAGGAAATTTGTAATCGTCACTTTTCTATTAAAACCGTGCAGCTAAATTTTGGTGTACACATCAGTGAGAATATCTTGATATAGATATATATTCTAACACTTGTCATATTGGCAGACTTTTTTTTAAAAATAGTTACGAAAGGACTTTAGAAATACCAGGTAATGTTTCATTAATAAGGGTCAATAGGTGAAACGGCCATTCCGGTATTTAAAGTAACTTAACTGGAGTTACAAGTTTTTGAAATTCTTCTATGATACATCTTGTTGAACTTTGCTTAACCCTTTACCCTGCTGGGGGTTAATGACCTGCAAATCCATACTATCTGATAAATGATCTGTACTGCAGGCTACTCAGCCAGTGAATTTTATGGGGCCATGCCTTTGATAAGTTAAAGGCCCAGGAGCACTTTGATAAGTTAAAGGCCCCGGAGCACTTTGATAAGTTAAAGGCCCCGGAGCACTTTGGATGAAAAATAACTTGTAGCTCTTACACCACCTAGAATGATATTTCGATTCTAACATGACCAGATATTACAAAAGGTGAATAAATGCAAAGCTTTGCAATTTTCTGTAACGTCACTTTCATTAACGTCATGCGACACAATATGACGTCATGTTTACAGCATCATGGGTTCCCTGCCGTTGTTTATGGTTTAATATAACATGATTTTTCTATCTCATTTGTATACTCAGCAAAAATAGAAACACCCCCTCCATATTTCAGAAAAGATTTAAATCGAAAAACCAAAAGGGTTACTTTTATGAATCAAAATAGAAAAACAAGTTCATTCATTTCTGTATCAAAACCAATTAATTGCATCTGGCTATCTTGTTCCAACTTTTCAGAGAGATAACTCGGTCAATTGAGTTAGGGGTCAAAATCAAAAAATAAAAAACTCAGAAAGGTGTTCCATTGAATGTTTAGAGATGGAATTTTCCAATAAGAAATGTGGCACATCCAGTTCTAAGTAATAAGAAGTGTGGCCATCATTTGCATGAATGCATGCAATGATTCTCATGCCGCTCATTATTGAAAATGTGTCAATTCGTAAAACCAGTGCGTTGGGCAAATTCCTCCATTCAAACTTTTGTAAAATCCATGTGTAAGTATGGCTAACATTTTGTCAATCTGGTTTATTTTGGTTAGTTATGCCCTTGCTTGCCCAGCTGATCCCATTATCTGTTCATTGGGGTTGAGATCCGAGGAATACCACGGGCCATGGTATGTCGTTGACATTGTTTTTCTGCAAGAATTGAGTGGTGACCCTGGCTCCATTGAGGCTGGCATTGTCCTGCATCAGTGTTACACCAGGACCATTGCTAACGAATAAATGGTAAGGCATTTACATTTAGCACGTCTGCAACATTAATCGCTGTGCCTTAATGTTTCCCTGTACAACAACCAAATCTGTCTTCGGTTTCCCATGTCCCACCCCAGACCATTACCCTCCTTCCCCCAAACCTGTTCTTCTTACCAACAATGCAACAATGGCCGAATCTTTTTATTTTACGCCAGTATACCCGTAATCTTCTGTCAGCAGTGAAGTTAACTGTGAATCAGAGATTCAATCGGTGAACAAAACTCGGTTCCAGTCAGCCCTTATCTCCAGTTCAGATGGCGTCGAGCCAATAACAGCCTGGCAGGTTATTCACGGTGACGTTTGGGGTCATTGATCTGACCAGTGTACAGGCTACGTGCCCTGGGCATGACTCCTTTTGTATTTGGGCGTTATGTTTTCAGAATATGTCATATCAGAATGATCCCTTTTGGTGGCGTGACGGCCAGCAAGTTGATCGGTCCAATGGTCTGCCCTGAGCCTATCCTGATATAGTCTAACACTTGTCATTTTGGCAGCTTCAATTGAAAAGAAACGGGGACTTTTTTAAAAATAGTAACGAAAGGACTTTAGAAATACCAGGTAATGTTTCCTTACCAGGGTCAATGGTGAAACAGCCCCATTCCGGTTTTAAGGTAACCGGGCTGCAAGTTACAATTTTGAAATTCTTCTATGATAGCATCGAACCTGGCTTAACCCTTTACCCTGGCGGTTACATCCCACCTGCAAGCATCCCATACTGCCTGATTTCACTGATCTGTAATGCCGAGGCATACTCGAAGCCAGTGAAAATTTATAGGAAAATATTTATATTTTCAGAATGGCCCCAGTAGCACTTTGATAAGTTACATGGACCTGAATCAACACTTGGATGACATATAACTTGTAGCTCGTACACTACCAAGAATGATATTTCGATTCTAACTGGCCGATATGTAAAAAGGTGAATAAATGGTAAGCTTTATTTCTACGGATCGTATTCTGAACATCGCCAGGGTTAAAAATATCATGTACATTGAACATGCTAGCAACTACACAGACAAAGTTTACGGTTACTATAAAACAGGGACTTTTCTAGTTTTGCTGAGTATATATAGAGACAAAATTGTGAGTCATGTTAGAATAATGATTATGCCACATTAGTATTTGAAGTTGGTGCTTTAGAAATAAAAAATTGGACTGATAAAATGATAGTTGATTGTGTCATTGTTGTTGTTAGTAGAGATTTCGGCAGTAGAAGGGAAGCAACTCCTGCATGCAGTTGTTTTTTTCTAAAAAGACTCTCCAAGTCAAAATAAGAAAATCAATATTTGGAAAGTTATTGTTTCATACTGGTAGCGGGTAGAGTTTGGTGTATTGGGTTAAAAGCTATTATTTCCTCTACCCTTTTGTACAAAAACCTATTTCAGCTGGATTTTTACTTGAAAAAAATGCACATAATTCCACTTTAATCATTAGTCCAAACTATAAGGAGGCAAGAACTTGAAAGTGAGTGTTCATTGCTAGCTTCATTTCTTTACAAGGCTATTAGGAAATCTGATTTGGTTGGCAAACCTTGATGGATTGCAGAGTTCGGGAAAAAAATTGGAATCAAGTTTACCTGCAATTTTCACGGTTTAAATCATTGAAATTTTTGGGGAAAGAGGAAGGGTATACAAGCATTTGCATATTGTTTTGGTAGTGGCTAGGTAGCCGTGACCGGTTTGGAAAAGTATATTATCCGGCCGTTTATAATAACAAGTGATAATGTTTTATTGGAAAATACAGCCATACCCTTTATTTTCTTTATTTTTTGATGAATTTTTAAATGTTTGGTATCAAATGAAAGCTGAAATTATGAACTTTATGAATATGTAAAAAAAAGAGATTTTATGAGTAAAACCTTATAAAACTTATATTCAATATCGGTCAATATTTCAGGCTTTAAGAAGGCAGTGGCAAGGTAGTGGTCAAGTACACAGTACTACTGCCATGCTTGTGTAATATTACTTAACAAGTAAACTATTCCAAATTATGTACCTTAATGAATGAATATTCAATACCGATTCAATGTAACACCTCGAAGGAAATATATGTAAGGCTACCTAGCTTTTTGGTCTAGGTGGCCGGATCCGGCTACCTAGACCAAAAGACTACGTAGCCGGCCATGGCTACCTAGCCACTGCCTATTGTTTTTGTCCATGCAGGCCAGAATGTCACAAAACATCAAGACTTACCGGTAGTCATTTTAAAGTATTAAGCTGTCACCTTAGGTCAATTGCCACTTTGGTTTTTCCCTGGGCAGGTTTATTACAAGTTACGCAATACTTTAAATAACATTCCATCTCTCTCTGAACAATGATACAGAGTTGTTGTATATCTATTGTAGGCATTGCAGATAGATGTGATACGTAGTGTGTTGTCTAGGTGTGAACTGATCTGTGATGATATACAGATGGTAGAGGAGGATGCAGGTAAAATAAACAACATTCTGTTTAATACCATACATATATATATTCTTAAAGTAATAATACCTTTCAGTATGATAATTGCAATTTAATGAAATACATTCACCAATGGTTTAGTATCATTGAAAAACAAGCATTGTCAAGTCATAGCTAAATAACATATTAAAACAACAGTTTTATTCCTATTGAACATAGTTGAAAAATTACAATTTTTTTATTTGACCTGCTGGGTCATAGAATGATTTTCCATCAGTTTGATAGGATAAATATGCGTTTGCATGTACTGATGAAATAAATGGTTGAGCTTAACTTTTAATGCCCCTGAAGGGCGACGTATTAAAATCACACCTTCTGTCGGAGCCTGCATATGGGCATATATTGGGTACTATATCTTTCATTCCGTCATGTAGCCAACAAAAAAAGGGGCACATGTTTGGTAGGTTTAATACTTTATGTAGTGCGCTGTTGGCTACTTTCTTATAATAGGAAGCAATGGGAAGTACCCAACAAATGCCCATTTGAAGGTCATCCAACCGTCTGTGCGTCCCCTCTTACACATTGTTGTCCAGACTTACTTTGTCACGCATTGAAGGATTTTAGAATAACTTGGCACAAATGTCTAGCACATCAAGCCGACGTGTCGTGTGGAAGACCCACGTCCCTACCTCAAGGGTCAAGGTCACACTTAGAGTTTGAAGGTAATGGAATCCTCTATATATGCACACATTGGTGTCCAGACTGTAACTTTGTCATGCATTGAAGGATTTTAAAATAACTTGGTACAAATGTCTAGCACATCAAGACAACTTTTCATGTGCAAGACCCACATCCCTACCTCAAAGGTCAAGGTCACACTTTGAGTTTGAAGGTGATGGAATACTGTATGCATGGTAACTCTGTCATGCATGGAAGTTTAATTTTAAAATTAAATAGCACATTTAATGAGCATATGTAGAAGACACAGACTGTGAGACACCTCTTTCGGGGCAATTCGTCACTTGTGAGGGACAGCTCTTGTTTTCTTTTAATTTTCTAAACATTTTTCATGTTTTGGGAACTTCTCTTGACCATACTTTTCTGGTCATTTTGAGCAGTATTATAGCTGCTGTAACAGCTATTGGTTATGTCATGTAAATTTGCAATCTTAAATTGTAAATCTTGTTAGGTAATTGTCATTTGTAACGTTTGTGACCATTAAGAAGCAAGGTGTATTAACTGTATTTTAGAAATTTTGCTCTCTTATAATAAATACGGTTTTCAAGCAAGCACAGGTGTAATGGAGCCAGTACTTCATCATGTCCAGTACTAATAATTGAAACTACCAGTTGGTATAAAATTTGAAAAAAGGTGACTCGTTTATTTTAGAAACTCAAGAGGTATATACAACACCACGTAGAGTGTTTTTCAAGCTGCCCGGGAGTCAGATAGAGCTGAGTGATTACATGTTTACAGATGAAAAACCCGTTGAAGTTAAAGGTAGCGATTTTATCCTGACTATTTGAAGAATACAGACGGCTTTAGCTGTCACCCTGGTGTCCACATTGATAGAGTGGCAGTAAATTATAAAATTATAATAATTTATTTTTCCCCGATTGTAAAACAAGTTCTTACAACTCTTGTGACTCGCTCCATATAATAGAGAGAGGCTATGTGGAATTATCTGTGCCTAAAGACACTACGACTACTTTGCATTAGTGGGGATCAAACCCAGGACCCTCTGATTCTGAGGCAAAGGTGCTACCACTGCGCCAAGGCAGCTCCAGGCCATCTCTCGACCATCTGATTCTCTCAGTAATCACAAATTTAATTGATTTTAAACTCTGTGCTGTTAGGTCATTGTTTGTTTACCTCAAAACTATTTATTACCTTCAAAATTAATAACATGTATCATTTATGATCATAATAGATTTAAATTCTTCATTAAAAATAATTGCAGAAAAAAGACTGCGTAAAAACCAAAGCCCACTTTTGTTTGTAAGGTTCTTTTAATCTCTGGTTTATTGACCAGGTTTTCCGAAGGAAAAATCCTGGTTATTAGATTGAGGTATGTCGGCGGTCGGGCGGGCGGGCGTAAACAATTTCTTCTGTGCGCAACTCCTACATTTCTCAACGGATTTCAACCAAACTTTCTACAGAAGTATTGTCATGAAGTGCCCTGGCGCATATTGTCGGGGTTTTGTGATTTTGTCATTTTTGACAGAATTATGGCCCTTTGTTTTTTTCACATATGTAATTCTTCCTGTGCCCCTCCTTCCACCCTTCTCAAGGGATTTCAACCAAACTTTCACAGAATTTTGTCACCAAGTGCCTGGGCGCATATCGTCGGGTTTTGTGATTTGATCATTTTTGACAGAATTATGGGCCTTTTTTTTTTTCCACATAATGTAATATATATAGAGAAATACTCTTCTGTGGGTAACTCCTACATTTCTCAAGGGATTTCAACCAAACTTTCAGAACTATAATTGTGAACTAAAGAATTTTGAATATATAATGTTCTGCCCTTGGTCGTCCGCCCCATCTGTCCGCTTAGCAATTTTGTGTCTCCTAATTTAAGTATTATAAAAGGGAGAATACTCTGTTATTATAAAAGGAGAATACTCTGTTATTACTGTCTATTTTTAGAATAGATTACCAGTCCTGTATACTTTGGAGTATTCTGTTACAGTAAGATGACAAAATTTCTCATGAGACCAGCGGTTCAAACCCCACACAGAGCAATTTTTTTTTTTTTTTTTTTTTTTTTTTTTTTTATAATTTTTGCCTGAATTATGGCCCTTTGCTCTTTTTCCACATATGTTATATATAGAAGAATACTGTCTCCTGCCCACTCCCTCCTACATTTCTCAAGATATTTAAACCAAACTGTCACAGAACTGTTGCCATCAAGTGCCCTTGTGCATATTGTCTGGGGTTTGGTGTTTGGATCAATTTTGCCTGAATTATGGTCCTTTGCTTTTTTACACATGTAATATATAAAGAAGACCTTTGTGCCTTTTTCACATTATGTAATTACTGACTAAAAAGACATTTCAAGCCAAAGCCCACTTTTGTTGGATGATAACGGTTTTTTGACAATTTCCTGGTACTTGTTTTATATTGTTCTGACTTTGTCTGTAGGTAGGGTACAGGAGTTGTTAGATATATCACTGGAGGAAGAGGACTTTGACCTTAACACAGAGAGACCAGCAAGTTAGTGAAGATCTTATATCATATTATCACAGATACTGCTTTAGAGCTGACAAACTTCTCGCATCATGTTACATGTTTTATTTTTGCCACCACCCCAAGTAGAGGTTGTGAGTTGTGAACTTGATTTAATGGATTCAGTTAGCTTACTTACCTAGATTTAATATTGTCCTTCCAAAGTGTTTAAGTCATGGTTCTCTTTTGGGGTTAGAGAAGGAAGTTGTAGTTTTAATAGTTCATAGACCCACCTTTGTGATCGAGTGGTAATGGACATTGATCTGAAAACACTAAATGTCTCTCTGATTGAGGATCATGAGTTCAGGCCACACTACCAACTTGAACAGTTTCTTACAGAAGATG
Organism: Saxidomus purpurata; assembly: GCA_022818135.1. Classification (NCBI taxonomy): domain Eukaryota; kingdom Metazoa; phylum Mollusca; class Bivalvia; order Venerida; family Veneridae; genus Saxidomus; species Saxidomus purpurata. The sequence goes on from JAFMSR010000006.1 coordinate 1,361,472, forward strand.
GAAGTCTAGTGATGGTCTGTCACTGGTTTGATAGTTAGGTAAAGGTCTGTCACAGGAGCGATAGTTAGGTAATGGTCTGTCACAGGTTCGATAGTTAGGTAAAGGTCTGTCACAGGAGGGATAGTTAGGTAATGGTCTGTCACAGGAGCGGTAGTTAGGTAAAGGTCTGTCACAGGAGCGATAGTTAGGTAAGGTCTGTCATGGCGGTAGTTAGGTAATGGTCTGTCACAGGGGCGGTAGTTAGGTAAAGGTCTGTCACAGGAGCGTAGTTAGGTAATGGTCTGTCACAAGAGCGGTAGTTAGGTAATGGTCTGTCACAGGAGCGGTAGTTAGGTAAAGGTCTGTCACAGGAGCGATAGTTAGGTAATGTTCTGTCACAGGAGCGGTAGTTAGGTAAAGGTCTGACACAGGAGTGATAGTTAGGTAATGGTCTGTCACAGGAGTGATAGTTAGGTAATGGTCTGTCACAGGAGCGGTAGTTAGGTAAAGGTCTGTCACAGGAGCGATAGTTAGGTAAAGGTCTGTCATGGGAGCGGTAGTTAGGTAATGGTCTGTCACAGGAGCGGTAGTTAGGTAAAGGTCTGTCACAGGAGCGGTAGTTAGGTAATGGTCTGTCACAAGAGCGGTAGTTAGGTAATGGTCTGTCACAGGAGCGGTAGTTAGGTAAAGGTCTGTCACAGGAGCGATAGTTAGGTAATGTTCTGTCACAGGAGCGGTAGTTAGGTAAAGGTCTGACACAGGAGTGATAGTTAGGTAATGGTCTGTCACAGGAGTGATAGTTAGGTAATGGTCTGTCACAGGAGCGGTAGTTAGGTAATGGTCTGTCACAGGAGTGGTAGTTAGGTAAAGGTCTGTCACAGGAGCGGTAGTTAGGTAATGGTCTGTCAGAGGAGCGATAGTTAGGTAATTCTCTGTCACAGGAGCGGTAGTTAGGTAAAGGTCTGTAACAGGAGCGATAGTTAGGTAATGGTCTGTCACAGGAGCAGTAGTTAGGTAATGGTCTGTCACAGGAGCGATAGTTAGGTAATGGTCTGTCACAGGAGCGGTAGTTAGGTAAAGGTCTGTCACAGGAGCGATAGTTAGGTAATGGTCTGTCACAGGAGCGGTAGTTAGGTAAAGGTCTGTCACAGGAGCGGTAGTTAGGTAAAGGACTGTGACAGGAGCAGTAGTTAGGTAATGGTCTGTCACAGGAGCGGTAGTTAGGTAAAGGTCTGTCACTGGAGCGGTAGTTAAGTAAAGGACTGTCACAGGAGCAGTAGTTAGGTAATGGTCTGTCACAGGAGCGGTAGTTAGGTAAAGGTCTGTCACAGGAGCGGTAGTTAGGTAAAGGACTGTCACAGGAGCAGTAGTTAGGTAATGGTCTGTCACAGGAGTGATAGTTAGGTAATGGTCTGTCACAGGAGCGGTAGTTAGGTAAAGGACTGTCACATGAGCAGTAGTTAGGTAATGGTCTGTCACAGGAGTGATAGTTAGGTAATGGTCTGTCACAGGAGTGATAGTTAAGTAAAGGTCTGTCACAGGAGCGGTAGTTAGGTAAAGGACTGTCACATGAGCAGTAGGTAGGTAATGGTCTGTCACAGGAGCGGTAGTTAGGTAATGGTCTGTCACAGGAGCGGTTTTTAGGTAATGGTCTGTCACAGGAGCGGTAGTTAGATAATGGTCTGTCACAGGAGCGGTAGTTGGGTAAAGGTCTGTCACAGGAGTGATAGTTAGATAATGGTCTGTCACAGGAGTGATAGTTAGATAATGGTCTGTCACAGGAGCGGTAGTTAGGTAATGGTCTGTCACAGGAGCGGTTTTTAGGTAATGGTCTGTCACAGGAGCGGTAGTTAGATAATGGTCTGTCACAGGAGCGGTAGTTAGGTAAAGGTCTGTCACAGGAGTGATAGTTAGATAATGGTCTGTCGCAGGAGTGATAGTTAGATAATGGTCTGTCACAGGAGCGGTAGTTAGGTAATGGTCTGTCACAGGAGCGATAGTTAGGTAATGGTCTGTCACAGGAGTGATAGTTAGGTAATGGTCTGTCACAGGAGTGATAGTTAGGTAATGGTCTGTCACAGGAGTGATAGTTAGGTAAAGGTCTGTCACAGGAGCGGAAGTTAGGTAATGGTGTGTCACAGGCGTGGTAGTTAGGTAAACAGCCTACCTGTACATAGTGTTGAAACAGGTGTTAAGAAGTTTTTTTTGAATTACACAGTGCCAACATCAAAGGATATACCAACTTGCATTTTCCCTTTTGCTGACAACCGTTATTTTAGGGATGTTTCTGTGTACTGCACCCTGTCCTGTTTCCCCTCCCCTTTGCTAATCTTTCCCCCCCCTCCCATTTTGTTGTAACTCTCATACTAATAGATGCAAGAACTTGAAAATATTAAAATCCTTGGAGAAGCATCTTTAAGCATACGGTAATAAAAACACACTCATCAATTCAAGGCGTTATGTTCTTCTAGAAGACAAGTTTTCAATTTTATAGGATATTTTCTGGTACTGAAGCATTTAAATATGCATAACTAACATAATGCACCCTGCTTTTTACCTCACTTTGTGCCAGAGTGAGTTATTTGGATCGCATTCCCTCCGTCGTCTGTCCGTCCGTCCACCATTTCCTTCAAACGATATCTCCTCTCAAAACCACTGGGCCAATGTTGATGAAACTTTGCAGGGATGTTCCTTGCATGAAGCTCTATCAAAGTTGTTCAAAGAATTCCATTCCATGCAGAACTCTGGTTGCTATGGCAATAAATAGGAAAAACGTAAGAAATCTTCTTCTCAAAAACTGTAAGGCCGAGAGCTAAGATATTTAGCATGTGGCATTGTCTAGTGGACCTCTACCAAGATTTTTCAAATTATGACCCCCGGGTTAAAATTGATCCTGGAGGGGGGGGGGGTCACTTGGTTTTACATAGGCTTATATAGGAAAAACTTTAAAAATCTTCTCTGAAATCACAAGACCTAGAGCTTAGAAATTTGGCATGTAAAACTGCCTAGTGGACTTCTACTAAGATTAATCAAATTATAACCCCCATGTCAAAATTGACACCTCCAGGAGGTCACTTGATTTCACATAAGCTTATACTGGAAAAACTTTTAATAAAACTGTCTGAAACCACAGTGCCAAAGATGTATATAGTAAAACCTATTTGGTATGTAACATTGTTTTGTGGTCTTCCACCTACTTTGTTCAAATCATGCCTCTTGGGTCAAAATTGACCACACCTATTAGGCAAGTGGACTGGTATTCAGGTGAGCGATATAAGGCCATGATGGCCCTCTTTTTTTAATCCCTACATTTAATTGAATTTATTTTCTGTGTAAAGCTGAAGAAGATTTCAGTGAGCTGGAAGAAGAAAGTTCTGAACACATCGGCCACTCTACCACCACAGATACAAGTAAAGGATTACGTTATTACCTGGGTAAGAGATATAATGATCAGTAATAATACTTGTTGCTTCAAAATGCCTTGAAGGAATACTGAATTTAAAATTAACAATTATAAAGGAAAAACAAACTTAACTCAGACCAGTCTGTGCATCTGCCAGCATCTGGTCTGAACCGGTCTGGTCTGAACCGGTCTAGCCTGAACCGGTCTGGTCTGAACCGGTCTTGTTTGCTTATGCTTCTTGTATATGTACAGTTTAACTTTGTTTGCTTAAACTTAATTTACTCGAATACTACTGATCGCTGGAACTTGGCAGATGGTCACTGCAAAAGCTTCTTGTAAATCATATTCATATTTTTCAACCTCTGAATCTTCCAGTTTCATCTTAAAGTTTAGGGTTGAACAATAAAAGGTGCATGTCTGTATTTACTGTACAAATGAACACATCAACACTCATTCTGCTCTTACATTTTGTAAAACTATGATACTTATCTTTCCTTATAAGAAACTGTATATTTGCTGCTAATTTTTTTTTTTTCAATATTCAATATTTCAGTTGCTGGTATTGGAGGAATGGTTGCCATGGCAGCTGCAGCAGTGACTTATCTCTTCTCAGAGAATACCTGAAACAGCAAGCATCATTTCCTGTCTCTAAGAATGAAGATACAAACAACAACTCTAACAATGAAGATTCAGACATCAGGCATCACTTCCTGTCTCTAACAACGAAGATTCCAACAATAAGCATCACTTCCTGTCTCTAACAATGAAGTATCAGACATCAGGTATCACCTCCTGTCTTTAACAATGAAGATTCCAACAATCAGCATCACTTCCTGTCTCTAACAATGAAAATTCAGACATCAGGCATCACTTCCTGTCTCTAACAACGAAGATTCCAACAATAAGCATCACTTCCTGTCTCTAACAATGAAAATTCAGACATCAGGCATCACTTCCTGTCTCTAACAATGAAGATTCCAACAATCAGCATCACTTCCTGTCTCTAACAATGAAGATTCAGACATCAGGCATCACTTCCTGTCTCTAACAATGAAGATTCAGACATCAGGCATCACCTCCTGTCTTTAACAATGAAGATTCCAACAATCAGCATCATTTCCTGTCTCTAACAATGAAGATTCAAACAACAAGCATCATTTCCTGTCTCTAACAATGAAGATTCAAACAACAAGCATCATTTCCTGTCTCTAACAATGAAGATTCAGTCAGCTGCTGCTCTGACAGCTCTAGTTACAGCAGTTTCAGAGATAAAAAATTTATTCAAAACATGTAGAGTGATATCAGTGTTCCCCTCTATGTGTTCACTTTCCTGGTTATTGTGTGGTGTGACTACAACTCTAGAGATAGGAAACCTTGTGTGTTTAGGTCACCTTTTCCTGCATTGATTTCATCTTCACATGAAATCATGAGACAGTTCAATTCGAATAATTATTTTGTTTAATGAGAAACTGTTGCATTTTTATGAGAGTTTAAAGATATATGAATATCATAATAATTCATGCTTTTGTCAAGTGCTTTTTTTAGCTCATCTGGCTATGCCAGGATGAGCTTTTCTGATTGATGATTGTCCGTCGTCCGTCAACATTTTGATGCAAATGACATCTCCTCTGAAACCACTGGGCCAATGTTGATAAAACTATGCAGGAATGTTCTACCAAAATTGTTCAAAGAATTCCATTCCATGCAGAACTCTGGTTGCTATGGCAACAAATAGGAAAAACTTTAAAAATTTTCTTCTCTGAAACCACAAGGCCTAGAGCTTAGATATTTGGCATGTAGCATTGTCTAGTGGAACTCTATCACGATTATTTAAATTATGACCCCCGGGTCAAAATTGAGCCCGCACGGGTGGTCACTGGGTTTTACAAAGGCTTATTTAGGAAAAACTTTAAAAATCTTCTTCTCTGAAACCGCAAGGCCTAGAGCTTAGATATTTGGCATTTAGCATTGTCTAGTAGACCTCTTCAAAGTTTGTTCACATTATGCCCCTGGGGTCAAAATTGACCTGGGGGGTCACTTGTTTTGCAAAGACATATATAGGAAAACCTATTTGGTATATAACATTATCTAGAAATCTTCCATCAGGCAAGTGGACTTTTACCAAGGTGAGCGATATAGGGCCATCTTGGCCCTCTTGTTATATTTTTAGCTTATCTGGCACAAAGTGCCATGGAGAGCTATAAGGATTTCTCACCATCTGTCCATCCACTATTTTGTTTAAACGGTATCTCCTGTTAAACCATTAAGCAAATGGTGATGAAACTTGGCAGGGATGTTCCTTGCATGAAGCTCTACAAAAGCTGTTCAAACAATTCCATTTCATGCATATCTCTGGTTGCTATGACAACAAATAGGTAACATTTTAAATATCTTCTTCTCAAAAACTGGAAGGCACAAAGCTTAGATATTTGGCAGATAGCACTGTCTAGTGCACTTCTACCAAGATTGTTAAAGTCATGACCTTTGGGTCAAAATTGACCCTGTCCTTGGATGGTCACTGGATTTTTCATAGACTTACATAAGAAAAACTTCAGGGGGTCACTGGATTTTTCATAGACTTAGATAAGAAAAACTTCAGGGGGTCACTGGATTTTTCATAGACTTAGATAAGAAAAACTTCAGGGGGTCACTGGATTTTTCATAGACTTAGATAAGAAAAACTTAGGGGGTCCCTGGATTTTTCATAGACTTACATAAGAAAAACTTTAGGGGGTCACTGGATTTTTCATAGACTTAGATAAGAAAAACTTCAGGGGGTCACTGGATTTTTCATAGACTTACATAAGAAAAACTTCAGGGGGTCACTGGATTTTTCATAGACTTAGATAAGAAAAACTTCAGGGGGTCAATGGATTTTTCATAGACTTACATAAGAAAAACTTCAGGGGGTCACTGGATTTTTCATAGACTTACATAAGAAAAACTTCAGGGGGTCACTGGATTTTTCATAGACTTATATAAGAAAAACTTTAAAAGTCTTTTCTGAAACCACAAGTCTTAGAGTTTCGATATTTAGCATATATCATTGCCTAGTAGACCTCTACACAGATTGTTAAAAAAATCAACTTGGTTGACCCCACCCAGGGGGTCACTTGATTTTACATAGGCTCATGTAGGAAAGACTTTAAAAATCGTCTCCTCAGAAACCACAAAGCCTAGAACTTAGATACTTAGTATGTATTATTGCCTAGTTGGCTTCTACCAAGATTGTTCAAAGCATGACCCCCTGGTCAAAACTGACCCTGCTCTGGGGTCACTTGATTTCACATAGGGAAAATTTAACAATCTTCTTGCCTGAAACCACAAGGCCCATAGCTTAGATATTTGGAACAATGCATTTTGTAGTGAACTTCTGCACAGATTTTTCAAATCGGTACCCAAAGGTCAAAATTTACCCTTTCATGTCACAATTGTTGACTGTGTATTATAGCCAATGGTGGCCAGGTGGGTGATATAGGGCCATCTTGGCCCTCTTGATTTCTAGATAGGTGTATGTGTAATCTAGTTAAACATGACTTTATAATTATTTTGGTGCAATAAGAATCATTGAGGTGTATGGGATTTATAAATGAAGACAAAGAAATAGGAGAGATTTCTGTTAGAAGAGTAAGGGGTAATACTTGCTCTTTGAAAATAAATATTTTGATGTTTGAGAGTTACACTTTCATTCAGAGCTTGATTGTTTTGTTGTTGTATGTGTGATGTAATATACATTGTATATGTTTGAAATCTTAAAGAGCTTTGTTTTAAATTTTATGTTAAGATGTGTACATGTAACATTGAAGAGTTTATAATTGTATTATTTTTGTAAAACACATGATGTACATACTGTTATTATGATAGCTTTTTCTTTAAGCAATATAAATAAACCAGGCACTGAAATTAGATACAAGTTCTGTTGTGTGTGACATAGGATTATGGAGGGCAAACCCTGCAAAGCCTTAGACAAGGCAGTATTCTCAAATCACTTCACCATCGTTCGTCCGCCTGTCAGATTGTATTTGTTGCACTTTGCCTGTAGGTGACAGGTGTGTTCCTTGTCTTGTACGGTAAAATTTGTCTGGATCCGGTTGTTTGAAACTTTAAAGACACAATATCAAAGAAAAAGAGGTGTCCTTTTTTTCAAAAGTCAACACATCTTAGAATATGTCATAAAAACATGATGATTGGCAAGCAATGTTTTCTCAAATTTCTAGCAACCACTTACAGTAAGAATATTTTACAAAAGTATATAGAAAATTAAAATGACCTTGGTGGTTTTTGCTGCTGTTTTGCTGAAGACAGTCAAAGGTTAAATGCTAACATTGCCAAGGACTGAATTATATAACATGTTTTAGCCAATTATTAGACACAACATGAAAATACATGATGAAAAATTATACATGTCAGGGGTTTATACATGTCAGGGGTTTAGTATTGGGCCTTTAACCAGCAGTTAAGCTTTTAGGCTATTAAAAATTTGAGGTTAAATTTGAACATTTTGAAAGACTTTGAAATATTGCATAAATATATTAAGGTTAGCACAAAACTTAATTCTCTTGAGTAGAATGTAGTTATTCCCACTGCACGTAGTATATTGAATAAAAAATTAACTGTTGTTAACTAAACAGCCAGTTAGATGTCAAACGACTGATTCCAGGCTTATTTGACAGTCTCTTTGTGTCAGTAACATAAATTGTGTGATAGAAAAACCTACACCTGCAACCTGCTTCAACTGGCAAGACCAAGTGGTCTGAAAGGGTGTCCGATAAGATATGTTTCACTGTATTAAAAATAAATTGGTCTATTTTCATGCCCAGCCATATTTAACATTCAGCTTGTGTCAGGCACATTTATCTTGGAATTAAAGTCCCAGGACCACAATAACACGTAGCTCTAATTTTACCCAGATAGATGTCTGCCAGCTGAAATGACCTTTATTTGTACCAAAAACATTCACAACTTTACTTCTCAAATTTAAAAGTACATGTTAGAAATACAATGTATATTGCAGTATTATTTTCGATGATATTGCAAAAATTGAGAAAGGCTTTCTGACAATTATTTCTCATGACAAAACAACTTTAATACGAAAGAAAGGCATAATATGTCAACATTGTTTAACAGTGAATAAAACATGGTTCTATCATTCTATCAGTATATTTATTTTACTACATCAGTAAGTTCAAGGAGATCCTGGGACTTTAAGTGATCAGAGTGTTTTGAAACTGTACTTATTTCTCATTATTCAAATGTGCCAGGTCTTTGACTTAATTTGAAGAAAAGATAGCCTCAGATTCAGGTTGTATGCTGACCCATGGTTTCCCAATTTATTTTCAATGGACTGCGGTACTTTTTTTACTTAATCAATGTATATACATGTAGATATATAAAGAAATATGACAATTTTTTTGCAAGCTCATTGGATTATTGTGTAATTTTTTTACCAGATTTGTTAATATTTCAATTCAGTGATAATTCCTAAATTCTTAAATTGTGCCAGTTTTACTCAAAATTGTCCAAAATCAATTACAATATTTAAAATTGTTATTTTGAAATAGTTTTGCTCCTTAAAACAGAAAAATTGCCAGTACATGTATGTTACTGTATATGGAAAGAATTTATTATGGGAAGTGAAAACTATGATTGAAAAGAATAATTATGCTGAATGTAGCTAATAATTCTACCAGTACATCTAATGTTGGGACCAACTGTGCAGATTTCTTTAATAAAAAAGGAGCAGAACTGAATTGCAATTATATTTTGAAAATGGTAGAATAATTTGTTTTAAAAAAAATATATTTGGTGTGAACAGGGTTTTGCATTTTGCATAATCTAATTAATCTTAGTGTAAGTTAAAGAGTAAAATGGTTTGAGAAGTGCTGCATATATACATGTAGATACACATGGGATGCTGTGTTTTCAAAGGAAGTATAAAACTCAACAAGAAAGGTGAAACAATGTCTACTAATTAACTGTTTACATGTACCTTGTGTTTTGTTACTGGAACTTTTTTCCCAGGTGTTACTTATTAATTTCTGATTTTACATATACATGTACTTCTGAAATAAAATAAAAGGGTACATACATACACATGTAGTCACATTAAAATCAAAGGAAACACATGTTTGCAGAAGTAGCATAGATTGTAACAATTCCAGTTTTAGGTTACGTGTTTTTGACAACATTATATCTCCTCTAATGTTAGAAGTCCTCCAATCTTAGGAGCTCTTGTTAAAGTACTTGTTTCTTTACATGCATTGTTTAGAATGTGCCATATTGTTTGAATAAACTAAAGGGACCATGACTCAATTGTTGTCTTAAAAATCTGTTTTGTTTATACTTGTTTACTTCAACCCTATCATAATTTAAGTTTTCTTCACTTATAAATCAATTTCAAGTCACTACCCTTTAGTCTAACTAATCATTTACTTTAACCTTGTATATTATAGCTCAGTTTTGAAACAAAATGTCTAAACTACAATGTATATAACTCAAGGAATTACATTTGAAGGAACCAAAGACTAGGGCTTTGACAGAACCAAATGCTTTCCAGAGACAGGACAAGTAATTACTATTACTTGTAGTCATTATCAGCTGGGTTACTAAGACTGAGGCACCAGTGGTATGGGGTGTCTTCCTCAAGTATACACCTAGTGGCCTGACCAGCTGGGTGTGTGTGATTTAGATTGTTCATAGTCCCGGTAGACACTAGGAGTTCTCCTCGGGTGAAACCGCCTTGACCCCTAACAGGCGATGGTTGAGACAGATGCAGGTTCAATGGAAGCCAGGTACCAGACCCTAGCTTTTTATAAACAGACCCTTTGGTTCTTTACCATGCCTGATGTATAGCACCAATACATGCGAGACTACCTTTTGGTTTCTAACCAGTTCATCTCTAGATGGATAGGAAACACCGAAAAGCGCTAATGAAATTTCAAGTGCCCTGGCTGGGATTCGAACAGCGGACCTTCAGATCTGTAGTCCAGAGAGTAAACCACTCGACCACTGTGCCACTATCTAGCAGGGTGTAGAACCTTGATCCTCCGTGTTACTACATAATGACTTCACTAAAATGCACTGGTACTACATAGTGCTCTGTAGATGTCTGTATGTGGAACACGACTGAACAGCGATCCGCGCTTGTTTACACTGTTGTAACAATATCCATAATTACCAGAGAACTTTGAACTAGCGAAATGATGAATTTGCGGAGTGCTGCATGTTTGGAAAAAAAAAGCAGCCAAATTAAAGTTCTCGTGAATATTTCATGATTTACTGTAAGGTAATTACATGTATTGAGCTATACTAATGAAAGACATTTCAGTGTCTTAAAGTTGATAAAAAATCACAGAATCTTGTATAGGATGTCACAGTAAAAATGCTAAATAAGAAGTATGGTACGGCTACAAAATAGATGAGAAACTTTACAATTAAGAATTCTTACAAAGGCTTTTCATGCAATCATAACCGAGAAATATCTTAGTAAATTTTATTATAATGTATAAAAATACTATAAAAATCTGTTCTACAGTGTTACACACAGTTTACTGTGATGTATGTCCACGGCTACAGAGTGACTTGGATATTTTTACCGATATGTACTGTTACTACTAAGGATTTATGTTGCCAGTTCGTCACCAAGGTTTTGTATAAGATAAGTATAACAATAGGATTTCACACCTACTTAAAGTTAATTACTCAAATAATAAATCAAAGTTCACACAGAATACCATTTACATTTACTGCACAAAATTTGATTAAAAAACATATTTGATTTATCTGTTTAAAATTTGATTTAAGATTTTAATAATTATTAATAAAAAATAAACTACGTTTTTGACTCATCGAATTTAGATTTAAATAATTATTTGTCATTTTTCTTATCGATATAATGGCCGACCTAAATAAAAAAAAATACTTATATTAATTGGTTTGTTTGATCCCATTTATGTTAAACTAACAATTAAATATACAATTAATTAGAGTGACGAAAACACAAACCTCTTTTGTACACAAAACTCTTGGTGACGAAACGGGAGGTCGACGAAAACACTACCATCCCTGTTACCCAGCAAGCACAAGAAAAGCGGCCATGTGCTGATACATGTAGGTGTCACATAGTCTGCTGCAAAATATACCTTTCGTCAAAAGCTGTTGTCTGTGTTTAATAGCAAGAGCAAAGTTAATGATTACAAACTATTTCCTTCTGCTCTCGACAAAAGCACAATCTGTAAACCAAGTTAATTTGATCATTAAACTAAACAGGCCTTGAAATATGGAATCCTGAAAATATCCCAACATGTTTACATTGCAATCATAGTGAAAGAGATCAGATCCGTCTCAGAAACTTGTTCGTGAAATTGCACATATGTTGCATCATGCACTTCTTCAGGTAATTTCTAGACTTAAATGGACAGTAAACTAAACAATAGTGACTTTAAATGCTCCTTCTGTCATGACCTGACTGTAAGATGGCGGCGGTTCTTCGGACACCTGATCATATGGCGGCGGGGGTTGTGTGGGGTCGGTACCGTGTGATGTACTGCCTGTAAACTCATTTACTGGTGAACCTCTGAAAGTGGAAAGTCTGTTATTTTGGAAATCACTCGACACGGGCGGGGCAGACGGGGCTGCTCCATTACTTTCATTAAAACTTGGAATGTTTACACGAAGTTCTCGACTATCAGAATTCCGATTTCTATCCGAGGTATACTGCGCAACTGCTCGGCTGCCTGGACGATGTTCATTTGTAGTCATACCTGTGGTAGTGCCGCGATATGCACGAGATGCCGCGGTACTGGCGTTATAAGCACGCGGTCTTGGGTAGTAACTTTGGCCATATCGGCGTGAATAGTTGGTATTGTCGGTAAATCCGTATGTATCTGTGTAACAAAGACATATACACCATACAGATGTCTGCACAATAGATAGTACTAGCACAAAGACAAATGAACAGATTGCGTAGACTAGATTGTCTTTTGCATAAGGTACGTCTTTGGTTGTGGTAACGTTAAACTTTGACTCGTAATTGATAACGTCCGTCGCTTGCACCATTCCCCATATTCCTGACATACCCAGACCAACCATCAGAAAAATTCCTGTCAGGGAATGTAGCAAAATTTGCTTACATACCTGTAATAAAAAACAACAGCAAACATAGACACGATTGTGTGACATAAACGACTCCCTGTAGCAATATATCGTGTGTAAAAAGGGTGTTTCTATTAACACTATTAATGTGGGGGGGGGGGGTCCAAACTTCATATGAATGTGGTTCTATACAATGAAAAAGAACATAAACTATAATACGTAGCTATGTGTCTTTAAACCTTAGTGTAAACAATTGCTGCCTGTTACAGTAACAAGAAACGTCTGTATGTATTTATTTTAGAGTGACCTGAACGCCCCCAGAAGATTTGTTTAGTTATTTTAGGTTTCCACGGATAGTGCAAAATACAGTACGTGTCCTATTCCAGAAACATCCACTAGTTCATTAACATACTCGGTGAATAGCACCGATACATCGAGCCTCGGTTTTAGGTTTCATCCGAAAGATCATAAGTTATTTTAGTGGAAGAGTGCCAGCCCCGAATTACCAGTCCAGCACGTTAACCACTTCAGCACTGATCCACTGCTAAGAAACTCCTGTATAAGAACTCTTCTTCATAAAATGCTAAATAAAATAGAAGACATTTACCCAGCTTTTAATAGTAGCCTCGTCTTCATGTGTCCGATCGTTATTGACATAATTCATGTACAATCTGATATTACAAGCAGCCAGCGCCATCACCTAAAACAATGTCTTTAAATTTATATAACCCTTTAAAATGTCAGGCAATATCAAATAATGGCGGGCAATATCAAATAATGGCGGGCAATATCAAATAATGGTAAGATTCAAGAATGAAGCTTAAAGCATAGATGCTTTGAAAACATGTAAGAAATGTAAGTATTTGTTCTTTCAAAGCCAGGTCTTTTCATGCCGTCTATGAATTTCAAGGAACGACGTCATCCTATCAGACAATCAACCAAGGCGATTTCTTCCATGGGAGCGTGCCTTTTTAGGGCCACACCCTTCGTCGTTCGACAGGACAACAGCAGTCACAGGACTAAGTTATTTCTTTTTCATTTCATAAATGCGTACAGAAAATATCCATGGTTACCATGATTACTTACGAAGAATCCAGCGATGGCGGATCCACCGAGACAGTATGGGAACAGATATGTTGGCGCCGATTCTGCTATTGACAGACATCCGATCAACACACAAACAAGTGAAATCACTATAGCAACCACAGAACTACGGCACAACCGCCGTATATATATGTCACGCTTATCTGTAAGCACATCAAGGCATAAGTCTACTTTTGGACTAGTACTGTTTACGTTATATACAACAGTTGCTAAACAATGTAAACGTAGATCTACACCAATAGATTCTTTCATCGGCATATGCGACTCGGTAAACGGACATTATCCCCTAGGACATTATCCCCTTAGCTCAATTTCGCACGGGAGGACATTAGCCCCTTTTTGATTTTGCAAAACCGGACATAAGCCCCTTCATCAAAGTATCTTTATAAATGCGCCTGCATAATAATCAACTCTATATTCTTTGACAAAATTAATAAAACTAACAAAAAGACTTTTTATATCAAATTTTAAACTTTAAAGGGATAATGCAAAATAATAAAGGGGCTAATGTCCCTCTTTGCGAAATTGAGCAAAGGGGATAATGTACAGGGGATAATGTCCTACAATCCTGCCACTCATTTCTCAGAAAATCAAAGGACTACGTGTTTCCGGAAATAATGTCTCTTAAAAATACAGACGACTTACAAAGATCGCGATACCCGAGACCCTGCATGGGAAAGTTTTAAAGCATAATTGCCAGTTTACGTATGTCAAGTTTCACAGACTTTGAAACCTTTCAGCCAAAGAAAAATTATTTTTAAGTACACAACAGGTAGATATATCTTTTGAAATGTGGTAAAAATTCGATGAAAATGTAAGTACAGAAAATGCGTAAAAAGTACTTGTTACATAAAGGAGGTGTGCGGTATATTTAGCGTATATGTAAATATGCCTACCTGCCATTCTATGTTACAGGTTGACGCATATTCCTTTTCCGTTTTTTCCTGAAAATATATTTAAAAATATTGAATATGACGATAGAGCGTGTTCGTCTAATTCCGGATATCGTCCTAGTCAATATGGTCAAACGTACATAAATTTTTAAAAACCACACAACAAGCCATTGAAAATCCTGGGCAAAAAAAACGTATGGTCTTCAACTCGCGTCCAATTGCCGCTGTATGTAAATATATATATATATATCTATATCTATACTAACTATATACGTCCGCCGAAAATGAAAATAATGACACTATAAGTTTTGATTTGTATTTCAACCGGTTTCACTATATCATCAGGGCAAATATTTGCCCTGATGATAGTAGTGAAACCGATTAATTACACATTTAAGAACAATATCGTAATTATTTTATTTTATTTATAATTTACTTATTCCGGCATATCGTTTAACATTTTTCATATATACTATATATATTGGTAATGGAAAAAGAAACAAAAACCACCCTAGTAAAAAACAAAACTTTAGGAACTTTGGATGGGGGGGGGCGGAAGGGCCAAAAAAACAAACCCCCAAAAACCCCCCCCCCAACCCCCCCCCAAAAAAAAAAAAAAAACCCCCCCCCCCCCCCCCCCCCCCCCAGCCCCCCCCCCCCCCCCCCAAAAACCCCCCCAAAAGACCAATGAGGAAGGAAGGACCTGTCCCAGTACCGATTCTGTTCCATGTTTTGTGATTCTTTATTCTTCTTAAACATGTTCTACGGTTTTCCGATCGGTTAAATGAGAATGCATCTGGTCGTTCGGGTATTAACATAGATCTCTTCCAACGACATGTTGTTTTTTTTTATATCCACAGCATGCATTTCGAATTTAAACTTGGGGTTAAAGTACAGACTTTTCCAAGATGCGGAATACAATTTAGGATGCTTTTACGACAGGTATAAAAATACGGTAAATCCGCCTCTGCCATCTGGTTTTTATGAAAAACTGCCTAGTTCAACAACATATCACTGTCGATGAACAATGGAAAATCTTGCTTTTACCTGCAATCTGACCAAATGATCCGAACGGGTGATGACACCAGTACTGGTTTTTCCAGGAAGCGGACTCGAGAGTGACTCGATAAGCTACAAGCTTTCTTCACAATCGAGCTAAAATAAATTAGTATAAACTAACGGGTGATGAATAAGACAGTCGTTTAAAATACTGCATCAGCTGTTGATGATTCCTACCAATAGTTCATATAAGATTTGAACGAACTTGGTAGAGGTCCACTAGACAATGCTACATGCCAAATATCTAAGCTCTAGCTAGACCTTGTGCTTTTGCAGAAGAGAATTTTCAAGGGTTTCCCATGTTAGTCTATGTAAAAACAAGTGACCACCGGGCATGGTCAGTTTTGACCCAGGAATCATACGGCAATGCTACATGCTAAATATCTAAGCTCTCCGCCTTGTGGATTTAGAGAAGATTTAAAGTTCAACCTACGTAAAATCAAATGACCCTTTGACCCGAGGTTTATGCTTTGTGAAATATTGGTAGAGGTCCATTAGACAGTGATACATACCAAATATCTAAGCTCTAGGTATTCCGTAAATTCAAACAGAAAATTAATAACATCCTTTGAATTCTCTGACCAGATTATTTGAAAATACCCAATTTAGTAATCACTTTCTCGCAAAGGGCGGCACGCCGAATGCGCTAGATTTTACCCGGGCGATGCCTGTTGCCGGCATTTGCCGGCAGTACGCCGACGTGGATGAAACGTAAAGCCCCAATACCGGAAGCCAAATGTCTCGTTATTATAATACAGAATACCGATCGGAAAATCGTTCGGCCTTTTCCGTAGAAATAACATTGCTTATTTACTACATGCGTATGTTTATCACTTGTGTCTTTAAATATAGATCGGCTGTCTCGTTGCGTACTAACTGAGTCATGTGCTTTATTAAGGTTGAACTTAGATACATTAACAAATACCACTTACCTTTTATAGAAACTTTTGTCCAGCATATAAAATAGTTTTAGAATTTCGTAATCTATACCTGTACCAATACACAGGTAAAATCACGGCGGACATATTTATAGCTCTCGCATACTGACCTGTCTTTCCACTCGCCTGACTTTTGTTACACACTAGGCTAAGCGTAATACCCGCTTCGATTGGAATACATGTACTTAAAGACAATTGAACAGGAATGTGGGGTATTGACCACAGGGGTCCAGTCAGCCATGCGAATTCACAGCGAATTCACAGCAGATGTTAATTAACATGACTGGTCACTGGTAGACTAGCCTTCTTTTTATCATATTCAGCTACTGTATAACTTCCTTACATTATGTACGATAATGTAGGAAAGGGATGTTAGTTATACTAATTTTAAGACCTTCATAAGATGTTATTATTCTATTTTATCAGTTACCTTTTTAGGTACGTAATTCCCAGGTCAAATTAGATTATAAAAAAATCAACACTTACAGTTATTATATCAAAATTATTTTCTTATATGACAGAAACATAAACTCCTTTTTTTACTTTTTAGATTACTGAAAAATAACTGTGATTTCAAAGTTAGATTGAGTAATGTTTTAAATACTCATTCAATTACTCTTTACAACAAACCAATTATCACTAAGATTAGATGTTACACTTGATACATAAGAGAAATTTAGTTTTAGCTTATTTTACAGTGAGAAGATGCGTTCAGTTGCACTTTATAATTTACAAAGAAATAACTAGTCAGAAGAATTCTTTATACATCAAAAATGCTTCAGTCCCGCCACAGGAAGGTGCAATTACTTGAGCTATTCACTTTCTCAGTATAACTTTAAAATCACAGTTTACTGCTTTATCTAAAATATTTTTCATATCCTGCAATAAAAGTAAAATGTCTTATTATATAAAACAGTTTATATAAACAACAGGAAATAAGTTATAAATCAATTATCTGTACAAATCAATAAAATTTATGGTTCTACTTTGTACTACATATCAAGTCTACTGACAGGCTGCTGGCCTAATCAGAGAGGTTAAAACTGATAAGGGGCAATAAAACGATTAAGATTTTGACCACCTGCGGTTTGGGGGTCACTTTATGAAGGACTTTAATTGTCTTTAAATAAAACAGCGAAAAACGATGTGATAGATCGATTTAACATTGTGTGTGAAGCGTATTGACAGCATTAATGGTTTAGTTCAAAGAGACACCCGCTGGTCCATCTCGGACACCTGCTGGAGGAAAAACTGGGACCGGTGCGGAGATGTTCAGTAGCAATTGCTGTTAACGGGTATAAGGTAATTAAGGACGGACGTAAGGAAGACCTGACTTTGTTACACAAGTACTTTAATCCGAAATAAAAATTGTAAGGAGTTACATGTGATTATCATCTAGTACGAGACTGAAAATCTGACAGGAAAAACTTTCCGATAGTGTAGATGTGACGTCGCAGACGTCAGATATGGTACTCGTTTTCCAAGATGCAAGGAACACGAATAACTTTTGAAGCTACCCACAATCTTTAAGAAGTTTGCTGGTTCAGGAAATATTGAAGGTAGCTCTATAATTAATACCATGTTTGCAATATTTTATTAAAGGAAAGGTGAGCTGTGTTATATATAGTGACGGCCTGGATGATAAGAACAATAAAGGAACATGTCCTATTATAGCTTTATGCACTTTCAGGTGATCTACCAGAATGTGATAGCGAGGACAGTACGTGCTTCAGGTTTTCATTTAATGTACCAGCTAGGTTGCAGTCTTACAAAGGGCTATTGCGGACATTATTTTATCTCATTTTTATACATTGCCTACACAGAAGTCCAAAAAACGAGTGCAGAAATAAATCGACCACGTGCTGGGTAGCAGTAAGGACAATCTCGTGAAGGACCTAGACAATATTCCATACGTACATGCCCACAAATCATAAAGTAATGACAAACTCTTCAAGTGTCTCATCAGTCATACCTCATTACACTTTGTCCGATGCGAAATTACGTGGATATGACATCGTGAATGATCTTCATTCTGTAGCCAACGAGAAATCGTTTTGGCGAGATCTAGAAACTTTTCGCCCGGGATCTTGAGTTCTTGATGAAAAACTTGATACAGAAAAGTGTTCACATATTTTATCATTTAGCGCGGGAAGACTTGTGCGAATAGGTCTGAGGTCAAGAACGCAACCAAGTTCTTTTCTGAATGTATGTAACGTTGCATCAATGTAGTGAACAGTATCATATGATTATAAAAATGTTCATTTTTCCAAACCTTCTTCCCGTGCTGAATGATAAATGCAAAAACATCTAGCAAACTGAAAGAACGTGAAGCCCCAAAACTTAACTGTATCGATATTTACTGCACTTAAATTTGCAAGTTATTATGTGAGCTGCCAAAATACTGCAGACTGATCTATGGTCGTTTTGTTTTTGTTGCTTATGCCAGTTGCCGTGGATACAACCAATGTGACAATTTAAATTACACCAGGGTCTGCTATATCATGCAGATCTATATACACATTTATGCATAATAGACACAGAAACTAATGTGACTTCTTTTGTCTTAGCAAGATCCATTAAAGCTAAGGTTTTTGTCCTATATCGCGGTCATACGAACAATATATTCAGTTTCATTCATTGTACATGTGCAACTTGACAAAAGTGGTTTAAATGTACAATTTAGTTCAGATAATAATTCGCGTCTCTGTTTAAATAATTCAGCTGATAAATACATGTTAAGTTACTAAACACTACTAGTATAATCACGGTACAAACGTTGAAAACAATGGCTGACAGTAAAAATTACCCAGGATTTACCGGTGAACGTTTCCCGGAGAAGTTCGATATTCGGGCTATGCCGGGGCAGCCAAGTGCTCTTAAACCCGGTCAGCTTCCGGAGGATGAAATCAGGAAATTCTTTACTCAGGTATCACAATATTGTTAATTGTAACAAACATATCACGTGACAATTATACGCGTACGTGACGTCGCTCACACAACTGCCTTTTTGCGAAAATATTTTAAGATTCTTTTGCTTACTTATGACCGATAAATAAATGTTCTTTAAGCGTAAAATATCCTGAGCCCCAACCCGGGACCTCCAGCACATTAAGCGGACACTCTACCACATTGACCTAGCAAGGCAGTATCATGTATACCTCTACTTCATAACGCAGTCTGTTATTAAAAAATTTGCAACCATTCTATAATCCGCATTTACCGTCAAAGATATTAAAATATCAAAACATTTGAAATATTAAAATTATTGTTAAGCCTCCGAAAATAACCATTTAATTTTCGAATTGTCAACTTCCTGTATGTAACTAGGGTTACGTGGTGGTAAACGACTTCTTCAAACCCTCGGACCTGGAACCAGTGAAAGACGCAATCAACCAGTACGTGGACATTTTAGCAGAGACACTTTATAAAGCTGGCAGGATCAAAGGTATTTCACCTATTAAATTATTTTAAAATAACAACATCTACCATTTTCAATTGGTATAAGTGTATGTATCACGAGTACTTGTAGTTAATTTTGAGTAACATGGTAGTTTCAACCGGCATAATGGTTTAGAACTTTAGACGGAACATTCTCCACACCGGAAATGGACTTGTCCGTACAATTAACTGCTGGTACTCGGTATAGGAATGTTTCAAGATACAGTGATATCTCCATATGATCAGAGAACACTATAGACAACAATCAACCTTATTATCATTCACCTACCATTATTGCCATCAATGATTTACAGGCATGACTATTTTGATAGCATTTCACGTGTACGTGCTATATGTGATGGTTGCTAAGGGAGAAGACACCTACAGCGGAACGAACAAGATTACACGCTTAGCTCCCTTGATAGGTGAAAGAAATAGTTCCACGTGCTTATGGATAACTCTCAGTTAACGTTGGTATTTCAGACCTATACAAAGATCATGGGTATCTCGACAGATTGTGCAAGTTAGAGGGGGATTTTCCTGGAGCAAATATTCTCTGTTTTAAACAGATGGGCAGTGTTCCAAAAGTATGTTGTACATCTGTCGTTTTTTTTTTTCAAATTATCATCTTGCAAAAATATCTAAAAGAAACGCTATTTTTTCTGTAATATTTGATTGTAATTCAAAAAGCCAACATGTCACAACTAATGCGAAGTTTAGTTTACTTTACAATTGTGCAGTTTGAAAACTGTACACATGTATATAGTTCTCTTGTACAATCTTTATACTCGTACTGTTTAAAATCCTTATTAACGCATTGACGTACGTAAAGAAATTGTTTCAAGTAAACGTATAATGTTCCGTATCATGTAGAAATGTCGGTAGTTTCCCAGCGTGTTTAATTGTTGTCAATACTTATAAAGGCACTGAAAGATTTGTGGACAAACGAGAGACTGCTGAACCTAGTTGAACAATTGATTGGGCCTGATATAGCCGGGAACCCCGTCTGGAACCTCAGAACAAAAACTCCCAGAAATGAAGCAACAACGGTACCCTGGCATCAAGGTAAGTAAACTATACCTCAATACCCCCGTCATGTCACTATACATGTACTTGTTTCAGGCGCCCGTAAATCACGTGTAACTTAACAAGTACAGGACAAAGGTTAAACGTCGCGCCTTTAAATAAATTGTTCTTACTGCTCAAATAATATTTACAAAAGAAATACAGAAAATGCATGACATTGTATAGTATTGAGGACATTGTATTGAGGACAATGTATTGTATTGAGGACAATGTATTGTATTGCGGACACTGTATTGTATTGCGGACATTGTATTGTATTGCGGACAATGTATTGTATTGCGGACATTGTATTGTTTTGAGGACACTGTATTGTATTGAGGACACTGTATGGTATTGAGGACATTGTAATGTATTGTGGACATTGGATATTGTATTGACGACACTGTATTGTATTGAGGACAATGTATTGTATTGAGGACAATGTATTGTATTGCGGACAATGTATCGTATTGAGGACACTGTATTGTATTGAGGACAATGTATCATAATGAGGACAATGTATTGTATTGAGGACATTGTATTGCGGACAATGTATCGTATTGAGGACACTGTATTGAGGACAATGTATCATATTGAGGACAATGTATGGTATTGAGGGCATTGTATTGTATTGTGGACACTGTATGGTATTGAGGACAATGTATCGTATTGAGGACATTGTAATGTATTGTGGACATTGGATATTGTATTGAGGACACCGTATTGTATTGAGGACAATGTATTGTATGAGGACAATGTATTGTATTGCGGACAATGTATCGTATTGAGGACACTGTATTGTATTGAGGACAATGTATCATATTGAGGACAATGTATTGTATTGAGGACATTGTATTGTGGGCACTGTATTGTATTGAGGACAATGTATTGTATTGCGGACAATGTATCGTATTTAGGACACTGTATTGTATTGAGGACATTGTAATGTATTGCGGACATCGGATATTGTATTGAGGACACTGTATTGTATTGAGGACAATGTATTGTATTGAGGACAATGTATTGTATTGCGGACAATGTATCGTATTGAGGACACTGTATTGTATTGAGTACATTGTAATGTATTGCGGACATTGGATATTGTATTGAGGACAATGTATTGTTTTATGGACAATGTATTGTATTGCGGACAATGTATCGTATTGGGGACACTGTATTGTATTGAGTACATTGTAATGTATTGCGGACATTGGATATTGTATTGAGGACACTGTATTGTATTGAGGACACTGTATTGTATTGAGGACATTGTATTGTATTGTGGACACTGTATTGAGGACAATGTATTGTATTGCGGACAATGTATCGTAATGAGGACACTGTATTGTATTGAGGATAATGTATCATATTGAGGACACTGTATTGAGGACATTGTAATGTATTGCGGGCGTTGGATATTGTATTTAGGACACTGTATTGTATTGAGGACAATGTATCGTATTGAGGACACTGTATTGTATTGAGTACATTGTAATGTATTGCGGACATTGGATATTGTATTGAGGACACTGTATTGTATTGAGGACACTGTATTGTATTGAGGACATTGTATTGTATTGAGGACACTGTATTGAGGACAATGTATTGTATTGCAGACAATGTATCGTAATGAGGACACTGTATTGTATTGAGGATAATGTATCATATTGGGACACTGTATTGAGGACATTGTAATGTATTGCGGGCGTTGGATATTGTATTTAGGACACTGTATTGTATTGAGGACAATGTATCGTATTGAGGACACTGTATTGTATTGAGTACATTGTAATGTATTGCGGACATTGGATATTGTATTGAGGACACTGTATTGTATTGAGGACACTGTATTGTATTGAGGACATTGTATTGTATTGAGGACACTGTATTGAGGACAATGTATTGTATTGCAGACAATGTATCGTAATGAGGACACTGTATTGTATTGAGGATAATGTATCATATTGAGGACACTGTATTGAGGACATTGTAATGTATTGCGGGCGTTGGATATTGTATTTAGGACACTGTATTGTATTGAGGACAATGTATTGTATTGAGGACAATGTATTGTATTGCGGACAATGTATCGTATTGAGGACACTGTATTGTATTGAGTACATTGTAATGTATTGCGGACATTGGATATTGTATTGAGGACACTGTATTGTATTGAGGACAATGTATTGTATTGAGGACATTGTAATGTATTGCGGACATTGGATATTGTATTGAGGACACTGTGTTGTATTGCGGACAATGTATCGTATTGAGGACACTGTATTTTATTGAGGACAATGTATCGTATTGAGGACAATGTATTATGTTGAGGACATTGTATTGTTTTGAGGACATTTAATTGTATTGGGGACATAATATTGTATTGAAGACAATGTATCGTATTGCACATTGTATTGTATTGGATTGAGGACATTGAATTGAGGACATTGTATTGTATTGTATTGTATTGTATTGTAGTGTATTGTAGTGTATTGTATTGTATTGAGGGTATTGCATTATGGACAATGTATTGAGGATAATGTATTGTTATTGTACTGAGGACATTGTATTGTTTTGTATTGAGGACATTGAATTGAGGACAATATATGGTATTGAGGACATCGTATTGTATTGTATTTAGGACAGGGTATTGTATTGATGATAATGTAAAGTGTATCGCTTTTACAAGATTTTGGTTTTGAAGAAGATTAAAGGAGTTAAGGCGGGATCAGGATTTGTACAACTCGTAAAATTCTCTTGATAAACTCACAACAAGCATTTTACAGCAATACCCATCCTTAAATACATGTACACGCATGTACTGGGAAAATGGTAATTTTCTCAGAAAATAAATGACTGTGAATTCGCCGAGAGCGAACCTTCAAACTTTTACTAAAATAATAAAATGTGACTTGCTCTCACAAAGTAATGTTCATTTAGGTTGAAAGACGTTAACTTTGTAGATTGCTCCTACACGGACCTCGAGTCGTACAACACACTGGTTCCTACAGCCTGGATCCCTTTCCTTGATACTGATGAAAACAACGGATGCTTACAGGTATTGAGGGTACAGCTTGCAGCTCTTTAAAGAATAAAACATTTACGAAGAAAAGTCAGGATAGTTGTCGACCTTCTTGTTGATTTTTCTCTATTAACTTCTCTTGGGGTTAACAGAAACATGGTTGTCATAAAGAACTTATCCAGTGTCATATTGAAATGTCCATAAGTTAAGTACTCGCGAAGGTCCTTCAAATATCAACTTAACTGTTTACTGGTATGTCAATAATGTTGGCTGTAAATTTTACACCAATTTTTTCTTCAATCTGTAGTCACTAGATTATTTCTAGCAAACACAGCTAACCTATTGGATATATGTACAGCGGACTGCTGCGTCAAAGTATTGTTGAATTTCTTCTATACTCGTGAAATTACGTATCTAATGTTTATACTTATTTTTGGTTTGGCTGTGCTTCAGATTATAGAAGAAGGGCACCTGTCAGGTTTGGTTGCTAGGCACCAATGTTGTTGGGGAGGCACGTGGTATAACATGCTGGAGGAAGAGGAAATGAAAAACACTCTGGGTAACTTTAAATTAGATATTTATTTCATTTTGATAACATGGACAGTAGTCTTTGTGATGATAAGCACGGAACAGAGAATTGTTCTATTCAAACTGCAAACATATATTAAGGGTTTTTCTAGAGCGTTTTAGCAGGGTGCTACATCCTGCCCTTTTTTGCCCCACTGCTGTCCCTTTGCTGTAGCCCACAAATATATAGCATAGGAGCTCGAGGTCGGGATTATGCTTTTTCCGGCTTTGTTTTGTCTTTTTACATTTATTTAAGAACCAAGCTAACAAAATATGATCTTATTTTCCCCGGATCTTAACTTTCATATTTTACCGCTGAAGTACCCGGTAGACCAAGGTCTTTCAAATAGTATGGTCCGGAAACGCCCTCTATAAATGTCTTATCGTACTGATAATCTTGTCTCGGTTATCGATTTTTACCTGGAAGCGTTTATCACGCCGTGCATTTATCACGCCGAGCGAGTAAACTGGTATTTCCGATAGTTGTATGCAAAACTGCCCGTCATTGTGTCATTTAAATACCACATTTAATAAAAAAAATGGTATAATTGGAAAGCTTATGAAATTTTCTGTAAAACTGTGAAATTAAAACCTCTTTATATAATTAACTATTATCTTTAACGCAAGTTAAATACGGTCCATGCTATTCCGTCTTGCGCGTTTTAGCGATGGATGGTAATTTGACTCGCGATACTGGTCTTACAAAACTGTACGTTATTATGTTATAAAATAAAAAAACGAAAATCTAATTCATATCCGTTCAAAAATAACTCTTAATTTACATTTTAATTAGCAATTTTCCATCATTTGACCCTAAATATATAGTGAAAACCTGTGCACAAAATATCGTATCGCAAAAAAATCACCATTGACGCCATTTTTAGATTTTGAACGGATCTAACCGTCCCAGAAAATTAAAATACGGGTGAAATACGAAAATCTAAGACATAACAGACGTACATTAGACTTAAATCTATGAGAAAAAGATGTTACATCAATCCCATGAACACCATGCAAGTAGGAAAGAAGCGCTAAAATTAGGTCGGTTTTCGGCTTTTGGTCATTTGTGAAAAAACCCGTTCGTACGAGGTCAACTTTCCAATGCGTAAATCCACCTAAAACGAAACATCGGTAAAATATAATATTATGTAATGATAAGGGACTGCATATATTGTATTAAGGATCACTTTGTTGGTCAAATTGATTGGTAAAATATCGAGATATACGTAGATATAAAGTATCAATAATTTCTTTCTTTTTCCAAAATTGCGGGTACCCGGATGTTTGTCACGTGATCCGAGGCAGGTTATTTATCGTGTTACGCTCGTTTCCGGACCATACTATTTGAAAGACCTTGGGTAGACTGAATAAAGAAAAGGAGTGACATACGCCATGTTATCCAACACAAACTGCTAAGAGTGACGTCCTTTTTTTTTAAGTCATTTTTTTTTCTGCAACACTCATAGACCGTGTGCTCAATTTGTTCAAATGGTATGGCAAGATAATAGTCCATGACTGCTTCATTAAAAAAAAAACTGTTCCGCCAGTTTTTGAAATTGCCAACACACTCTGTTTACATGTATAGGTTCCGGTTCCATGTTGCGTCACATTGGTAAACGGAGAACCAGTTTTTGAGGGACGTAACTCTTAGCTGTTTGTGTTGGATAACATGGCGTATGTCACCTTTTTCTTTATTCAGTCTACCGGGTACTTCAGCGGTAAAATAAGATCCGGGGAAAATAAGATCATATTGTGTTAGCTTGGTTCTTTAATAAATGTAAAAAGACAAAACAAAGCCGGAAAAAGCATAATCCCGACCTCGAGCTCCTATGATATATAGAATCCATTTAAATACGCAAGCGTTCAAACATGCAAAAAATACCCTGCCATAAATGCTCATTGCTCAAAATGTACAAATGGGAGTACAGCAGTTGTCTCTCTTTCAGATGTTGATGTAGAGAAACAATTGAGAACATTACCAATCAAATATGGTAGCATGGTGTTATTTAATAACGTCATTCCACACAGAAGGTGAGTGATGTAAAATTCTAATATGCCTACGGTATATTTCTATAGTCAATTCGAGTGCATTAATATGATTAAAGCACTCGGAAAAGTAGGCGGAGTTTCGGACATGGAAGTAGCTCCTTCCGACTTTTCTAATTTACTCCCGCGCAAAAATAAAATATAGAAATGGAAATAATATCAGTATAAATACATCAGTCGCATGAAAAAGATTTGTTTAAGAACCTAAATATTATTTTTGATTGCGTCAAGTAAGCCTTAGAATACCTTCACCAAGTTTTCCTTAAAAAAGGCCAAGAAATTCAGGATTAACAGGCATGCAATGTTTTGATTCCGGGAGACAAAACTATGAATGAAAACGTTTACGTCATCACACTGACGTCATTACTCCACGTTAAAACGTTGTACAGTTCAAATTAACGGTACGCATTTAAATCGATTGGCTGCTTTGTTAGGTTCTGAATCTGACGTCTTCGGCATAATGTCAGTCAGGTATTTCTTTTTTATATTTTATGTATTAGATGATTAAACTAAAATAAGTTTGTATAATATAGTTATGTTTGATATATTGAATGGTTGCCCGAATAGGGGAGTGAATTCCAACAGCTACTATTTATGCTGTTTTTCACATTACCGCCGAACTGAAAAAAGGTTCGTAGTAGTTACGATAGTTTTCAAAAATTCGGCTTATAAGAATCGAAATAATCTATGTATTGGAGGGCTTTATCGAAATTGAAGCATTTCCCGTCGGTAATGTGCCTGCGTAATAATTCACTCGGGCTTCGCCCTCGTGAATTATTCCGCCAGGCACATCACCTCCGGGGAATGCTTCAATTTCGATAAAGCACTCCAAGCCATAGATTATTTCTTAAGTCTAGTACTAAATTTGTCATAATTTAACTTGTGACCCGTGAACTAAAACGTACACTAGGAGATATTTTAAATGCTAGATGTAAGTTCAATGTCTATTACTAAAATACATTGACACGATCGTTGAAACGCTGAATGTAAACTGTACTTTATCAAGTTATCAAATATGAGAAAAAGGTCATTCTGTAAAATATAAAGAATGCCCTTTAAAGGAAAAAGTAAACTCTAACTGACCAAGTGATTATGCAAATTTTAAATTACAAGTACGACTTGTTTTTCTGACATTTCATAGTTTAGACAATCTGTCTAATCACGTGCGATGGAGTGTAGACTTGCGGTGGCAGCGGGCATCTGACCCAGCAGGGTTCTACGGACTGAAAGATGCCGTTCTGATGAGGTCCTCAAAAGACCCTGATCTAAAAATAGACTGGAAGACCTTTGATTCTATCAATAGACATGAAGTGCAAGATGAGGTGCTGAAGGAAGATTTGAAGGTATTAAGTTGAATCTGTGTTAAGTAAATATCAAATACTGCAATCTGGGCCCGTTTGTTCGAAACTTTAACTGTCTGTTAAGCTAACTCATCGGTTAAATCGTCAGTTTGATTCTAAATATAATTCTTGCCGGACATCACTATTATACTTTCATTTTACTTATAAGAGCTATAAGTTTTCATTTTCTTGAATAATTTATTCTTTCAAAATATTGACATAAAATCCTTAAAAGTTAATTGACTGTTAGGTTAACTACAATGACTTTTTACAGCTGTGGGTATTTAAAATACAGGCTTTCAAGTTGTATACTATAGAGATGCCATCATTGTATATTACTGAACTGTTCCATTTCACTAGATTTGTAATAAATGTGATGCAAGCATTGACTTCAGAGTTTACACAGCCAGACATGGGCTTATCAGACTGTTCCAGGTCAAAAGGTCACAATACACCTAAGGCGAAGCTGCATATTCAAGTACTGTAACTGTTCTAACCACTATTTGTATATTTTTTCAGGCGCAGGAAGTTCACCAGAATGACCCTGACTTTGACACAAGGGTTCCTGGCCCCTGGATGAGAAAATGGGAGATAACACACGTTAATAAACATGTTGAATTATTCAAAGAAGACGAAAAAACTCAGTAGATGCAAGAACTAAAAACATTTGGTTACAAGATAAACAAAAAAAAACTGTGATACTATATACGTATCACAGCAGGCCTAGAAACAAAGCTTTTATGTAAATATTTTGTAATGGGAGATGCAAATTAATTTTACAGACTTTATAGCAGAGACAGAATATATTTATATTCTAGGTTCGTGTAAAGCAAACACTTGACTATCTGGTTTGTGCATTTACAATTTAGTGACTGTTTCTCATTTTCAGTGTATCGTTTATGACTTAAAAAGAAATAAAATCATATTCATGAAAAAGCTTTCAATAATCTGTACGCTCTTTCCTTGTTTTTTTTTTGTTACATCAGGATTGATTAGATGGTATATACGATCCCTGTATGATTTAGCTAACTTTGGCTACCTGTCAAATTATTGCTGTTAACCAGTGTTATAACACGAAATGTCTGATTAAAATAGACTGTCAGTGACTGTACAGTGAAACTTCCATTCAAAAACAAACTGAAGTGTGATTGTTAATTTTAACAAGAGCTGTCAGTAGGACAGCGCGCTCGACTTTTTAGTGCTTGCCTATAAAACAAAACTTTGACAGTTAAGGGCACACAAGACTTTAACTAGGAATTTCTAAGTACAAATCAAGAAACATTTTCACAGAGTTATCTTCTCTTGCTTACAGATAGGTCTCATGATGGTACATAAGTACTCCAACTTTCAAAGTAATATCTCTAATGGTTAAGTCAACAAGTGGACAAGAATGAAAATTTTAACTGAGTTTCTAAGTCAAAAAGGGCCATAATTCAAATAAAATCCTTGACAGAATTACCTTCTCCTGCCCATGTTTTGGGATCATGATGGTTTACAAGTATTCCAACTTTCAAATTAATATCTCAAATAGTTGAGTCAAAAAGTGGACTGGTACGAAAAACTTAACCAAGATTCTAAGTCAATAAAGGGCCTTAATTTTTAAAACACATCCCTGACAGAGTTACCTTCTTTTGCCTACAGATGGGGGTAATGATGTAAATAAGCATTCAAAGTTTCAAAGCAATATCTCAAAGGGTTAAGGCAAAATGTGGATTTTACCCATATTCAATGTATTTTCTAAGTCAAAAAGGGGCATAATTCTGTCAAAACCCTTGACAGAGTTATGTACTCTTGTCTGTTGATGTAGGTCATGATGGTAAACAAGTATGGTTAGTTTCAAAGCAATACCTCCAATGGTTTTGAAATAAAGTGAGGTGGTACGAAAAACTTAACCAAGCTCAATACACTTTCTAAGTCAAAAAAGGGCCATAATTCTGTCAAAAACCTTGACAGAGTTATGTACTCTTGTCTGTTGATGGAGGTTATGATGGTAAACAAGTATGGAAAGTTTCAAAGCCATACCTCTAAGGCCACGCCAATTTGATTAATAGTTCTTCGGATTTTTTCTCTAAAAAAATGGGGCGGGCGAGCGAAATTTTTATTTTTATTTTATTTTTACTTCTCAAATTTTCACAGGCGGCGAGTACTTTTTTATTTTTTTTTTATTTACTTTTCAAAATTTCACATGCGGCGGGCACTTTTTAAAATATTCTTTATTTACTTTTTGAAATTTCACATGTGGCAGGCACTTTTTTAATTTGATGTTTTGACCTTTATTACTTCTCAAAATTAGAAGGTCCCATGTCTGAAATAAATCACATAATTATATCCTATCTTTGTATGTAATTATAACAAGAGGTGTCAGTAGTGCTTTCCATTAAAACAAAATGTTCGCAGTACAAAAATCTAAAGGATCTGTATAAACAAGGGTCACAAGTAGCACGATAGTAAGCCAAGAGTTTTCAAACTTAATTGTTTACTACATTTTTAAATTAATGAAGTAGTTGCACACAAGACGTCAACTAGGAATTTTAAGTACAAATCAAGAAACATGTTCACAGAGTTATCTTCCCTTGCTTACAGCTAAGTGTCATAAGTATTCCAACTTTCAAAGTAATCTCTCAAACGGTCAAGTCAACAAGTGGACAAGAATGAAAATTTTAACTGAGTTTTTAAGTCCAAAAGGGCCATAATTCAAATGAAATCCTATGCATAGTAACCTTCTCCTGCCTATATATGTTTGGAGATCATGATGGTAAATAAGTATTCCAACTTTCTAAGTAATATCTCAAACAGTTAAGTTAAAAGTTGACTGGTAAAAAAAACTTAAACAAGGTTCTAAGTCGATAAAGGGCCTTAATTAAAAAAAACGTCTGACAGAGTTACCTTCTCTTGCCTATAGATTGGGGTATTGATTTAAAACAAGTATTCCAAGATTCGCAGCAATACTTTAAAGGATTAAGTTAACAAGTGGATTTTACCCATATTCAATGTATTTTCCAAGTCAAAAAAGGGGCATAATTCTGACAAAAACCTTCACAGATTTATGTACTCTTGTCTGTGGATGGAGGTAGAGTACACGTGTTTTTTTTCCAATTGTTACCCATCACCGCGACGGCCAGCCATCGTGTCCACGCAAAGTTGGTCATCCAAATGCCCCCCAGAATCATCCGTCGACCTAATTAGAGTGTCCGATCACGGTGACCATTTGTCTGGACAGTGTTTCGCGTAGTCGACATTCGGGTCGTGACTAGAAATTTAATGTTTTTTACTGATTAACTTTTATTTATCAATAAAAAATAGAAATATGTTTGTATTTTGATGTTTTTCAAAACTTCCCGACGCCTAAAACGTTTTAATTATGATGCCGCTATCAACAACCGAGCTACCGGAAATCGTGTTGTTACGCGAACGCTTGAATTTGAGACACTTGTAACAAAAAGAGTTTAAAATGAACCGAAAGTACCTGAAATTAGCGACAATTTTTAGCGCTGCGCAAAAAATAAAATTTGATTTCTGACGGACATGCGGCGGGGTCTTTTTTTTTTTATTTTCCACTTTAGGATTTTGAAGTAGCGGAAAATCCGACGAACTATTAATCAAATTGGTGTGGCCTAATACTTTTGAAATAAAGTGGGGTGGTCCGAAAGGGAACAAGACGTTTCGGCCCCAGTACGTTTCGGCCTCAAGATAATTGTGGTGACGTTTCGGCCACATGACATTTCGGCCTCACTTTATGTCCGTTTCGGCCCCAATTCATATATAAGAGTCAATTATATCACGGACATATCCATGATTATATTGTTTCGATGTACATATTTTAGTTTTGTTATATATGGTATAATTAAATATAAATATTGAATTATAAGTGGAATTTTGTTATTGGTGTTTGCTAACGATCACAATAATGAATAATTGTTATTTTGCGTATTGAGTAAATGGTGATGTATACAATAAACGAGTTTGTTGTTATTTTTTATTTGTGCAAAAAGTTGTTTGTGTCCGCAATTAAAAGATGTAATTTTAATGCATTTCGGTTTCTTTGATATACTTGTTAATAAGTGGGACAATTACAAAGGATAATAGGTAATTAATTTTGTTTAAGTGATGATTAGGTGATTATGTATATAAGAACCAATTTCTTGATGCGGCGGTAATTATTCGGTTTCTTTGATGCGATTGATTGATATTTGCGCTGAAGTTTATTCAAACTCATTGGTTAAAAAAAAGTGAATAACGGAATGAAATCATTGGTGTTCTTTTTATTAAATTACTCAAATTAATTAAAAATGCTAAAATTGCATTGGTGATGTACGATATTGCTCAAACTGTTGAATGTTTGGTGAATTTCATTGGTGTTTAAGTGAATTACTCAAAAAAAAAAAAAACAAACTCGAATTGAAATTATAATAACATTCCTTTAAGTGAATTTAAGTAAATTTGCTCTGCGTGTAGTGACTGTTATATATATTATTATATTATGAATTTGTACATTAATTGTGTCTTTGCCATATTTCTTATACAATGTAAATGGCCAAAGGCAAGTATTTTGCTGATTTGCCAATAAAGTTGAAATTAATTATCTATAAGCATATATTGATAAGTTATCATATTTTTCTTTTTGACATCTTTAAATGTCTCTAATTATCACGCATTAATTGTTTAAATCATCAACAAAGTCGGTCTGTGTAAGTTGATTGATTGAATTAACTTGTTTATTCACACATGTCATGCCTAATTCACACGTACGTGTCATAATCACTTTGACTGAAATTGAATTGTCTTTAACTGTGTCGCAAGCAAGAACAGAAAAATATTAAAACTAGAATGATAAAGTTCTGGAGCAAGCGAATATCCGTTAAGGAAACTAAATTTTCAAGTTTATGTTATAAATTCATGTCTCATTCAAACCAATTATTAAACGGAAAAGATTTGTCAAGAATTTATTTGATGATACAGGTAATTCGGATATTTGGCTAAACCAGCTTTCTGGTAATGTAAATATTTAAAATGTTCACAAATTAAATTAAATCTTTTTGTTTTGTTGTGTATATTATTGTTTGTGCATTTCTGTTCTTTTGTTTTGTTGTGTATATTATTGTTTGTGCATATCTGTTCTTTTGCATAATAATCTTTTTGTTTGGTTGTGTGTATTTTATATAAATGTTTTGTGCGCTGTTTTTTTAATTCTATTTCTATTTTTCATGCAGTTATCAGTATTTCCTGTGTTTACATTCAATTTTATATCTAATAAAATAATGATATGAATATATATATCACTTATGTTTTGATATTCTTTCTGGGGCCGAAATGTCATGTGGCCGAAACGGCAATGGGGCCGAAACGTCGAGGCCGAAACGTCTTTGGGGCCGAAACGTCATGTGGCCGAAATGTCATGTGGCCGAAACGTCTGTAATTCGTACGAAAAACTTAACCAAGGTGTGACGCCAACGCCGACGCCGACGCAGACGCCGACGCCGGGGCGAGTAGGATAGCTCCCCTTTTCATAGAAAAGTCGAGCTAAAAAATCAAGTCATAATAACGTAATGGATCCACATTACCCAATACCGGAAGATACCGGCATGTTTGACCTATATCGGTTTTTTATACTGGCCGAACAATAAAAACTTTTCACTACTTATTTAACATTTACATAAGCATATAAAATAATTTGACGTTTACATGGACAAAATATCAACTTTTTGGCAATTTTAAAGCTACACAATGAACAGTGGTTTTAACCCATTCTTCATTGTACCTTCCTCGGAGTTTTTCATTCATTTCATAACATGTTGTTCAAAGATACACTACTTCACTTACATGTTACATTTTCCAACCACATATAAAATATAACGGGCCGCTTCTAAAGCCCGCAAGGAGTATACACACATATCTGTATTTGGCAAATTGTATGTCATAACCGACAGTTCTATAAATCAAACTAAGTTTTGTAGGTTTTCTTGAAGAATGCAATTATTCCTGTACCACATTAGGTTTATTTCTTATTTTGAGCAGAACTAGTGTGGTAAGAATGTTTCAGTAGTTAAATAACCCCTAGTAAAGTATACACTACACACAGTGCCGTGTGCACAGACACACACAGACAAAGAGGACAAGCAAAAGCCTCAATCCTGAGCTGACAAAGTGATAGCATGAAAAATAAGGAACATAAAATATCATTTATAAAACTTTATTCTGAACATACAAGTACAACAAGAAACATGGCAATGCCACGAAACCAGGTTTTCAAAAATGTTGTTCTGATTCAAGTTACAAAGTAGACATGAAATAATATATCATATCTTTTTTAAATTACCTCCAAAGATGATATGACCTTTGACTGCCAAATCAAGTTAAAATCATGTAAACAGGATTTTCAATGTTAATGTCACTGTGACCTTGACCTTGGAGCCAGCCATGCGGAACATGCGTTCTGCACGTCATCTTGATGTGGTAAACATTTGTCTGAAGTTTCATCAAAATTCTTCAAAGGGTTGAAGAGTTACAGAGCGGACAGGATTTTCAATGTTAATGTCACTGTGACCTTGACCTTGAGAGCCATCCATGGGGAACATGCGTTCTGCACGTCATCTTGATGTGGTAAACATTTGTCTGAAGTTTCATCAAAATTCTTCAAAGGGTTGAAGAGTTACAGAGCGGACAGGATTTTCAATGTTAATGTCACTGTGACCTTGACCTTGGAGCCAGCCATGCGGACATGCGTTCTGCCGTCATCTTGATGTGGTAAACATTTGTCTGAAGTTTCATCAAAATTCTTCAAAGGGTTGAAGAGTTACAGAGCGGACAGGATTTTCAATGTTAATGTCACTGTGACCTTGACCTTGGGCCAGCCATGCGGAACATGCGTTCTGCACGTCATCTTGATGTGGTAAACATTTGTCTGAAGTTTCATCAAAATTCTTCAAAGGGTTGAAGAGTTACAGAGCGGACAGGATTTTCAATGTTAATGTCACTGTGACCTTGACCTTGGAGCCAGCCATGCGGAACATGCGTTCTGCACGTCATCTTGATGTGGTAAACATTTGTCTGAAGTTTCATCAAAATTCTTCAAAGGGTTGAAGAGTTACAGAGCGGACACATTTCGCTTGACGCCCCCCCGCCCATCCGCCCATCCGCCCATCCGCCCCCATCCCCACCCCCCCAATCTAATAACCAGGATTTTCAAAATTGAAAACCTGGTTAATAAAAGACAGTGGAATGATTTTAAAAAGAAACTAGAATGACATCTTCTGGAATGATTTTAAAAATACAGAAAAACCAGGGTTAAGATACATGGCACCAGTGCACTGTGGAACATCGGGGGAAATATATACACACACGTGAGACATCAAAAAACAGGTTAGTAGCACCAGTGAATAAAAGTAAATACCTGGTGCTTAAATTAGACCCCAGTAACCTAACAAATCCCGATACACATACAAATGTCAACAGCTTTGTTTCATTTTCTTTAAGACTATAATTAATTAATGATTGACAGGTGTCAAAACAGCAGATATCACTTTATGGTAAGTGAGTTATTGCACAAAATAGGTAAGTTAATGAGGTCATGATGACATTTTGGTATTGCATGTATTAAAATAATGTCCTTCATTTAGAACTGGGGACGGAGACAACAAATGCGTTGAATTTGACCAAACTGCATGAGAAAATGTTTGGCATTTCTAATGTATGCGTAAGATTAGTCTTAGTTAATAGTAGCTAGAACACACCTAGGTCTCGGTGCAAAATTAGTAACAAAAATATCAGTGCAGACTATGATCACATGGGACGTACAGTAATGTCTGACACACAGGTAAAGCAGAGGGACTGACCTGAGCACATGCTGTATGGTCCACAAACTGCACAAGTATGGTTACAACTAATTGTCTAATTGCGAACATACAAAATTCTTATTTAGCGTTTGTATTGCTGCTGGAAAAATAATTCTGCTATTGCAACAAATGAAGAACACAATGAGCCTTTACAATAGTGCAGTCTGATCATGATCTGCACTGTTCAGTCAGTTAATTTTCAGTCGGCAACCCATTGAACAAATAGTGGGGCTGTCCAAACTGAAAGATGAATAGCTCCATTATAGGAAAAGTAAAATCTTCTCATATATTTGAGTCTCGACAAATTCATACAAGATTAGTATATGTACAACAATTTTCACATGGTATATGTATCTTAAAGATAAAGCGTTTGCTCTGACAGCAATCAATTAGAGACAAATGATTAATAATTACTGCAAATGTTAAAGCTGAATGGTATATAAATACAACAATACGACTAAAATTTGTTAGTTCTAAAACCAACTGGACTAGGCAGGAACTGTTAGTAAAATATAACGTGTACATCGTAAATAAATATATGACTAGGGGATTAGGGCACTCAAATCACACGGTTAGTCCACCACAAACAATAAATGATTACATAATTACATATATATATATATTTAGAATTATTTACATTTTCCAAAAACAAAAATTACAGAAATATATATTCTGGGAGGTAAAGCACTACATCTATTATGTGTGAACAGGTGTAATTTACACAATATTTTTATGTAAATTTTATCTAATGTATATAATTTACATGTGAAATGTTTCTTTTAAAAAAAAAACCTTGCTGTACTGGCTTCTTTTGTTGTGGTCAGTTATGCTTACGTCCTGTATTATTAAAATAATGCCTAAATAAATGACTACTGTTACTCAATGGACCTATATTACTCCATACATGTACGTAAAACTAACAAAAATACTGAGGAACAGCCCAGTGAATGCCTGCAATCCAGTGTCTGGTATAATTTTGATTTGAAGCAAACTTTATAAAGGTCTGTCCATAAGAGCAGTTATTTGTGGATGAGACCTTGTGTCTGGTATAAAGAACAATCTTCTATTTATAAACTTTGTCACAGAATGATTATACCGTTTTATTAAGAATATTTTTGTTGACCTACCTAACTACTGAGACATTTCAATTCATCTTGTTTAAGTCAATTCAGCTGTATTAAGACTGCACTTACTGAAATTAATTAATTAACTAATTAACTGAAGTAATCAATTTATACACTAATTAACTAATTCAATCATAAAATTTGTCAGAACTGAAATTTATGTTGATAACGAGCCAACAAAAAACAGCGAGAAAAAAATAAAAACCTTCCGTCAAAATAAGATGACGACATCCCCAGTAATGGTATACGGAGAGAAACAAAACTGTAGTAAATAAATATAAATGCAAACAAAAAATGGCACAAAAAAGTAATATAAAATAATGCGTAGCCGTAATACAAGTCGGTTATTTCAATAAATTTTGGTAAAGCTATAAAAAAAAGAGAAAATAAATCAGCAAAACTAAAGGTATATGACACTAAAAAAGTAACAAATTTATATTGCTTGCGGACATGACCAAAATAAAATGGGTCAATTAAACATGAAGATCATTAATATATTTCACTAGTGAGTTTAAAGGGACATACCCTACATCTAGCCGATACAATACATTAAAGGGGCACTCCCTACATCTAGCCGACTATATTCTCGAAACATAGATTATGTGTTGGATGAACGCAAAATGATGAATAAAGACAATTTCAAAGAAGAACCTATGGTGAAAAATATCTCATTTTACCACAATTAACCAATATAGAGGCCGCCCATTATCGCATCCAACCATTAATTGTACAGCAACAGCTCTACATAGATTATTGAATGGTTTATGGTACTGAAACATATTTTAAACCCCTGATTTTATTGATAATGCCTGGAATGCATAGCTGAAACTTTTAGGTTAAGTTATTATACTTACAAAGTTTCCATTATTTACCGGTATGTTTTGGAGTTAATTAGTTTGGCATGAGATATAGGACATGTCCCTTTAAATAAGTAGGTATGATCAAGGCAAGTTTAACATACAACTCAGTGTAACTTCTTACATTAGGAAATTTTGATTTCTACTCTTCACAATATGAAGCTGCTCGCTCTCAGATTTTGGTAAAAAATTAAGTTCTTCAAACTGTATGTAAATAACGTATTTTAGAACATATAGTCATATAACTAGATGGGTGTTCAGTAGAACACTTGTGTCGCCCTCTTACGCTTTGTCAGAATAACCAATAATTTTGTGACAAAATCTAAGTACAAAAAGGGGCATAACTCTGTCAAATATGACCTTGACCTACAAACTTTGGCGGCATCACAACTCTTTTGACATAAGCAATACAATTTGAAAGTTTGATAAAGAAATCTTAAGAAATGGCAAAGTTATAGCAAAAATCCAAGTATAAAAAGGGGCATAACTCTGAAATATGACCTTGACCTACAAAATTTGGCAGCATCATGGCACTTATGTCATAAGCAATGCAATTTGAAAGTTAGATG
The DNA here is from genome assembly GCA_022818135.1 of Saxidomus purpurata. Classification (NCBI taxonomy): domain Eukaryota; kingdom Metazoa; phylum Mollusca; class Bivalvia; order Venerida; family Veneridae; genus Saxidomus; species Saxidomus purpurata. The sequence continues at coordinate 1,399,801 of JAFMSR010000006.1, forward strand.
AAGAAATCTTAAGAAATGGCAAAGTTATAGTCACGTTTAGTTTTCTTGACAAAATCTAGTACAGGGCATAATCTGTCAAATATGACCTTGACCTACAATTGGGTGGCATATGACCCTTTGTCATAAGCAACAAAATTTTCTGAAATGAACAGAAATTTTGGAGATGGCGCCCTCACTATGTATCGCCTTTTCTCCGAAAGGGCGACACAAAAAGGCTCCAGTATAAAATCCTGTCTTGTTTATCTCTAAATTTCAAATTAAGCTACCAAATTCAAAAGGGTTGCAAATGCTTTTGAAATTTCAATATAAGTGTAGCGGTGCCGTTTAACCGACATTTTCAATCAATTTCTGCAAATTCCTACCTGTATTTTTGCTTATATTTTGATTCTAGCCTTTAAATTTATATTTATGTATAAGTATGTCAATTTAAAAAAAATATATTTTTAACAGCAACTGAGAGCGAGCAGCTTTAAACTGTCAAACATTAAGTCAAATATTCTGATGTTAACAATACTACAATAAGATACTAGCACCCCCCCCGTTCCCACCCCCAGGCATCTCACAGACTGATGTGTGCTCTTACAGTTTACATTGATGAAGATTGATGAATTTTTACAGATATTGGAAGATATGATTATGTATTGGTAACACTTTGTATTTCAATAATCAACAAATTACATCTGGTGATATTTTTATCTGCAAACATTTTATGTGTTTTCTAACATGTATTTAACAAACCTCAACTTTCTGCAGTCACTTGGCAAATGAATGTAACCATTGTAACATGTTTTGTCAAGCAAACGACTCTGTGCCTATCATCTAAAAATCCTTAACATGCTTAAAGCAGGAAAAGTTGCTGTTAATATTCTACTTAATTAGTTCCTCTGAACGAAAAGCTGCATTTAGTTTATACATGTACAAATTTATTTTAGTTTGATTGCAAAGAAAGCTCTGTAGCTTATTGAATCACTCTTGAACACTTATTTCAGATGTTATCATGCATGCAACAGAGGCAGTCATATTTCCATTGCTGCTACCCATTTGCAGCTTGGTGGATTGAGGCACATGAGGCACCAGTGCCTTTGCCTGAGGATACACCTAGTGCTCGGGCTGTAATCTGTACCTGGGACCTAACCCCTGAGCTATCGAAGCTCCATTCGCATGTAGACATGCAATTTAAAACTGACAATATCACATTTTGTATATTTGTGTCATGAAATACATAACAGAATTTGTAATATAGAAGATGTTTATAATGTTTCATCATCAGTGATGATGCTAAACTTGTTAATCTGTAAAAATCTCCATCAGAATCTTCAATATTGCTAATAAATCTTGTACCAATGACATTTAGATATAAAATCTAGCCAAAAACTTCCCAAACATATTGCTATAGTTACCAAGGTCTCCACTTAATCTCACAGTAACAAGAGGGCCAAGATGGCCCTATATCGCTCACCTTGGTACAAGTCCACTTGCCTGGTGGAAGATCACTAGATAATGTTATATACCAAATAGGTTTTCCTATATGCCTTTGTAAAACAAGTGACCCCCACCCCCCCGGGCAAGGTCAATTTTGACCCCAGGGGCATAATTTGAACAAACTTTGAAGAGGTCTACTAGGCAATGCTACATGCCAAATATCTAAGCTCTAGGCCTTGTGGTTTCAGAGAAAAAGATTTTTAAAGTTTTTCTTATATAAGCCTATGTTAAACTAAGTGACCCCCAGTGCGGGGTCAATTTTAACCCAGGGGTAATAATTTGAACAATCTTGGTAGAGGTCCACTAGCCAATGCTACATGCTAAATATCTAAGCTCTAGGCCTTGTGGTTTCAGAGAAGAAGATTTTTAAAGTTTTTCCTATATATTCCTATGCAAACTATGTGACCACCTCCGCGGGTCAATTTTGACCCGGAGGTCATAATTTGAACAATCTTGGTAGAGGTCCACTAGACAATGCTACATGCGAAATATCTTAGCTCTAGGCCTTGTGGTTTCAGAGAAGAAGATTTTTAAAGTTTTTCCTATATATGCCTATGCAAAAACTATGGGCCCACCTGCACGAGGGTCAATTTTGACCCGGGGGTCATAATTTGAACAATCTTGGTAGAGGTCCACTAGACAATGCTACATGCCAAATATCTAAGCTCTAGGCCTTGTGGTTTCAGAGGAGAAGATTTTTAAAGTTTTTCCTATTTGTTGCCATAGCAACCAGAGTTCTACATGGAATGGAATTCTTTGAACAATTTTGGCAGAGCTTCATATAAGGAACATTCCTGCATAGTTTTATCAACATTGGCCTAGAGGTTTCAGAGGAGATGTCATTTCAATCAAAATGTTGAAGGACGATGGACAACGGACAATCATCGATCAGAAAAGCTCACCCTGGCGTAGCCAGGTGAGCTAAAAAGACTTTGTACATCTGAATTTTAAAGATACATGTATTTCACAATGGCACATTCTGGTGCATTTTTTCAAAGTGGTTTACCCTTGTACTTGATATATTTTGAATTAACAAAAAAGCTGTAAGTTATGCATTAATGGAAAAAATCTCCCCCACAACTGTAAGATTTAGCACAAAAAACAGCAGAAATTTTGGGAAAATATGGGAAGCCAGACCTGCTATAATGCTGGCTGTTAAAACTCCATTTTATAATTGATTTTCATTTTGGGATGGATAGCAATTTACTATAAAAGTTCCCTATACTGGTATTTTGTACAGAAACAAGACATTTCTCAATATAATGATGTTCTTCTTGTGAAATGCACTTATTTATATTAATTTCTAATATTAAGTTTGGACAAAACAATCTGCTAGTTGTAAGGTAGGCCACTTGAAGAAAAATTTGTATGTTGTTATAAAACAATACCTTTGAAACGAAGACATAAACATGTATAGATTAACTATGAGTGGAATTTCTAACCAAAACATAGAACAATTCTGGAATACTTGAACAATTTATGATAAATATTGAAAATGTTTAAAAAAATCATAATAATCAAAGTTTAATTATCAAAAGAACACTTATTTTAGAACTTCTGAACAAATAAACGTAAAATTTCTAAAATGTGACTACGGTATCTAAAATGTGACTACGGTATCTAAAATAGAACGGTGAAACCTTGAACGTGAATCTCGTACATAAATTTTTAAAAATACATGTGATCAAAACATAGTTATATCATGTATATGATTTCTGTTCTTTTTTTTTAAAGATCAGAACAATTTGTTCATGTTGTTTAGAACCATATGCAAAGGTATTTGATATTAACATATGTCTTATAAAATCTAGAAATGAAATAAATGAACATTACAGAATTTCAATAATAATAATACTATGGAATAATGGTAAAGCTAAGAATTAAACATTTCTCTTAGTTAATGTAAAATGAGGAATGTTTCAGGTTTCGGTTTTTACCTCTGTGTACACTGTATACTACAACTTGCTGACTGGAATGTTTCAACATAAATGTGGTATGATAAACTGAAACAATTACTGCACCTTGTAGCACAAAAACTCTTCAACAATTCATAGATCACTCTCCCAGGAGATAGAATATCTTAGTATGTTGCAGTATTAGTGAATATCCTCAGTAAAATCATACAATTTTATAATTTGTGATACCACACACATGTGTACCCTTTTTTTAATGATCGCAAATATTTTAACACTTTCAAACTGTGAACTATTTGTTATTTAAACGTTTAAAATTCAAATAACAAAACCAATCAGAAATGATGTTGCAACACAAGGGTGTTAAAGCATGAAATATTTTACAAGAGATGTCCTCCCTTGATCATTCTGGTACATTTCAGCACTTGCAATCACCAACAATCTAAGAGAAACCTCACTTATCAGACTGAACGTACATAACTGTTATAACACAGAATTCTCGCAAGTCACAACTTTGCTTTCATTTTAAGAATGGAATGGTCAATATATACAGGAATGTTGCACATTGCACAATCATAAAGTAGATGTGTAAATAAAACTTCTAAAATACAAAACATTTTCTCTTGAACAAACACTAACATTTATCCGATAATTATAAGTAATAATATCTTAACAAACTCTTTTAATCAACTCATAAACATACCGGTATCTTTACACAAACATGGTAAAAAGTCATAAAACATCTATAATGCTTTACAATGTTTCTTATACCTTGATATTTGGAATGTTTTTACTTAATATTTACAATGGTATAAATTTGGAATTACTTGCAAAAAATGTCATCAGCAATTTTCTTTGGAATGGAAAAACTGTCTCAATACTTTTGTGTGACTTATGCTTTTTGCAAATACTTACTTTCTGGGTATTTTTTAATGAAATTTACACGGTATTAAGCTTAGGCATTGTTTAACAGATGTCTCATAAATCAATGAGTAAATGGGCTTACCTTGTGTGTTCAGGTGTTTGACCTAGTGACCTGTATTTCTATACTAAACAAACCCCAAAACTTACACATCATTAATTTTCTGTATTCTTGTTGTGGTTGTTGTTCATAATTATTATGCATTTTTGAGACCAGTCTTTACTCACTGGATACTGATTGGATTAGCCCAATTTTTTAACTGTCCAATCAGAGGCCAGAAATCTAGACTGGTCTTACAAATGCTTTATAACCCTTGAACCAACCAAATGAGATGAACAAAATGGTTCAAAATGTTGACATACATGTTGCGTAAATGTGATAATGGTGTAAAGCTTATACCCTTTATACAACATGCAATAAATACTGAGACAGAACCCTCAAAAGTACACATCCTCAAGGTAAAAATATAGTTGTCTAATATTAAACAGTATAAAATGTTCACCTAAACAATGATGTCAAAACAAATCTTAATGATGATGATGTATGTGTATTCCCTATAACAATCAGTGGAACTGGTCTGCATGGAATACTTCTTCACAATACAGGAACTATTGACTTAACCTAAACCCTGATTGCCATCTCAGGCTATGACATCCATGTTGAACTTCTCTATTGATGATTCTCTACTGCGACCATTGGAATCCAAAATAAATTCCCAGTATCACTGTACAGAAACACTAACTCTGTGGTATATTATGACCCTATTCACTGTAGCGGAACACTGACTGGTTTGTATTTAGCGAGTGTAGATGGATGCTTGATGAATCTGTGTTGATAAATGCTTGATGAACACAAGAGTACAGAAGGGGAGTAACTCTGTTTTATCTGTCTGGGTATTCAAACATTTCTGGTTTAATTCTCTCCCTGCACAGTTGTTTGTGTACAGGCCAGTCTTTTTGTTGGCAACCTACACCACAGTATCTACAAAACAGTGAAAATCAGAACATAGGGATAAACTTCGGAGAAAAAGATTTTTAAACATTTTCCTATATATGTCTATGTACAACAAATGACCCCCTGGGCGGGGCCAATATTGATCCCATGGGCATGATTTGAACAAACTTGGTAAAGGTCTACAATACAATGCTGTATATCAAATATCTAAACTTTAAGTCCAGTGGTGTTCGAGAAGATTTTCCAATATAAGCCTATGTAAGCCTACGTGACACCATTGACACTATCAATTTTGACTGAAGGGTTATAATTTGAACAATCTTGGTAGAGTTTCACTAGACAATGCTAATTATCTAAGCTCTAGGCTTTGTGGTTTCAGAGGAGATTTTTAAAGTTTTCCTATAATTTTAAGCCATTTTAAAATCAAGTGACCCCTTGGCAGGGTCAATTTTGACCTCAGGGTCATAATTTGAACAATCTTGGTAGAGGTCCACTGCACAGTGCTACATGCAATATATCTAAGCTATGGGCCTCTGGTTTTTGAGAAGAAGATTTTTAAAGTTTTTCCTATATCAGCCTTTATAAGTTTTTCTTTTCCATTGCTATGGAAACCAGAATTCTGCATGAATTTGGTAGAGCTTCATGCAAGGAACATCCCTGCCAAGTTTCATCAAAATTGGCTCAGTGGTTTCAGAGAAGATGTTGTTTGAAAGAAATGGTGGACGGCCAGACAACAAAGTGCCAGGTGAGCTTAAAATCCATGAACCAGAACAGACTGATACATGTAATATGCAAAAGTACACATGGTACTGACTCATACACGTGTAGTTTGACTGAAATGCATCCAGACATGTAGGAGAAACTTGACAACTCAAGGGCAATCAATAACTCTACTAAAAGTCATTGAAGCCAATCATGCTGATGAATCAAATTCTGACCAGGAGTATTGGAGATTTAGTGTCTACAAGATTCTGTCTACAGACAGACGGACAGACAAGCTGAATCCAGTATACAACACTTTGTGTTTGGGGGGTATAATAACTGAAAATAACTGACTCTGAAAACTCGCCTTGTTACTGATTAGTCATGAGAAGTTAGATTGAAATCCTCCCAGCAGGAGTTGTGCAGACAAATTTTGTGACATCTATTCAGAAGAAAAAAACAACATCAAAATGTCTCCCCTCCCTATTACATTAAAAGGAAGACATAGTCAACTTAAACAGTCGTCTAAAATTTGAGAAAATTAAAAATGGAAAGTATTAAAATCTGTTTTATGTCAGTTAAATTTAAGATGCACTAGTCAGAAAACAGGAAAAATAGTACAGAATGTTCCGTTCTACAATCTGTGAAAAGAACTCTAACAACACTGTTAACATGGAGACAGTAGCAATGAAAACATGTCAAAACTAATACTGTCTTGTTTAGAAAATTGTTAACAGCACACAGAAAATGTAAAACCATGACAACTACATGTAATGTGAATACAAGATACAACTGAAAGTTTCAGTACTTGTTCCCAAACCAAGTTTAAGGGTCAATATACCATGGTGTACCTACCTAACAGTTTGGCATCTCCCACATATACTAAACTCCCTGACATGTTTCTCCATGTTTGTACATGGTGGATAATGGCACTCGTAAAATAGCACACAACCGGACTCCGATATTGCAACTGAAAAACACAGGCAAAGTCTCCAGTACAGTACAGTTCCAGTATTAAGACCAACTTTCTCACTACTAAAAAGTGGCCTAATTACCGCGTCAGGCTTACTATTTAGGTCTTTATAACGTGAAATTTACCGTTTTGTTCCGAAAAGTTTGGTCTTAATATTGGGTGTTCTTAATGGCAGTATTTTAGTGTATATATGAATTTAACAAATTACTTCTAAAACTGTGGCATTTTTTACTGGCAAATATCAAGTACATGGAATTTTTCATGTAGAAAATGAATTAACAAATATTCTAAATTTTTTAAGGAAACCCTGCAGCACTTTGCTTAAACACTCTAAAACATTACATTTTCTCATAAAAACAATACCTTCTTCACTGACAGGGTCACCGTCTCTATCTAACAGTCGGGTGAACATGGATTCTTGTATATGTTGATGTAATGGGTCTATATTGTATAATTGTTGAACCGCAATCCAGTACAAACTCTGGTCTTTACAGTATTTACTCGATACTTCCAGTTCTGGACACGAGACAGATTTACAGTTTTCTTGTACTAGGCACAGGTTATCTAAGCGATTGTCTACAGTGATGTTATTTTTGTGGATAACTTTCCACCCAGGTGTGACATCCCCACTGTGGCGTTCCCTGCAAACACAAAGTTAAAAAATACAGAGTTAAAACTAGGTTTTAAATTATATCAAGTGATCTTATGTAACCAAAAAGTTACACCATCTAAAATATTTTCAGAATGGTTTGTATATACATTAATTCGTATTTACTTGTAAGTCAATTATCTCGTCATTTTTTAATAATTACAATGCATTTAAGTTCCTGAGACTACAAGCTGTTGTATTAAAATGAAACAGGGGCAGGTAACAATAATGATCAAATGTTGTGAATTTAGTACACCTTACTTAAGCAGTACTTGCCTCTTAAGCATACAGCTAATTTTGTATTTCTTCAATCTCTTGTTACTAGGGTGATTTGGATCAATGTAGGTTTAGGTTTAAAGTTGACAATCATCATAACTTTATATAGATATCTTTTGAATAATACAAAATACTTGCAGTTGTTTTAAAATAAACATTTTCTACTATTTTTCTCATTTATACGGACTGTGAAGCAAGTTTTTATAACTGAGACAAATTACACTCCAGAGTCACTCCAGGTGGATTCAACCTCGAAATGAGAGGTAATGTGCAATAAACAGTCCTTTCTGCAATAAGGGCACAACCATCATGGCACTGATGGGGATCAAATCCTGGACCCTCGGTCCTGAAGTTAATATGCTACCACTGCGCCATGATGGCTCCAAAAGTTATAGTGTTATAAAACAGCTAGAAAGCTCACTGTAACAGTAAACAACATTTCTGGAGATGGTAGTGAAAACTTACCAAATGATTTCATGTAAATGTTGGCCTGTGTGTCGTCCTGAGTGTAGTCTATACGCGTAGGCATATACCCTGGCCCCTGTGCCGTCCTGGTCAATCTCTGTACGAGCCTGAAATACATATTGAATGTACAATCTCTATAAGACAGCTAAATTTCTGAAATGGTCATGTATATCTTTTAATCTGGATGATTATCTGCTCAATGGGGTTTGCAAACAGTGCAGATCAGGATAAGAGCGCAAAGATGTGTAGAATGATCATAGTGGTCACAAGGGTAGACTCACATGCGGCCAGTGATCATAGTCTACACTGGTAAAGTGGTCACAAGGGTAGACTCACATACGGCCAGTGATCATAGTCTACACTGGTAAAGTGGTCACAAGGGTAGACTCACATGCGGCCAGTGATCATAGTCTACACTGGTAAAGTGGTCACAAGTGTAGACTCACATGCGGCCAGTGATCATAGTCTACACTGGTAAAGTGGTCACAAGGGTAGACTCACATGCAGCCAGTGGTTATAGTCTACACTGGTAAAGTGGTCACAAGGGTAGACTCACATGCGGCCAGTGATCATAGTCTACACTGGTAAAGTGGTCACAAGGGTAGACTCACATACGGCCATACAGGTCAGGATGAAACCATATGAAAGCATTAAACTATACCAGAGTTTTTTAAAAGTAAATTATCAACTAGATTCTAGTAAGGACTTATGTACAATCAACAATTAAAGCAATTAAACATTAAACAAACTATTGCAAAATAATACAACAAAACTTCCTTCTTTCACATGGAGGAATATAAGATCATATAGCACTAATCTATATGAGGAATGTACATGAATACTGGGTGATGAACAAAAACCTACCAACTTACATTGTATGACTTTTGATTTAAACAGAGTAATGTACGACTTACTCAAAATTAATTAATACAGAGCAACAATTTATTTTAACAGAGAAACTACAAGTAGTGGGGGCAATAGACTGGTCTAGTCTGATTAAATTTATGTTTTTTCTATATACTATATATTTCATGCACTATTTCCAGTCTATTTTATATGATTTTGCTTTATACATTGGGGCAGTTTTTCGGCGCTGGATAGTAGACTGGCTTTAGAACAAAACTGATAGATATTTATTAGTAAAAGATATATTTCAGGGCCTGGTGACCAGGCTATGGGGGCAATTACCAGTTATTACCACAAACATCACACAAGCATGTTAAATATTCGAGTATCAAGTACTAAGATAACTGCTGGCTTAACAGTTTATGAACAACAAGTAACAAACCTCGAAGGCATAGTCCTGAACAAGAGCAATATCTCTCTCATCTAGTAACGTATACTTGATCTGAAATTACACAAAATCAAGTCATTAAAATAGGTTTTATGAAAAATCAAAGAGAAGTTCACCAAACAGCAGTGTATCTTAACCCCTAGACCCTACTAGCATGACTAGTGGTAGCAAATAGACCTCATCCTTTGTTTCTATGGTTACCGGGTTTCTATGGTTACCGGGTTTCTATGATCCGCTTCACATGCCACTGGGTCCTAATATTATATGTTATTTGGTTTTTGAAGTGGTATATGGGGATATATTACATGTAGACTTATATTACCCAAGCCATTCAGCGAGGGTAATATTATGTTGAGGCGGGTAATATATCCCCATACAGTCGACTCTCGAAAGTTCGAACCCGGATAATTGGAACACCCCCGATTATTCGAACACATCGTCTAAATCGTCTAAATTCAATGTGTTCTACTCCGGTTAATCGGAACCCGGATAATCGGAACTTTCGAACTGATGTTATTGTCCGCTCATTAATAAAATAGTGTGAATAACTCCGGAAAATTCAACGTGTCGTTCCCTTAATTGATCAATCAGCCGGCCGCCCCCCCCATATTTTTCACACCTCGTGAAAATTGAGCAGGTGCCAGCTTGATTGAGTAAATTTCGTCACTTGGTAATAATATAGGATATGTGTATTTGTTTTGTTGCCGCGTTTATGTTTGGGGCAATCGTTCGCCTGTCATAAAATTAGTTAATTGTTTCTATTCAATAAAGCTATATAAAATCTAGATTTTTCAATGTCAACCACACAATTATGTCAGAACATAGTGTACAAAGTTCTAACGCCGAGCAACCTGGTGAAGGTCCCAATAATGGGGGATAGCCAGGTCGGCGAGTGGGGAAAATTAATTTCGCTGAGCAACTTGGTGAAGGGCCCGGAAGCGGGAGGATAGCCAAGTCGGCGACAGGAAAACAAGGAGTGAAGAGAAGACGAACAGAAGACTATCGAGACGAATATGAGCAATCTTAGAGTTGAGAAAGGTTTAAGATCTAAAACTGAAATTGCAAAGATGTTTGGCATTCCAAAGAATACATTAACTCCTACACTTCCTCTAGACTGAGCGGTCTTTAGCACCATCTCCAATATGGCCGACATGCTTACTCCGGAAAGTTCGAACTACCGATAATTCGAACAAATTTTGCTTCCCCGAGGGTGTTCGAGTTTTCGAGAGTCGACTGTATATCATGGCAAAAAACAAATAACAATTTTATTATCCTTCTCTGTCTTTAATATTGAAAGATTCCGTTTATTTTTTATTTATTTAGCAGTTGAATGTAGGCAGAGCTCAAATCACCTTATGATACCTCAATGTCACTGTGTGACGTCACAAAACAGCATGGACTTATACATTGACGTAGTGTACTGGACGAACAAGCTCACATTTAGCATGGGGTACAGTAACGAGATAATGTCAAGTGAATATTACCGGCCTGCCCGTAAATATCAAGATATATTTACGGATTGTTGACCAATCAGAAGTCCATAAATTTCATGGAAGGGAAATAAAATATTATATTAGGACCCAGCATGCCAAGATCTAACGATGATCAAGCTTCAATATTTCGACAATAGACAATGAAATAGAACTACATGCATGCAAGACTACTCAACAGTAGTCCTTACAATATAATCTCTTCGGATATCTATGCATTACATCCTCACATAAAAATAACCTTGTAAATGCCTACCAAAATGACATCAGGAGCAATAAATAGATGTTTAATTCACATCAAATTTTGCCCTTTCTTATACTATAATTCACTCGGATCAAATTTTTAAACAATAATCACTGTTTTCATCTGCAATGAACTTATAGTCTAAATCTCTTAAAACATGTAAAAGAAATATAATGATGCTGAATAGAACCAAGATGAAATTTAAAGTCAAACAATGGGTAAAGACTTGAAGGGCTAGTGTGGGCCACGCTGAGTTCTTTCTTTGAACCATTTTTGCCATGTAACAATATTTGGGTAAGATGTGAAACATAATTTATTCTGTATTTATAGGCTGTAGCCGTTCCAATCTTTTTTGAGGCAATTAAACTATTTGTAGGTAATTTGGCATTGGTCACTGCTAGAGCTTGTCTTGCAATTGGGAACTTTTATACCAACATCAAACTGATTTCAACCAGGTGTACCCCATAATCAGGTAATACACTTCATAAATTTATCTTTGAAAGAAATTGCCCCAAGTGTAGTAATGCAGGCCTTTATTCAATTAGGTGTTTGGTCAATTAACTTCCCATTATGATTGTAAATGTCACTATATATTGTCCATCATTAGCTCTGACAATGTTAACTTCACCGTGACAACCATTATTCTCATGTCTACTTGTAATACATGGTTAAACAAGTGGACAGTTGACCACAAGGCTGACCATGTATGACAGCTGCACAATGCTTGTTAAAACTGATTTTATTGGCAAAAAGTAAACTGGCAACAGATTGCAGAGATGATGTTTTTCACACTCAGTCCACAAGGCTGACAGTAAACCACTGGATATTGTTCAAATTCATATTACAAATACATGTACATGTATTTCATTTTTCAAAGCAGGGCATTCTAAAAGCCTGTCTATGAAATGGTTCACAAGCAGACAAATATAAAGGTGATTCTTGGTCATGTGCCTTCACATAACATCAGATCTATCAGCATCTTTACCATACAGTTACTTGAAACTATCATTTACCTTTTAACATCATTTTATAAGTTTCTATTTACATAAATCATAACTGAGCACTAAAGTCAAGTAAAATTGGGCCTTTGTTTCACACACAGTAGACATGGTAGATCCAGATAATAGTTGAAATAGTTGGCTTCAAATCAGCTTAAATTGATAAAAGTTTACAAAATAGATAATATAAAATTTATCTTTAAATAATGAATTCAGTAGGATTGCAAAGTCTTTTGGTTTAAGATAATCTTTACTACCCAGACACTTTAAACATATCAGTAATAAATGCCATGTCACAAATATGTGTAGATATATATAAATGTTTGTATACAAAGGTCCTATAACCTAACGAAACATTGAAAATCGAGAGTAAATATTTGATCTCAGATAAATCTATCTCGGCTCTTTTGCTGTAGTGGTTTTATTATATTGACTTTTGTGGATTAATCGTGTGTATCTAATGTAACAAGAACAAACTTAGCGTACAATGCATGCCATGCGATAACATCAACGCGATAACATCAACGTTAACAGCCTGGGTTAGAGAGTATCGCAGTATGCTTCAATGACTATTGTTTTCAATGTTAGAACATGTTTTAATTACTTTACAAGCTTAGTCAATGAAAACATGTTTATATCATGTATATATAATATCGTTATGAAGTCAAAATGAAATTATCTTAAAGTTTAAAACCAAGATATTAGTAAATTGTAAATTTACAACTCTCATTTCTAAATCATGTAAATACAAATTTATGTATTTCAATCAGTTTGAACAAAAGCATGCATACTGAAAATACAAGATTTTTAAGTTTTCCTGCAAAATTTAGTTCTGACAGACAAAGTTCTACAAGATACCATCATCATGATCATATAATCAATATTTTACATTAATTTTGTGTAACTGACATGAAATGCCACTGATTTTACTCGCATGAAATGCAGGCATTCAAATTTGACATATTTATATAATGTTTCTCATAGATGTAAAAAAATAATTCTTTTGCTACCTTTCTGTTACATAAATTGTCTACATTTATTTCAATATTAAAATATAGCTGTTTAACCATGTAGTGAATATTTTAGTTATACACCCGCACATATTCCATACAACATGATACAATAGAAATAAATTGAAAAGCCAATTTTCTCTTTCAAACTTCTATGTAACATTGCAATCAAAGGCCGAAATTAAATTACAATGAAACAATTTCTCCTACAGGTACGGAGTACCAATGATAGATGATTTGTAAATTATGCTTTCACAATGTACTTTCTAAAACAAATCTCAATCATATAAGTTTATGCTGAACACAATGTATGCTGGTCCTATGTAACCAAGACAACAGAAAAAACTGTCAAAAATGCAACTGACTTAATTCATGTTACATGTAACATGGAACAGAATCCGAAAGCCAAGCAATTTCTTTGTATTATTTAACAGTAACCGACACAAAAAATAGAATAATTAAATCACACAGTGAAAACGTGTGACCACTGACAATAATGGACCCACAGGGGGAAAAACATGTGACCACAAGCTGCTGTCACCATCTGCCCATCACTGTGACATCCTCATGTACACATACAGTCAATTTCCAATATCTGCAACCAGGCATTGTCTAACAGTTCAATACCGCTGCTTTTTGTATGCGGTAATGTAGAGTGAAGCCAGTATTGATAAACAGTTATGATGATCAGATTTTCTCTATCTCTGTGACATTACTGTACAAAGCAGTGTAACCACAGGTCTATTGCACATATATATACATCTCAATTCTGTCACACAATCATTGTGACATAATGTGTCTTACACTACACTGTATAAAGTTTGTCCTTTTATAGGCACAATGTCATGTCTTGTTTAATTTACATGAAACAAAGTTCTGAACACTTTAAACTAACATGCAATGGTACTGCAGCATTAGGCTGGTATTTAATTACTGATAACCAAATCTAAAGCTTTAATTGGCTCAATTACCACTATACTTTTTTCAAGGACTGTAGGCATGACAACAAAAAAGCTTTAAAAAAAATTAGAAAATTCACAACATGTATTTTTTGGTCTTTATCATATGTCAACGTCTTTGCACTATTTGTCTGTTCTAGAAGTTCTAATAATCAAGAAACTTTTGCTGACTGTTTATTTAGCGCTGCCTTTAGTTTAACACACCTCTTGAGATTGGAGTTTGATCCTTTCTCTATGCAGTGATAGGTACATGCTTATCATCTTGTATTGCGATGAGCTCTTGCTGAACTAGTACTAGTGCCTCTTATCACATGAAACGTCAATGTTAAATTATGGGGTCCAAGTTTGTCTTTTCATCTGGCCGTTTTACGGATGTGATATCTACTTTATCAACCAGGAGTGTGAGGAAGAAGGTGACTATCCTAAACTTTTACCACTGACTTCCATGTTGCGCCTGCCAGTAATAATCTTTACCAATTGTCGGCAGTATACAGTTGAAGTTGAAGAATCAAATTGACCAAATTCAGGACAGTACTTTACATGTTACAGTTTTTGGATGGTCATTTTCAAACAAAACTGATTACCTAAAATATTACTTTTTCCCTGGAACCATTGTTCAAAGGGATGCCTTACCCCTAGATATTGTCACCATGTCCCTACCAGAGTTCAGTCTGGCAGATTGAACATAATATTATTTCTACCTAAATAAACAAGCTTTATTTTTAAAATAATTTTAACCAACCTTACTTCATTCTTTGTTCTTTTATTTCAGTTCTTATTAACATTTCTTGCCAGTTGACGCGTTAAGTCCAGTTCAAGACTTATCGATCAGTATCGACCCAAGTAGCAGTTTGACTAAATGGAAGATGGTTAGGAACAAGGAACATACCCAAGCAATGCAAGAGGCATGTCACTTAGCACAGAGCCCAATGTCTGTAGTTGAAGACATCCCCACAAGGGGTTTGACATTAGGGAAGATAGATAAGCTCTGGCCCTTTAATACACTAATTAGACACTCAATTATACCGCTGGAGAGCCAGTCCATGAAAGTGACTCTAATAACTTAATTAAATTATGCAGTGTACACTGTTGTAACCTAACGTAGGCTACATGTATATTTTTCATTGAACACAGGCATATATTATCTTATCGGTTATTCAACAACAAAGCATACGTTATAAAATACAATTTTTTACCGTGCCAATAAATACAGCTTATGAGAAACAAAATGACAGTTACAGAAATGTCACGACAATAATATAATTTATCGAATCATGCGAACAAAAAATGGCTTCCACCACTAAACACACTGTCACTGATACAAAAGTGAAACTGATCGATTCACGAAATATATTCACCTTTCCTGCCGCCTGGCCCAGTCTGACGATTCCAAGCTTGAATCCTGCCATGCACTTTATTTTCCTGGCAAATTACATCAACATATAACACAAAAACGTCCCGATTATCGGGAAAACAACGGACAATAAACACTCTCCACCCTCTTTGTTTCTTACACACGTGGGAAATGAGGCCGTGTGTTAACCAATCAGATTTACTATGTGTCTTCCGTGAAAGGTCAAGGGTCATGTTTACATTTTCGTGCTTGGATGACCAGATTCACGGTTGTGGAATACGTGCGCATACATTACGAGCAGTCGGCTATGCATAGCTAATGTTTATTGTACTGATATACCGACATGAAATAAAATTTGAATTGATTTGAGCTAGTTTTATTGGCATTTTTATTGGCATGATATTAGAAATATTCTTTTATTTGCGGGCCGATTTTTATCAACTTTTTTTTCAAACGGCACAATTATTATAACTTTATTATTACTAAAATGTCATTTGTAGGGTTGGGGACAAGATAGTCTAACTATTTCGATTCTGAAGGCAAACCGATTTTACAGGCTGATATTTTGTGGTTGTTCGAACTTCTACGCTTGACAGTACAAAAATCTGATCTATAAAATGAGTCAAATACGGTTCAGCTGAATGAGGCTAGGGACAAGATTTTAATTTCAAGCTACTAGATCTGTCAACTGCTTACATTTCCTTGGTAACCAAGAACAACCAAATAATTTTGCAGACTACATACAACACAACTCTTTGCTGACTATAGCTTATCTCTCCTATAGAGCATCTAACTAAAAGCTTATCCGATGCTAAAATTTTTCAGTTTGAACTGGAAGCGGCTGGTAAATGGGAACAATTAAGATTGGCTACATGTTCTCGGTCCAACATTTGTAAGTCAGATACCAATATAAGGTTCTCTGTGAGCAATCGTGAAGTCGGGTCCTTTGCCGGGCTAATTAACTAACGTTAACTAATGTGAATGCCGAGTTCTGCACTTCTGAGGTCAATATCATAGGAGCTCGATGTCAGGATTATATGCTTTTCCGGCTTTGTTTTGTCTTTTTACATTTATTTAAGAACCAAGCTAACAAAATATGATCTTATTTTCCCCGGATCTTAACTTTCATATTTTACCTCTGAAGTACCCGGTAGACTGAAAAAAGATTCAGTCTACTGATTACTTCAGCGGTAAAATATGAAAGTTAAGATCCGGGGAAAATAAGATCATATTTTGTTAGCTTGGTTCTTAAATAAATGTAAAATAACAAAACATACCCGGAAAAAGCATAATCCCGACCTCGAGCTCCTATGGTCAATATCTTCATAAAATGTCCATTGTCATAATCAAATGCGGGTACAATGGTACTAAATATCCATAAAACATCATGCAAGGGGGGGGAGGGTTGCATTGGAATGACAACTTATAGTCAATTTATGAAACAAAGCCAATAATCGGAACGAAGTTAAAGCGACCTTTTTAGCAAGTGGCATTCATTTATAATGTTTCTACTGCCTATGCAAATGCTGGTCTTTATTTGCAGGTCGATCTTTATTCGAAGGAACTATACCTGCTGTACGCACCAACGACAACGCCTCAGCCATATTGGAGACGAAATAATACTTCAAACATGATGCAAGATGTTCGGTCCTCTACAACATCATACGACATTTCGACCATATGGAACATTTTGTTCTCTACTCGCTAGCAATGATAAGGCTGGTCAGAAAATCGATAAACAGGTCGTAGCGATCGGACAGTTCGCTTGCGGTCGTAAATTTTCCGAAACAGACCGGAAAACCGCTGATTGTTTCGGCAGCTAAATCAATAAAAATCGATATTTGCTTGCGTAATATTAGCCCGAGGATATTAAGATGTACTGTGTATTACGCTAAAATAGAAATCTTTAATCTTATTGCATTCATCCCAGCTATCTTTTTGTACTATTACATTGTATGTTTAAAAAGCAACTGTTGTAAAATAGAGATTACAGAGAAATGAAGCAACACTGATTTGAATAATAGAGCTATTATAGATAACAGTTTGAGGGGGGAAATGTTTTTTTTCATGAATATACCCTCGAATTTCATTAACTTTTGTTAAATCTATGCAATGCACAGAGCTATTCGTGTAATAATTGTTGACAGGATCATGCGGACAAACTACAGGAGTAATAAGCTATTAATCTTTATATTGTTGAATTAATTTTATTAAATTGAATCACATATTATATCAAAGCATCCGCATTTAATGTAATTAAGTGAAGCTTCACAACATAAATCATACACGGCATCACCAACTTGTACCGCAATGACAGTCACACTTTCACAGTTTTCTTTTTTCTTCGCACGTGCTTAAAAGCCATAAGTGGTTGTATATCTTGAAAGCAATTAGTTCTCTAAACTTAAAAGCTAACAAAAACTACCTTTAAAAAAGATCGTCCGCGCAATGTTTAGTATATGAAAGCGATTGGTAGCTTGATTCTAATATTGAATTGTGAAACAATGAAATAACGAAGTTTTCATTAGGCATATACAAAATCGATGTCATCGATTTAATATTCTGTTAGCTGTGAAAAAACAAACAACACGACAGACACAATGCATGAACGTGTGCGTCATCTTTGAAAATGTGTTATTTACATAACTTACAAGGTAGATGTTACTTTTGTTTAATTAATTACGGTACTGTTTCCCGTGTGCTTGACGCCAACGTTACACGTGCGTAAATTCTACAAGATAGAAATAAATGTGCTACAGCAGAAGCTTGAACGACACACTTAAGTGTCGAGGATTATTTCGAAATTACTCACATGAAATCATGAACGTTTCTTCGAAAAAATTATTTTAAAGTGCGAGTTATTTAAAGGTTACTTTTGTTAATAAAAGGAATAATCAAGTAAGGTCTTTTTTTCGTTGTCCCTTTCCACAGTAGTTTATTGTTCTCTAAAAGCAAACAGAAATACATTTATTAAACTAACTAAAATACATTTCATTGTTTCTGAGATGGGTGTACAATAAAAAAGATATATATAATACACACATTTAGGGTAATAAATTACCAAGACTAACAAAGACTTTTATTGCACCCTAATAATCCATATCCGTTCTAGTGTTTTATTGCCCCGGGGTATATTGTAAAACGCAAGTGGTAATTCTTATGACAGATTTTAAGTTTCTTTAAAATATGTAAGTTTACCGTAATAACATCTTATTTGCATTTTCTTTTTCAATTTCTGATATTTGATCAAAATACTAAAAGTACATTATTCACAAACATTATTTTTTCGACATTACATGTACCTGATTTCGATTTCTGACTGGTCTTAACTTTTTCATTTGTCAACCACCTTTAAGTTACAAAATGTTTATAGGGGGACCAAAGTAGAAGTAAACGACTGTCAAAATACGCACAAATAGCAAAGCAAAAAAAAAAACAACAAAAAAACAACATCACCACATTTATAACGGATGAGATCTATCCAGACGAACGGATTCTGAAAACAAATTCTTTCATATAAAATAAGCGTCACAATTTGAAAGTGACATACGTACTTGTGTATATGTGTGTTTGTGTGACATTACAACAGTCCCGTGAAAATGTGTAAAAATTACAATGTATACACAAAATCTTTTTTTCACAGGTGTTACATTTACCTGTTTACGTTAAGTTGAAACAAGTGTGAAATTTAGTCACTTTGCTACAATACAGATATAACTTTAACCAAATGCAGTCCTTTTAATTTACTCATTTAATTTACACATGAATAAAGCATACCGAGACTCGTTCAAAGATTGGTACAATCATTATGCACTTTTTTCCTCTTCATATAAGTTATGCCATCCTTACGTTTTAAAGCAACAATACAATACAAAATCATCACGATTTTAATACGATAGTAATCGACAACTTCCGTGAAAATTACGGACGCGCCCGATCTATATTACGATTACATTTTTAACTGACTGTACTTATAAAAAATATTAAAAAGGTAAGCGAAATCCTTCAAATATTTTAATTATTTTTACACCAATTTATAGTTGATATAATTCCCTTGCCGATATCACTGAAGCAAAAACAATCTTATAATTGATGTTCTATGTATGGGTCAAAGTATTGAGACAAATGACCCAAAAAGCTGACTAAAAGTCTTGCAATCCTTAACATTTCATATGGAAAATGCGGTGGTACTTTTTTAATTAAAAAAGGTAAGTGAAATACCAAATTAATCTTTTTGAAATTTACATCATTATAAAGAAGAAAAATAATATTAATTCGTCTGACCGAAGCAAAAACGATTAATTACACGGTTTTTTATTTAATAGGATTAAACCGAAATCTCCCTTCTTTGTTTAATGTGTAAAAGCCGCGTCTAATCGATTATCGGGAAAACATGAAAGTTCCATATGAAACATCAAATCCTGACTGACTGACGGGAAACGATATGGTCAGGCAACCATTGACTCAGGTGAATGTGTGCTTCTCAGACCACGTGACAAGGGTGAACAGCATGACCTTGCATTTCGAAAGCGTTCGACCAGGTACCACACCGTCATCTCCTATCTCAACTCGACCAGCTAGCACCCGTTATCAGTGGTGCCTCCAGGAAAAAACGTTCCCGGACAAAACCTCGATTTCATCAATGATCAGACTTTACATGTTCCGGGACGATATTTTTACGAATCTTCGCCAACAAATCTGTGGTATACAGCAAGATCAGCTCTGAAGTAGACTGTCATAAGTTCCAACAAGATCTACACAACCTAACGGAATGGGAGAAGCGATGGAGCATGTCTGTGATAAACTGGAAACGGTCCACCATCATACACGACTACACCCTCAAGGACCACAAACAACACTTAAAGGTGTACGCAAAATATATGGGTTGCACTTGACACAAAACCTCCCTATCAGCACACGCATTGACGAAATTGCTACGGAAAGCGACACTATATGAGGTATATTCCTCCGTCGTTACCACGAAAACACGCATACCACAGTTACATCATGCTAGTACGTGCAAACCGTTACATTGAATCGCTGTATCAAGGACAAGGCTGGTATGGTATAGAAACTGGTGTCGCGATATGAAACGACCAGGCATCAGGCATTGCAATGCCAGCATTGCCTCTGTGTTGGACGACTTGCAATGAGAAATAGTGTGGTAGTATGTGATATGGTAGGCGGTCACCAGGTCGGCCAGTTGGGTTTTCACCAGGTTCTGTGGTTTCCTGTCACTGTTATTTATATACAATGTAACATTTTTCAAAAACGAAAAATATTACACAGATCATTTCATCAAACTAAGCAAAATGTTCTATGTAATTAACAGTAGTATCTCAAGTCAGCGCCTCAATTAAGCTTTACACATCTGCAACGTTTATACATGGTATATTTGAAGAACATTTGGACTTCTCAAATTGTTAATTAGCCACCTGACAGCCACAAAACTGAGATAAGGCTGGATTAACTGATAAGGCTGGATTCACTGTGGGGTTTTACAGATTAGGCTGGATTCACTGATGCGGTTTTACAGATTAGGCTAGATTCACTGATGCAGTTTTACAGATTAGGCTGGATTCACTGATGCGGTTTTACAGATTAGGCTAGATTCACTGATGCGGTTTTACAGATTAGGCTAGATTCACTGATGCGGTTTTACAGATTAGGCTAGATTCACTGATGCGGTTTTACAGATTAGGCTAGATTCACTGATGCGGTTTTACAGATTAGGCTAGATTCACTGATGCGGTTTTACAGATTAGGCTGGATTCACTGATGCGGTTTTACAGATTAGGCTGGATTCACTGATGCGGTTTTACAGATTAGGCTGGATTCACTGATGCGGTTTTACAGATCAGGCTGGATTCACTCATTAGGCTGAATAAACTGATGCGGTTTTAGAGGTTAGGCTGGATTAACTGATGCGGTTTTAGAGATTAAGCTGGATTCACTTATGCGGTTTTAAAAGATTTAATCATACGGACATAGCCATGCATACAGTAAAATTTTATTATCTGAGGATGCAAACAACAAAAAACCCGGATGTATGAATGTTATTGCTCACACGCACTTACTGGCGCGTGCTGATTGCTATCCGCTTCTAACTACATGTACGCAGGTGAAAAAGAATAAAGATTGTTACGGTACGTTTAGTTCAATAGTATATATATTTGTACGGTTCAAAATGAGGGTTTCTAGTAGAAAACCAAAAAGTGTTTTATTCGTCGCTGTCGCAGGGATTATACTCTTTATTTGTGTAGTTTATTTCTTTGTTTTAAGCGACGACAGGGTTACAACAAATCACAGATATAAGCATTTTACTAAAGAACAATCGTTTGCATATAGACATAATGATTTCAAAAAGGAAAGTACAACTAGACAAATTCAGGGAGCTGGAAAAGTTGGAAAAGAGAAAGCAATAGAACATGAATTACTTCTTGAAACACACGAAGGACAAGCCGCCGCTAGTGTCGATACAGTACACGAAGGACAAGCCGCCGCTAATGTCGGCGCAGCACACGAAGAGTACGTGATCGACAAAGTGAACACTATTACCGAGGATTGGTTAAATGCTTCCGTCGTTGAAGAACACCATGAAGGTAAGAAGTACATGAAGAAACATCACCAGGTTCGGTTTTTGGGCCTTCTATAGGTTTCATTTTGCGTTCTTTTAAAACAAACGAAGCTGTGTTACTTTTAAAAGCTGAAATCAGAAAATGCTTTAACTGTTTAAACCTTTATATACGTTAGTTTAGGGTTTCATTCTCTTAAAAACCATATCAAAAATAAAACGTGTTGGATTTCTATTCTTAGAAAAGATGTCTTAGTTAAATTTAAGATTAAGAGCATCTGGTAAAGTAATATGTGGCCGTGAACAGACGACAGAAGTGTATGTTTCAGATCTATATACTGAGTATAGAGTGAAACACAAACCGCTAGGCACAATAAAATGTTTATTCTTTATTAGCGTAAACTTTCAACATATCGCATTGATATTAAAACATGCTTAGTGAAGCGAACATCAAAACAAACATTGCTGATAGGTTACATCGGCGAGTAAAGTGACTCGCTATATAGACAGTCACATAACGTACAGACTAAATTTGTCAAGTATGAACTATTTCAGTGATTCCTTACTGGTTCCAAGCTGCCAACAGAGGAACAATACCAAAAGAAGGGAACCTGCTTGTAAGTGTTAGGTTTCTTTCACTGTAAGTTCAAGTTTAGAGTTTTAACGTGACTAAGTACAGTGTAGCTAAATATGATCATCCGATTTTCTTGAAACATTTTGTTATGTACATGTATAATTAAGTCGCTAGTCTATTTTTCAGTAGCCTGTATATATACATGTATATATCAAATTATCAATCAGTCGGTGAACCAATCGAAAACGATACGGCCAGTCATTCGATTAATTATTTAACCTGTCATTCAACCACTTCGTTCGTTCTCTCGTTCGTACATTCATTCATTGAATTTCTTGTACAGATACATATAGACGGGCACAGTGATACTGCCCCGTTGTTATATGTCCCGGGCTATCCATTCTTCAAATGGCCAACCAAAGAACAGCTTAGTTTTCTTATGCAAAGGAATGATGGATTTATTCAAGTAGGTACAAGATTTGTTAATAACATTTAGCCTAAATAATGTCGTAAGTTTATGAAAGTTCTATGAAATAATCTTTCCAAAAGCAAATGAAAATCGTTTTTTAATGGCTAACGGTTTCAGCAGCCCGTGCTTCTCTGAAACAACTTTTTCCTCGTTCTTGTAAACACGAAGTTGACAAATAGTCCATGCAATTATATTATAATCCAACAAAAGAGAAAAAAATAGAAAGAAAACCCATACATATATACAAATATCATAAAGAAATAATTTCCGTAAGTTTAAAAATCGAGGAATATCTTCGCGTCACACGTTTAAGTAGTCAATTTGACAACACATTTGATTCATTTTAGGCCTCAGCTATGACAGGCCTTTTGGACAGGCTGATATGGGTGTGGCCTACGTGGGACGAACGTAACAGCCTAAACCCCCACGAAGAGCCTTACGTGAAATACGAAATGCATCTGGGCTGGATGGACGTCACCAACGAGACTCAGGCACATACCAATGTTGCTTTCTGTATGTGTATGGAAGACCAAAACTATTGTTTTACCACCACAGAAATACAATCTGAGGCAGAAAATGATAGCACTCATGGCTTTTTTCCTGCTCATAGAAGCAGGTGTCACATATTGAAAACCCTAACGGTCGAAGAAGTCAGTGAGCAAGTGGTGATAACTTATTTCAAGAAATTTGAATGGAATTCGAAAAATCAGAGCATTATTTTAGATATTGATGAAGATTTTTACGGGTGTTCGTACGCAGTTAATCCAATAATCCAAGCTAAAGTAGATCTGGAACATGTGGAGATAATAGATAAAGGCATGCAAGAACTGTTTTGTCCAATGAATAGCGAGCAAGACGCAGAATCAAATATTTTTTTAAGAATTTACTTTCTGAAGTACTCAAGAGTAACAACTGTAAAAATGGCATCTTGAAAAGGTCGGTAAAATGTCGTAAATACATTAAAGATAATATAAGTATACTTACACAAAGACTGTCCTCACTTATAAAGCAAAAACTGATAAAACTTTGCCAGCCGAACTACGACTTGGGGATGATAATACAGTCTTTTTTGAAACAGATCACAAAATTTTCATCGGAGCAGATTCTCTCACTTATTGAAGTTGGTTTCTGCGCAAACACTTCACCAAAAACACATGACATGCTCTATGAGAGAAAATTTGGAATATGTATGGGCGCAAATAGCCCCAACCGTTCAGCAATTCTGGAGCACATACCAACGCAGAAAGAAGTGGACAGCAGATCTATTATCCTGAAAGGAATTTTGCGAAGGATTAAGTACCCTGTACATCTCGTGACTATAGCTCGCTCTGTACGTGATGGTTACACTCCCAGGAAATACTTTGAACAAATTGAGAAAGATATCATAGGAAATCTTCGAGCAACGCTTGACAGGAACATGCACGTTTTCTACGATGAGGATCTTCTTGGAGGACGAAAAGGTTGGGGAACGAGAAAAGGGGACTGACATTTTTTTATGAAGTAACAGCTATGACAATTGTCATCATAACTTAATAAATATTGTCAGATTATGATTTTATTACTTTTTGATGAGTTAAAGATTTTACTCCTATATATTTCAATGTGCATAAGTTGATCGATAACGCTTAATCGATACTTTCAAGGGAGACAATTCCGCCGATAAACCGATACATCTGAAGATATTTCTGGGGATGAATGCAACCAAGGTCTTGATGCAACATATAATGACACTGGGAAACATTCGGCATTAAGACCAGCCTAATATTACATGAGACTTTTATCTGAATAGTTATAGTAGTTCCCAATCGAAAAATAAAAATAACACAAATATTTGTTGACAATAATCATAATTAAACTTTAAACTACAAAAATTCCCACTTAAAACAGCAAAAAAGCATGAAAATGCCCCAAAAAGTAAGTGAATATGGACAATTTCCACCCAATTTTTTTTTCATTACATAGTTACAGTAGTTTTGAATTAAAAATTGAAAACAACATAAATATTTGTTGACAATAATCAAAATAGAAATATAATTACAGAAATTCCCATCTAAAACATCGAAAAAACATGAAAATACCAAAAAATAACATTTCCACCACACATATCAATGGGAACTTTTCTTTATGTTAAAAGGTAGTCCATTTGCAAAGTCATGGTGAAGGATTCATTTCTGTTCAAATTTTTTCCCGGTCCAACCCCAGAATGACTGTACTATTATGTTATAGTTTATAGGCTGCACTCTTTTGTTTTCACTAGATATATTCCTACAGTTTTAGAATAATAAACGTTTGAAATTTAGCTTCATTTGACCTGGTAAGATAGACAGGGATTCAGTATGAAATTATTTACTGAAATCTTACGAATGAATTGCTTTGATATGATGTTATAAAAGTCTGTTTATATCGATAAAACAAATCCTTCGTTATAGACAGTAGTAGAGCAGTATTTATTGTTGATATTTTGGGTTTAGTTTAAACATATTTATTCGACAATGTTTGTAGGGTATGCCCCTTTAAGCACGAAAATGTGCAATGCAAAAAGCGAGTGGATAGAACCGAAAGCAAAGAAAATTTAGATAATAATATTTTATGATTAGCAGTCGCACTTGAACTGTTGCAGGGTAAATATTCTACATAAACGGCACTTTCCAGTCTGCTAATTGTATGTACCGTGTCGTCTAGCTAATGCCATTGCCCAGTCGAAGCCTAAATTACAATATTTCAGTGAACTCTTCATATATTAAAAAAAAACATGTTCTTTAAAGTGATGTGTCTATCTTAAATAGGCACACCCTTAACATGTGTGCATGTTTGAACTAAGAGCTATAAGTGATAGGTTAGTAGAAAGAATCATCCCATAATATGAAAGATTCAAAAAAAGGCAGTAGGAACCAATAAAATGTATTGTACTGTCGATAAACCTTCGTTTTAGTGTTGGATTTAATTTTTAGGTGGACTGCGATTTATTATAAAAAGTTGTTAGTACCTTGTAGGGTATGCCCCTTTAAGCACGAAAACATTCAAGGAAAAATGAAAAGTAACAGACAAAAATCTATAATCATCAACTATGCATTGATCATCAGCTACGGGTCAAAATAGCACGTACGTTTCGCATACAATAACAACACCACGTACGTTTCTCATACAATAACAACAACACGTACGTTTCTCATACAATAACAACAACACGTACGTTTCTCATACAATAACAACAACACGTACGTTTCTCATACAATAACAACAACACGTACGTTTCTCATACAATTACAACAACACATGTGTTTCTCATACAATTACAACAACACGTACGTTTCACATACAATAACAATAGCACGTACGTTTCTCATACAATAACAATAGCACGTACGTTTCACATACAATAACAATAGCACGTACGTTTCACATACAATAACAATAGCACGTACGTTTCACATACAATAACAATAGCACGTACGTTTCACATACAATAACAATAGCACGTACGTTTCTCATACAATAACAATAATTTGTACAATGCGTACCATCTTTCCACAAGAAGACGCTGTTCAGTGCATTACATTAGTGTAGTTTTTACCTATATTTATTTCAAATATCACGACTTTGTAAGAAATTGCTTTAAACCTAATTTTGCATCTACACAAAAAACTGAGCGTCAATTTAACTTCCGGGTACCTGTAGGTTCCATACAGTAATCTGATCAAGTATTCGTATGTAACATTTACTTTAAAGTCCCAGGAACACATTGACAAGTAGATCTTATTTTACCAAGAAAGATGTCTTACCGCAGACAATGACCTTTATTTGTACCAACTACATTCATAACTTTTCTTTTTAAATCGATGTACATGTTAGAAATAAAGAGCAGTATTTTTTCAATGATATTGCAAAAAATAAAAAAGGCTTCCTGGCAACTCTTTTTTCGTGAAAAAGTGACTTGAATACAAAAGAAATTAATAGTAATATGTCAACATTGTTTAAGAGTGAATAGATCATGGTTCTATCATTATCCTATTATCATATTTATTTTACAGTATCAGTAAATTCAAAAAGATCCTGGGACTTCAATGTTGGTAAATTTACTGCAGTAATAATTCAATTTCCTTTTTGTTTATTTCCAGATGTATAACAGTTTAAGTCAATTCAAAAGGTTTTGAATGGAATAGTCTCGTCCAAACTCATGCAAGAACAGACTGTATGAAAACTAAGGCTCTGACAAACATAAAACATATATTTTTTTACCCAAACAATTTTAAAGCAAAAGCTGTAGATATTAAATGCAGTATACAAAGTGTTTCAGTCATGCAAAAGATGAATATACTAGCAACTAAAAATCAGTGAGTATGTTACATGTATTACTATAATTTCATGCTATAATTTGTATTGGTGGTTTGGCAAATCTATTGTTAGTGTTGACAGAAAAATCCGTATTCCTCCAAAGAAATCAAAGCTTTGCCCCTCAGGCTATTCATAGTTGGTGTTTGAAACAGTTTACTTTAATATGTCTAAATTAAGATCTTAATTTAGTATGTGTGGTACAGTCCTATTTACGAAACAAGTAAGTGTTGATATCATTTTGAGATCACGAACGTCTTCCGTACGTAATGTCACGTGTTGTTTTAATTTTTCTGATGCACATTATCTGTTACATTTATCTTGAAATTATGTAAACAAGTGCTGTTGCACTTACGGAGAAAATAACGTCAAAATGTAATTAATCGCTCAGAATAATTTGCATTACTTGTGTACCAAGGAAGTTTACGTTCAAATTTCTATCGATTTAAGATTGTAAAATAGAGACATAGAAAATGAGATTGAATCTTTTGTATTACTATATAGTAACTATACCACAAGGGAAACAAGAAAACTGTGATACAAAGTATCACAGCGGGCCAACAAACAATAATCCCATGTAAATATTTTGGAAATTGGTGATGGTTGATTTTGAGGCATGGTCCCAAAAGAACTCGAGGGAACCAATTCTGTTTGAACAAGCAAAACCTGACACGACATCACATCTCTGACTGACCTGTAACTTTACTGTTATCAAATAATATGTATACAGTATCACAGGTGAGTGTAGCGTAGCAGGGACCCAAACAGTGAATGTTAGATAAAAATAGCCTAGTTACTATATATCAATGTTTTATCTAACATTCACTGTTTGGGTCCCTGCTACGCTACACTCACCTGTGGTTACGATGGGCTTTGGTTTTGTTATAATTTCCACAGGTGAGTGTAGCGTAGCAGGGACCCAAACAGTGAATGTTAGATAAAAATAGCCTAATGACTATATATTATCTAACATTCACTGTTTGGGTCCCTGCTACGCTACACTCACCTGTGATAATTTCATCATCGTGAGTAACTATTAGATGTTTTGACCGAAAACTTTGAAGATAGTGACAAGAATAAATGCAGTGTAAAAGAAGCATAAACTCAGTCAGTCATAACATGTTCGAGTTATTTCCCATTTTCGTTTTTCTTTATACATGGCAAGTTACTGTAAAACACACTAGCTTGGATATATTACTGATTGTACTAACCTACCATGTCTTATGAAGTCATTTATTACCCATACACATATGTTTCAATAGTTTTGCTTTTATAGTATACCAACTTAACTTGACAAAGAAATAGGCCAGTTATTCTCCGAGGGCATACATCAATATAAAGTTTTTGTTGAATTTATTTTAAAAGCTGTTCCTAAGTTGTCCTTACTGATGTAATGCTTTTGTGAGGCAACCAATTAAAGTGTTCATGATATGGTCTTAAAAGATCTGACACTGGGTTGTCCAAGAGCCTTCGCTTCTCTCCTTCATTTGGTGGTGACATAACAGCAATGTTTATGACCGTTATATTGCAAAAAGTTAAAAACTCGTCAACTTCACTGGCCTTCATAGGAGTTTCCAGTATAGAAATACAATGTTGCTCTAACAGTAATGTTTGCTTTTGTCAAAGTTTAGCCACAGTTTTACCGCGGACCTATATAGTGTATACATCTGTGGTTTGACTTATAGTTCCTTTCACACTGCACTCTGATAAATGTGCGTTATTTCTAAATGAAGATATCTTATCATCAAATTGGAACAGCATTGGTTATATGGCTGACCTTTTATGCTTACACAAGTACAAGTAGACACCACCGCCTGGCATGACGATTTTACTTTTAGTTGCCATCTTTAGGTAAATCTAGTTTAGTTTTATTTCAGTTTTTTAACATTTACACATACAGTTTGTTAAAGTAGAATTACTGCATGTCGTTAACTTGAAATCTTTCTAAAGAAATTAAAGTAGTCCGTATATGTTTCTCTAAGCTTTCAGTTAGTATTAATGCCTGAGATTTGGAAAATCTTTTCTGTGCATTTGGTCACAAATGCCTGGATTCTGATTGGTTGTACATATTGTAACACCGTTCGGATGGTAACCAGTTAAATATCACATTTTATTTTAGATATGGTTTGAGAACGATTAAGGAAATCCAGACTTCTATTTAATAAGTCATAATAAAGTCTTGAACATTCGATGACATCTCTTTATTCGCTGTTCTCATTTTTGTCAGTTTCAATTGAAAGTTTCCTTTTTGAAAAGTAAATAGTTCAGTTATTGAACGGCGTAAATGCAGTTTGCTGATATTTATGTCACCCTATAAATTGTTTAGTAATATCTAACGTACAGTCTGTAAGTCTCTCTCTGTAACCTCGACTTGTTTAACTACAAATGGGTAACACTAGCTCTTACCATATACAGTAACCATGCAATAAGTCTATGTTTTCCTACTGTAGCGTGTGTCAGGGCTTCCTACTGGATATCAACTGTCCACATTGTCTGTAAGTCTCTCTCTGTAACCTCGACTTGTTTAACTACAAATGGGTAACACTAGCTCTTACCATATACAGTAACCATGCAATAAGTCTATGTTTTCCTACTGTAGCGTGTGTCAGGGCTTCCTACTGGATATCAACTGTCCACATTGTAACTGGAACGGTGTTTGTAACACACGGAGTGGATCATGTGTATGTTATGACGGGTTCAAGGGTACCGACTGTAGCACTGACTGCGGGTGTCAAGGTCACGGCATTTGCAAGCAAGGTATAGAAATCTTACATTCGGGGTAACTAGCTTACCAGAAATACAATAGAAAGACATATATTTAGCAAATTCGTTTCAATCATGACTAAAAATTTGCCTTGTTTATCTGTTCACAAAACCAATGAATGGTTTAATATTCAATGAGTAAAAGTAAAATTTTCATAGGATAAAAATGTATTTTCAACAAATGGTCTTAAAAAAGTTTTAACCCATTTGTCTATCAAAATTATTTACATTTTCAAAATGCAAATGATACGATTTTTGGACCACAATTCCGCAAAGACCCCTGTTTAAAGAAATATTCTTGTCGAAATTACTAGTCGAAACCTATTGTAAATTACAAAGCATCCGACTAAACGTACTATTGAATGAGTGTCTCTAAATGAAGAAATATACAACAGAACAAAATCTGTACTTGTATTATTACAGAACGAAATTCTGTATAATATGAGGTTTGAAAATGTTGGTATTTTTAAGACGTTGAGATTTGTTCTGGTGACTAACAATTAATAACACAGTTGATTTCAATTATTTCAGATACCACATGTGAATGTGAAGCAGGATGGAAGTGGTCAGCCTCGCAACATAAATGTGTCTGGGACTGTAGCTGCGCTAGTGGTGGGAATGTTTCACTTAATATTCGTTACACTTTGGACATGGTTTTAAAAAGTAGAGTACATACAGAATAAAATAAAACTGTTTTAAGAAATTGTTCAGTGTTAGAGAGGTGAGGAAAGTGAAAACACATTAAGGCCACACCAATTCGATTAATAGTTCTTCGGATTTTCCGCTTCTTCAAAATCCTAAAGTGATAAAAAAAATAAAAAAATAACCCGCCGCATGTCCGTCAGAAATCAAATTTTATTTTTTGGGCAGCGCAAAAATTCATCGCTAATTTCAGGTGCTTTTGGTTCATTTCAAACACTTCCCATTACAAGCGTCTCAAATTCAAGTGTTCGCGTAACAACTCGATTTCCGATAGTGAACATGGTGGCAATGTGGTTTCGGGAGATCAGCTGTAGATCATTACCTCTATTCACAGACAAGAAAACATAACTCTGTGAAGGATTTGTCAAAATTATGCCCCTTTTTTGATTTGGAAAATACATTGAATATGAGTAAAATTCACTTGTTTACTGAACCCTTTGAACTATTGCTGTGAAACTTGGAATACTTGTTTTAAATCATTACCCCAATCTGTAGGCTATAAAAGGTAACTATGTCAAAAATTTGTTTTTAATTAAGGCCCTTTATCGATTTAGAATCATGGTTAAGATTTTGGCACTAGTTCACTTTTTAACTGAACTGTTAGAGATATTATTAGAAAGTTGAAATATTTGATTACCATCATGATCCCCAAACATAAGCAGGAGCAGGTAACTCTGTGAAAATAATTTTTGATTTGAACTTACAAATTCCTAGTTGAAGCATTGTGTGCAACTGGCACTGTCATGCACATATATCATTAACCACTTGAAGTATTAATTCAAAACTTTGCTGTAGTATTCAGGGTTATCAAACAATTAAGTTTGATAACTCTTGACTTCATATCTTGCTACTTGTGACCCTTGTTTATTCAGATCCTTGTTTTTTTTTACTGTGAACGTTTTGTTTTAGGACAAGCACTACTGACGCTCGTCATATAATTACATACAAAGATAGGATATACGTGATTTATGTAATGGGACCTTTTTAATTTTGAGAAGTAAAAAAGGTCAAAATATCAAATTAAAATGTGCCCGCCGCATGTGAAATTTTGAAAAGTAAATAAAGAATATATAAAAAGTGCTCGCCGCATGTGAAATATCGAAAAGTAAATAAAGAATATTTTAAAAAGTGCCCGCCGCATGTAAAATTTCGAAAAGTAAATAAAGAATATTTTAAAAAAGTACTCGCCGCCTGTGAAATTTTGAGAAGTAAAAAATAAAATAAAAAAAAAAATTTCGCTCGCTCGCCCCATTTTTTTAGAGAAAAAATCCGAAGAACTATTAATCAAATTGGTGTGGCCTAACGAATGTAATATTTGTGGCACTCTTGGCAGACACATACATATATCTCATTTTAATAGAAGTCTTTAAAACCTACAGGGGTAAAGTGTATTGGACCGGGCGTTTGTGGTTGTTCGCATGCGTGTAAATATGGCACGTGCTGGAATGGACAATGTGAATGCTGGGAAGGATATAAGGGGGCAACTTGTAACACCTTTGATAAAAGCATGTACGTTCTTTTTGTTTGTAACGTTCTTAATCGTCGAATATGTGACGTTATGGAGACTTTAAAATATCAAACTCAAATGAATCATTATCCATGATGACCGAATCAATGTTATTATATTTAAACAGACAATTATCTCAGCCAGAACCCACTTCGAACGTATTTCTGTTATGTGTAGAAGCGGACAGTAACCGCATTTTTGTTTAGCTATAGTGCACAAAACGCGATTTGATGCGCAAATTAGATAACAGGTTTTACATTATAATTATAATACAGAATGATGAACAGAAATATATCTGTGGGTATGAATCTTGGAGGACTGTCGTACTGGTCCCCTGAACTCAAGTTCGTCGACGTTGCCAAGCAATCCCAGGAATGGATCACTGAACACCACACTCCGCCCCACGCGTGGGACACACATGAACACGACAGTATCACGTGGCGAGATGACGGCTATCCAGCCAGCCTACCGAGTAAACCACGCCCTTTCATGCTTATATTTAAGCTTTTGATCATTTTACATTCATGTTTTTTTTGTCAGCCCGGATAGCTCAATCGGTAGAGCACGAGACTTGTAATCTCGGGGTAGCGGGTTCGATTCCCGGGGCTGACCAACTAAAATTACTAACAGTCTTTCGGATGAGGCTAAAACCGAGGTTCCATGTATGGGTGCTATACACCTGGCATGCATAAGAACCAGGGGTGTCTCTGGAATCGGGACGCTTTCTGTATCTTGCACTATCCTCCGAAATCTAAAATAACTAACCTCTTCTGGGGGCGTTGGTCATATGGGAAACCGGTACCAACGATAAAGCCCAAATATACGATACGATACATTATTGTTATGAGCGGATCAGTGGTCCATTGGTTAACGCGCTAGACTTGTAATCCAGGGATCGCACGTTCGATCCCCAGCTCTACCACTGACATAACTAATAGTTTTTCGGATGAGACCTAAAACCGAGGTCCGATGTATCGGTGCTGTACAGATGTTTAAGAACCAGGGGGTGTCTTGAACAGGACGCGTTCTGTATCTTGTACTATCCCCCGAAACCTAAAATAACTAAACTATTCTGGGGGCGTTGGTCATATGGTTTATCCGGTACTTACGATAAAAAAACTCTAAAATACAATACAGATTATTGTTTCAGGCACCGCCTTATTCTCGATACCATTAAATTTAGTCTACCGTTCAACAATTTTCAAATCGCACGGTCAGATACTTGGCACATATCACAATACTGTTTTTATTCAGGAAATAAAAAAAAAAGTTTATTATAATAAGCACATGTGTTATCAAACGAAAATAAAGTTAAAACATCACCTTGTGGGGCTATGTATTATCTTTTCATTAAAACTGGTCCAGCTTTTTCCAACTTTAGCAAATTTCTTTCATCAGATCGCATTCACATTTGTTTTTATATCTTAAACGATCGGACTTGCTCAAACGTACATTTTTCAACGTGAATGCCTGTACCAGTAGGTAGTTTTGATATACATTTAGTCTCACTATTTCCACTTCGAAGGCAAACCAATTTTACAGGTTGACATTTTAGAGTCAATCTGATTAAAATCATATCCTCAAAACCGCTACGCTATTTCAGAAGATCGTGAACTTTAGAGTTGTCCGCCTTCTACAAAGTAAAGGTAAAATATCATATCTGTGAAAGGGGTCACACTGAAACGCCAAATTAATTAGGCTAATTTACACTGCTGTATTTTCAGACGACATGCTGGTAGGAAAATTAGTGTTACGTTCCACAGCTGGAACACATGGACCGCAAGGAAACTTTACTCTTCTCTATGATGGCGATGGTGAAATTGGTTTTAGTCTAGTCAAAAACACAGTTCATTACAATGGCAAAGGTACAGTACACAAGTTACATGTATATACGTAGCAAAATCAGTAACTGCGTTAAGACAACAGTAAACAAGAGGGCTAAGCTGTCAGAAAATACTCCACGTAGAATCAGTGTTAATCAAAGCATTTATTTATTAAAACTGTAACGAATTCTGTTGGAGGAAATAATTTGTCAAATTTTGGCAATGAAAGAGCCATAAAATTGAGTCAAACCATTTCAGCTATTAAATAGCCATAACTCCTGAGAGACTGCAGCTATGTAACGGTTATTGAAAGTAGCTGGGATATTGTGCCCATAAACATCCTGGTCAAATTTAGTGAAGTCTGAACGAAAAAGTGTTCGAGTTAAAGAGAGGACAAGGCTAATTTGATCACTTTTGGATAATTGAAGGACCATAATCCAAAAGTGCATGTGGTGATTTGACTGGTTATCGAACTTGATCGAAATATTAATTAGTGGACAAGGTTAATTTGATCAGGTTTGTGTAAATCAAGGCATACAATCCAGAAGTGTCTGATTAGTTATCGAACTTGGCCGTGATATAATGCCCTCAAACATTTTGACCAAGTTTGGTGAAGATCGGATAAACAATGTGTAACTTCGATAGAGGACAAGTCTAATTTGGTCAATATTGGATAATTCAAGGACCACAATCCAGAAGTGATTATGGCGATTTACGTGGTTATCAAACTTGACCAAGATATCATGCCCACATTTTGACAAAGTTTGGTCAAGGTATAATGAAAACTGTTCGACTGAGAGAGCGAACACTGTTCGAAGACGCCGGTCCCCGCCGCCCACCTCCCGTTGCCGCAGATATTCCCATTATTTGTCCCCTCTATGGACGGGCGTATAAAAAGAAGTTAAAAGACTAGACAGTCATACTATCTGGTTTAAACTGTACATGTTTTGTATCACATAACGTATTCAAAAATTACAACACGCAAAAGCCAGTCTTTATTTTTTAAACACGAAATATCGACAGAACCTGAGAGAAAGTTTTCTACAGGTAAGTCTTGAATACTAGTATACAGTTGCTGTTAGCTTTATAAACAAAATATCGTAGACTGGTCCCTTTTTTTAAAAGACTTGTCGTAAAAATACTTTATTACTCAGAACCCAAATGTCAATACTGTTTGTACTTTACGACAGTTTAACATGTTGATTTGTCTTTGTTGGTAGGACGAATGATTGTTGAATTCCACGAAGGCAGTGGCGGAATTTTTGTAAAGATAATGAGGACCAACAGTCAAAATCCCATACACAACATTCGGCTGATCTTACCTGGATTTGAAGACAGGCACGAGTTGTTCCCCTTCTATCCACCATTCCTAGAGAATATCAAACGCTACTCAGAGATCCGGTTTATGGATATGTTACATACGAACGGACATACGGTAATAAAGGCGCATTCAGTGTCATTCATATAGAGTTCAGATTTATTCGTTGTTTTGTACACGATGTGAGATACCCTGTCGGCTCTTTTCAATACTTTGTTTTGGTGTTCGTTTCTGTTTGTAAATTTGCTTTGATGTCACCAGGCCTAGAACAGCGCTTTTCAAGAAAGAAGTTGAACTCAGTCCAAAAGCTATCCATGATTTAAAGTTATGAAAGATACTATTTTTTAATAACCGTTGAAACGTTCGTATTGCCTAGGTAATACTTTCTCGAATAGTCTAGAATACCAAATAATCAGAATAAACTAGTATAGTCATGATTTTCAAAGTTCTTTTAAAATGACATTTAAGTGTAAAAGATTAATTTTTGTTAATAAGGATCTAATATTGCTTATTGCCTGACAGCCCGAACCGACAACGTGGAACGCTCGTAGACTGGAATCTTTCCATACACAGACCGGCTCTGCGGGTTGTGCAATAGAATATATCATTCAGCTAGCAAATATAGTCGGTGCAGACCCCTGGTTCAACCAGCCTCATGCAGCAAACGATGATTTCATCAAACATTTTGCCAATATGACAAAAGATTCGCTCAGGCCAGATGTCAAGGTAACAAATTTTGGTTATTTTACTTAATCAAATGATAGTAGGCTTTGTTATTCCATTGCTGCATTCTGTGAAAAAAGATACATTGCCTCCACTATGTATGACTTGTATGATTTGTACAATTTGTACGACTTGTATCATTTG
Organism: Saxidomus purpurata; assembly: GCA_022818135.1. NCBI lineage: Eukaryota > Metazoa > Mollusca > Bivalvia > Venerida > Veneridae > Saxidomus > Saxidomus purpurata. The sequence goes on from JAFMSR010000006.1 coordinate 1,436,415, forward strand.
TATGATTTTTACAATTTGTATGATTTGTATGACTTGTAGAAGAGAAACCAAATGTTTATATGTACAATAAACAACTGTTTGTACGACTAAAACTAAAATGTACTCGTGTGTTTGGAAAATGGCTGCCTTTCGATGGACTGTACAAACTTGAGAGAAAATGAACCTCCATTTACTTATACCGTTATAACTTATAACTTATTTTCAGTAGAAGATAGTATACCTATATTGAGTATTGTCATGATATTATAGTAGTTTATTCTAAATTTAGTACTGGTATGCTATCGTAAGTAACTGTAGCATAATTATTGCTTACATCACTGAGGTTTTGAGTGTATACCTGTATGTAAATTGAAATAGTTTATCCTAATATCTCGATAATAAGCCGAAGCTTATTTTTTTTTGGGGGGGAAGTAAGGATTTGAAGGCTTATTTTCCAGTTCGGCTTATTTTCAGGACCGACTTATTTTCCAGTTCGGCTTATTTTCAGGACCGACTTATTTTCAAGGTCGGCTTATTTTCAAGATTTCTAAGTATCATTATGATCATTACAATCTGATTCAAGCTTTTGTATCTGTTGTTACAGATATATATTGAGTACTCCAATGAAGTTTGGAATGGTATATTCAGACAGACTGTTTACAGCAAAGAGCAAGGAAAGAAACTCAATCTTGATACACATGACTGGAAGGCAGGATTTAAATATTATAACAAACGATCTGTTGAAGTTGCATATTTATGGAAATCAGTAAGTCGTCTGTTCGGTGACATGTATAGTTTATTTAAGACAATGTGACAGTGACATCACGTGTATACAAAACTTTAACAACCATTGCGGAAAAGAGTAGATCGCGCTTACAAGAAATAGTATATTCTCCAAATATACAATGTATTTACATGATAAATGTATACTCTTCTGCCTGGTCACTGTAGAATTATCCTAGATGTACTGTGTTTATCCTAGATGTACTGTATTTATCCTAGATGTACTGTATTTATCCTAGATGTACTGTAGAATTATCCTAGATGTACTGTGTTTATCCTAGATGTACTGTATTTATCCTAGATGTACTGTATTTATCCTAGATGTACTGCAGAATTATCCTAGATGTAGGACTGTGTTTATCCTAGATGTACTGTAGAATTATCCTAGATGTAGGACTGTATTTATCCTAGATGTACTGTACTGTATTTATCCTAGATGTACTGTATTTATCATAGATGTACTGTAGAATTATCCTAGATGTACTGTGTTTATCCTAGATGTACTGTAGAATTATCCTAGATGTACTGTATTTATCATAGATGTACTGTATTTACTTACCAAACAGAAATGGTTTCATATTTTCAAGTACTTAATAAGAAGTACCCACTTCTAAAACAAATGCAGTGTTTTTTCCTACAAATATTCAGGTATTTGGTGGTGGTTCTGACAGGCTTATTCCAGTCTGGGCGTGGCAGACTGGTTACCATGACTACACTAGGCAAGCCATGGAGGACCTTGGTGCCAGTGTGTCGCATTTTAAGGCTTTGGGAATAACTGGTTATTTTGATTGCGATCATGTTACAAGTCAATCAAAGCACGTGCGTACACCTTGTTAGACAATGTAGCTTTACATGTAAAATAAATATGTACATGTACAATTTTACCCTTGTAAATAAATACGTAATACCTCTCATGTACTAGGGAATAAATCCAAGCAGTGCTCATCAAATCTTCCTAATAAGCCAGTCTGCACAATTACTATTTATTTCCATGTTCTAACCTTAAGCCTTTTAAGATATGTATAATTACAATATGGCTGAATATTTTACTGAATTTGTTTCTTTTCTTGTATTAATTACTAAAATTCATATGCGGTAAACTGCGACTGTAATTTTACAACTTAATATAATGTTTAAATCCCGTATTTGCAGCTGATATTTTTAGTCTCATGTTAACCAAACAAACAGAACTTTGACTTTAGTGTCAGGATATACAGTTAAAGTCTGTCATTAAATACTCCCGCGATCAAATGAAATTTACGTCATTTTTTGTGTTGTTATTTATTACATTTACAGGATATCACACAAATGTCGATGTCTGAAATCAGAGCATTATGTCAGAAGGATCTACCTAACAGTTATGACGACTACCACTATTACATGAACATGTCTAAGGTAGTTACGTGTTTTCTCTTTCCGCGCTAAGCTGGACTGGTCCATCTTTGTATTATGACAGTACCATGAATTGCTCAAATGAGTATACGTACGGACTATAAACTGGCCACACAATAAACAGTGCGAATCAATCTTTGTCCTAAGCATTTCCTACCAGCAGAGGAAAAGTTATGTACAATGCATTTCAACTGAACTGAATTCAATGTAAATGATCAACAGTCTAGTTCATGATAGAAATACGTCTACATGTATATACTACAGTGATGTATGTAATGTATGAATTAGTCATCCTCAAAACTCTAAAAATATGATCTGAACGGTTTAAGTTGCATATATATACATGTGTATATTGGTTTGTAGTGATTTGCCTATTTGAAGAATGGCCACTAAGAATGACGGGTATTTCTCGTCAGTATTACTTTCCGTTCTTTGGTCTGTAACAGTCTCGCATCTCCCCGGCACGACTTGTATCTTTTGTCTGTAACATTCTCGCATCATCTCCCTTCCGTGGCTTGTATCTTTTGTCTGTAACATTCTCGCATCTCCCTGCCACGACATGTATCTTTTGTCTGTAACATTCTCGCATCTCCCTGCCACGGCTTGTATCTTTTGTCTGTAACAGTCTCGCATCTCCCTGCCACGGCTTGTATCTTTTGTCTGTAACATTCTCGCATCTCCCTGCCACGGCTTGTATCTTTTGTCTGTAACATTCTCGCATCTCCCTTCCGCGGCTTGTATCTTTTGTCTGTAACATTCTCGCATCTCCCTTCCGCGACTTGTATCTTTTGTCTGTAACATTCTCGCATCTCCCTGCCATGTCTTGTATCTTTTGTCTGTAACATTCTCGCATCTCCCTGCCACGGCTTGTACCTTTTGTCTGTAACAGTCTCGCATCTCCCTGCCACGGCTTGTATCTTTTGTCAGTAACAGTCTCGCATCTCCCTGCCACGGCTTGTACCTTTTGTCTGTAACAGTCTCGCATCTCCCTGCCACGGCTTGTATCTTTTGTCTGTAACAGTCTCGCATCTCCCTGTCACGGCTTGTATCTTTTGTCTGTAACATTCTCGCATCTCCCTTCCGCGGCTTGTATCTTTTGTCTGTAACATTCTCGCATCTCCCTTCCGTGGCTTGTATCTTTTGTCTGTAACATTCTCGCATCTCCCTGCCACGACATGTATCTTTTGTCTGTAACATTCTCGCATCTCCCTGCCACGGCTTGTATCTTTTGTCTGTAACAGTCTCGCATCTCCCTGCCACGACATGTATCTTTTGTCTGTAACATTCTCGCATCTCCCTGCCACGGCTTGTATCTTTTGTCTGTAACAGTCTCGCATCTCCCTGCCACGGCTTGTATCTTTTGTCTGTAACAGTCTCGCATCTCCCTGCCACGGCTTGTATCTTTTGTCTGTAACATTCTCGCATCTCCCTGCCACGGCTTGTATCTTTTGTCTGTAACATTCTCGCATCTCCCTTCCGCGGCTTGTATCTTTTGTCTGTAACATTCTCGCATCTCCCTTCCGCGACTTGTATCTTTTGTCTGTAACATTCTCGCATCTCCCTGCCATGTCTTGTATCTTTTGTCTGTAACATTCTCGCATCTCCCTGCCACGGCTTGTACCTTTTGTCTGTAACAGTCTCGCATCTCCCTGCCACGGCTTGTATCTTTTGTCAGTAACAGTCTCGCATCTCCCTGCCACGGCTTGTACCTTTTGTCTGTAACAGTCTCGCATCTCCCTGCCACGGCTTGTATCTTTTGTCTGTAACAGTCTCGCATCTCCCTGTCACGGCTTGTATCTTTTGTCTGTAACATTCTCGCATCTCCCTTCCGCGGCTTGTATCTTTTGTCTGTAACATTCTCGCATCTCCCTTCCGTGGCTTGTATCTTTTGTCTGTAACATTCTCGCATCTCCCTGCCACGACATGTATCTTTTGTCTGTAACATTCTCGCATCTCCCTGCCACGGCTTGTATCTTTTGTCTGTAACAGTCTCGCATCTCCCTGCCACGGCTTGTATCTTTTGTCTGTAACATTCTCGCATCTCCCTTCCGCGGCTTGTATCTTTTGTCTGTAACATTCTCGCATCTCCCTTCCGTGGCTTGTATCTCTTGTCTGTAACATTGTCGCATCTCCCTGACACGACATGTATCTTTTGTCTGTAACATTCTCGCATCTCCCTGCCACGGCTTGTATTTTTTGTCTGTAACAGTCTCGGATCTCCCTGCCACGGCTTGTATCTTTTGTCTGTAACAGTCTCGCATCTCCCTGCCACGGCTTGTATCTTTTGTCTGTAACATTTTCGCATCTCCCTTCCACGGCTTGTATTTTTTGTCTGTAACAGTCTCGCATCTCCCTGCCACGGCTTGTATCTTTTGTCTGTAACATTCTCGCATCTCCCTTCCACGGCTTGTATCTTTTGTCTGTAACTTTCTCGCATCCCTTCCACGGCTTGTATCTTTTGTCTGTAACAGTCTCGCATCTTCCTGCCACGGCTTGTATCTTTTGTCTGTAACAGTCTCGCATCTTCCTGCCACGGCTTCTTGAGTAGTTTCCTTAACTTTTTATCTTGTGATCATGTATTCTGTCGTTTCCTTTGGATGAATCCTTTGATTCATTTGGAGTATACCTTTTTTCCTCGGGGACTATTCTTCCCTTTTTATTATACTTCGGTCACTTCATTGGCTTCTTTTGTATCTGAAGATGCACACATCCCTTAACTTGGGATGCATTATTTTATTATCTAAAACATTGTTTTTTGAAATTGTTTAGTGAAGTACTGTCTGAGACCAGCGTACCGATCTTTGTTTTACCGAAATCGCGAATCTAAACCCAGCATTCAGCGTTACAGCTGGGATCTCGAGTTAATTGAATTAAAAAAAAAAAAGAAATATTAAAAAAAAAAAAACGGTTTTGAATGATTATCGTTGGCAGGCTCACAATTTGAAACTTGTGATGTACGAAGGTGGACCTGGACTAGAGAGTTCCAGGAACAACAATGCTACTGATCATGCAATAGCGTTCAACAGACATGATCTGGCGGAGGACGCTACGGCAGATGTTCTAGAAGCCTGGTATGATGTCGTCACGGCGGATCCATATAATACACACCCAGGTAGGTTGTCATTAGCATTATACGAGTTGTAGGTATTAAAAGATGATGACTATAATGGTGTCAATGCTGTTGTTGTTGTTTTTGGTGATGATGATTAGTATAATGATAATAGTGTTGTTTGAAGGCGCCGTGGTGTAGGGGTATGCAGCGTCGGACTGCTAACCTGGAGGTTGTGTGTTCGAAACCTGGCTGTGGCATTTGACGCAACTCCACAATTCATTTCTTCAGCTCGAGTACTGGTCAGCTCGAGTACTGGTCAGAACTCCAGGAAGCAGTCACCTATAGTGGTTAATATAAATTGTAAAATAAATAAGTTTAAACCAATAATCTAGTATTGCTGATGATGTTGATGCTGCTGCTGATGATAATGTTGTTGTTGCTACTGATGACGATGATAGTATCATATTTATTATTTTATTAGACTACAGATTTATTTGTTAGCTACTTCGGAAACCGGTCTGTGCATAATCAAGATATATTTGAAATAGCCATGGTGGCAAAGTGTTAACACGGGAGAAAGCCTGGATCTACATCTGTTGTATTTTTACAGGTGGTCTATTCAACTACTTCGCATCGATCAGTGGGTACTCAAAATACGGGAGTTGGGGAATGATGGAGTATACAGGCCAAGACCCCTACACATCTCCGAAATACAGAGCCGTTCATAGGTATGACATTGTAGTAGAGGTATGACACGGTACGTCATTTAGATAGCGTTGCGGTGACGTGACCACAGTCAGTGTCAGGCAGGCATTACATTCTCAGAGACTATTTTGCCAGCTTTACTGGGCAAGGAAAAATATTGGTTGTAACTATAGCTGAATAAGCGTGTTTACAATACAAATTTGACCATCGTGTTTTCTCACAGTCCAGATCCAACATTACAATGTCAGAAATCATTGTAAGACCTTATATAAAAGAAAAGGTACAGACCGAAAAAGACTGGTTTTTCATTGGTCAGTTTTCAAACTGAAATCACGTTATTAAGCATATCGAAAACAAGAGAATCGAATCTTATCAAAATATATAAAAAATGTAGTATTATGCACAAGTCTTAAAATGATTTAATCATTTTAGATACATTAACCGTCATTTTAACAACCACTACATGGGACCCGCCTGTAGCTTTGTCTCTACTCATAACGTTGTTTACGGTTGTTATAAACAAAACAATCAACAAATGCATTGTGGGAAATCGTCGGATCATGGCGCTCACTGGAAGGTATGATAGAATCTATGTCAGAATGATAAATAAAATATTATATTGAAAGTTAATAATGAAACATGCTTAGACATGTAAACGTTCGCTATTTATAGGAGTGTGCAAGTCATTTTCTAGTAATTTCCTTGCTATTTGCTACACACAGACTCCGATCACGCTTACTAGTTACTATACGCATGCGTATTCAGCAAGAATTGCGAACCCTTCGATATTTGACAAATTACAAAGCCATCGCATTTCTAACTAAATGTAGCCATAATAATTATGTATTTTAGAATTATCCTACTTTGCCTGCAAACACATCTGCGCTAATTTTAGACGGATATGACGTCATCAGTCACATGATCTTTATAAGGAATATTGACGATCTGGCTGTAAATACATACTACTCACTGGACACCACACAACAACAACCACAGTGGAAAAGGTACATGAACAGCTCATTACTCAGTTCTCATTCTGATTAAATCAGCAAAACATTCACACTCCCCTTTGCAAACTAGAGCTTCCCATGCAAGAGGCCAGCAGTATACATTGATTTTCTAAATATGACTTTCATCCCCTCCCAAACATCTCCACCAACCATGTAATTAGTGCCTGGTTACGCATTCCTTACATGAAATAATGAAATACTTTTAATTGCTTGATGTCTTTTCGTCATGTTCACATGTTTTTGGAATTGCAAATCCATTTCAGTTATCAAGTACAAGGTATACAACATGTACAACTACTGATTAAGTATGTAATTAGGTAATCAGTAACCTAGTTGGTGTATTATAACTTTTGTGCGGTTGTAGAGTTTCTAGGAAGTTATTCGGCTTAAATTTGTAATTAGCAGCAAGTATACCTGAAACAGCTTTTGAGGCTTTCTTCGTGTTGACTCTGTAACAATTATCTGATGACAATCGCTATGAAATTGTCTGACATTCTTAGATTTGAAGACTTCCATGTTTACAACAATACCGTATGTTTAAAATGCTTGTCATCCTTTTCAGTCACACCTTCAGTGAATACTTCCGCCAAGTATCTCCCGCTACCGTACATCGCCGAATGCCGACAGGCTCTCACCAGGGCATCAGTACCAGTAATATCTTGTGTAACTGAAATGCTTTTTTTTTCGAGAGTTGTATAAATAATATAAAATTCATTTTCCCCTAACCTTCTTGTCGAGAATACAGTTACAGTGTCAGGGATACAGATTAACTTTTTCCAGCTACTAGCCAACTGGGCTACTAACTTTCAGATTCTGGTAGCCCACTCAAAAATGTAGTAGTCCACCCTCAATGGCGACATAATATAGAGATAAAATAGAGAAGAAAAACATGTTAATATTCAAATAAATATGTCTGGGACATACATATACATATGTGTAATGAATTATGCATGTATCCTCGAAGGAACAGTTTCAGTGACCCTAAGAATACTTCAGGCAGAATTACCAAATCTGTTGTACCTATTTCAATTACCCCTACTTCATTTGTAAACTACAATAGCCGGTATTTTGCATTTGCTCGAAGTTTACTATCACAAACTGAACAAAAAATAATTAATAACCAGCGTGATACTTGTTTATATTGAGATACAAAGCACATTCAATTTAATGGTTACAGTGTATTATGAAGCACAAGGGGTGGAGTTCAAAGAGTGGGCAAAAATGTTGTTTTTTTTTAATATAAATAATGATATTTAGTTGTCTTATATGCAATAAGAATCTGTTTACCATATCTAAAAAAATATGAAGACTTTTGCAAACTTATTTCAAATAAATCATATCTGAAAGTTTGTCACCACTTCTCAGATCGGCCATTTTTCCATTTAAAAGATATAAGCAGATTATTTGCTTTGAATATGTCTTTTATCAAGAAGTTCTTATAGTCTTCCATTAATTTACGATTCTCACTCCAACTGACGTAGCTGCGGGACCGCATTTTCTCATAATTGTAGTCTTTCATGTACTTTCGTTTTTCGGCCGTAGTTTGAAGTTGTTTTTTTTTCAGGGTTCCAAATATCTCCACATCTTGCACTAATTTTAAATTATTTAGCCAGCGCGGGCGAAAATTCATCAAAAGTTTGACAAAATCAAAACACTAAAATTGAAAGGGCCAAATTGAAAACGGAAGGGGAACAACGCCGGTGAGTTAAGAAGCGAAAGAAATGAAAGTAGCGCAAAGAATAATTACGGGAAACGCACGTTTTTGCCGAAAAGTGCAAGTATGCCCGGGACGGATTTTCGATCGCCACCTGGGCGACTGAACTTTCTACTTTTATTAGCCCAGCGCGATTTTTAGTCGCCATGGGCGACTGGGTCCCCGTTAATCTGTATTCCTGGTTACTGCAGTAAGGTCCCATTAGCACTCTAGATGTAATATTACGTGCAGCTCTTATATTACCGACAATAAACATATCCTGAAAAACGTTGAAATCGACCGTTTTAACACATTAAGCGACAGCGATACTTCATTAATTAAGAAATAATATGTATCCATGTTTGGTTTATCGTAGAATAACCCGAGTTTGGAGTTTTATGCGCAAAAATATATCACGAAGGCCGCATATGGTTGGCCATCGCAACCAAAAATAATAATTAAGCCGCGGTAAAAATATTTTAGCTCCGGCATAAATATGATTTTAGCCGCGGCATAAATATTTAAGCTCCGGCATAAATATGATTTAAGGCGCGGTTAAAATATTTTATGTCCGGCATAAATGTTATACATTTCTACCGCGATATAAATAGTTAATATTGAGTAACAACGGCCGACTATGGTTGGCCATCGCCACCAAAAATAATTAATTCAGCCGCGGTAAAAATATTTAAGCTCCGGCATAAATATGATTTTAGCCGCGGCATAAATATGATTTACACCGGAGTTAAAATATTTATTTTTGACAAGGCCGGCTATGGTTGGCCATCGCCACCAAAAATAATTCATTTAGCCGCGGTAAAAGTATCTAAGCTCCGGCATAAATATTTATTTTTGACAAGGCCGGCCACATTATTTCGTTTTTAACCGCGCCTAAAATAAAGTGTAAACATTTCTGTCGGAGCTAAAATCGTTTTTTTACCGGAGCTTAAATATTTTAACCGCGGCTAAAACAATTATTTTTGGTGACGTTGGCCAGCAAAAAATCAGATTTTTGCCGAAGCTGAAAGATTTTAGCCGCGGCTAAAATCATATTTATGCCGGAGCTTAAATATTTTTACCGCGGCTGAATTAATTATTTTTGGTGGCGATGGCAAACCATAGCCGCAGGCCGAAGTGATATATTATTACGCATAAGAACGACAAACGAGGGTTATTCTACCATAAACCAAACTTGGATACTTATTATTTCGATTCTAACACGACTTATTTGAAACAAAATTTGAAGAAAAAGAGAGAACTTTTTTCATTGAACGTATTTATACTTGCGTGTTACGCACCTAGATTTTGCCGTTGAAGTTACCTCCCGCAAACACTGTAAAGATGCTATTTCAATGTGACTTTCATTCATTTCGCGGTGTTTCAGTTTTTTCATCAAAAACCTTAATAATCTAATTTTCAAGTAAATGTAACAGGAATTTCATTGATAGAAGTGGTTCGAATTTTTAGGGTACGCAATAACGATTCATGTTATGAAACATATTAGTTACGTGTATAGATAAATGACGTCACAGTTTCTCTTGACTAATGACGTCACTGTGTAAACAAAAACAATAACAACAAAACAGTAAATAAAGTCAGTGTAAATGGTGTCGTAATATTAATCAAGTTAACTGGATGTGTGACATCCATCGGACCCCTCCCCCCACCCCCCGTTTTGCCCCACGTCATTTACAGTATGCCATGTAAGATTCACTATACGTCGGGTAAATTGAACAGCCAAAACACGATGCGCGTGCAGCGTCGTTCAAGGTCGGTTTATTGCAGAATAACCCAAATAGATTTTGTTCTACATGTAGCCTAGGTTATTCACTGGTCGTGTTAGAACAGAAAGTATCGCGAAAATTCAATTATCTCCAACTTATGACGCCGCGTCACATGCCTAACATAATATTTAAAATCGAATCATGTACATGCTATCGAGTTAATATAGCACATAATATTTTTCAACGATTAAAAAAAAACCCACGAGAAACGATTCCTGGCGGCGCTTTTTTACAAAAAGCGACAACAATAAGAAAGGTAGGCCTATACATCAACATTGTTTTAGACCGAAAAGAAAACAATTGTACCAATAGTCTACCTGTAAATTCTTTATTTTTTTTATATAAAGTGATAACTGGACACTAAATACACCGAACCGCAAAATAAACGCAACACATTTCTTTTTTGAATATGTCCGCCGTAATTATATTTTACTGACGCAAACGTATTTGAATATTATTTATACATGTAAAATATTACTATGCCACTAAAATTTATTGAAATCATCGTACCGTGACACCTGACTGGCACATTAATATAAAAAGCACGTTTTGCACGTGCGCGTTGAAATTAAGTAAATTATTTTTAAAAAATCGATAATTTCTTCACCAGTTACGATTTTACAATTAAAAAACACCCCAAAATATATTTAGCTGACATAAATTGTATTTTTGCAATGCCACGACTTCCGGATAATTTGCGAAATCAGGCTGTCGGGATACACGAGATATTGACAATGTGTGAAAATTGAACTTGTGGGTAATGAACTTTGACATTATGAAATCCGGGTTATCTTTACACAGTATGTAGGTAAGGTACCAATGAAATGAAATAAACTCGTTATTTATCATTTGAATTGTTTATTTTCAAATTATATGTGTTTCCACAACTGTTGCGTTTATTTTGCGGTTCGGTGTAGTTAAAGAGGCACTCCCTAAAACTTTTCATCCTTTAAAGGGACACTCCTTAAACCTGGTATCACTTTAAACAACTTCAAAAGCATAAATAATAGAATATTAGCAAGTATTATAACTTAAAGTGACATTATGCTCATCTTACTGCACAAACTGTATTTTTGTTGACAGTTTTATAAAAGCAATTTTCGGTAGCTGTGCATTTAAATGTGTTAAACTAATGATAATGCCGCATTAATATTTGAAGTTGGTGCTTTAGAAATTAAAGAAATGGACTAATAAAATAATAATTCCTTCCTTGGCAGTGATCTCCCTTGTGTTATTAAAGTCTGCTCCACCTAATTTTGGACCATTAGTTTCTTGTCGCCCTTGCATGTATTTTTGCTCTTTATAGCATATATACATGTATATATCTGGAAATTTAATATCTCCAGGCATGTTTTTTATTTTTCCATTATTTCTTACTTAAACGTAAAAATCCGCATTTTTGTTATTTTCGCCATAGGGCGTAATGCAAAGTGACGTCGCGTTGATTTCCAAGATGGCGGCGTCCATAGCTGACGTTACCAGGGACGTACTCAAAATTACCAACGTCGAAAGAGACAAATTTCTGCTGCGCATATTTAGTATTTGATGTATATGTATATATGCCGACATGAACAAATCCATTTCGGCTGTTTGAAACGATTTCGGCATACCAACTTGCTTTAGATCAGCCGGTACATTTTCGTCATTTTGTACGGGCCCTAAACTGTTAGTTGTCGGCATTAAACATGTGAATCCGACAGGCAATTTTCGGATCATAGAAAAACATAAAATAAAGTATCTATCGTCGAAAAACGGCAAATATCAAATGCTTAGTCACCCACTGATATAGAAAATATATGACATGTAATAAGAACCCCGCACCGGTCGACGAGATTTCAGCTGTTTAAAGAAGGGGGGTTTTCTTTGGGAGTCCACCATAACATTAAGAGATCATGACCATATATTTTCAGAAATGAAAATTATTTATAAAACTATTCTTTTGTGAATAGATCTTTGAAAAAATAGGATGACTCCCTCAACCGCGCGTCCTAGAATAGACACTGCAAGGCTGTCACTCCCGTAAAAGGTAATGTTTCAAGTACATCTATACAGACCACGGACATACAGACGCACGCACACATGTCATATATTATTTTTTACTTAGAATACATTTCTACAACAATAACAAGTCATTTTAAAGCCTTCGCACATATAAAACTGACATTTATATCAGACACATAGATCTATCACTTTTCGCTTAACTCTAAAGTAAAATACCCCACTTTGTTGCGTAATTTGCGACCAAATCTCTCGTCGGATAAGAAATAAAACATACTTAGCCGTTATGTTAAGAGACTTAAGCACATATTAAAATGAATTTGAAATCGATACGTAACTCAAACTGTTGAAGATGAAGACATCCAATGTAGCTCATTTACAGTACTTTTCCAGTTCATGTATTGCGTCCAGACGGAAAAAGCATTTTTCCATGAGAGAACTCAACTGGCTACACTATCTGGCTAGCAGGCATATTTTCTGTAAAAATGGAAAACATTGCCCCTATCCAGATTTCCAGACCCTGACAAAATACATATTATGTGCAAGCGACGATGGGACGATGCGCAGGGACGATCACACAATGCGAAGACGATATTCATATCGCATCGCCCCAACGTGTCTTCGCATCGTATTAACGCCCCTTCGCATCGTGACTAACGGAACGAACAAGTAAGACTTACATGTATATGGCAGCGGGTTTTGTCCACACAGCAATTGATATGGGTATGTACCTACGAATGAGGAAGGCACATGCATATCGAACAGGTGATTCCCTAAAAGCGTGTATTTCGTAAAAGGTGTGTTCCGCACTTGTTGTGCCAGGCTATAGAAAAACGGTATATCAATCTACGACCAAATGCCTATACAGAACTATTAGATTCTTTTGTGTTATTTCAATTTATTTAGCTAGGTACCAGTATGCATAAGGGGATGCGCGCAAATGCACGCTCCCACGTCGGATCCACTCGTGTCGCCTGATTTGTTATTCATACTACGTCATCTAATCAATACGTCACGAGCAAGTTTCGGAGAATTGAAATCTATGTGGGGTTCGTTTTGGGGAGGCTGCGTTTTTGGTACGTGGCATTCCCTGTTTGATATTATTTTTGTTTTTTTGTCGTTTTAATATCAGTAGATCTAGGTCATTACTGTGAAGGAAAATAAAGGATTTAGAATGGATTATGGAGTGTTCAGGGTTCAGGGATATTATTTTTGTTTTTATACTGTGACATGCATGTTGGGCCACTGTTTAAATGAATGTGTGTTTCACTTGCATGTTATGCTACTTCACCTGAAATTCAACAACTGCTTAAGATTTTGCAAAAATGTTTAGTGCTGTCATGAGTAGATCTGAAATGTGTGACGGACTGTCAGTACGACATTAGCCTAATGCAGTACTGCTTAGAGTCATATTTCCGGACGAAAATGACAAATTTTCTAAAGCCACAGGGTTATTATTTAACAAAACTGGACCAAATGTTTACTATACATACCTCATCCCATCCTCCACAAGACTATATTTACGTTTTTGCTTTGCGACAACTTCCGTTATACTAAATGAGGCCCCGACGGGGTATATTTTATGGTATGTTTTTAACCTAAGTACAGGATACATTTCCGGACACTTTGGAATTTAGTTTATTTTGGCGATAAATAATGTCTATATTGTATAGATACACATTCAGCATATGGCAGGTGAAGGTCATGCTATTTTTAGTATCGAAAAATCCCGGATGTGACGTCACACTAAAACCTCCTATAGCGTATTCAGTCTTTTTTAAAGTTAATTATAATTCATAACATTTTCGGTGCAAAAATTGTAAACCTAACTTTAGGAGGTGTGATATGTTCTTTTATTATTAGGTAAATCATCTTATTAGATATTCATCAACTTTTTTTACATTTTAGCGTTACTTTTGTGCTTATATACCTCTTTATTAATAACCATGCATCTGATTGCAATATTGAAATGTCCCCCGAACATTTTATTGAAAAACACGTGAACTTTGGCGTAACTTCTCTGTTACGGAAGAGTAAACGTCAATGGCGTCCAATGTAAACAATGGCGAGTCTCCATAGAAAAATAAAAATCGGCATCTTTACAAAATGACGTGATTGTTTCAAAAACGCTTAAAATTCTCGAGGGTGACTTTTTTGTAGATCACAAAACAGGTAAAATTTATACGAAAACCGCTCAGGATTTTTCAGTTCAGGTCAAAGTTGGGGGTCCAGAGTGGAATGGAACAGACTTTAGTGTTGCTCGGCAGTGGAAGGGAAGCAACTCCGACATGCATTTGTTTATTTCTTAAATTGACTCTCCCAGTCAAAATAGGAAAAGTAATATTTGGAAAGTTATTATTTCGTACTGGTAGCAGGAAAAGTTTGTTGTATTGGGTCAAAAGTTATTATTTCCTCTACCCATTTCAGCTGGAATTTTACTTTAAAAAAATGTGCATAATGTCACTTTAACCTAAAAGTTAAAAGCTATAATACATTCCAGTCATTTAATATCGGTAATATCAACGTTTTAAAATATGTCGCAGTTCCGTAAACCATTCAATAATCTATGTAAAGTTGCTGTTGTAAAATTAATGGCTGGATGGCAATTTATTACAGAAGGTCTCTATATTCATTATGTGTGCTAAAATGAGGCATTTTTTGATATGCTGTTCTTTAAAATTGTGTTCATCATTTATCATTTATCTTATTTTCATTGAACACACTATTTATGTCTGCAAATTTTAATCTGCTAGATGTAGGGAGTGCCCCTCTTAATAATACTTCTTACAAAGCAGAACTATTTTTGTTACAAGATAGGTATGAAAAATAATTATTTCTGTACTATATTTTCTTTAAAAACATTTGTTTTAAAAACACTCGTAATTCATAAAATATTGAAGAAATATACATGAATTTGCATTGGAAAAAGTAATTACTTATTTAAATATTTCCATTCTGTACTTAGTTCAGTGATTAACTTATTTAAAATTCCATCCAGTTTTAGGGTATAACTCTTTATGTTTTATTAAATATGAATATATAAGTTACTAAAATAATATTTTTTTAACATATTATTAGCAAAACTATTTTTACTATCAAATATATTCTGTCGAAAAATTTTAAGTACGCTTTTCTTCACAGCTTTAAGATTAATGTTTTGAAATAGTTTGAAACAAATTTGAAAAGTTGGTCATGAAACAATATTTATCGTGTTACTGAACTTCCTTTTGTTGAACTTGAAAACCTTCACCGGGGATAACTATGTATTTGGCTATTCAATATGAACTTACTTAACGGGAAAAGATATGACTATTCTCTCTAACGACCCTTCTGTAATTCAAATATAAATATTTATTCAAAGCATAACATGTCATTAGATAATCGAGTGGCATGAAAACCCCCAATGCGTTGAAACAAAATATTTGTTTTATCTATTATGTGCTATCTGAAACAGTGTGATCAGGGTTCACTGACTGACATTGACAAAATAACAACTTGAGATATTATTCTAAAATTCGTTATCAATTTTTTTGAAGTAATAAGTTTTCAGTCGCAGTCATTTTAAAATAATTAATGATACTAGTTGAAAAATGGAGCAGTCCATGTCAGAAATTTAGCGGGGTTGGCGTTACAATCCCCGACGAGTTTAGTTTATACTAATTTATTTTAGCTCGATTGTGAAGAAAACTTGTAGCTTATCGAGTCACTCTCGAGTCCGTTCCTGGAAAAACCAGTACTGGTGTCATATGAGGAAGTACGGTCGTGACCCCAGTGGGGATCGAACCCGCAACCTCCGGGATGAGCGGCCGACACCCGACGAGTGTGTGATCATGTAGCAAATAGATTTACATTTACACTAGTAAATTTCTATAACGGACATTCGAGCAATTTCATAGGGGTGCTCACTAAATGTGAAAATGTAAAGGCTGCTCATGATCTGCACTGGTAACTATAACAGTGCCACTTGCATCCGGCAGAGTAAGGGACAATTTAATATTAGCATTTTGTTGCAGTGCAAGTTTATTTACTTGTAGTAAAAGCCAAATATAAATCGTGAATTATCTCTCATACTTTTCGATCCTTTGAAACTGTTATTACTAAAATTTTGGCTCCAGGGTAATGGTATAAAGATGGTCTAGAAAGTAGCGTCAAATTCAAGACATTCGCTGTGAGGTCATATTGTAAATTGTTGCGTTAGGTTTTATATAAATTGTGTAAGAACTGGGGCATGGATTTCGCTTACCGTAATTTGAGCGAACAGTTCTTCAGTAAACCACGGTCCTTACCCTATTTCACAATTGTTTCTTTTCTGTTGGTATCGGATAATCCGTATGACCAACGCGGCCTGCAGAAAAGGTTGTGTATTTTGGATGATAGCACACGGTTCAGAAGGTGCCTCGGTGTCAAGGACATCCCAGGTTCTTTAACCTACCGATGTATAACACCGATACATTTGATCTCTGTGCAAGACCAAAAATGTCTAAAACAAAATTATGTCAGTCTTTAAGAGAATGTTTTATTGACGTTTGGGGCAAATAAGATAGTTATAATAACATACACTATACAAAATACATTACAGTAGGGAGATAACTGATGTGTTTTATTTAAAGTTTATACAAAAGTTCAAATTACTCGGATGTTTCATTTTCCTTTCTTGGTGAACAAGAGATGCAGCCAAGCAGGACGATATGCTTCTCAAACTTCATCGTCATCGATATCTGAAAAAGGCGTACAGTTTACATGTACATATGGCAAAACAATCGCGACTGCCTATTCACAATGGGTTGCTATTGGGATCATTCTCTCAAACTTATATCCAGCAAAATCTAGAAATAGTTCAACCCATTTGAGACTTTAATATCTGGTAGACACAGTCATATATATAAATAATTTATTACCCTTCCACGAAATTTCCAGCCGTTTGATTGGTCACTGACACGTAAATAAATATTGATCTTCTTACGTTAAGCCGTTAAATGAATTAAAAATTAACGGAATCATTCAAAATTTAAGAAAGGGAAGGGTAATAAAATTGTTATTTGTTTTTTGACGTGGTATATGTAGAGGTTATTATACGGGACAGGTGTGCCTTAAGGCGATATTGGCACACTTGGTGAGATATTCGCGCTCGTGAAAATATTACAATTGTATCACTTCTCGGTGAGATATATTCCATATCCACTCAAAACAAACAAATATCCTCTATTTATTTTATGTTTTCCAGTGAATTACAGAGTTTTATCAGTGAAATAAAAGTGAGAATCCACAGTTTTGTAACAGTGGATTACCATTTTTATTTTCACTGTTTTTGAAATCTTTAGCCCGGATTTACGTCAAAAAGTATAGCGAGATTAATGCTGGAGACCATGCGACGATGACGTCGTTAAAATGACGTCATTTGTGCTATGTTTTCTGATGACGTTTCCCGCGATTTTCGATGTTTTATAGAAACAAACTCAATAAAAGTAGAGTTTAACCATAAAATAAACAGAACAATTGTTGGTATCGGTGTAATATCACGTTTATACTAATTTATTTATTCTCAATTGCGAAACAAGTTCTTACAACTTATATTAATCGCTCTCGAGACTCATTCCAGATGGAATCAACCTCGAAGAGAGAGAGGCAATGTGGAATTATTTGTGTCTTGCCTAAGGACACTACCGACATGGCGATGATCGAACCCGGGGCCCTTCGAACCTGAGGCGAACGCGCTGCTACCATTGCGCTACGGCGGCTCCACACTCGTGAACACCAAAAGTAGTTATTTTCACTCATGGCTGCGCCACTCGTGAAAATATCACATTTGCTGCCCACTCGGTGAAATTATAACGTGATATTACACCAATACCCCGATCCGGTATGCAAGAATATAAAAATCTGTTACCCGGATTAACGTAAAAAAGTACACCGAGCGTAAAGAATGCTGGAAACCATACGACGATGACACCGTTAAAATGACGTCATGTTTGCTATGCTTTCTGATGACGTTCCCGCGATTTTCGACATTCTATTGAAATAAACTAAACAAAAGTAGAGTTTAAGAAATAAAACAAAGAGAAAAATTGTTGATACATTGTATCGATCTAAAATCATGATAATTTCACTCGTGAACCCCAAAAGTAGTTATTTTCACTTGTTGCTGCGCCACTTTTGGTGCCCACTCGGTGAAATTTTAACGCGATATTACACCAAAACCAACAATTATCCTCTTTATATTACACCGAAACCAACACTTTTCATCTATATATAATGTGAATGTATTAATTGTTAACTTTAAATATGTATAGCTACTCACCATATATAACCTTCCAGTGAAATTAGAATGTGACAACTTTTGGCAGGATCTTTGCTGTGATAGCGGCTAGAACAGCTGGAATCATAACTGCATATAGATGACCTGGAAACAGATATAAGATTCTTGCATAAAAATGGGTTGAAAGTAATTACCCACAATAATAACATAAAAAATTAGCGACTCTGGTATACCTGACAGCCGGGCATTAATTCTTCATTTTTAGGAACACCCGACGTTAGGTACGGGAAAAAAGGAAAAATCATCTACTCCGATTAACGTCAAAAAGTAATCCGAACGTAACGAATGCAGGAAACCATACGACGATGACGTCGTTAAAATGACGCTATAAGTACTATGCTTTCTTGTGACGTTTCCCACGATTTTCGACAGTTTTTAAAACAAGCACTCATGAACACGAAAATGTAATTAATTTCACGCGTGAAACTATCACATTTGGTGCCATCTTGGTGAAGGTATTACGTGATACTACACCGAAACCAACAATTATCATCTATTCTAATTTATCAAAAGACAGTAGCCTAATATTCTCTATAAATTATGTGTTTCCGTGATTTATCTAAATATAACGATGGGTTACATATATATCGAGATAAACTTATTGTTCATTCAGTGAAAATCAAAAATCGAAAATCTTGTACCCGGATTAACGTCAAAAGTAACGAGCAAGAACCGGAAACCATACGACGATGACGTCGTTAAAATGATACATGTATGCTTTCTGGTGATGTTTCCCGCGATTTGCGAAATTTTATTGAAACAAACTTAGTCTTACAAAAGTAGATTTTGAAACATATGATGTAATATTGCGTTATTTTCACTCCTCGTGCAAATATCACACTTTGTGTCCACTCGGTGAAATTATAACGCGATATTCTGACACCGAAACAAAAAACTATTTTTTATATCATTTTCGCTTTGAATCAACCAGAAAGGTGATTCACATTTTGCAATGTTGTTTGTTTATGCACGGAAGATACTAGATAACATCATCTAAAGCGCGTTATGTTGGCGTTACGCCATTTTTGACACACATTAACGTTTATATGTTTTAAATGACATTCTGTAAAAGCATATAATAAAAGGAATACTATAATAGTCGCTTGATCTACAGGTGTATATTTTTGTTGGCTGCATGGTTCCAGATATTGAAAACGCCTACAAGAGAGATTCGAACTTTTGAAAATTTCGGCAAATTTAGTTTCAACTCAACGCTTCATCATCTTTCATCTTTCCTATAATTTATGTGGAATCTATCTATAATACATACACGTTTCTAATAGTCTTTCTAAAACTGAAAAGCTATTTTCTAACCTGCCGACGAATCTGCAGCTGTTGTCGTTGTCGGGGCTGCTGTTGTTGTAGTTGTATTTTGCGCCTGGACTGTTACCAGCAAAGCCAGAAACAACATTACTAATAGTGTCTTCAACTTTAAACACAAGAAAATGCACAAAGTTCAAATTTGTCATCCTATATAACTTACTACCTAGTACTACATCAACTTCTTCTACTGTTGCTGCTGATACTCACTACTGCTGCTGTTGTTGTTATTGTTCCTGCTACAGTTTTGAATGGCATCATATCATTTTCACAGCCCCAATTTTTATACGCCGTTGTCATAAAATTAATTGCCACCATGTATAGAGCGCATCGCATATAACACAACTGTAAACGTGATGTGCTGATTTTCAACGTATGAAACACACGATGTTTTTGTGGTTATTGACTGCTATTGATGCTACTACAGCTGCTGCCCTTGCCTCCTCCTCCTCCTCCTACTACTACTGCTGCTTATGTAACTGGTGCCGTTGCCACAACTACGGCTACTGCTGCTGCTGTAACTGGTGCCGTTACCACTACTACGGCTACTGCTGCAGATGTAACTGGTGCCGTTACAACTACTACGGCTACTGCTGCTGATGTAACTGGTGCCGTTACCACTACTACGGCTACTGCTGCAGATGTAACTGGTGCCGTTACAACTACTACGGCTAATGCTGCTGATGTAACTGGTGCCGTTACAACTACTACGGCTACTGCTGCTGATGTAACTGGTGCCGTTACCACTACTACGGCTACTGCTGCAGCTGTAACTGGTGCCGTTACCACTACTACGGCTACTGCTGCTGCTGTAACTGGTGCCGTTACCACTACTACGG
Source organism: Saxidomus purpurata (assembly GCA_022818135.1). Lineage (NCBI taxonomy): Eukaryota > Metazoa > Mollusca > Bivalvia > Venerida > Veneridae > Saxidomus > Saxidomus purpurata. Next base: position 1,457,286 of record JAFMSR010000006.1, read on the forward strand.
CTACTGCTGCTGATGTAACTGGTGCCGTTACCACTACTACTACTGCTGCTGATGTAACTGGTGTCGTTACCACTACTACGGCTACTGCTGCAGATGTAACTGGTGCCGTTACAACTACTACGGCTAATGCTGCTGATGTAACTGGTGCCGTTACAACTACTACGGCTACTGCTGCTGATGTAACTGGTGCCGTTACCACTACTACGGCTACTGCTGCTGATGTAACTGGTGCCGTTGCCACTACTACGGCTACTGCTGCTGATGTAACTGGTGCCGTTACCACTACTACTACTGCTGCTGATGTAACTGGTGCCGTTACCACTACTACGGCTACTGCTGCTGATGTAACTGGTGCCGTTACCACTACTACGGCTACTGCTGCTGATGTAACTGGTGCCGTTACCACTACTACGGCTACTGCTGCTGATGTAACTGGTACCGTTACCACTACTACGGCAACTGCTGCTGATGTAACTGGTGCCTTTACCACTACTACGGCTACTGCTGCTGATGTAACTGGTACCGTTACCACTACTACGGCTACTGCTGCTGATGTAACTGGTACCGTTACCACTACTACGGCTACTGCTGCTGATGTAACTGGTGCCGTTACCACTACTGCTGCTGATGTAACTGGTACCGTTACCACTACTACGGCTATTGCTGCTGATGTAACTGGTGCCGTTACCACTACTGCTGCTGATGTAACTGGTGCCGTTTACACTACTACGGCTACTGCTGCTGATGTAACTGGTACCGTTACCACTACTACGGCTACTGCTGGTGATGTAACTGCTGCCGTTACCACTACTACTACTGCTGCTGATGTAACTGGTGCCGTTGCCACAACTACGGCTACTGCTGCTGATGTAACTGGGGCCGTTGCCACAACTACGGCTACTGCTGATGATGTAACTGGTTCCGTTGCCACAACTACGGCTACTGCTGCTGATGTAACTGGTGCCGTTGCCACAACTACGGCTACTGCTGCTGATGTAACTGGGGCCGTTGCCACAACTACGGCTACTGCTGATGATGTAACTGGTTCCGTTGCCACAACTACGGCTACTGCTGCTGATGTAACTGGTGCCGTTGCCACAACTACGGCTACTGCTGCTGATGTAACTGGTGCCGTTGCCACAACTACGGCTACTGCTGCTGATGTAACTGGTACCGTTACCACTACTACGGCTACTGCTGCTGATGTAACTGGTACCGTTACCACTACTACGGCTACTGCTGCTGATGTAACTGGTACCGTTGCCACAACTACGGCTACTGCTGCTGATGTAACTGGTACCGTTACCACTACTACGGCTACTGCTGCTGATGTAACTGGTACCGTTACCACTACTACGGCTACTGCTGCTGATGTAACTGGTGCCGTTACCACTACTACGGCTACTGCTGCTGATGTAACTGGTGCCGTTACCACTACTACGGCTACTGCTGCTGATGTAACTGGTGCCGTTACCACTACTGCTGCTGATGTAACTGGTGCCGTTACCACTACTGCTGCTGATGTAACTGGTGCCGTTACCACTACTGCTGCTGATGTAACTGGTGCCGTTACCACTACTGCTGCTGATGTAACTGCTGCCGTTTACACTACTACGGCTACTGCTGCTGATGTAACTGGTGCCGTTACCACTACTACGGCTACTGCTGGTGATGTAACTGCTGCCGTTACCACTACTACTACTGCTGATGTAACTGGTGCCGTTGCCACAACTACGGCTACTGCTGCTGATGTAACTGGTGCCGTTGCCACAACTACGGCTACTGCTGATGATGTAACTGGTGCCGTTGCCACAACTACGGCTACATCTGCTGATGTAACTGGTGCCGTTGCCACAACTACGGCTACTGCTGCTGATGTAACTGGTGCCGTTACCACTACTACAGCTACTGCTGGTGATGTAACTGGTGCCGTTACCACTACTACTTCTGCTGCTGATGTAACTGGTGTCGTTACCACTACTACGGCTACTGCTGCTGATGTAACTGGTGCCGTTGCCACTACTACGGCTACTGCTGGTGATGTTACTGGTGTCGTTACCACTACTACGGCTACTGCTGATGATGTTACTGGTGTCGTTACCACTACTACGGCTACTGCTGATGATGTTACTGGTGTCGTTACCACTACTACGGCTACTGCTGATGATGTTACTGGTGTCGTTACCACTACTACAGCTACTGCTGGTGATGTAACTGGTGCCGTTACCACTACTACTTCTGCTGCTGATGTAACTGGTGTCGTTACCACTACTACGGCTACTGCTGCTGATGTAACTGGTGCCGTTGCCACTACTACGGCTACTGCTGGTGATGTTACTGGTGCCGTTACCACTACTACGGCTACTGCTGATGATGTTACTGGTGTCGTTACCACTACTACGGCTACTGCTGATGATGTAACTGGTGCCGTTGCCACTACTACGGCTACTGCTGGTGATGTTACTGGTGCCGTTGCCACAACTACGGCTACTGCTGGTGATGTTACTGGTGCCGTTGCCACTACTACGGCTACTGCTGGTGATGTTACTGGTGCCGTTGCCACTACTACGGCTACTGCTGGTGATGTTACTGGTGCCGTTACCACTACTACGGCTACTGCTGGTGATGTTACTGGTGCCGTTACCACTACTACGGCTACTGCTGATGATGTTACTGGTGCCGTTACCACTACTACGGCTACTGCTGATGATGTTACTGGTGCCGTTACCACTACTACGGCTACTGCTGGTGATGTTACTGGTGCCGTTGCCACTACTACGGCTACTGCTGATGATGTTACTGGTGCCGTTACCACTACTACGGCTACTGCTGGTGATGTTACTGGTGCCGTTACCACTACTACGGCTACTGCTGATGATGTTACTGGTGCCGTTACCACTACTACGGCTACTGCTGATGATGTTACTGGTGCCGTTACCACTACTACGGCTACTGCTGGTGATGTTACTGGTGCCGTTGCCACTACTACGGCTACTGCTGGTGATGTTACTGGTGCCGTTGCCACTACTACGGCTACTGCTGATGATGTTACTGGTGCCGTTGCCACTACTACGGCTACTGCTGGTGATGTTACTGGTGCCGTTACCACTACTACGGCTACTGCTGGTGATGTTACTGGTGCCGTTGCCACTACTACGGCTACTGCTGGTGATGTTACTGGTGCCGTTACCACTACTACGGCTACTGCTGGTGATGTTACTGGTGCCGTTGCCACTACTACGGCTACTGCTGGTGATGTTACTGGTGCCGTTGCCACTACTACGGCTACTGCTGGTGATGTTACTGGTGCCGTTGCCACTACTACGGCTACTGCTGGTGATGTTACTGGTGCCGTTGCCACTACTAGGCTACTGCTGGTGATGTTACTGGTGCCGTTGCCACTACTACGGCTACTGCTGGTGATGTTACTGGTGCCGTTGCCACTACTACGGCTACTGCTGGTGATGTTACTGGTGCCGTTGCCACTACTACGGCTACTGCTGGTGATGTTACTGGTGCCGTTGCCACTACTACGGCTACTGCTGGTGATGTTACTGGTGCCGTTACCACTACTACAGCTACTGCTGATGATGTTACTGGTGCCGTTACCACTACTACGGCTACTGCTGATGTTACTGGTGCCGTTGCCACAACTACGGCTACTGCTGATGTTACTGGTGCCGTTGCCACTACTACGGCTACTGCTGATGTTACTGGTGCCGTTGCCACAACTACGGCTACTGCTGATGTTACTGGTGCCGTTGCCACTACTACGGCTACTGATGATGTTACTGGTGCCGTTACCACTACTACGGCTACTGCTGCTGATGTAACTGGTGCCGTTACCACTACTACGGCTACTGCTGATGATGTTACTGGTGCCGTTACCACTACTACGGCTACTGCTGATGTAACTGGTGCCGTTACCACTACTACGGCTACTGCTGATGATGTTACTGGTGCCGTTACCACTACTACGGCTACTGCTGGTGATGTTACTGGTGCCGTTACCACTACTACGGCTACTGCTGATGATGTTACTGGTGCCGTTACCACTACTACGGCTACTGCTGGTGATGTTACTGGTGCCGTAAGCGAAGGGTCTTGTAGCTTGGCGTCCCGGTCAGGATGCACACTTTTGCTCACCGGGTGACAATTGTCGCCTTCTGATTACATAAAAAGTCGACAGGATTTTTTACTATAAAATCTTGTTACCAATCGCTTTAATATACTCAAAATTTCGCCGATAATCTGTTTTAAAGATAATTCAAGTTTAGTTATTCATTAATATATATTAAACATTTTCAACAATGATTGCATTCATTTAGAATGCTTATATCATGGCTACTGCACATAACTATATACGTTATAATTTGCGCTGTGTATGGGGGTGGAGCTTAAAACTATGATCAATCTACAATAGACAGCATGATATATCTACAACATAGAACAGTTAAAACGGCGCTACAGAGCAAAAGTGCCATAGAACAGTAACAACGGCGCTATAGAGCAAATGTGTACTGTTTACTCGAATAATGACGTCATTTCTCGGAGGCTACGACAATTGATTAAAACAATAGATTAACATAAATATTAATTAAAGTGATATTACGCTGAAAGTGACCATGTCTTTAAGATATACATTAATCACTAATTTATTCCAATTGAAAAATGAAAATTTCCAAACCATTTAGAGTAACAACCAAACTACATTTATGTGAATTTGTTTCACATTTATTCCCATTGAATATAGAGAAAATCACTGAACATCGTTTTGACTTACCTAGTAAAAAATTGGGAATACAGCATTTCTGTTAGGTTTAATTTCTGAATTTAGAAATTTTGATGGGTAATATAATTTTAATATTAATTTCATCACTTACCATGATCTTCATTCCGAACCACAGAATATAAAGCACGAAATGTTCTAAAATAGGTGGACATACGATTTCTGAAAAAAGGAAAACCACTCATCCCTTTTAAATACTTCTTAATGCGATTGTCTTCGATAAGGCCAATAGAAGAAACAATGTGATTTCGGTTACATGCCCCGAATACTAACGTTAGTGTTTATCCGTGCATGTTTTATGCAAAATAGAAAACCTCCAGTAGCAGCGCTTCCGTCGATGTTTCTGTTTTCCATAGAACAGTTAAGATAAACATTAACTCTCAGTAGTTTCGGCATTAAAACATTTACGGTCCGCAAGAAAACACTTAACCGTTTTTTTATGGTTTGGCCTAACGACCAGCATATCTCGTAAACAAACAGTCAGTCATTTTGTGACAAAGGTAAGTGTGTAACAGTAGAAACATATCTTGTCTATTTACTCAGTGGTTTATAAAATTAATACCTTAAGAAAGAAATAATTTGACCCATAATATATTATCTCTTCAAGTAAAGACATACTCTAAAAATATTAATGTAATATATGTGTACTTTCGTTTTTATTGTCATTAAATAATTATAAAAGAAGTACCACTGTCGAATTTTATGTTACACTATTTATATCATGCAATACGTCTTTTGAACGTAGGAATCCAGCTATATTGCATTTTAAAATTTTAAATTAAATCTAAATAAACCACTGAAGAATTTTGTGGGCCAAACCATGCAGCTCTTCCACTAAGAAAATCCACTAGAGATGTAACATAAAATTTATACATATTCAGTAAAACAGACAAATAAACAACAAAAACACGTGAGTGGTTATTTCATTTTTCTTGTCATTAAATTATTAACTTTCTGATCATTAAGAATAATGCGTTTTATCGAGATACTTAATGGTTTTAGAAATTATATAGTTTATAAAGTGATTCTTAAAACAATCAAAGTGCCTTAAGGTCGAAAAGGTTTTTTACATAAAGGGCGATAATTCAAAAATAAAATCCGAAGTTGCAGTTTTTGGTACTCTTCTCAATGTCTTCTATCATTCTGTGAAGTTTCAACTCAATCCCTTTAATATTATTGAAGTACCCACTCATTTAATGACTAGTTGGTACTTCAGTAGTACTGTACAATACTGTGGTGGTCTGTAGTACTGTACAATACTGTAGTGCTCTGTAGTACTGTACAATACTGTGGTAGTCTGTAGTACTGTACAATACTGTGGTAGTCTGTAGTACTGTACAATACTGTGGTGCTCTGTAGTGCTGTACAATACTGTGGTAGTCTGTAGTGCTGTACAATACTGTGGTAGTCTGTAGTACTGTACAATACTGTGGTGCTCTGTAGTGCTGTACAATACTGTGGTAGTCTGTAGTGCTGTACAATACTGTGGTAGTCTGTAGTACTGTACAATACTGTGGTAGTCTGTAGTACTGTACAATACTGTGGTAGTCTGTAGTACTGTACAATACTGTGGTGCTCTGTAGTGCTGTACAATACTGTGGTGGTCTGTAGTGCTGTACAATACTGTGGTGCTCTGTAGTACTGTACAATACTGTGGTAGTCTGTAGTACTGTACAATACTGTGGTGCTCTGTAGTGCTGTACAATACTGTGGTGCTCTGTAGTACTGTACAATACTGTGGTAGTCTGTAGTGCTGTACAATACTGTGGTGCTCTGTAGTGCTGTACAATACTGTGGTGCTCTGTAGTACTGTACACTACTGTGGTGGTCTGTAGTGCTGTACAATACTGTGGTAGTCTGTAGTACTGTACAATACTGTGGTGCTCTGTAGTACTGTACAATACTGTGGTAGTCTGTAGTGCTGTACAATACTGTGGTGCTCTGTAGTGCTGTACAATACTGTGGTGGTCTGTAGTACTGTACACTACTGTGGTGGTCTGTAGTGCTGTACAATACTGTGGTAGTCTGTAGTACTGTACAATACTGTGGTGGTCTGTAGTGCTGTACAATACTGTGGTGGTCTGTAGTGCTGTACAATACTGTGGTAGTCTGTAGTACTGTACAATACTGTGGTGCTCTGTAGTGCTGTACAATACTGTGGTAGTCTGTAGTACTGTACAATACTGTGGTGCTCTGTAGTGCTGTACAATACTGTGGTGCTCTGTAGTACTGTACAATACTGTGGTAGTCTGTAGTACTGTACAATACTGTGGTAGTCTGTAGTACTGTACAATACTGTAGTGCTCTGTAGTACTGTACACTACTGTGGTGGTCTGTAGTGCTGTACAATACTGTGGTGCTCTGTAGTACTGTACACTACTGTGGTGGTCTGTAGTGCTGTACAATACTGTGGTAGTCTGTAGTACTGTACAATACTGTGGTGCTCTGTAGTGCTGTACAATACTGTGGTAGTCTGTAGTACTGTACATTACTGTGGTGGTCTGTAGTACTGTACACTACTGTGGTGGTCTGTAGTGCTGTACAATACTGTGGTGGTCTGTAGTACTGTACAATACTGTGGTGCTCTGTAGTGCTATACAATACTGTGGTAGTCTGTAGTACTGTACATTACTGTGGTGGTCTGTAGTGCTGTACAATACTGTGGTGGTCTGTAGTACTGTACATTACTGTGGTGGTCTGTAGTGCTGTACAATACTGTGGTGGTCTGTAGTGCTGTACAATACTGTGGTGGTCTGTAGTGCTGTACAATACTGTGGTAGTCTGTAGTACTGTACATTACTGTGGTGGTCTGTAGTGCTGTACAATACTGTGGTGGTCTGTAGTACTGTACATTACTGTGGTGGTCTGTAGTACTGTACAATACTGTGGTGCTCTGTAGTGCTATACAATACTGTGGTGGTCTGTAGTACTGTACACTACTGTGGTGGTCTGTAGTGCTGTACAATACTGTGGTGGTCTGTAGTACTGTACAATACTGTGGTGCTCTGTAGTGCTGTACAATACTGTGGTAGTCTGTAGTGCTGTACAATACTGTGGTGGTCTGTAGTACTGTACACTACTGTGGTGGTCTGTAGTGCTGTACAATACTGTGGTGGTCTGTAGTACTGTACAATACTGTGGTGCTCTGTAGTGCTATACAATACTGTGGTAGTCTGTAGTACTGTACACTACTGTGGTGGTTTGTAGTACACTACAATACATTAGTGGTCTGTAGTATTGTACAATACTATGATGGTCTGTAGTACTGTACAATACTGTGGCGGTCTGTAGTACTGTACACTACTGTAGTGCTCTGTAGTACTGTACACTACTGTGGTGCTCTGTAGTGCTGTACAATACTGTGGTGGTCTGTAGTACTGTACACTATTGTGGTGCTCTGTAGTACTGTACACTACTGTGGTGGTCTGTAGTGCTGTACAATACTGTGGTGGTCTGTAGTACTGTACACTATTGTGGTGCTCTGTAGTACTGTACACTATTGTGGTGCTCTGTAGTGCTGTACAATACTGTGGTGGTCTGTAGTACTGTACACTATTGTGGTGCTCTGTAGTACTGTACACTATTGTGGTGCTCTGTAGTGCTGTACAATACTGTGGTGGTCTGTAGTACTGTACACTATTGTGGTGCTCTGTAGTACTGTACACTACTGTGGTGGTCTGTAGTGCTGTACAATACTGTGGTGGTCTGTAGTACTGTACAATACTGTGGTGCTCTGTAGTGCTATACAATACTGTGGTAGTCTGTAGTACTGTACACTACTGTGGTGGTTTGTAGTACACTACAATACATTAGTGGTCTGTAGTATTGTACAATACTATGATGGTCTGTAGTACTGTACAATACTGTGGCGGTCTGTAGTACTGTACACTACTGTAGTGCTCTGTAGTACTATACAATACTGTGGTGGTCTGTAGTACTGTACACTACTGTGGTGTTTTGTAGTACTGTACAGTACTGTGGTGCTCTGTAGTAATGTACAGTACTGTGGTGCTCTGTAGTACTGTACACTACTGTGGTGCTTTGTAGTACTGTATACTACTGTGTTGCTCTTTAGTAATGTACAATACTGTGGTGCTCTGTAGTACTGTACACCACTGTGGTTAATACTGTACAATACTGTGGAGCTTTGTAGTACTGTACATTACTGTGGTGCTTTGTAGTACTGTACAATACTGTGGTAGTCTATAGTACTGTACACCACTGTGGTGCTTTGTAGTTCTGTACAATACTGTGGAGCTCTGTAGTACTGTACAATACTGTGGCGGTCTGTAGTACTGTACAATACTGTGGCGGTCTGTAGTACTGTACAATACTATGGTGGTCTGTAGTACTGTACATTACTGTGGTGTTCTGTAGGACTGTACATTACTGTGGGGTTCTGTAGTACTGTACAATACTGTGGTGATCTGTAGTACTGTACATTACTGCGGTGGTATGTAGTACTGTACACCACTGTGGTGGTCTGTAGTACTGTAAGTACTGAAGTGTTCTAAAGATTGCAGTGTTGCATAGAACAGAATAGTAAGTTTATATAGTAAAGTAGTTTTTTATAGTACTGTATAGTACTCTACTCTTTAGTACTGTGGTACTCTATGGTACTGTGGTGCTCTACTGCAGAGCTGTGTGGTGCAGTACTTTTATTTTAATTTAGTATAGTGTTGTAGTTCTGCGCAGTACCTTATAGAACTGCCGTACTGTATGATACTGTAGTTCTGTGTAGTACCACATCAGTTCAGCCTTTGAAGCCTGTATTTAATATTACACACAATAAAAAAATAAAAAAATAAAACTGTTTTGATTGCTAAATGTGACTTTTAGTTAAGGGACTCAATGCCTGTCCAAATTATCAGCATTCATTTTTGTGTCGCCCTTTAGGAGAAAAGGCGATACATAGGAATCTCTTTGCCCGTCGGTCCGTCAGTCCGTCCGTCACAAAAACTTTATGTTGGCTATAACTTTGCCATTTATTAAGATTTGTTCATCAAACTTTCAAATTGCATTGCCTGTGACAAAAGGGTCATGATACCTCCACAGTTTGTTGGTCAAAGTCATATTTGACAGAGTTATGCCCGTTTTTGTACTTCGACTTTGTCACGTAATCATTAGTTATTCAGACAAAGTATAAAAGGGCGACACAAGTGTTCTTCTGAACACCCATCTAATGATTCAGGTCATTCTTACTGTAAGTGACTCCTATCGTCTCTGTGCCACTATTTTTGATGAGAAAATGTATTGCACAACAGTTCTTGGGTGACAGGCATAACGTACCATTGCGGCTGTGAGTTAAATAACAAACAGATATCCCTGTGGAAATTGTGGACTGCATTGATGACAAAGACACAAGGTGACCGGTGGTTCAATTGGATATAAACAAAAATTGTGGACCGCTTGCCTGAACCCGACCTACCAGATAAATAATCAACCTGATTTTTGTCCAAGGTGTCCCCATAACTTTGACACCATAATGTGATACACTACTGTCTGTAACATAATTAACAACAACCAAGCAAATCTAATGCTGAATGTGAATGATCAGCCTAAATAAATCTACAAACCCCGTTCTCTTTAAGACAAGTTATACAATTATATAAACCAGGTCCCTGTGGTATCTTGAACTTGTATCATGGCTACTGCATATATCTATAGGAAACACTCTACTGTATTTCTGATAATTTGAAATGTGTATGGAGGCGGAGCTTAGACTGTGATATATCTGCAATAGAGAACTATGGCGGCGGAGCTTAGACTGTGATATATCTGCAATAGAGAACTATGGCGGCGGAGCTTAGATTGTGATATATCTGCAATAGAGAACTATCTGAAAAAGAGAACACTGAGCATCAGTTGTGGAATATGTCACGTGACATGTTTTTATTTGCCATTTAATGCTGAGTTAAAACAGTTTTAAAATCTGTGGTGTTGAAAATCACAATAGATTTTGGAATTAAACATTTTGTAGTTAAGGAAGTAAAATGATTTTGAGAAAATTTTGGGAGTTATGTTTTAGTGTTTGTTTACATCGCTTGATTTTTCGTAAGTGATTCTTTTTCTTTTTGACTCGTACATTTTGAAAGCTATATTGTAGCAACGTTCACTGTATATTTTCATCAGTGGAAATAAAAAAAAAATCCCCAAATCACAATTTTATCTTTATTTCAAAAGTGGACTTTTTTGAGCGGCGGTGTTCGTAAAACCTGGGATTGTATGTAATGTAATAAATCCTGGTAAAACATAGATCCAAAACAGCCTATGCTTGATTATGAAAATGTTACTTGTAAAAGAAAATCAATAAGATTTCAACAAAACAATGAAGCCATGCCATGATACAAATCAGATAGAGTAACTGCTCAAATAAATACGTCATAAATCGTAGGCTTCGCTTCCTCGAAATAACATAATTATTCCCGCAAACAGTACTCTATCTAATACAGACATTGAGGCCATTTATACATATCTTTGTTTCAGTTGGTCAGTGATACATTTAGGTAAAACACTTTATTCTGTGAATACACAGTTTAATGATCTTTAATAGATATTTAGACATTCATGTAAAATATGACTTTTGCTTGTACAGTATTATTTATTTTGATAGACCGCCCTAGGAAAGTAGAAAGAATGGTCTGTAAATCAAACATTCTTAAATGCAACATCATTCGATTTCAAAATACTGCCCTTTTAATACACACTGGCGGGATCTCTAATGTTTTGTCCATATTACATCTTTTTATGTAATTATCTTTATTTCTATCAAATATGAATAAAACCTAGTTTGCTTATAGTATACGTACGTTATAAAAAATATCTTCTCTAGCAAGATGCATCTGATATAAATGAAATGAAAATGCATTAGTGTTTTAAAATGAATTTTTACTATTAGCTTTGCTTTACCCTGCTAATTTTAAAATAGATTTGTCCATGTTTGCAGTTCGACAGTTTACCATTTATAGTTCAAAGGGGAACTAAGTGAAAATTTACTGGCTGAATAAGAGTAGACAGTAGATCCTGCATAGGTGTTCAGTGTGATCATAATCTACACTTAGTTGCAAAGGTTACGTTACTTGCCACTAGCCGAGTATTAAAACTTTTCATAAAAAAAATCCTCTATCGAATATGGTGAATACCTGCGATTTCACGAATATGGTGAATACCTGCGATCTCACGAATGTGGTGAATACCTTCGATCTCACAAATTTGGTAAATACCTTCAATCTCATGAATTTGGTGAATACATGCGATCTCACGAATATGCTGAAAACCTGCGATCTCATGAAAATGGTGAAATCCTGCGATCTCACGAATATGGTGAATACCTGCGATTTCACGAATATGGTGAATACCTGCGATCTCATGAATATGGTGAATACCTGCGATTTCACGAATATGGTGAATACCTGCGATCTCACGAATATGGTGAATACCTGCGATCTCACGAATATGGTGAATACTTGCGATCTCATGAATATGGTGAATACCTGCGATCTCACGAATATGGTGAATTCCTGTGATCTCATGATGAACCTTTCTAATAAAACCATACCATGCGACGGGTTTTTACTACACATTACCGTCTTTCTTGGTCTAGTGGTTAAAACATCTGCCTTGGGAGTACGTGGTCAAAGATTCAAATCCCAGCAGGGGTCCATTCTGATGTGGCCGGTTGGTGAGCCGCCAGCAAGTTAAGTAATGGTTAGCCAAGTTACCTGGTAATAAAGGATAGGATTCGGATGATAAATGTGCTCAGAAAGAAGGTGTCTCATACGTCAGAAATATGGCTGACCTGTTAAGTAGGAGTGACTCAATAATAAACCAGCACTTTACCTTTACCATGTCACAAACCATGTGATGAGTCCATTGTATTGGAGCTTTCATCAATTGGTGGTAATTACATTCGATCATCAAAGATGAATTAAATGAGAAATGTTTATGGCTGTCCGGTAACTAGCGCAGTACTTAGCGCATTTGCTTCTCATCATCGCAACATGGGTTTGATCATCGTCCTTAATAGTATGTGAGATAGTAGGTCCTCACTAGATCGGACAGGTGGGTTTTCTCCGGATTCTCCAAACCGAGTAAATCCACTATACGCCCACATCTAAACGGTCTATTTAAAAGCCCGCATGATTTTTGCATCTTGTCGATTTTAAGTAATATAAATATTAATTTATTTGTATATGTTGGCAACTCGTCCATCATACGGGGTCACTCATTCAAGCACTTACCACACCACACGTCGCATAACTTCCTTACTCTTCGAATTAGGATTCAAATGATGTCGCTATAAAGAACATGTTAGGCCGTTGGAATCCTTTATATATTGCAAGCATATCAATATAGATTTGGGATTTTACAACAGCAGACAGGTGGGTGAGGAATATCGATTACATAATTATGTTTTATTTTGTTTTGGTAGAAGAATGTGAGCAATGGGTCTTAACAGCGCAACTTGCACCTTAGACTTATAAAAGTTTGTTGAGATTGAGAGGTCTTATACTTTTTCTCTTCAAGTTTTTTTTCTTTATAGAAAGTATCTCTATCAAAAATTTGTCTTAATCAAAGCTCATGGGAAGGAGAAATTTTAAGATGTTATAAAAATGCCAAGACTGACATTCAGTCCTTACATTACTATTTCTTACTTAATTAACCCCCTTTACCGCCAAAAATGTAGATGATCAAGCCCTGTCAGTAGATATGGGCCAGAAAATATTCTGCTTAAATAATGAAAATATACTATCATTTAGCCCTGTGGCGAGGCTAAAAGCTGCCAGAAAATACAGGAGTTAATGACTCTAACGACTGATGCCAGTCTACTTGCTCCTGCGATATTTACACCAGAAATACAGTAAACTCCGTTTATAACGAACTCCTTTGGACCATTAAAATGTGTTCCTTATATCCGGAATTTGTTTTATCCGTATAACATTTTCATATAGAATAAAGAAAGAAAAATAAATCGGGCAGAGAAAATTTGTTCCTGATATCCGGATTTCACTATATCCAGAGTCGTTATATACGTTCTTTTAAATTAATGTAGATGTGAAAATTGCCCGACTTCAAAACATGAACATTTGCATTTCGTCACCACGAAGCATATGCATGTGTGCATGCAATCTCCCTATATGTTTAGGACTTATCTCACTAATTCGAATTGTATATGAAAACAGGGAAAACATGGGCCGAAAAATACTTTAGTGTTTATATGGACATCGTCTGTATCTGGTCTATCACTATATGAACTATATTTAACTATATGAACTATATTTAACTATATGAACTATATTTTGACGATCACGGTAGTGCCCGTGTGACGTCATTGGACTCTACTGAATGATTTAGAAAAACTAATAGCATTTACATCAAATATACAATATATACTTGAGGTATGTATTAAAAACACGTTATTCATATTTTAGCATCAATAAAAACCTGCCTCATCGGCAATAACACAGTGTCCAGTTTAAATAGTTAAAGACCGTAGGAAAAATACCGGAACCTCCGCCATGCATCTTGAACATTTCTTTACGCGTTTGTCCTGGGACGGGCTTCGAGGGGCACTTTTTTATCATCAGTTAAATAAGGTATATTCTTGAATGCCCTGGGCAGAAAATTAAATTCGTATGATGGGAATTATTCTTTATGAGAGTTTAGCACGAATAATTCGAATAGCATGAAGTGCTTTCAGACATACATGTGTAAACTCTAGAATTAGCTTCCTTACGGACATGTTACACTTGGCCCTTTTATAAACGGTAGAAGGTATTATAAAGTAAAACCAAGATGGGTCACAGGTTTCGATAATCTATTATACTCCAAGTTTTACTTTTTCAGTACTCATTTACAAACGGTAGAAAATAACTGACACAATACTGAAATTAACAAATGTTAACAAGTCATAGAATATGAGATCTAAACTAACCAGAACAGTTACCAAAGTTACAATGTTTCTTTCTACTTCGTAATTACCATCCGATCTTTAACTCAAAGCGACTCAGGGCTATTTTCTTTTTAACAACATATCTTGCAATCATACCCTGATCTCATCCTTGTATGACTTACATTTTGTCAAAAAAAAGTAAGTTTCAAATTACAATTATTCCGAAATCCCAGTCATACATGTAATTCACCAATATATGGTATGACTGGTATTTCCTCCGCCCACCCTCATGTCACACGTGAAGCAACTGTATGCAACTGTAAATTAGGGTGATAATGTGCAAAGATAGAAATGTGATTATTTAAGTATTTCCACAAACCCAGTTAAAAGAATGATGTCGCCATTTCAACATTGCACCTATTTCACAGCCCCGTGAAATTAACCCCGAGAACTGTTTCAAGTACCCGTAAATACAATCCTTAGGCACAATGCTCCCCGAAAGATACCTTACTACACAACTTCCTAAAGAAGCTGACGAAGAGTAACAACGAAACCCACAACTGTACATACAATAAATGTGCAAGAACCTGTCCAGCAGCCCTTTAAGGTACAAGACGACTTCTTTTGTAAACCCATCTGACAAACTCAGATTTCCCTTCGAGTTGTGAGGAGAATTCCTGAAAACCAATCAAAGCCCGCGAAATGAACAATTCACTTTGATTAGCCAATCAGAGATGCCCAATACAATAAACGCATAACGAACCAAACGAAGAAATCCAAATAATATTTCCGGTTCGAGATACGTAAAGGTCACACTACCAATTTTGTCCGAAATACGGTTGGTCACAGACAATTAAATGACCCTTTCAAAGTTTATACTTTAGGTAACCATACTTCCAAACCAAGTGTATGCATAAAGATATAAAGTCCCTTTAACAGTTTAAACGTACTGCATTTAAGAATGAAAAATAATGGAAGAATACTAGTAACGTTAGAATAGTGATAGAATAGTGATCAGAATAGTGATGAAACTTTTTTTATTTGTTGCTAAAACAATCGTTTCTTTCTCTTCGTTTGACGTTTATAGAAGCGGAAGTTTAGACATTTTTTCTTGAATTTTTCTTATATCTTGCAATAGAAACTTGCACCAACTCATCTAAACATCCTTTTAATGGACACATTTTTGTCCAAACAAAAATACCAGTTTCATTTTGAACATTATTTCGAAAGTCCTAATCAAAGAGATTCATTAGATGGGATCCCCAACTATTGTTGAGCAATTTGGTATGGGGTTTTGCACGAGTAGAGTTAGTACCGAGAACCATTTTTAGCCCGAAGTCATGTCAAGTTAGCATTTATTCCCAGTTTCAAGTACAAACCTGCATCCGTAGAAATTAACCCCTTGCACCTAGTTTCTCAAAACAATATGTCCTACGTCAACTTAACTTTCTTCCGTAAAATTAGACGTCAACGTTTCTCCTCATAAATGACGTCACGTATAAACAACAATATTGACTCGAGTCTATTAATTGGCACATAAAGTAAATGTTTCCACGCAGTCCAATTAGGTACGCTAGTTGCCTTTAGAAATTTCCATAGACTTACATTCTATTGTTTTTTTGGTAACAGACTCCCAAAATTTTACATGCTCAAATGAATTTATTTTATAGAACATCCTAGAAATAAAAATAACAAAATTTATACATGTGATCCAATACTTTATGCCAGTAATTTGGACCGGAATGACACCACCCCCAGTTTTTGTGGCAGTTTTAGTGGTCACCGACCAAATATGTCAGTATTTTCAAATACCAAATATTTTTCATATTTTTTTTCCAGATTTTTCTCTTCATATTTCATTTGTGATCTATCATCCAGCGATTAATTCAAAAGAATTTTTTCTTGTATGTATCCACATAGTTTCAGCCAATCAGCAATCAAACACATAGTGTAGGTCCGCATGTTCCCTAGACAAAATAACCTGCTTCCGGTTTTCCCCGATTTAGGTTCTCATACCTACACTGAGTCATGTATACCCTAGTCTCCCAGCATACCCGTGTCTACTTGTATCTCCGCGTCCCGTTATATCCTCGTGTCCATTAGGTTCACCGCAGCCGCGTGAACTACCAGTAAGCACCGGTAGGACTGAAATTTACTGGTATCGCCTCAATCCTGTATCCACAAATAATAGTATTAACGTAGCACCTGGTAACACACGCGCCCTCACATCTCAGGTGCATTTAGAAACTACGTGTGCCATTGGAAGTCTGAAACCCCGTGAAATCGGTACATGTACCAGTAACATGCCCGCCTCCCCTAGAATAGCAACAACCCCTAGTGCATAGGTCTGTGACCTAAAATGCAATGTTTCATAAAGTTACGATCACCAGAGCTCCAAGAACAAAGAGTCGGGATATTTGCTTAGTATCCCGGTAGCATTTTTCGCGGCCCGACGGACTACCCATTTTCCCTGGTAACCATGTTGCCATGATAGCACAACTAATTAAAGTACCCATGCAGTCACATGATTTCAACCTCGTCTCCCCGAGTTACAACACAGCCCCAGGTTACAAATGTATACCACTTCCGGACGTCTCCTTGCAGCCCCAATAACCCAACCACGTCTCCTCAACTATCACAACATCACTGGTTACATCGCCTCAAGTGTTCCGTATACTTTTGATAAATTCGGCTTCTGTGGTCTAGTGGCTAGAGTCGCTAACTTGAAACCACTGTAACCTTTGACTCACGAACTTGAAATCATAGGCGGATACTAACAGTAACTGTTTGAACTATGGAGCTGAGAAGGCTAATTTCATAATTTTAGATATTTCAAGGGTCATTATCCAGGATTGCCTAAGTCGATTTCGCTGGTTATCGAACTTGTCCTAGATTTTATACCCACAAACATTTTGACCAAGTTTGGTGAGGATAGGATGAAAACTGTAGAGCAGACAAGGTGAATTTGACCAATTCTGCATAGATCAAGGGCCATAATTCAAAACTGCCCAAGTTCATTTGGATGGTTATTGCACTTGCCCACAAACATTTAATCAAGTTTGATGAAGATCGGATGAAACCTGTTTAACTAAGAGAACAGATGGTGATTTTGACCAATTTAGCATAAATCAAGGGCTATAATTCAAAAGTGCCTAAGCTGATTTGGGTGGTTATCGAACTTGGCCGAGATATTATGCTGACAAACATTTGACCAAGTTTGGTTAAAATCAGATGAAACCTGTTCGACTTAGAGAGCGGACAAGGTGAATTTGGTCAATTTTGGCTGGTTATCGAAGATATCATGCCAACAAACATTTTGACCAAGTTTGTTGAAGATCAGATAAAAAATGTTTGAGTTAGAGAGCTGACAAAGTGAATTTGGTCAATTTTACATAAATCAAAGACCATAATACAAAAATGCCCGAGATGCTTCGGCTGGTTTTCAAACTTGGCCGAGATATCATGCCGACAAACAATTTGACCAAGTTTGGTGAAGATCAGATGAAAACTGTTCGACTTAGAGAGCGGACAAAGTATGTGGAGGTCGTCCGCCCGTCAGCCCGCCTAGGGTAATCATAGAATACGCCCCTTTGGGGTGCAATATCTTTAGTCACCGTATTCTACTCACGTTCAATGATGTTTTAACCTAGTCATAAAAATAATGAAGTCAAAGTGGTTTTACTATATTTATTAGTTCATCAATGTAATAGGCGTTCATTTTATTACAATAAACTACATTCATTTTATTATTATAATAATAAACTACATTCATTTTATTATAATAAACTACATTCATTTTATTATAATAAACTACATTCATTTTATTATAATAAAATATAAAATCAAAATGAATATTCCTAAAATATCATTCATAATATTGAGTGGTCTTCATCATTCTATGATAATAAGAGGACCAACACTGTCTTACAAAATGTATCTGAAGCAACATAGTAGACTATGATTGTAAAATAAACTGTGTGTGATAAAAGTCGTTATCAAATTGATACCACTTCTTGGTTTAAATTTGGTACCAACATATTGTAAAAGTGTTTCTAAGTTACCTAAACGAAGTTGGAATAGTTTCAAATTTAATCATCAGATAATAAATTCTGATCATTTTTCTATCATATGGCACAGTACTCTATCTAATACATAAACTGTATGGGATAAAAATTGCTATCAATTTGATACCACTATAATGTATAAGCTCGAGGCCTTGTAGTTTAAGAAAGCAGATTTTTAAAGATTTTTTTTATGCCAAACTACCCCTAGGCAGGGTACATTTTAACACTGGGGGCATGGTTTGAACACAATTTAAAGAGGTCCATCAGACGCTGTTATACACTTAATATCTAGGCTTTAAACCGTGTGGTTATGGAGGAGAAGACTTTAAAGTTTTCCTATATACGTCTTTGTAAAACAAGTGACCCCCTGGGTGGGGCCAATTTTGACCCCAAGGGCATAATTTAAACACACTTTGAAGAGGCCTACTTGGCAATGCTACATGCTAAATATTTAAGCTCTTGAACTTGTGGTTTTAGAGAAAAAGATTTTAAAAGTTTTCCTATATAAGCCTATGTAAAACCAAGTGACCCAAGGGTGGGGTCAATTTTGACCCAGGGATCATAATTTGAACAATCTTGGTAGAGGTCCACTAGACAATGCTTCACGCCAAATATCTAAGCTTGTGGTTTCAGAGAAGAATATTTTAAAAGTTTTTTTCTATTGTTTGCCATAGCAACCAGAGTTCTGCATGGAATGAATAAATTCTTTGAACAATGTTGGTAGAGCTTCATTCAAGGAACATCCCTGCCAAGTTTCATCAACATTGGCCCAGTGGTTTCAGAGTAGATGTCCTTTGAAGCAAAATGTTGCCAGACGACGGACAATCATCCATCCTAAAAGCTCACCCTGGCTAGCCAGGTGAGCTAAAGAGAAGAAATATCCATACATTAAAAAACATGATTAAATCCGACAAGTTAATGTGATTAATACCCAAGAAAAACTGCTGTACCAACTGAAACAGTTAGTAGTAACTGAATATCTTGTAAGGAAACTGAAATACAGTAATGGTTCTTGGCAATAAGTGTAATAATTCAAGATAGAGTTATGGTTCTCATACACTGCACTTCCTCTCATTGTGCTTGACCGTTGTATGAAGTTGTGTGGATTCCAACCAGTAGTTTTTAAGTTATGCTCAGGACAAGGAAAGGTAACAAAGGGCAATGATTCTGTTATCAGTTTAGATAGAGTTCTTGGTTCTTGTACACTGCATTTTCTCTCATTGTGCTTGACCATTGTATGAAGTTGTATTGAACTCCATCCAGTAGTTTTTAAGTGATGCTCCAGACAAGGCAAAGTAACAAAGGGCAAAAACTCTGTAATTAATCATAATAGAGTTATGGTTCTTGTACACAGCACTTCTTCTCATTGTGCTTGACCATTGTATGAAGTTATATTGAAATCCAACCAGTAGTTTTCAAGTTATATTCCGGACAAAGAAAGGTAACAAAGGGCAATAACTCTGCTACTAGTCAAGATGAGTTATGGTTCTTGTATACTACACTTCCGACTCAATGTGCTTGACCACTGTATGAAGTCGTATTGGTTTTCAAGTTATGCTCTGGACTGACCGACCAACCACAGGGTGACTCCTTTATACCCACTCCAAAACTTTGTTTCGGAGGTATAATAAAGTCTGTTTCAAACTGCATGATAAAGAAAATATCCTATACCAGATATTTTGTTCCCGAGCCATGGACTACATAGTAAATTAAGTACATTTATTTTGTGCAACAGTTCATATGTACAAAAAAGAGAAAATACACAATATATCATGCAGTAATGTAACAAATAGATGGTCAATGTTTCCAAAGGCTCAAAAAATTAATATTGTCATTTTTCTTTATCTGTATCTTTTCACTGACAAATACAAACGTTTGAGCTCAATGAAATTAATAAAGGTATGAGAAATTTAATGTCGTCCAATTAAATGTTGCTCCCATTACAAAGTTAGTCATACTGGATTACTTGACAAAGAGTATGTGTCAGTATTTCCAGACCTTTATAGGCAGTGTTTACAACTATAGGCAGTGTTGTAGGCAGTGTTTACAACATAAAGTTAAATGGAAACATTCTTGTGTTACAATTACAGCATATTGATTCTTAAATATAAACAATGAATCAGAAAACTCAAAGCAAAACATCTTAGAACTCCATTAACCATTTTGCTATGTGAAGTAAAAAGCAAACAGATTTAGGTATTGATATATTTTACATTAAAAACATTTTAAAAGTGTTACTCAGTTTATAGCAAAAGCAGCTTCGAAATGAAAAATATATGCACTAACTCTTGTCGAAATAAATCACAATGACTTTCCTATAGAATGTATCATTATTAAAACTTGCAGCTGCGTGTAATGAATGCTTCACAACACTGTGGAATTTTGAATCTCATAATTCTGAATTACCTCCATTTCATATGAAAGAATGTGTCTTCAAAAATCTATAAAATTTAGTAAGGAAACAGATTGTGATTTTTGTCTTGAATAACATTACTATAGTTTTTTGTTTATTGTATAAGTTTTAGTTTAACAAATAATGAATACACTTAAAATTAAGTTTGAAATATGAACAAACATTTCATTGTTTAATCAAAATGAATAATGACAAAATAATTAAACCAGTGTACCAGAGATATATGCACAGCTGAGCTAATAAACATGTAATTTTCATAAATCTGTGCAAAACTGGAATAAAAAAGTCAATGAAAAGTAAAAGTTTGAAATATAACAAAACAATCTAAAACAGTTTTTAAAAAACAAACAGATGTATCTCCCAACTGATCATTCAGATTAGAGTTCCTTTATAAAGGACAATAAATCAAAGCCTTGACCTTTGACATAGTGATTGAGGATTATAAATTGATCAGAAACCATTTGTTAACTCAAAGTTTTCGCGAACATGACCTTTGACAATCTGATCTAAAATCAGTCATGACCAACCACACTACATAATTTATGTAGCATTTAGATTAGTAGGTAAGTATACCTTTATAAAGGAAAAAAATCAAGGCCTTGACCATTTACATATTGATCCTACATTATCAAACAGTTCTATAGACAGTTCTATTAAGAGTTTTTTAGACAGATCTACAGACAGTTTTATATACAGTTCTATATGTAGCTGTTCATACAGTTCTATATACGGTTCTACCGACAGTTTTAAAGACATTTCTATATAAAGTACTAAAGACAGTTCTACATACAAATCTATGAACAGTTCTACAGTCAGTTCTATAGATAGTTCTACATTCAGCTCTATATAAGTTCTACAGATAGTTCTATATACAGTTCTATAGACAGTAACTGTTCTATATACAGTTCTATGTACATTTCTACATACAGTTTATCAAACAGTTCCACATACAGTTCTAATGACAGTTCTACAGACAGTCCTATATACAATCTATAGACACGTCTACACACAGTTCAACAAAGAGTTCTATAGACAGTTCTACATACAGTTCTAATGACAAATCTATATACAGTTATTCAAACAGTTCTTCAGAAAGTTCTACATACAGTTCAATAAACAATTCTACATACAAGTCAATACAGATTTATACAGCATGATATTAATTTTATTTAATACACTTCCAATCAAGTTTTAACTCTTATTGCACGAAAAATAATTTCCTGAGTGTAAACACTTCTACATACAGCTCTACAAACAGTTCTAAATATAATTCTATAGACATTTCTACATACAGTTCTCTATACAGTTCAATAGACATTTCTACATAGTTCTTTATACAGTTCTATAGATAGTTCTACGTTCAGTTCTTTCGACAGTTCTATACACATTCTATAGACACTTCAACATACAGTTCTATAGACATTTCTACATACATTTCTACAATCAGTTCTAAAGACATTTCTACATACAGTTTTTTAGACAGTTCTAGAGACAGTTCTACATTACGCCTTTTCGACAGTTCTACAGACAGTTCTATACACATTCTATAGCGGTTCTACAAACAGTTCTATAGACATTTCTACATACATTTCTACAAACAGTTCTATAGACATTTCTACATACAGTTCTATAGACAGTTCTTCTGGCAATTCTATAGGCAGTTCTGCAGACAGTTCTGTAGACAGAATTTTTGACAATTCTATAGACAGGTCTACATACAGTTCAAATGTCGAATCTATATACAGTTCAATATAGTTCTGAATTATACAGTTCAATATACAGTTCAATACGTTCTACATACAAGTAAATACAGATTTATATAACATGTTATTAATTTTATTTGAATACACTTCCAATCAATGTTCTATTCTTATTGCACAAAAAATATATTCCTGAGTGTAAACACTTCTACATACAGTTCTACAAATAATTATAAATACGGTTCTATCGACATTTCTACAGACAGGCAGTTCCACATTCAGTTCTATTGGTAGTTCTACAGAAAGTTCTATATACATTCTATAGACAGTTCTACATACAGTTATAATGACAAATCTATATACAGTTATTCAAACAGTTCTACAAATAGTTCTACTGACAGTTCTATATACAGTTCTACAGATAGTTCTACATACAAGTCAATATAGAGTTATACAACATGTTATTAATTTAAATTTAATACACTTCCCTTCAATGTTCAATTCTTATTGCACAAAAAATATTTTCCCGAGTGTTAACAAGCTCATATATAGCAGGTTATCTTATGGCAAAGCCAACTGTTTTCTCTGTTTTGGTCAGTAATTGATATATGCAGTGTTCTGGCCATACACGTTCCCTTAAGATCTGTTACAATTACAAAAAAATGAGTTCATGTTATAAAGCTTGTCTGATTAAGTTCATCACAGAACTTGACTCTGAGATATTGTTGCCATACAATTTCCATATAGTTTTGGTTTTTGAGTGTAAACTTGCTAAAATGCAGAAGTTCATTAAGTACCATACATAACGTTTAGTCCAATCGGTCCAATAATATAATGTGGCAAACTTTTCTTGTAATTTAAGACATTCAATCTGCAATTTCCAGAATATAAACAAGCTTCAATATGGCAAGTTATCACATGAATTTGGACCGTTTCTGGTTTTATTCTGGCCATAGACGTTCCAGTAATATTAAGTTATGACTGTTAGTCTATTTATAGCTATACAGACTGTAAACATGATCAAATATTGCAGGTATACCAATGAGTATAGTTACATTATTACAGGAATAAGCAAATTTATTGCGAGGGAGCGTTAGCGAACCGAAGCAATAAGTTTGTTTATTCCTGTAATAAAATTATGGACATAAAATCGGCTTACAGTTTGTCCCATCTTAGTAACAGACAATAGTTTGAGATTTGGGGGCGGGAGCATAGCTCTGTTATGTCACAGTCCCACTTACTGGACAAGTAAGTGAAAAAATTGTTTTCATATTGGAGATACTGAATCAATATGGAAATTACAACTTGCTCTTTTGAATGAAATGGGAGCACTGGATTGGATCAGAAAGTAGGGCAAACTGTAAGGTGACTTAATTTTTTGTATTGTCAAATCTATCATCATACTCAACAATAATCTTATAGTCAAAATATTTTCTACTGGTTTGGTTAATTACTATTGCGCAAGAAATGTAACGTCTAGACAGTGTGAATGGATAATTTTATCGTTTTGTTGAGTCAGGGGCAACAACTCTGATAATACTGGTCATTTCGCAAATGTCACCATAAACACTGTGTTCAAGTTTGATAAAGTTTGTCTTTAGAAATGATGATACACTTACATACACTTAGAACTTGAACAGACATATAACAATAACGCATAAGTACTAATAGCTAACCTTGACTCCCGCTCAAGTTAGCTTATAAGCCCTGACAAACATGCAATCTTATCCTTGACTCTTGAAATTGCTCACCCATAGATTTTTTTTTAGTTTCTGATGAAAAATTTAAACTTTCTCCAAAATGATACATTAAAGCATGAAATGTACAAGTTTATGCTAGAATCAACAACACAAGTGAAAATCAACATAGTAATTTAAGAAAGTCATTTCAAACGTTTGGTTTAGGTTTGGTTCGACAGAACCACTATACCATGATTGTATACTATATGGATAAATTGTGATTTAAAGGTGTTTGCAATGCTCTATAATTTGGGAGCATATAATTTTATGATGTTAGTTTCAGACAATTTGAAGAGCCTCATAATTTTGTTCACCAACTTAGATACCACAATGGCTTTATGCGAATATACAATCTTTCTAGAATTCACAGTATTTGTTATACCTATTAATTTAAGACAATACACTGTTAACATACTTCAAAACATTAGTAGAACAAAATACATCAGTAGAATAAAAACAAAATATTATAACGAATGCCACGTAAAGCCCCTAAAACCTTGTTCCACAATTACTGTATTTTGTAATCAAACAGCTTGACTTCTGTCATAGATAACCACGTAATAATATTTACAACAAAATGAAAGACTTTTCTAGTAAACAACAACAACAAAATTTCTGTTTTTCCTGAGTCATGTGAGGAGAAGGCTGGAACATCTGTTTCTCGGTAATGAATGAGCTATATGCTATACTTCACTAAATGTTGGTTTGTCACATTTCATGATACGTAAAGACTGTTTATGTAGCATTTTCATACAACGTGTGGGAAGGCAATAAGCTGTATCTATATTTACATTAAGTACTTCAGACGTATTCCCTGTATTCCTTGACTGTGAGTCTGAAAATAGTAGATAAATAAATAAACTTGATTTAAATATGACTAGAATATTTAAGAGAAGCGCTACATCCCCCTAATGGTCCTCATTTCTAAAGAAGAGGGCCAACATGGCCCTATATTGCTCACCTGGCTACCATTGGCTATAATACAAGGTCACCAATCCGGTAGAAATGGTCAATTTTGACTTTGGGGTTCTGATTTAACCACTCTTCGCAGAGGTCCACAACATAATGCTATATCCCAAATATCTAAGCTCTATGCCTAGTGGTTTTAGACAAGAAGTTTTCCCTGTATATCAAGTATATCCTGCAGCCTCAAGAAACTATATGATTGTAGAGTTATAACATGTAGTTTTTCACTAGATTATGATGTTTGGATGAAGAAGAAGCAACCAGCATTGCAGGTTGATTTACAGGAGTCAGTTAGATTGACAGAAAGTCTACTTAAAAGTGTAGAAGAACCGAGTCGGCTAGGCTGTACACTCAGTAAAACAGAGAACATGGAATTGCTAATCTATTATCTGTATCTGAACAAAATAAAACTACATGTATATGAGAGTGCAGTATTTAGTTGTAACACACAACTTGTTCCAAGTTTGGGACTGTTTATGTATAAATTCTAAGGTTTACAGACCTTGAGGGGGTTAATTCCTTGGTTATACATGCACAAAGTACCAATAACTACTAACTTTAGCGAAGACTGTTTGAAAATGCTCATGTGACATCATGAACATACAATTAAGCTGAGATGTGCATGTACATGAAAAAGGACTTCTGAACAAAAACATAAAAACTATGAGATTGCAGTATTTGGATTAATGCTGTCAGGATTTAACATATTTATATTTAGTGTTGAGGCTGAATGAATATACAGTTGTGTATTTAATAATAATATTTCATGACTTATGGTCCAAGTTTGGAGTTTAAATTGTGTAGAATGAGTATAAAGACATAACAAGAGGGCCTGTATCATGACCCTATATCTCTCACCTGACTACCTTGGCTATAATACAAGGGGTCATGATTCTAAGATTAGGACCTTTGTATTGTGTAATTGACTATCGAATTAACGTTCCAAGATATCGAATCTCTGTCTGTCAAAGGCCTATGTAAGTGTATAATGAAAACACGTTGCCTTACCCTGGAGTCTGTACCCCAACTCCGGGAAGGGTTAATATGACCAGGGGTTGATGATTTGAACGATCTTAATACAGGTCCATTAGGCATTTTGACATGCATAACTTTCTAATCTCTAAACCTTATGTGTTTAAAGTGAAGAAGCATGCCCTTTTAAGTTTTTCCTATATTATTCTATGACATTCAACCAAGTAAGCCCCGGGCAGGGTAATTTTGACCCGGGGTCATACAGGTAATCACGTTAGCGACGTGGACAAAATAGTCTAAGTATAATCAGCCATTTCGCCATATGTAAAAAAAGCGAAAACAAGGTGACGATATTGTTAGTAAACACGGACAAGTTTTCGAGTGTCAACGACACTACGTACTCGCTACTGTGTTACATCAGCTTTAATTGGTCATTAAAAAATAATCCAATAAAAGCGGCGAAAATTCTACGATTTAAAGGTGACATGTGCATTTTGACATGTATAATGTTTATGTCAATTTGATATGAGTAAACATGAGTTATTAAACGGATTGTTTCATTGGTGAAGATGTTGACGATGGACACATGCTTAAATTAAACGGTCTTTTCTTTGATCGTATTGACACGTTTTATTTATGCAAATATAGATTTGCTTCTTTAGTTGATGACCTTTTATCATTTTTCCTCGGTAACAAGGGCATTAATCTGGCGAAAAAATCAGGAAAAAGAGTTGTTATAAATATTTCTATGCAATAATTGTTTCATGGTAAAAATATAGTTTGAAAAGCTCCAAGAATACCTATAGATTGACAAAAAATATTATCAAAAATTCTAAAGAAGGGCTTAATTCTTTTTTTTCAAAAATCAAAGCGAGCCTTATGGGAAAAGATTGTTTATTAATTAGAAATATTTTTGATGAGTAAACATACTTTGAGTTTTATGTCAATACCTGTTTATAGTATACAAGGGTATATCTGATTTTACATTAAAGTAAACGTTTAACCAAAAATTCTCCTGTCTAAAAAAATAAATCTGCCAATATCAAGCAGAGTGATGAAGTTTTTCCTCATGAAGTGTTGATGGTAGACCGTCATACTTTGAGTTTCAACTCGGTACCTTCGATAGTATCCAAAGCCATATGCTAAATTTATAAAAAACTTTAGCCAAGGTTTCTAAGTGAAGAAGATTTTTAAAGTTTTTCCTATTTTTGAATATCAAAACAGAGTTCTAAATGGAATGGAATTCTTTGAACAATGTGAAGATGTTCATGGTAGAACATTCCTGAAAGTTTCAAGTCAACATTGGCTTAGTGGTTTCAAGAGATTTGTCTTTATGAAGGAAATGGTGGACGGACGGACAACGCCGCCTGGACGGTGAGTGATCTGGAATAGTCTCCTTGATCTCGATGAGTTGAGCTAAAAAGGGGTGTGGCACAGACTGACCTTAATTACTTTTAATATAAAACAGGTTGATAACATTTTATATGTAATAAATTATTTATTAATTATTTTACACACATTGTTGCATTTTTGGAATTAAGAAAGTCCACATACCTAAACAGTGTGTGTACATGTTGTATATGACTTAATTTAATTAATTTTTGTTTGAGGAAAAGCTACAGGAAAATGTGGACTAACTTTATTGTACTGGACAGAAGTCAAGCACTGCCTCAACCTACAGACCAAAATGACCATAATTTAATTTATGTTACAGTAAAAAAATGAGTTACATACCCCTATATGAGTCGTTGCTCCTTCTCATATACAATACTGTGAACCAAAATGGCTACTGAAGATACCCAAGATACAGGCAGACCCACATTACGTGTTTCATCATAAACACAAACCTACAATATAAAACATTTTGAGTAATGTTGGAAATAGAGCTCATTTGCTAAAACTTTATTTATATAACGTTTGATGTCCATTACTGCATTAAGGTAAAATGCACAATTACACAGGTAAGGAATTTTTTTCAAACAGTTTTCAACAAAAAAAATTGCAACAGCATACATATACATAACAAGAGGGCCATGATGGCCCTAAATTGCTCATCTCAGTACCAGTGCACTTACAAAAGGAAGTCACTGGTTGCGAGGGAAAGTCACTGGTTGCTAAGGGCATCACTGGTCAGTAACGGAAAGTCATGGCTGACTATTGTGTGATTGAAGTATCATCGTTAGACAAAGGTAGATCATAGTTGAACCATTGGCTGACGATGGTTCACCATGATCATGATAATGGTCAACCACGGTCATAATTTGCTGGGTGGTCTCTTGACCATAGTCCGAAATCTGTAACCATGATCAGTATAAATGGCCATGGTCTTGGACTAAGTTCAGCCATGGTCATCACTTGAACTTTGCTTTTTGACTGCAGATCTGAAATAACCCAAGGTTGACTATGGTCAAAATTATTGTTCATCTTTCTTAACCATCCTACAACAGTTACTATGGTCGGCCATGCTTAGCAAGGTTAACCATGGTCGTTAATTCGGAGGGGTTGTCCTTGGAACAACTGACCCCAAAAATAATAGAGATCATCTACAGGTTGAATGCAACCTTCTAAGAAAATTTAATGAAAGTAAAATGAAATCGGGAACTGAGTACTTAGACAGTCAGGGATGAGAATGTGACCCCAAGTTACTTTTGGATGAATTTATTGCCATGATTATAACCATTACAAGTTATATCTATTTTCTTACTCAACACTGGTTAAATCACTTCATTTATTTATTTTTCAGTCATGGTAACTTCTTGGAGTTACTTTTGTTCAAATACTACATAGATTTAACAGCACTTCTCTATCTTAACAGCACTTTTCTATCGCAAAATTAATTTTCCAGTAAGTGGAACTAATTTTCCAACTTTCTTAATAATTGAATAAATGTTTATTAAAAGATTCTGCAATAAAATCTCTAATGCCACGACAAAAACCTGCCACGACAAGAACCTCTTATGCTAGGCCTTTGAAGTAGAGCTACACAGTGACCAATTAAATTACAAATATGACAATAAATCATTTATATCTAATTGAAAAATCATCATTCTTGATCAGAAAGATGTCAGTTTTACATTTTACTTGACTTAGTCAAGGGTAATCTACCAGAAACAATGAAATTGGGAAAAAGTGAAATTTGATTTGTAACTTTGACTATATTTCTAAATATTTATCAACATTTTTGTCATCTCAGGACTGAGGCAAAACAATTTCATAACAAAAGGGCCAAGATGGCCCTATATTGCTCACCTGCGACCTACTTATGACAATATGTGACCAAACTTCAACCCTAAACTATATATCATAAACATAAACATTCTGTTTGACCTTGACAAGACAAACATTTTGACCAATTTACATGATGATTGGGTTGTAAATGTCACCTGTTTGGCATACACAAAGTTTTTAACCAGCTGACCTAGTTTTTGACCTCAGATTACAAATATTCAAACTCGACATAAATTTCAATAAGACACTCATAATGACAAAGTTGAATGAATATTCAACAAGAGCTGTTTGTAAAACACGTATGCCCCCATTGATGCAAAAGTTGTACTATGAAAGGAACAGTTTTTAAAGTAAAAGTCAGTGTATTAAAAAAAAAAAACATTGTTACGAAGTGACCTTGACCTCCAAAAAAATTGTTTTTGCTAAAAAAAAACAATTAAAAACTAAAACAAGAGGGCCATGATGGCCCTGTATCGCTCACCTGACTACCATTGTCTATAATACAAGGGATCATGATTCTAACATAATTTGTAGAGGTCCACTACACAATGCTAAGTAAATATCCAAATATCTATTCTCTGCCTGTTGGCCTTGTGTGTTCTTTTAAGTTTTCCCTATATAAGCCCATGTGAAATCACTCCTGGGAAGCGTTAATTTTGACCAGGGGGTCATGATTTAAACAATCTTGGTAGGGGTCTACTAGGCATGGCCTTGTGGTTTCAGAAGAAGATTTTTAAAGTTTTCCTATATAAGCCTATGTAAAACCAAGTGACCCCCAGGTGGGGGTCAATTTTTCCCTGGGGTCATAATTTTAACAATCTTGGTAAATATCTAAGCTCTAGGCCTTGTGGTTTCAGAGAAGGAGAATTTTTAAGTTTTTCCTATTTGTTGCCATAACAACTAGAGTTCTGCATAGAATGGAATTCTTTGAACAACTTTGATAGAGCTGCATGCAAGAAACATCCCTGCAAAGTTTCATCAACAGGGAGTTAATGTAGTTTCAAACTTTTTTAGCAACTCACTTTCAAAAAAATTCAAATAAATTTGTTTTTCCTGAATATTTCTTATTAATAGTTCATGAAATAAACTTTGAAGCAAAAAACTTTATTTTCAAATACAAAAAAGGCAAATGAATTCCTAATATGGAAATATCTGATTTTATCTCAAACGGTATGTAAATTATAACATACTCTTAAGATGGCGTGATCAAGCATTTATAGAAGAAGTTATGTCTAAATTTAGAAGTAAATACTTTATATAAGGAAACAGAATAATGAGGGAAGATCGTATATATACACATAGTTTAAGAAATTTTATATTGGGAGTTGAAGTATAAAACACATTTTGATTGTTTAATATTTTAGAAATAGTCAATCTTAACATTTTAGAAATAGTCAATCTTAACTGACTTTTTATACTGGATTATTTTATTCCACATGTGGCTGGATACAAATAATTTCATTTACAGTCAGACCTGCCCCTGTGACCACCCGAGTTAAGTGACATCCCAACCTATGCAACCGCTTTACTTTCCCCGACCCCCTTGTGATTTCAAGCAATATTAGTTTATCCTGAGTAAAAAGACCACCTGCCTTAAGACACCACAAATTCAACTTTCCCTATATGGTTGCTGAAGACAGCCAAGACTGTGTATAATTCTAAATGTACACATTCCCTTCTTTTTTCAATACAAAACAGAGAGAGTATTCTATTTAAT
This sequence comes from Saxidomus purpurata, assembly GCA_022818135.1. Taxonomy (NCBI): domain Eukaryota; kingdom Metazoa; phylum Mollusca; class Bivalvia; order Venerida; family Veneridae; genus Saxidomus; species Saxidomus purpurata. The sequence goes on from JAFMSR010000006.1 coordinate 1,488,766, forward strand.
AAGTAATTTCATTATCAATTCTTCTTACAACCAAGATTTGATCGAATGTAAATCAAAGTCAAGAAGTCTGATCCAATCGCTGACTTCAATTTAAATACAAGTGTCGGAAAACCTTACCTTGAAAGGACAGACTGATGGCAAGCATTGAATGGACAGACAGACAAATGGACTCGTGAACTTCCCCTATTTGAATATTTTTTAAGCATGCATAATGAATGATGGGATGTGGTGAGGAGAATACACAAGATTTCATGCTTATAAAACTTCTGAAACATACTTTTTTTACACTGTTCTTTTTATATAAAATTTAGTGACATAAGAAGCCAGTAGGATGAAAATGTTTCATTTCCCCTCGCATTCTTACAAAACCTGTTTTTATCATGTTTTAAATTTAAATTTTATACTGGTCTTCTGTTTAGCCACGGCTGTGAATGGAAGTTTTAAAATCTGTTGAAATTTGGATGGAGGTCCAGGGAACATGTTTTAAGTCCACTAGTTGAGTACATTTCCAATCAATGTCAATGCATGATACAAGAAATACGATTGGCTGTCAGTATGGGATGCAGTCATTGATTGGTGAGAATAAACTCTGTACTTTGCATAAATGTCTATAACTACAAAGATCAAGCTGGTAATTGCCCTGCTTCTTGTCTAGGTTTACATCAATCTCGGCAAATCCACTAAATTCATGACACAGCCCAACAGCAAAGTCAGAGTGCTGTGATGGGAGTTCAAGATTCAGCTCAAGCTAGTGTACGCCTGACTGTGATGTTAGCTAGAGTATAGTGAACCTTTCTAAGTTAGCTTTCACCAGGAAAAGCATAAACTGCACCTTTTAAATAACTAAAATGTGGGCATCATCCAACAGGGTTCAAACCCATAACCTTACGGTCAAAGTCAGCATACTGTTCAATACAATTTTTGAAAACTGTGACCGAAAAAGCTTTGGAGTGACTAAGAAGTGTAAAATGAAATTCAGATGGATAGACAAAGGACCACTGTAAAATTCAGCTTGCTAAATTGATGTAATCTTAAAGCAAGAAAATTTCCCCCACACTTCTGTGCAGTTACAGAGATCAGCGTGCAGAAACACTGGCTATGAGTAATCTAGGGTAAATATACTGAGGAGTAAACTTACCGGAGGGTAGGAAAAATCTGTAGCCATGGTTTCATTTTGGATGAAGTCAGCCCGAAACTGATTCTTTGGATTTTCTAGAGGTATTGGTGGGTTTAGTACTGACATGGCACCAGTTATTGTCTGAAAAGAAATAAATTCATACATGATCATAAAAAACATATTGAAAGTTGTTCAAAGGGACCTTGCAGAAATCCTCAATCACAGTCTTTTATATTGCATTAAAGACACATGATCACTTTGCTTTTTACATTTACTTGTAGCAAAGTACCAAGAAAGATGTCTTTCGGATCTATTTCTAGTAAAAACTTCATATCAAAAGTACATGTTATAAATATGCTGAAGCATTCTTTTCAATAATACAGCAAAGAAGGAGTAGAGCTTTCAAAGCATTCTCTAGTTATTGGTTCAAGTTTTTGTGTTAAAAATCTTTGTGATCTTGACCTTTGACCTGCCAACTTCAAAATCAGTAGGGGTCATCTACTTGTCATGACCAACCTACCTACAAAGCTAGTGATTGATTGGACAAGTTCTTTCTGTTAAAGGTCACTGTAACCTTGACCTTTGACCTCAAAATCAATAGGGGTAATCTAAATGTCATGACCAACCAACCTACTATATTTGAGGCACCTAGGCCAAATCATTATCTAGTTATTGATCTACAAGTTTCTGTCTACCGACAAACTGACATGTGCAAACCAATATACCCCTCCGTCTTTGATGGGGAGCATAGCAACATTATACAATCTAATCATCATGAACATACACAATGTATAAAGTCATGTAACATTTATGTCTAGCAGTACTAATAAGAATTTTTTAGAGGTATTGAGTGGGTTGAAATGGTCAGGGGAAAGCTTTAAATCCAATATTAATGGCTTAGTTTTAATCCTTTTACACTAACAGTAAAGTAACATTCATAAACCTAAGTTCATTGACTGTTCCTCGACTTCTAACCAGTCGTAGTACGGAAGGATTTATCACGACCATAACACAAACAAGATTCAAACGCGAGACTTCTAAAGCACCCTTTGCAAGTTTTTGATACTTTCCAACTGCTAATGCAGAGCTACAGATAAGGTTTTGGTGTAATTGGGTATTTACCCCATTTCTTTTTAACCAATTGCTTTTTTTAGTTTTCAAATGAGTAACAAATTTTATTTACCCCATTATATTTTGAGCATTTGCTTTTTTCCAGAAAGCAATTGCTTTTTTTTTTAGAAAATCATTTGCGTATCGGGAAAAACTTGTTTACACTAAAGGGGCCAAGATGGCCCTATATCGCTCACCTTGGTACAAGTCCCTTGCCTGGTGGAAGATCACTAAAATGTTAATACCAAAAGTTTTCCTATATACGCCTTTGTAAAACTAAATGACCCCACCCCGGGCAGGGTCAATTTTGACCCCAGGGGTCATAATTTGAACAATCTTTTTAGAGGTCCACTAGCCAATGCTACATGCAAGATATCTAAGCTCTAGGCCTTGTGGTTTCAAAGAAGAAGATTTTTAAAGTTTTTACTATATAAGCCTATGTAAAACTAAATGACCTCCAGTGCGGGGTCAATTTTGATCCGAGGGTCATAATTTGAACAATCTTGGTAGAGGTTCACTAGCCAATGCTACATGCCAAATATCTAAGCTCTAGGCCTTTTGGTTTCAGGGAAGAAGATTTTTAAAGTTTTTCCTACATAAGCCTATGTAAAACTAAGTGTCCCCCTGTGCGGGGTCAATTTTGATCCGGGGCTCATAATTTGAACAATCTTGGAAGAGGTCCACTAGCCAATGCTGCATGCCAAATATCTTAGCTCTATTAGGCCTTTTGGTTTCAGAGAAGAAGATTTTTAAAGTTTTTCCTCATATGCCTATGCAAAACTAAGTGACCCCCGGCGGGGGGCATTTGACCCGGGGGTCCTAATTTGAAACACTTAAGGGTCCCTAGACAATGCTACATGCTAAATTCTTGGCTCTGGGCCTTGTGGTTTCAGAGAAGAAGATTTTTAAAGTTTTTCCTATATATGCCTATGCAAAACTAAGTCCCCCCCCCCCCGGTCCTTTTTTGCCCCGGGGATAATTTGAACACACTTTGAAGAGGTCCACTAGACAATGCTACATGCCAAATATCTAAGCTCTAGGCCTTGTGGTTTCAGAGAAGAAGATTTTTAAAGTTTTTCCTATATATGCCTATGCAAAAACTAAGTGCCCACCCGCGGGGTCAATTTTGACCCGGGGGTCATAATTTGAACAATCTTGGTAGAGGTCTACTAGACAATGCTACATGCCAAATATCTAAGCTCTAGGCCTTGTGGTTTCAGAGAAGAAGATTTTTAAAGTTTTTCCTATTTGTTGCCATAGCAACCAGAGTTCTGCATGGAATGGAATTCTTTGAACAACTTTGATAGAGCTTCATGCAAGGAACATCCCTGCAAAGTTTCATCAACATTGGCCCAGTGGTTTCAGAGGAGATGTCGTTTGAAGGAAATGGTGGACGGACGGACGGACGGACGGACGGACGGACGTACGACGTAAGACGTACGATGGACGTCGGATGGAATGCGATCCTAATAGCTCACTCTGGCACTTTGTGCCAGGTGAGCTAAAAAAGAAATTGAAACAAAAAAAGTATTTTTAGTTACTGTGACCTCGACCCCTAAAAAATTATTTTTTTTGCTGAAAACAATTTAAAACTAAAAAAAATATTTGAAAAACATACATATTTTAGTAACAGTAACCGTCAATCTTGACCCCTAAAAAAATTTTTTTTCCTAAACAAAAAAAAAATCTATTTTTAGTAGTGACCTTGACATAAAAACATTTTTTGCGTAAAACAACGGGGAATTTTAACAAAAAAAAAAAATAAAAAAAAAATCTATTTTTAGTAACAGTGACCTTGCCACCCCCCCTCCCCCCACCCCCAACCCCTTGGAAAAAAAATATTGCTTAAAATAATATAAAAATTGAAAAGAAAAAATATTTAATATCTTCCTCTCCATGCAAGCTACCTACACACCAAGTTTCATTACAATTGGTCACTCCTAACTCATGTTATTAAGCGGAAACCATTTTTCTATTTTTAGTAACAGTGACCTTGACCTTGATCCTAGTGAACCCAAATGCAACCCAAGCTTCTTCTCCCCGCAAACTACCTACAAACCAAATTTCGTTGCAATTGGTCACTCCTAACTTAAGTTATTGAGCGGAAACCATTCTACAATTCCGGGTCACTGTGACCTGACCTTTGACCTTCTAATCTCAAAACAACCGTTAGGGGTCTTCTACCGGTTATGACCATTGGTCCAACCTCCACATCAAGTTTCAAGATGTTAGGCCTAAGTGTTCTCGAGTTATCGTTCGAAAAATGTTTTACAATTACGGGTCACCGTGACCTTGAAGTTTGACCTACTGACCTCAAAATCAATAGGGGTCATCTGCTGGTCATGACAAACCTCCACATCAAGTTTGAAGATGCTAGGTTAAACAAATTTCAAGTTATCATCCGGAAACCATTTTACGATTCTGGGTCACTGTGACCTTGACCTTTGACATACTAACTTAAAAACAATAGGGGTCCTCTGCTGGTCATGACCAACATCCACATCAAGTTTCAGGATCCTAGGCCCAAGCGTTCTTGAGTTATCATCCGAAAACCAGTTGGTAGACGGACGGACGGACAGGCAGACCGACCGACCGACCGACATCTGAAAATCAATATACCCCTCTTCTTTGATGGGGGCATAATAAAAAAATGCAATCTCTATTGCATACACAAGGTTTTTCTATGATTTGACCCCTTGACCTAGTTTTTGACCCCAGATGATCCATATCCGAACTCAACCTATATTTCATCAAGGCAATCATACTGACCAAGTTCCATGACGATTCAATGAAAAAGGCAACCTGTATTACATTCATAGGGTTTTTCTATGATTTGACCCTGTGACCTAGGTTTTTGACCCCAGATGACCCTTATTCAAACTTGACCTAGATTTCATCAATGCAAACATACTGACCAATTTTTATGAAGATCCAGTGAAAAATGCAACCTCTATTGCATACACAAGGTTTTTCTATGATTTGACCCCATGACCTAGTCTTAGACCCCAGATGCCCCATATTCACACTCGACATAGATTTTATGAAAGAAATTATACTGACCATGTACTGTTCATGAATAAATTGCATTAAATTCTGTCAAGCGTTATCTTTCTTACTTTTCTGGTAGCCTTGGATACTTAAGTACCTTGCTAGTACCTTGCATGCAAAGCTTCCAGTACCCAAAAATTGTAAGTCCAACAAGGGCCATAAATTGCAATAAATTCACTCAAGAGTTATCTAACTTACTTGTCTGATAGCATTGAATACTTAAGTAAAGTTTCAAATAAATCCCATAAGCAGTTACTGATCATGCAGACATGCAGTACTGTATGTCAATAGTAGCTTGCATGCAAAACTTCCTGAACTTAGATCTATACTGTACTTGTACAATATATCCATGTTTATATCAATTAATTCATCTTCCAATAATAAGAAATAAACAAATAAATAAGTAAATAATAAATAAATAAACTTACTTGTATAATATATCCATGTAAGAATATTTGTTCCATCCTCCAAAGTCCAATACGAAGTCACTATCCAAACAATAAATCCGATCATTGTTTACACGTATGTCACATAAATTCACAATATGCTGTGTAAAGTACGTCCTACACACACATTCATATTTACACACATATGTAGAACTTTTATGCAGTGTTGTAAAATAATCCAGCAACAGTAAATATTTACACGTGTATTGTATTTAATCACATTATTTTATTGTTGTAAACTCAAACCCGTACAGCTTGTATTGACCGATACCGTCGTGTTTGACGCTGAAATCTGGCGACATTTTTATTTTGTCTTTCTCCTTTTTAAACTTCACTTCCGGTGTTATAGTACAGCCCCTTATCTGTACTGTAACTGTTTGTTGTTGTTTGTTCACCTGGTTAACTAGATGACTGAATACTGCAGCTGTCATTGTAACTTCGTCCAACAGAACAAATTCAATATTCACCATTTCCGGTGAGAGCAGTTCTTTGTTACCGAGATTGATACACCCCAACATAACTTGTTTCACGTGAACTAACTTACGTAATGTAGTCAGCATTGTTTCAATGTCCTCCGTAGATTTTAGATCACCGCAATGAAATGTTTGTAGTTTACTGGCTGCAAGAAGAGAACTCAGATAGCGCGACACAAGACCTGGTTTAGATAAATGTCCTACATCACACTTCTCTAACGACGCCACATTAATGTTCAATTCTGACAGAGGTATATCGCCCAGTACTAACGTCCTTAGCTGTGAATGTTGAGACAGATCTAGACTGACCCCAGCACAGGAATCCTCGTGGTCCTTGCAGAATAAGTTATACAGCGAAATATCTCGCATAGAATTTCTTGTTGATAAATGCTTCACTAACTTTTCCAACTCATCATGACTCATCACAAAACAGGCTATAGCTATGCATTCTAAGTTATCTAAGCTATAGAACCTGCTAGACAATGAAGCAGACCAAGTACTGTCTACCGGTATTAACTGATCATCTTGCCATTTATCGGACATCAAGGTTAAACATTTTACTGAGCTGTGTAATAGCGGTGTAATGTCACAGTTATCAAATTCTCCCCAGTAGAATATTTTATCTACATTTCTGAGGTCAGTAAGTTCACAATTATTGATAATTTCCTGGACGCTGTATGGGATTCCTTCCATTTCTACACTAACTGACCTTATATTTTCTTTGTTTTGGACGGCCAGCTGTTTCACATACTTCAAACAGTTTTCTTGTCTACAGTCTCTATCAATAATAATGTCCTGGTGAAACAATTTCACATTCGCGTTTTGAGGGTTTTCTTTTACACAAGAAATATACATGTCTTGTAACTCTTTCAGCGGCTGTGTGTATTTTACAGGGTCATTGACAAATGTCATTGCTCTATATTTCTGCGTTATTTCATCCTTATTTATGACTTCTATCAACTTGCGTGAAATAAAAGAAAACACATCCACATTGATACCACTGAGAAAGATGAAAACTTTCGACATTTCCAGAATATCATTGACAGAATTACACTGTGATAGAACTTTATTTTGCACTATGATTTTATCTGGCACTGAGTGCATGTGTAGAGCTGCGAAAAATTCCTGCACTGTTTTATGAGCAAATGATATTTTTGCTTCTTGTTTTATAAGTTTCGTTCTGTCTTTACTTTTCGACAATATACCTGCATGCAAGCAGACTTGCATGAGCTCTTTATTCAGACATTCTTCGGCTATTTCATTGTCAAATACCAGGGTTTGTTCTCTTGCTTCATTGAATAAAGTTTGATGTGCTAATTGTGCTAAGGATGCCAGAAGTGAGTAGAATTTCGCACAGTGTGTTTGTTTCCTAAAGCATTCTGGAATGTTGTTCTGAACGGGCTTAGCTAATGTCAATATATACTTGTATTTTTTTACAGTTTTTGACAACAGAAGTTCTATTATGTTACTGTATAATTCACACTGAGATTCTCCTAGTTCTACCTTTTCCCACCACAAACATAACAGGTACATTAAGAGTAGTGGGATAGATTCAAGATCCCAGATTTCGTTTTCTAATATAGCTGCATTAAAATCATCCAACTTTTCTTGTATGAAATTTTCATCGTTGTTTTTAGTGAAATGTGATAAGAAATTCATTTTAATTGTGTTTGCAGATTCCTCGTCAAGTCCTGCAAGTTCCAGCCTTTGATCAATTTCTAAAGACTTTAAGTTTATGGCACTAAACTTCCAAGGCCGGGATGTAGTCAGGACCGTACATTCCCCAATATTTCGATGAGGAACGTCAGTTTTGCCTTTCTTGCAGCTAGGGTGTGTCCACTCATCGAGACCGTCAAGTATCACTAGGCATCTTTCTTTGGAAAACAGTTCTTCTAACTCCTCCACAGATAAATGTTTGTGTTTCAGCCCTTGAACAATTTTACTTCTGATAAGGTCATAAATGTTACATTCGTCACCAGCGTCGCGTAAAAACAACAAAAACAAAAGATCAAAATTCTTCATAGCATCTATTTCCTCCTTTGAAAAATACTCCTCCATATTTTTGATAGGATTATGGGCCTGGCACCATGTCAAAGCCAAACGTTTGCTGAAACAAGTTTTCCCCATTCCAGCATCAGCAGTTAAATATATTTCATTGCATTTCTTTCTGTTGGTATAAAACACGTCTTGCAATGATCCGACAGGTGTCTTTTCTTCTTTACTGCCGCCAATTGCTCTTTCCACTTTTACTATGTTTATGTTTGGTAAAACATAAAATTTTGTAAGTGTCGTATCTACTTCGTCTATTAATGGAGATAGAGGGATCCTGTTGTAATATTTCCTGTAGAAATCTACCAGGTCTTTCTTCAACACTGAAATATAAAAAGATATATAAGTTTAATCACTTAAGATATGCATTTTAACATTCTGTTCCTCGATTTAAATATTTCAAGCGACAAGTTTTCGCGTTGTATATAGATGTATGATTTGAACCTAGGGACAGATGAGAGGTCAAGCAAACAAGGTTAAAAGCCAAGGGCATAGAAATACCACCCGACCTTCCGAATATCATACAGATAGCTTCCTGGCAGAACTATCTCAAGGGGGTTCGAACTTACAGCGACAAGAAAACGTTGTTTTTTCACCATGGAGGCCCCAGAGTCCTATTCCCCATAACAACAAATTGAAAAATATCAATCTGAAAACAAAACAATTTAAATAGTATAACTTACAATGCGCACAGGTGGCGTAGATCTAGCTCAGAGCAATAAAGTGCATCATTCGGTAAGATATTAATATAAAACGATACAAATATGCATGTGCAGTTTGTAAAAAGCAGACGATATTCTTTTGACAGCTGTCAACGTGTAGATTACATCTATAAATAGCTTTCTTGTTACAGAATAACCACAGGGGTATGATTACAGCTTAAAATGATAAATAAGTTGCAGATACTGAGCGCATTGCGTATGCGTGTTGGTGTTCGTGTACGTGTTCTAGTGCATTCCTGAATCCTGTCCAGAGTCTATAAAACGTTCTAGTTTATACATTTCTATTTCTCAGATATTATTTGTCAATGTATGTAGGCTCTTTCGAGACAAACCCCATAATAGAACCAGTCACTTAATCTGGAGAGAGAGAGAGAGAGAGAGAGAGAGAGAGAGAGAGAGAGAGAGGAGGGGTGGGGGTGGGGTGGAAGGGTTGCGGTACACGACTGGGCGGACTAAGACACATGTAGTACCAGATGTCGCGCCCAAGGACACTTTACAGGTTCTGACTGGGGTTCAAACCCAGTCATCTAGGTTACTATGTGAATACCATAAACACTATATATCACTGAGATCCATGCGCGTTCTTGGACTCATGATTAACTTGAAACTGAGTACGAGCTTAGCTTATTTAAATGCACAGAGGTCCTTTATATTGCTAACTACACTGTTTCTTTCATATATATTAAACAATTTTAACTCGACGGGCAAATATTCATTATTGTGAGGAATCGTGCTTTTAATTTATGCAGGCCCCTGTGTAGTAACGAAGAAAAAACGCATGAAATTTGCAACAAATTATGTATATATGATCAATATATTCAATATATATCTACAGGTATAAACAGTTGTCTTGAGACTGGTATACCGTTATGGAAGTTTGCTTACTAATAAAGTTTAAAGTAAATTTTGAACCTTTCATCATTGCCATAGCTACTTGGACATGAATTCTTCAGCAAAATTAGTTTATGACGCAAACTTGTATTTTCTGCTATATCGAATTCGTATTTTCAAATTAGCTGGTGTTGGGAAGTACTAGATTCTACTAAACAATCATTGCCTGCTTATATAAGCTTTTTTATTATAACCAAATTTCTTGCAATGAAGATGTCATTTCTTGTTTTTACAACCAGCATCGTACTTTTTTTTCGATTTGATTCAACTTTATCTAACCGTTATAAAACAATTAGTGTTGCGGTCCCAATCAACCAAGCTTACCTGTATACGAAGTTTTACAGCCATAATGTAAGCTTTACGCCCGTACGTAATAGAATTATGCCACAAGTCGACTTACTAAACTGATTGCAGAATTTAGTTTTACGCCCGTAAACCAACCGTAAATGGCACGTTATACGAACGTCAAAATACGGGCGACAAAATGGCACGTAATATGTAAATTAGACGTACATTTTTTTCAACTGAAAATAAAAAATACGGGCGTACAAATCCAAATTTTACGCCTCTGATAAATTCACGCATGTAAAATTAGTACGCCCGTGAATTATTAATTCTGCCCCCACCTCATACTAGTATTTATAAATATATATAGGCTTATCATGAAATGTAGTATAAAACAATAGTACTATTTACAGCAGCAGTTTCAATAGCAGAATGTTAACAAACTAAACAATTAATGGGCTGATAACAATACTGTTGCACTATAATTTACTTTTTAGCAATTAAGCTTTTCAATAAATTTATGTCTTTTCCTAGAATTTTTTTTTTCAGGGATCTGTTACATTTCATTATTACACAGGGCTCTCATTTTAAATTGCTACTTAAATTTTGACATTATCCCTCTTAGACTTAAAGGAAAAAATCACAAAATCTCACTGATTCTTCAAAATTGAAGCCCTGACTTTTAACTGATTTATTTTTTCAATTATAATAACAATCATATCATAATTTATACATGCTCTATGTTTAACAATTTAAACAATTAGGTTCTAGTTTAATAAAATATCAGTAATTATAACGTGTTGAGGGTTATTCACCCGCATTTTCTCTGTGTTAAAGTCGCACTTCTACTCTAAAAAATCTGACATTTTATGCTTTGCACAAACGTTTTATGCGAAAAATCAATAAAAATGAGATAACTCAAAACAAGTGTAATTTGAGTTATAGTTCTTAGACAGCACGCACTAATGTCCTCTACGACTGAACTTATCGTTATAACGTTTGACCCGGACAAGACATTCAATACAGGGAGATAATTTAAAAAAGGACAAGCTAGAGTTGAGGTCCTTGTTCACTGTAAAAAAATCCCTTGAATACTTTCAAAGTTACAACTCTCAATTATACCTATGAATTCTTTTGTACAATTAGCAAAACAATTGGGTATATATTTAGTCGATATGTAAATTAATGAACTAAACAAACTGACAGTGTCTCATTATGTATACCTTAATTAGAACCGTATTTAAAAATTTACTCATTATGTCTTGAAAAATTAACGGTTGATATAAATAAACTGCAAGCACACTCTATTTGATGAATTTGCTGTTACCAAACTTATGTTATATATCATTATTAGGGAGAGAGTTTTAAATAAGCTTGAAGCTTTCTACTCGATCCTAAAAGTCTATCATAAATGTGACATATTGTATATGCAATGTATTGAATAAAATATTGTTTAAACCAAAGTTATGCTCGGACAAAAGAGTTATATGAAAAAATCAATAAGGGGAGACAACTCAATTCCGTTCATTACTCAAGGAGTTACCGCCCTGAGAAGAAAATTAAATAAATCTATTTTTAGTAACAGTGACATTGACCTTTACCCTAGTGAACCTCAATCCAATCCAAGGCTTCCTCTCTATGCAAGTTACCTACACAAAAAGTTTCATTTCAATTGGTCACTCCTTACTTGAGTTATTGAGCGGAAACCATTTTTCTTATTTTAGTAACAGTGACCTTGACCTTAGACCAAGGTGGTCGTTACATGCGCTCTGCATATCAGGTCAATATGCTGAACACTTGTGTTGAGATATTCTAAAATCCTCGAGGGGTTCAAGAGATTTGGAGCGGACACGAAATATAGTCATATGACCTTTGATTTGTAATTGTGACCTTGACCCGGCGCGGTTGGTTTACGGGTTCTGCACATTGCGTAGTTCAGGTGAACATCTGACGCAAGTTTCATAAAAATCCTTCGAGGGGTTAAGGAGATATGGAGCAGACACGAACTGCAAGGCTCAAACCTTTGACATTGAGCTGGTGCGGTTGGTTCATGGGTTTTGCACATCGCGTAGTTTAGGTGAACATCTTACACAAGTTTCATGAAAATCATTCGGGGGTTTAGGAGATATAAAGCGGACACGATTTTGCCGGACGGATGGACAGACAGACAGACAGAGACATGGCAAAAAAATTATGTATATCCCATTTTATATGGAGGAGTCATAATTTCCTTAAATACGTTCATAGTTATGCTCCAGACAAAAGTGTGACAGACGCACGGACACAAGGACGGACGGAAGGAGCCCATTATTATATCCGTCCGCCTTGGCGAGGAGATAATAATAAATATCCATGCTTTGAAGCCAAATCACCAAAAATTCTCTTTACATGTAAATAGTACTACAAATTGCTTTCAAACATGTCTTATAATTGTTCTTTGAATCAACCAATCATAAAGTCAGTTAAAAATTACCTTGTTCAATTTTACAACCGTATATCTGTCTTTTACGGGCGTAAAAAAGAACCTGGATTTGGGATTCAAACTGCAACAGTAAAAACTTGAAGTCCATATTTACGCCCGTACAAAAATTTGAAGGCGTAAAGTAATAAAAGGACGCAAGTAATTTTCATGTTTTTCCCATTCAATTAATGGATGGATAGCGTTTTCTTTCAGAAGGCCTGTATCGTTGATCATTCGTGCTAAAATGGAGCATTTTTTGATATAATTTTATCATTTTTTAAAATTCTATTTATTTATCATTATACATTATTTATGTTTGGAGAATAAAATCTGCTAGATGTAGGGAGTGCCACTTTAAGGCTCTACTTTCCCATTCATCATGATTTTCACGGCAAATTGACGTCTTCATGCTTCTTTTCCAAACTGAGGCTGTCGCTACCGTTATAATATAGAAATATACCATAGGCATATCAGAATTAACATTTAAGGTGGTATGCGCCTCAAATATTTTGTTCGCATTTTCTCATGAAATTCACACTGTGCATAACTGAAGATAATTCTGATGGAAATCCGATTTCATTGTTTTGATTTCTCTTACGGTTACTATGATGTTGTGCTTCGAACATTGCCACTGACCTCACATTTTGCATAGCACGTTATTTCATGTAATTCCTCGAGTCTTCCTTCACCGCGCTTTAAATTTTAAATTTATAGTCAATATAAAACAACATGTCCCTTGCATTTAAGATGTTCTTTATAATGGTATAAAATTTGATGAAAAAATTTCATCGCTTGAGACGCTAGTCGCGATTATGTGACGTCAAAACGGGAAAATTCTATCAGGATTTTGCTTAACATTTTGCCTTACAATTGGAGTTATTAACTAGATGCCCACGTGCAACATGTCGAGTTGCCAGCTGTCAAAAGGGCTAACTTCTTACCAAGTAGAGATAAGTCAAAACACACCTAAATATTGGATGTAACATGCATGTTGTACCACATCTCGATTTTTCTCTACGGCCAGTAAAAGTTACAATATAAGCTATTTATAGTAACAACAAAGAGAAGTAATTCTAAAAACAAGGGTAGCTCATGGTGAGGAACATTTGTGCGAAGTTACATCAAAATCCCTCAATGCATGAAGAAGAAATCTTCGGAACAAAGATATTCTTGAATTTGACCTTTAACCTCTAAGTGTGACCTTGACCTCAGACCTAGGGACCTGCTTGTTGCGCATGACAAAGTAATATCAAAATCCCTAAACGCATGAAGAAGAAATGCTCCGGACAAAGTCATTCTTGGATAATTCTTGTATCTGACCTTTGACCTCTAAGTGTGACCTTGACCTTAGAACTAGGGACCTGATTCTTGGACATGACACTCCGTCTCATTGTGGTGAACATTTGTACCAAGTTACATCAAAATCACTCCATGCATGAAGAAGATATGCTCCAGACAAAGTTTTTCTTGAATTTGACCTTTAACCTCTAAGTGTGACCTTGACCTTAGACCTAAGGATCTGGTTCTTGCGCATGACACTCCATCTCATGATGGTGGACATTTGTGCCAAGTTATTTAAGAGTCCTTTGAGACATGGATAAGTTACAGCCCGGACAAGCTAATCTTGGACGGACGCTCGCACGCACGCACAGACACACGCACGCACGCACGCACATACGTCGAACCGCCATTTGGACAACTATATCGAGCTTTCGCAAGCGGCTCGACAAAAATTAGCTTATTGAAAAAGCGCATACGTTTGATATGATGTATATAAAATCATTTTACGTTTATTTGATAATAATAATTGATGCGCAACATGACAAAAGGGCCCTTACATGTAAAATAACGTGTAACTTTTGAACTATCAGAGATACAAATTTGATGTTGGTACCATTTTAAAGCGCATATACTGGAATACCATCAAACGTTTAATGACAAAAATATTTATGAATATTCATTGACTGAAATGGCTCGTGCTAAAATTCGAACTTATTTAAATAAACTATTGAAGCTCGAAGCAATATGTGTATATAAAAGAGCAGACTCTGAGATTTACAGAAATGTATGGCTTATGAAAATCAGACGATCTGTGGCGGGGTAAAGGTTATTTAAGATTTTGCTTATTATCATGCATAAATTATGCAAATGAGCTAAATTTTAAATGCTTATAGTTTAGCCTAGAATTAAGATATTTTGGGAAAAAAGACATCATTGGAAAGCTGAATGTCTCTTGTTTTAAAAACAAAGGGTTCATTAGAATTAGAAGTAACCTCAACATATTCGTTTTTTTGCACGTGTGTTTTCACCTAATTAATATTCATTAGGAATCCTGACATAAAAATTTTGATGGTATTCATAAGAATGCTCTTTAATTTGATACATCGATTTAAACTGTAGCATATTTACTTCAAAAGATATAATATATTTGAACCATACTGAGGGCCCTTTTGTCACGTTGCGCAAAAAGAATTGGCCACCGGCTTACTATTTTTACAATTTCACTAAATTTCATCCCTACTCTAAACGTAGTTTTGAAGTCGTGATGTACTGAGAGTTACTTTGTACGTTTTCTTTTTTTACACAAGGATAAGTTGATTTACTAACAGGCTCATGTTTTTCAAAAAAGCAATTTATAAACCCGGATGGACTATTTTAAAAGCTACAAATTTTGATCTGCCTGAAACAATTTATAGGTCAATGTGCTCTTTGACCAGTGTTTTTCTATAGCGTTTAGATCGGATTTACACCCTCCCGTCATGTACATAGTAACAAAAGACGGTACCATGCCTGCAACTCTAATAAAATTAATTCAGATGCTCCAGTGGCGACTTAATATGAATTACAAATACTTCTAATGGTAGAAACAATAATTCAATTTTTCAGTATTTCCGTGTATGCTTGTGATTAGCATCTGTTAGTGTCAAATGGTATAACGTTAAATTTAATTCGTGTTTATCATTTTTATCGTGTAGAAGTATTTTTTCACCTCCTCACTGAAAATATCGCCTGTTCGGGGTATGCATTCCCCATTCACACCATGCGTCATCTGAATACAGTTTACAGTATACACAGGTCTACATTCCTTTGTGTTTTTTTAAGTTTTCAAGCTAACTATGTATCTTTGAGTTTTCGAGAATATGGCGCATCTTTTCATAACCATACGTATTTCTTTTTTTTCCGGTGTAAAGCACCAGCATACGAAATATCAATTTTAAGACAGCTAGTAACTTTTGTTTGTGGAGATTGAGATCGAATTCGCCACCCATAGTTTCACATGCGAGTCTCTTGTTTAAAACTACATATAATATGTTTTCGCTCGTTTTTAGGTAGGCAATTTTGAAAACGACTCAGCGTTTGCCCCTGACAGTTTGAACAGCCATAGGCTTCCCCCTTTCGCCTACAAAGTAGATCGGCTTTTGCTTAAACACGTTTATAGGACCGTGTTTGCGAACGCGGCTTTAAAATGGTTTAAAAGACATTTCCGTTGCCTTATAGATGCTGTAAATCATTGTTATACGAACGGAGACAAACTTCAATATATATTAATTACTACGCCATCACACAGTCATTGATCCGCCAGTACATAAAGCTCGCGTTTACATATCAGCGGCTGTGTAAATATAAAACTCATTCTGCAGTTATAGAGCACATATAGCAATACGAACTTTAAAAAGTATGTCCATCACTCCAATATTAGCCAGTTATACAGTTATAACAAGAAAATTATAACTTAACAGTTATATGAGACGATTACTGTACAGAATAATGGCTACGGCTGTACTTCAACAGGCTGAGCATATCTCCCGATTGGGGTATATACCCCGAATAAGCTAAAACAGCCCGATGCCACTAAAACGTAAACAATCGAAAAGTACAAGTTTTTAAATAACGTTTTTTTTTCAAAGATGTGCCACGTGCTAGCTACGCTGTCGCTTCGTTGTAGTCCCGTTGTGACACGATTGACAGGTGTCAACAAATATCAAACTCTGGTTATGCCTCGCTGTTGCCTCGTTGTCGCCACGTTGAGCTTTCGTTATGCCTCGCTGCCGCCACGCTTGAACCACGTTCAACTTAAACTCGTTACGCACTGGCCTTGCATACTTCTTTGACTATGTAGGAAATAGTGTTGTGGACTACTCTGAACGAGTACGTTAGCGAGTGGTAGCTGTCTCAGTGGCAAGGTGACGGAGAGTGACCGCAACTTTCAGACCAGGCTGCAGCGCCTTCTTTAATCAGCTGTCCTTCTTTATTCTTGGGTCAGCCTGTCCACCAGCTCCTGGAATAGGAGGGGGTCGCCGGAGCCAGTCCCTGCAAAACATGGTGCGCGGGGCCTGCTCTCCTCTTCTTCTTCTTTTATCTTCTTCTCCCTGGAGCAGCAACATATTTTGTAGTATGTCTTAGTCCAGGGCTAGGGCAGCATTCGCCAGTTGGATATCTATGGTAGAGGTTCAGCACTTGGGCTTAAGCAAGAACACAAATGATTTGAAGTCCTAGATGGAGGAGTATATATGTGGGGTATCTGGCAGATAGCATCTGACATTTTTGACGCGGCAGAGCGTGTCATATATAGCGTATCACAACGTATCAAAACGTACCACAACATAGCAGAAACGTAACACAACGTAGAACACCGTAGCATAACGCAGCTCATAACGTAGTACAACGTGTTATGACGTATCAAAGCGTGACACAGCGTGGCATAGCGCGGCACGAGGAACGTGGGAGCAACGGGAACACAACGTAGCATAGCGCAGCACAACGTTTCAACAAACGCAACAGAACCTATCAACCGGCGGGACATGTTATGTTCACGTTCTGTTACGTTTTTGCTACGTTTTTGTTACGTTATACTACGTTGTACCACGTTGTCGCCACGTTGTAGTACGTTGTTGGAAAACGCCAGCGAATTTGAACATGTCCGAAATTAAAAATTCCAGTTCCCGTTTTGACACGTTTGATCACGTTTTAGCCTCGTTGTTCTACGTTGGCTCACGTCGTAACCTCGTTTCTCAACGTAGCTAAACGTGGCGGCCAAAACGTGACACTATGACTGGGGCATTAGTCATGGTCACTTTAGATACATGTAACCTTGACACTTGACTATATCATACAAGTAAACAATTGCTGCTAAAGCAGCATCAGCACACGGCATAAAAAGGAAAGGGGCTGTCTGGTTTTTGCAAACAGATTTCATTTTAAATTGGCAGACAAGTGAGAATAGTGCATGAACTCCTGACATTACAGAAAATATGTGTATTTTTGCAGACAATTAAGAATTACCTTGGTCCTAATATAAGGACCCAGGTAGAATGCATAAACTGATGGATTTTAACAACACAAAAAGTAGACTTTATTTGGCAGACAAGTAAGACTAATGCATAAAGTAATAAATCATAATAATATATATTTTAGAGGATTTAATTGATTTATTCATTTTTCTAAATGCATTTCTCCAAATCTCTATCATACTGGTAAATGATACAAGTGAATGATCTGGTCACACTTAAAACACGGACTTATATACACATAGGTAAAATATGCATTCAAATATCAATACAAGAAATATGCAAAGTCACAGTTAATGTTAGTGTTAAAATTATTGGGTATGTAAGACATGATCATGCGGTTGAGATCAAATCAAACGCCACGAGGGTAACTACTTTGGCGGGAACGAGGCTCTCCCGACGGTTCTAGCGAACATGCAGCTATTTGGGACTAGATGACGGACATTTCCATCCGAACCAAATGTATCATTTATTGTATACTGTCATGTACTTTAAAATAGATTTCTTAATGAAAACTTATCGAAATAATGTGTCATGATATAAAAACAGACGATATTCAAATACTTTGTTTGGGAAAGTGACGTCACAATGTTTATAACGTTACGTCACAAGTCATTCACGAGAGTCATATTACATGGGGGTGTAAGATGACATTTTCGAGCACTGCTTAAAACTGTAGATATCCCGATCTGGTATGCAAGAATAAACCACATTAAACAGCAAAAAGTCCCTTTTTCAAACTACATTTATAACATCATAATACAAATACAAAGTTTATTTTCAGCCTTTATGTTGCATTCAACATAAATAAACATAAGCTATGCATAGCATTTGACCTACCTAACAACTAACAAATAAATAACATGTAGTTAATACAATAATCAGATATCAAAAATAATTAAAATCCATGTAAATGACTTGTATATTGTCAACACATATCATTATTATCAAACTTAAATAAGGCCGCCTATTAAGTTTCCCATTCATCTGTAGATCTAACACCTTTTCATATAAAATCTATATTGTCTGCAAAATCGAATATCCTTCTTTGTGTATATTGTCTGCAAAATCCTGCTTTGTTTATATTGTCTGCAAAATTCGTGTGCAAAGTATACCGTTCCGATTCCAATCGTCCCAATCCAATCGCCTTTGGATGGACAACTCCCTTAATATTTCCATGCTATCTTAAATACACACTTTGCTGCAAGTTATTTACTAACGATATCTATGTTGTTAGTCCTGTTTATCTAAAAACAATGTTTGTCCTGTTTATTTAAAGATTGTGGCAAAATTGCAAGTTGAACTATACACTTAATGGTACGAAACAACATTGGCCAAAAGGACATGTTCCACTTCCGTGAAGATTTGTTCCACTTTCGAGGAGAAAAATTGTAGAAAATACTGTGGGAAACACGTGCTCCTCCATGGCAAACATAATAAGCAAACTTTAACTACACGACGCTGATGCGCCGTGTAATAAGATACATGTACAGTTTGCCCCATATTTCGTCCTACGATTTGAATACATAAATCCGTTGTTTTCTTTAAGTAAATTACTTTACGTGACCTAACAATATACCATGCAGTTTGAAAAACTATATTCACCCTAAATATTTATGATTGTGAAATATCGCAGAAAAAATTGTGTACTGTTTCTTTATAATACCACACAGACAGACAGGCCTCAAGACGACAAGAGATTCCATACACTATAGGCGTTGTCTATCTCGACAGACGGATGGGCATCCTTTATCAAATATATGTACAGGAGTCGGTAAGTCTTTCGGTAACAAAAGCCATCGCTTATTTTAACAAGAAAATGCATTCATATCAATGCTGATAGCAACAACTGACGGTATGATAAACGTCAAGTCCTAAACACTTTTGAAACAACCATAACATACCAGAGTTCTACTGCCGGACACCCGTGTTGGCGCCGCTTAATTATATGAAATTCTTTGATTATTTCAAATAGAAAATGCAATATAATTAATGCTGATGTATGTTGAAATTATGATTATATTTCAGTTATGGTTTTTTTTCTGCAGTCATATGGATACAAAATAATGGATTTCAAGAAAGACTTTTATGCGCTGCTGTCACAAATGCAATCATAATGCGTAATCTTTTGAACCGATGCTAATCGTTAATTAAATAATTTCAATATTGTAATTCAACATATTTTCTTTACGGTATGAGAACGTTTTCCATCACAAACTTAAACATCACAGGCAATAACAAAAACATTGTTTAGCAAGCTGATTTTCCGAAATTGTAGAGAGGTAACGTGTATCTGCCATCAGCGGGTGCATGTGCCTGGTGAGTCTGATAGGTATTTGTACGTAGGATGGCAGTCCGATTGCTACGATGTTGTGATGTATTTTGAGGAACATATTAAAGAGCCTGGAGTCGCAGAGACCGCCATCCCAGATCATCCTGCATGGCTGTAACACTTATTATATAGTTACGTTTTACCCACTGTATTGCACGCCTTTGGACCATCTCTATCTTACTGATATTAGTTTTTGTGTAAGGGCTGCAGCTGGTAGAACCATATTCTACCTGTGGCCGGACAAGGGACTTGTATGCCAGTTCTTTTACTTTTCATTGCTGGTAGTAATATTTCGTTTGATGAATACCAGAGTTCTGTTGGCATTTCCTGATTGGTTGTTATCCGTGAGATGTGAGTATTATAGCTTAGATCTGAGGATAAATTTAGACCAATATATTTAACATTAGGGACAGGTTCTAACATCTGTATATACATTCTTTATTACCACTTTTCAGTGATTGACATAAAGACAAATACAATTGTAATTAGATAAACAAATAGAACTAACGAAAATCATAAAATGAAAGAACACAATATACGTTCATGGATATTACACAACTGTGCATAATATAAAGTGCAAAATGAGCAAAAGGATACTTATGTGTTACAACAAAAGAACGTTCACAACTAAAAACAAAACGTTGTACAAAACATTTATTAATAACCAGTACTATATTACTACAGAATAAAGTTCATACAGTTTAAGTCCTCTCAACGTAAGAGAATTTATTTAGTAATGCATGTGTGGTGATTTGGCCGTTTCGGTAGATCGACACCGTTTCGCTTATTGTTATGCGCAGTGCATTCTGAGTTTCTTGGGAATGGGAGCAGCCCAGAAATGTGGTTGCAGAAGTAAAACGCTGAAGGATATCTTCATTCGGCTACCACATTAAATTGTTAGTCGGTACTGGCAAGTGTCCCTATTTTCCGACTTAGTTACTCATTTAGTACCAGAGTACTATAATGGTGATAAGCGGTTAAATTTGGCGTTATTTTGGAGGCAGTATACGGTTTCAGACTGTTAGTGACGAATTGGCCAGGGTTAAATTTACAAATTAGAGGTAAAATGCAGATCCAAGTGCATGGTCTTGGTTGATAATATTAATCAATGCTATATATGCATTTTCATTGTCAAGTATTGAGATTTAGTGATTTGATGAAAGTGAAACCAGTGACATTGACCTTGTAGTAGTGACGTAATGGCTGCCAAGACGAAAGCATGTCTGTCTAGAATTAGCCGGGAATGCAAGTTTCATTTTGACAGGGACCCTTGGAGATTTGAAATTTTGAAAAAACGATATGGAAACCTTGTAGCATGGAGCTTGTTTTCTTGATTTACAGTGTTTCAAGAGTCGGAAACAGTGTAGCAGTTGGTTCCATCGGTGTAGAAGAATTTTCAGTGGTAGTGTAAACATTAGCAAAATGTGTTATTTTGTCGTCAGATTTCGCGATATCTGAAAACACAGAATGCTGAGCTGGTGGATGACAGTTTTGGTTTCGGACTGAAATTACTGGCATTTTTTATTGAGTCACACATGATCATGCTAAAAATGTACTACATTTGTTTCAGGTATGTGATTACAGTGTTTGGGTTGTGGTTTTGAAAGTTGCGGAGTCGAGTGTTGTGTGAAAAGCCAAGAAAACTGTAGTCTGCCTCCTTTAGTCTCCGAACACAGTTCGGTTGGCCTAATTCCTGTGAAGAGATTTTGTGTCGGAGGTGAAATGCACTCTCTGAGACGGGTAACTTGGCCGGAATTTTTAGCGCTACCATCCCTCTAGCCAGTATTGACATCAGCAGTTCTGCATTTCGTTAAATTGTCTAATACGGCAGATCTAAATTTGCGGAAGTTGCACTCAACCGTGAAAGAACAAGAGTCGTTCATCTCGCCATGCTTCCTCCACTAGAAGTAATAGCTTTCGGATGAACCAAATTTCGGACGTCCATTCATCCATTCCAAAACACTTGTTTATCTAGTGAATGGAAGAGGGATAATGCAGGATGTAGCACACTCGTCCATTGCCCGCATTATGCATTATTTCGTTTGCACTGGTAGGAAAAATTATTCAGGGAAATTGTGATTAAAAGTGGTTAGAATATTTTGATTCAGTGTTAGCAATAAAATCATTTATTATTTTCGGCAGTTTTTTAAGATTCCAGCTAAGTCAAATACAACTGAAACCAAATTCTGATTTCTTGTCTTCCGCGACAAAATTGCTATTAATTTTGCAGACCAGGAGCAGCTGTTATTGATACCCGATGTAAAAGAATGTCTAGCCAGGGCAATATTACTCCTGACATATTGTCACACTTGTGTTGTGCACCACCGAATGCGAAAGTCTGCAAAATGGTGGACTTAACTCGGTACAAGAAGCTAAGTGTCTTGCCGGACGACGTGTTGACAAAGCCCGTTAAGCCCAAGCACCAAGGGGTGGCAGCCGCAAGAGAGAGGCTAGATGGAGCTCGAAGACCAACATGTTTATGCGGTTGAGCCTTTAATGAATTAAAAGGACAATTGCAGAAGACCCAAGGTGTTGGGGAGATCAACCTTCAACCAAAGGAACAGGCCGTGTAGGTAAAGTTTAATAGAAGCAAGGTGTTTATCATCTCATCTCAGCAGACCCTCTGTTGGTATCTTTGATACAACAGACCCAGGCTTAACCCTGATATGGCTGAACTAGAAGATATGTGAATGCAGCAGAAGAGGGCATGAAACAGCCTGTGTAGGTATAGTCCCGCAGCACCCACCGAGGTGTATCGGCTGAAGCTGCCTGACGTTTTTAGGCGAAGAAAGGTTTGTAGTAAAGAAAATAGGGTCTCGGTGGTACATTGAAAATGTATATGTTGTCCCAATTTAGCAGGTGTATATTCCACCAAAAGGAAATAGCCTTCCTGGCCCGCAAGATGTCTCAAAACGCGTTGTCATGTCTGACGCAGACATTGAGGTTGTACAGAATTGGCCAGAGCCAAAATCTTGTACAGATGTTGAACGTTTCATGGTTGGATAAATGACCATGGATTTCTCGGTGATTTATTAGCCTTTGTATGCAGTGATTAGCCTTTGTATGCAGACCAAAGAGCAAATACGCTACTGTGTGATACGCAAAAAGTTGTTAGATGTGGTGCGCTTCACCAAGCCGTACAGGCATTATCTGCTTGGTAAGCCCTTTATTGTCAGAGGTGACCACTCAAGTCTGATGTGGTTGACGAGATTCCATGAGCCTCAGTGGCAGCTGGCTCGACGTGTTGTCCCAGAACAGCATCTATCGTTCTGCAGCGTCGGCGAGGTTGCTGGCACGGGAAGTGCAAGGATGCACCCGATCAGTTGTCATGTGGCGGTTGTAGGTACTGTGTGAGAGCCCATGACTGGGTGGGGTGTCTTGTTGTAGATGTGTCACACCTTAAGGGAGAATAGGGACGTCTGAAAAACATAGTATGGGGTCCATCATCACAGTGACGACAGTGACAAGACGGGGACGTCATGAGGGGCAGATCTAGAAGCAGAGGTAAGTGCAGTGGACAGCAGTGGCCAAGAGAGCAATGTCTTGTGGTGTTAGAGGGAGACAGAGAGTAGCTACTAGAGTACACGTGTCACTATGCACTACAATTGTTTGACATAATGCAGGGCAGATGTCTTAGTCTGAGAAAGAAGACGCCACGTCTACACTTCTCAAGTCTTTAAGCAGTGTCGCTGTACTTCTGTTTGAAGTATTGCAATGGAGAGGTATGTTTGCTGAACATCCTCTGGATGATAATATGGCACAATGCTGAGGATGGTTCCATGACATACTGGTATGAGACGTAGCGGTTAATAACAGCCAAATCATCCAGATGGATCTATGGGGTCAAGCCTCAGATATAAAGGGGTGGGTAGGGGGAGTGTGGTGATAGGGTTGTTTCGGTAGATCGGAACCATTTCGATAATTGTCATGCACAGTGCATTCTTGGCGTCTTGGGAATGGAAGCAGCCATGGCGGTTGCAGAAGTGAAACGCTGAAGATTATATTTAATCATCTACCACATTAAATGGTTAGTCGGTACTGGTAAGGGCTTAGTTACTCATTGTAGTACCAGAGTACTATACATGTTTAATCAAGTATGTTTAAACATATACATATATATATTTCTTTTAACTTAATGTGGTTACCCACAAAGAGCCTTAAATAAAAACAAGAGGGCCATGATGGTCCTATATCGCTCACCTGACTAGTAGAACTAGTCTATGCCACACAATTAACATGTAAGCTCAGGGTGCTGAATTGTTATGAAGGTTTTTTGATACAAGTCGGAGGAAAAAATTGACTTTTCGGACAGGGTTATTTTTCACTTAAGTTAAGGGGAACGATTTGAAAACATTTGGTAGAGGACCATAATGATAAATATACCAGTGTTAGGATTAGCACTAACAGCTAAGAGTTTTATTTATTTTTGTACGAGTCTTTGTGGAAAATAGCTGTGCCTGTGGCCAACATCTTTTTTTAAAATAGTAAAATAATGTTGAATATGCAGTGGTGTTTTGATATTAACTCTTACAAATGAATTGAACTCTGATTTGTAAGGTAATAAAATTAAAAGTCATATTTCAATTGCAATTAGATCTTAATATCTCACAAAGTAACAGCAAAAACCCAACATTTAAGTGAATGTGATTTATTTCATTTCATAGAAATAGGTAAGAACGTACTTTGGTACGAATTGCCAGCCTTCTTTCGGTTAAGTTCTTCGGTTACTGTTTTATTTGTTGGTTTGAACTTGCTTCAAAATTGACAAATATATTAACCATTTAAATCTCAAATGCACTGAAACAAATCAGGCCAGACGTTCTTTTAGACCCAGATAATTTGCAAATAAATCGAAGGACAGTATTTGTATTCTTAGAGCAAGAGAAATCAATAAGAAAAGAGAAATATCTTAAAATGTTGGAAAAAGACATACTACAAACGTTTGTAGAAAAAAATCACATCCCGGTTTCAAAACAGTAAGCCATGGATAAACATGGTAATGTTGAAGACTTGTTTAAACCATACAG
This sequence comes from Saxidomus purpurata, assembly GCA_022818135.1. NCBI lineage: Eukaryota > Metazoa > Mollusca > Bivalvia > Venerida > Veneridae > Saxidomus > Saxidomus purpurata. The sequence continues at coordinate 1,514,015 of JAFMSR010000006.1, forward strand.
CCTTCAATCAGTTTGAACATCGTATTCGTTTTACAAAGGCGCTCACTATAATGATATTTGTAAAGATAGGTAGGCTGGAACAACTGTTGAGCATGTGATAAATTATCAAAACAAACACCAGATACAAATGCCATCCAAAGGAATATCTTAAATGTAGGTGGCTGGTCCATTTTGGTGATGGAGCGGATGACTTTTCCTTCTACGATGCGACGTCAAGTTTAAACAGTTATTTAACTCTTCTGTCGTTTCTATAGACTGTACTAAAACATTGATTTATAATTTGCTTCCTGAAAAGGTTCTTCTGAATCAAGACTTTTTCATAACATGTATCAATACAACCTCATTATTATACTGAATAGTTCGCCTTACCTTTTCGACGTCTGGCCCTGCCAGAAGTTATTTTGTCAAAGAATTTCGCAAGTTTGCCTTTCTTCCTCTCGTATTTGGGTTCATCTGAAAGAAAATATTATTTCCATTTATTTGATAATCAATTTATCAAGTATAAGTATGCATGTGTCTCAAAACAACACTATTTCAAATTATTCAATGCTTAATGATAAATATTACGAGGTTATTGCACATTTTGGAATATGCAGACGGATACTCAGAAAAAGCATCAGCGTGCAATGACCGAATCATTTTACTCTACCACCGTTAAAGTCTTTTATCACGACCAAGTTATATCGTGATCTTACACTGAAACCAACAATTATCCTCTGTATAATTTCACTGAGTGGGCACCAAAAGTGATATTTTTACGAATGGCACTGCTACGAGTGAAAATAACAACTTTTGGTGTTCACGAGTGAAATTATCGTGATATTACATCGATACTAACATTTTTTGTTTATCTTATGTCTAAAACTCTACTATGTTGGGTTTATTTCAATAAAATGTCGAAAATTGCGGGAAACGTCACCAGAAAGCATCGCAAAGATGACGTCATTTTAACGACGTCATCGTCATGAAGTTTCCGGCATTCAGTACGCTCGGTATACTTTTTGAAGCCAATCCGGGTAACATATTTTTATAATTTTCACTGAGTGGCCAGTGAGTTTATCGGGATATAATCTACCGTTATATTTCGATAAACGACCGAAAAACATAAAATAACACTTAGATTAATCGCTCTCGAGACTCATTTCAGTTGCATTGAAACAAACCTTTCATTCTTTGATACGTGTCCTGGTTTGCTTCTTCGTGAATCTGTTGCAGGAGAAGTGTATTGTCCTCTCCTCTCTCGACGCATTCTAGCAACTCGACCAGTTTTGACTGGTCCGTCTTATGGAGACAGATTTTTAGCTTGTCATATCCAGTTTTGCCTTTGGGTCTGAGTTTCTCTAAAATCTTGGTATTCTTTTCTGTTGTTTTCTTTTCCTCCTGAGTAAAGAAAACTGAATATTAAACCAATTACTGTACTGATCATGTGTCAAGAAACAATGTGTCACTTTCTATAACGGCATGAACACTGTCAATCTCAATTGTATTACAAATGAATGGATAACGTAAAAATGTTCTTGTTAAACATCAAAACGCCGAGTGCTTTGAATTGATTGTATAACATTGTGCAGTACATGTACATTTTTGTTTAAATCATGCCCATGCGGTTAAAATTGACCCCTTTCCGCAGGTGCCTTTTTCACATAGACATTTGAATATAAGAACAATTAACTAAATAGTCTGATAGACACTACTGTCTGAGTGTGTTTTAAAGCCACACGTTTTTTTCAGAAATGGACATATTTTAATGATAGAACGGCCACACATGATTGTGATACTAAAAATTTTACTAAATGACACAGAAATGGGATATATCTAACACACTTCATCGGCGGGTATTCGTAAAACATCGGAAGTATACATATTCGGCGGACGATCCAGTATTTGACCAAGATAAGTTAGCAGTATTAGAGATGAGAGAAATTTTCCTGATAGTGTCAAACACACTTTTCATCAATGTATATTTCCAAAAAACACAGAAAGCAATGTTGTTGTATGTACTGTTCATTAAGGACAATGTGACAGTGACGTAATAGATATTTGTGTACACTAAAAGTTTACACTCATTGCATAAAAAGGTAGATCATGCGTGCTAGAAAGATTTAATCACAATTGTTCACAATAATATTGGACTCTTCTACTGCGTCACTGTCACATTATCGTAAATAAACTGTATCTTGAATACAACTAAATAATGATGGACGGCCAAGTAAAGGTTAAACATCATTGTAATAAGAACAGTTCGGTTAATTAGAGATCACCCCCGTACCCGTACACGAATGACGTTATTCGGAAAACTGGCAAAGATATATTCGCAATTATACATGACGATGCTATTTTTACATTATATTCTTACTGGTTCAATCCTTCATGCAATATATGTTTGCATCTATGATACTTTACTTGTGTTTTAATCATACATAATTGATAACAGTACCGTAATTTCCAGACAATAGGTAGTGGCCTATACGTATAAAAATGATTTTCGTAAATGTGGCCTAATATTATGCGGCGAAGCATATAGGTATTTTGAGTGCACAGTGGGAATTTTAGGTTTATACTCTGTTTGAAAACAGTTCAGCAATACTTTCAAACCCATTTAGCTTACTTTGGTCAATCAACTATTGTATGTACTACCGTATATCAGCAAATTAGCGGGAGTGATCAATCATACCTTAACTGTCATACAAGAAGGTGCAGCTTAATTTAAACGCCTGGATATATGCACCATTTTCAGCGTACCGGCGGCGGCCAATAGGTCACAGCGGCCTATACAATCGTTTTTGCTTCTAAAATCGTAACAATATAGGGATGCGGCAAATAAAAAGAGAAGTAGCCTATTGTCCGGAAATTACGGTACATTATAAGTACATATATTTTGTATTTCTAACGGCAGAAAACCATCCTTTCTGAGGAACAGTGCGGCTTTAAGTGGTCTATGTGAACTTAACCTTCGCCTTGCCATTATGGGCAGTTGAGCTAAGGTGATCGATACAAAGCCATCATGAACTACTTGTTTTGTATTTATGTTTCGAGACTCACACTCTAGCATTATTATCCCCGGGCTAACGGGCTCCGTCCGTGCTTGCGTGCGTCCGTCCGTCACACTTTTGTCCGGAGCATAACTCCGAAAGTACTCAAGGGCTTTACTTGAAACTTTACACACAGACAGAGGACATTGAGAGGTAGTGTTGTGCCCAAGAACCATAACTCTATCTTGGCTTATTTTTTAATTACTCCCCTTTGTTACATTTCCTTAATTTTTCTTGTCCGGTGCATAACTCAAAAGGACTGAAGGGAACTACTTGAAACTTAATACAGTGATAGAGTACAATGAGGAAAAGTACATGCCCAAGGCCAATAACTCTATCTTGCCTAATTTTTGAAATACTTCCCATTGTTTCATTTTCTTGATTTTTCTTGTCCGGTGCATAACTCAAAACGTACTGAAGGGAATTACTTGAAACTTAATACAATGATAGAGTATAATCAGGAAATTAAAGTACATGCCAAAGAACCATAACTCTATCTTGGATTAATTTTGAATTACTCCCCTTTGTTACATTTCCTTGATTTTTCTTGTCTGGTGCATAACTCAAAAAGTACTGAAGGGAATTACTTGAAACTTAATACAATGATAGAGTACAATGATGAAAAGTACATGCCCAAGAACAATAACTCTATCTTGCCTTTTTTTAATTACTCCCCTTTGTTACATTTTCTTGATTTTTGTTGTCCGAAGCATAACTCCAAAAGTACTAAAGGCAATTACTTGAAATTTAATACCGTGATAGAGCACAATGATGAAAAGTACATGCCCAAGAACCATAACTCTACCTTGTCTAATTATACCTCACCAAATACTAATATTTTATTAAATTAGAAACTATACCATATCCATTCCTCTCACCTCAAATTTCTTAGTCATAGAAAGAGCACTTGGCAGGGGGATAGCCATGTCTAACATGGCTCTTGTTATGCTAATATTTACATGAGGATTTTACTTAAGGAAGTAATCGTAGGTCTGAACCACTGTTAGGGGTAGATAAAAGCTAGATATGGAAAACGAATGTGTTCATTTATACGGCGGACTGACAGTTAATCAACTCATTTCTTCTTCCAATTACCAGCGAGCTATATCAGCAACAAAACAATGAGAAATTACGTATATCTGTTCGTCAGTGACCATATATACGAGGTAGTGTTCGGAAATATCGAAGATTATATCTGTATTTTTGTTTTACATGCCCTAAACTAGATAACAACACTGCAGATTGTATAGGAGATTACTCATCAGAAAAACAATGTTATGTGAATGCATTTAGCAAAATTATACGCATCCATAGTAACTTACTGTGCTATACCCAAGGCAGGCCAAAATGATGTTTTTTCTGTGTTTAATATTGCTTTGAGAAACAATGCATAATTATCTTTTCTCAGTGCCGCAAAATGCATCGAAAATGCACATAAACAATGTGACATATTGACGTTGATAACGTGATAATTGAAAACATACTTTTGAAAAGCAACGGTAGCAATGGATATGACATCAACAGACAGAGTCGAGATCGTACCGCCATCAAATATTGTGCTGGGTTAGAGAAAACGCCAACCTATTCTTACAAATTATTGCAAGATTCACGAACTGTTAATAAATGTAGAAGCGTCTTTTCATGATATTAGAGATATATCATACTGCCCGGATCTTGCCTACATGGATAAACATGTTTATTCCGATCTTGCCTACATGGATAATCATATTTGTTCCGAAGTGAACAGCCCGGATCTTGCCTTAATGGATAACAATGTTTATTCCAAAGTGAAGACAGCGTTATGATGATGTTATTTGATCAAGCAGTTTTTAGTGGTTTTATGTGTTTCTAAAGTCCATACAGTTTTATGTGCAGTTATGGTATTTGCATAATTCAGACGATAAATAGGAAATTTTCTTTTGGTGTAACAATCTACGAACTTCGCGAACACGAATCGTAAAATTCACTCTACGGCCTAGGGTAGATGTACAAGAAAAAATATCTTTGGAGCAGTACTATACATTTATATTGTATTTTGAAGAAATATTTGTTTTAGGTATTCTGTAGATGTTCAGAAATACAAGAGAAATCAGATCAAATGAGTTTAGGATTACTTTCTAGTCTGTAAATCAGGTAAAGTGGAGGTCAAACATATCAACCTGTTTCTTATTTGATGCATTGCCTGAGTCCTTTAAATGAATATACATTGTACAATACATACGTCAACTTCAATAAGACCAATAATTATGAAATGAACATGGCTGTGGTCTCTGAAAATATGGTACATCACAATGAGTATGAAAATACAATATATCTACCTTAATATCCCTAGTTTGCCTATAACCAAATAGCTCATACTCTGTAGCATACTTTAATATAGGATCTGGATTCATGTAGTCTATCAGATTTCCCCAGGCTTTGTCTATCACTCGCTTACTAGTTTCCTTGGTTACCGAATCACCATCTTCTACATCCCCTACATCTTTATTAAAAGAAATAAATGAAAAGATCATTTTTGTGTTAAAGCAATTCATCTGTGAATCAATTGTTGATTTAATCGGAAGTTACATAATGTCAAAGCGTATACTACGGCTTAAAATAAAGGTCTTAAATAAAGTAAGTAGTGTATAATACATGTATAACCTGACTGTTCGGTGATATCTAAACTTGGTGGAACTTGATCTTTGCTGCTTTCGACTCTTTTACTTGATGAGCCCTGCAAAAGAAATTTCAGAAATTATTATCTTATAGAGAATTCGGCATTGTGTGTCTAAAGTAGGTCGAGGCGAAGGACAACAGAATAATTACAATTTTCCTGGCATTAGTGAGGGTGAAAACAATGATTTACAATAAAATTACACTAACTAATCGGGAGCAGTTGCCATCAAAACCATTAACTTATTATTTTAGAGAACAATGATTATGACATGATTTAATATTCTCCAGTTATAGCTGATGATGTAGATACACCCATACGAGGGTTGAATGAAAAATTCGGATATTGTAAATTGTAAATTCACTCTACATGCTCTATGGGAAGTATATTTATAAACAAGAGGGCCAAGATGGCCCTTTATTGCTCACCTGGCTACCACTTGTTATAATACAAGGTCAACAATCAGGTGTTACAGAAAGGGTAAAAATTGACCTGGGGTTCTGATTGGAACAATCTACTTGCGGTCCACTTCACAATGGTTCATTTCAAATACAAGGCCTTGAGGTTTTAGACAAGAAGATTTTTGAAGTTTTCCCTATTATTATAATTAAGCTTATGGGAATCAAGTGACCCCGCTCCCTCTCCCCCCTAAGAGAAATTGATAACTGAAGAATACCGGTAGATTTAAAAATCCAACCAAATTCTTACTAAACTACTTCTGTAGGAATTCAAGGATTACAAATGAGTTCTATTATGGTGCATTATGAAACATTACAAAGTCTTATTAATGATAGCTAACCAAGTCTGCAAAATATAATGTGAAGTAGAAAAAATTGCAAAACAAACTAAAACAGCTTCTTAATCCTGTCAGAAAGAAATCCCCACACACTGTATGATGTCTAATCTCTAAGAATTCAGTGGTTTTTCAGTCTGAGGGGATAGGTGGTGGGGCCCCTCAAGAGGGGAATTTTTAGTCATTTTGCCAGAAAAGGGGATTTTTTTTTAGAAAATGTATGAAATATAAAATGTAATAAAGAACCAAAACTATCAAGTATGTAAATGACATTATTCTTTTGCCAAATATAACAATAGCTGTCCCTCACAAGTGACGAATGCCCCCGAAAGAGGTGTCTCACAGTCTTTGCCCTCTCCATGTGCTCAATAATTGTGGTATGTAATTTTAAAATCCATGCGACACATCGGCTTGATGTGCTAATGACAAAGTTATAGTCCGGACACGAATGTGTGCATATATATAAGATTCCAATACCTTCAAACTCTAGTGTGAATTTGACCTTTGAGGTAGGGACGTGGGTCTTGCACGCGACACATTGTCTTGATGTGCTAGATATTTGTGCCAAGTTATTTTAAAATCCTTCAATGCATGACAGAGTTACAGTCCGGACACGAATTTGTAAGTGGGGACGCACAGACTGACGGACGGATGTACTTACATTCTGATACTTATGTGGCTAGCCTTTTGCTCTCCCCATTGTTCTTTTTAGCCACTTAACAGAAAATAGCCACATAACAGCATTACGGAATGAATGACATCAAAGTAAATGTACTGTTACCTATTGTCTGTATAGCCACCTAAGTACCAGAATGTGAGCACGGACGGACAGACGGACGACGGACGGAATGCGATCCAAAAAACATAAATGTACTGGAAATAACATAAAAAGTGCTTTTAAAATGTTGACCTATTTAGACAACCTGAATACCTTAGAAATGGAAATAATGCATAAAGCCCATTTCTAGATTTCTTTATAAATCTAAGAGTGTAAAATCAAGTGATTTCTATGCAGCCTAAATTTTAAACCCAAGGGTCTTGATTTGAACAATCTTAGTAGAACAATAAGCAATATGTCTAGTGTTACTGTTATAAAACAGCTTGTGACAATACTATTTTAAACACATTGGGTTTCTTTGTTATAACATCATTTTAAGTATTAACATGCTTTCTGTGGGTCATAATTTGAACAATCTTGGTAGAAGTCCACTACACAATGCCACATGCCAAATATTTAAGCTTTAAGTCTTGCTGTTCTTGACAAGAAGATTTTGTAAGTTTTTCCTATTTGTTGCCATAGCAACCAGAGTTCTGCATGGAATGGAATTCTTTGAACAACTATGAGAGGGCTTCATGCAAGGAACACCCCTGCCAAGTTTCATCAACATTGGCCCTGTGGTTTCAGAGGAGATGTTGTTTGAAGGAAAATGTTAGCGGACGGACGGAATGCGATCCTAATAGCTCACTCTGGCACTTTGTGCCAGGTGAGCTAAAAATGAATACAAAGAGTTTGCAGTGAACCGAGAATGCTCACTCTTGAAGCGTGTAACTGTTGATATAAACTTTTTTTTATTATATACCTATAAATATTCTGTCAAAAATAAAGCCTTTATTCAACCATACAATACGGACTGACAGAAAAAAATCTGTTTTGTATGTACATGCAATTCACAGTGCCATTATTTATAAGAGCGCTTCAATTGGGCTAAAGAACATGACGTTAATAACGTCGATTTTGATTGGAAGATGATCTGACTGAACATTACAGAAAATGAACGAACATAATTCACTAATTAGGTTTATATACGATTTGAACAAATTTCCTACAGAAAGTTTTGAGTTATGTGTGACAGAGTATTACCTTCATCAAATTCTTTATATTACATAATAGAATATTTTAGTAAGTTTCATAATTGTATTTTGTTGATTAATAATTTAAAAGGTTAATTCAAAATTCAGTTTAAATTATACATTTTGATTCCTGTTACTTTTAGTTGTCAAAGGATCTCTCAAGTCATTTGACACATAGTCTGAAAACCTGCTAATGGAAATGTTTTATCACCTTATTGTAAGGCTTGATTAATATGATGATCTAAGATAGATATTTCCTCTTAAAATTCTTAAAGTCCAAGCCATTCTGATTGTCTTGTAGTAGTATAAACTGTCAAATTCTTAAGTCATTTCTGCCATATGTTGTTTTTGTAGTAATTCTCTTTATTCTGAAACTGGGAAAATTTAGTAACTTTTGAAAACAGTCGTATCAAAGCTTTCGAATAGTTAACATCTAAGAAATATGAAAAATTGAAATAACTTTAATATATTCTGGTGCTAGCCTCTGCTGATGTGTTTTTGTATGCTAACTTAGAAAATAAAGAACAAGAAAATAAATGGAATAGAACTTTACAAATGGACTTTGTGCTTTAATGAAATAACCGGGTCCAAAGGGACCTCACTCCATGACCAGTACACTGTGGGTTGTGCAAGTTGGGCTTTAACCATAGCTCACTGCTAAGCGAGTTCCCCCTAGAAGCGCAAGCCCGGCCGGCAACCCACGGTCACATATGCTCCGGACAAGAAAATGTAAAGTAGTGGGATAATTCAGAAATTCAAGATAGTTTTATGGTTTGTGCATATCCACTTCCCTTTAATGTTCTCGCTCACTGTATGTCAATTAAATAAAATATCCTTCAGTACTTAAGGAACAAGAGCTGTCCATAAGACAGCACGCTTGACTTATTGTGGGTGCTTGCTAATAAAACAAAACTTTCATCAGTATAATAGCAAAACAAAATTCTGCTGACTCTTTAGACTAGTATAAACTAGAAAAAATTGAATCATAAAAAAGTCAAAATCTATCACTATATATTTAATTTTTAGTAAATTAATTGTTTGATACAAAATCTACCCCTCAGCACTATTGCTAAGTTTGATATAACTACCATAAGTGGTAACTGAAGTATGTGCATGATAGTACCTAGCATGCAATACTTTAACCAAATTTTCAAAAGCAAACAAGGGCCATAATTTGTACTAAATTTATACAAGAGTTATCTGACTTGACTGTGTGACACCCCTAAAGACATTAATGAAGTTTCAAATCAATATCATAAGTGAGTACTGAGATCTAAGCATGATATCCCAAACCAAAATGAATGCTTGCAACAAGCTTGCGGCAAGCTTGCAGTAAGCTTGTGGCAAGCTTGCAGAGGCTAATAATGCTTTCTGTAGGCTTGCCGCAAGCTTGCGCGAGCTTGCAAGTATTTTCATACAGAATTCTGCAAGCTTGCGATAGCTTTGCAAGCTTGCGCAAGCTTTTTTAGTTGCAAGCTTGCGCTGGCTTTTTTGTTAGAATTGGACTTAGAAAATTTCATGGTAGAAGGTTATATGGAAAAGAGTGAAAAATTCTAAGTTCAAAAACATGGAAAAAGTTTTGAAAAATCATTGTTTCATGAAGGCTTATTTTTATAACCACATATTGGGATGCAAATTAGATGACATGAAATAAAGAATCTGAATTTCAAGTAAATTCTGGGAATTCTTAAAATTATGTTTATTTTCTCAGGTGTGCAGAAGTTTGATTCTAAAATTAATTTAACTGTAACTGACTTGAAACTAAAAATAGAGAGGAAATAGCATGAACCCATAAGTATGTGTCTATATAATAAGACAAATCCTTTTTCCATGTTTTATAAACAACAGTACTGTAACTGCCCTTTATTTTGCAAATCTTCATTCACTGATATAAACAGGAGGCAAAGTAATTAATCTATGTGGGCAGTGTGGGGTCATTCAGGGAATTTGGTCATAAAAATAGATAGCATACAAAGGTAACATTCAACATTGTTCTGTGCAATCACCACCTGGAACCCCAGTATCAATTTACAGGAAGAGGGGAATTATCAGAAAGATCTCTACAGGAAGTGGTCATTTTGATTGTTGATTCAAATGTTAGACATGTTAGAAAGTTTTTGAACAAGTTTTTAAGAACTGTTTATATGTGGATACTTTTGTGAACTTTGTGCTGAACAGGACAGTATCATTTGCATAAAAATAATTATCAATCTAAGATACAAAATGATGGTTTAAATCACTTAAGTGTTAACTGAGGATTTGATAAGCATGCAGTGGCTCAGGCAGAAAAGGTATAATGTTTATTTGATTCATATAACATATATGTATATGTCTAGAGTAGCAATTACTGAAGATATTAAGTAATAATTATGTGATCATTAAATAAATAGACCACATAAGTATAACATGGAAAAACAAATCTATAAATGTATGTAAAAAATTGGTGACTTAAAATTGACAACTAACAATTTCAAATTCAGTCCATTTACTTTTTTCTTTTACATGATGCTAAATTTCCTAAAACAGACATGTCTTTTTTTTAGTAAAACAGCACATTTTTGTTCATAGAAAAGATTTCACAAAATATTTTCAGAAGATAAAAGACACAGCACATTTCCACTGAGCATGCTTTAATATAATTATGTTAATACACCATAAATTATGTAATAATGTTACACTTAAATTCAATTGGTATTCAAGGGGGATTCTACTGGTATTCAGATGGAATTCAACTGGTATTCTCATGAAATTCCACTGGTATTCAGATGGAAAAATACTACCTCTACTGCGCAAGCTTGCGAGTGTAATAACAAATAAAATCGCAAGCTTGCGCAAGCTTGCCGCGAGGTTCCAATTCTAAGCTTGCGCAAGCTTCATGAACCACAAACTTGGGCAAGCTTGCGGATTGCAATAAACCACAAGCTTGCGCAAGCTTGCCGCGAGGTTCCAATTCTAAGCTTGCGCAAGCTTCATGAACCACAAGCTTGCGCAAGCTTGCGGATTGCAATGAACCGCAAGCTTGCGCAAGCTTGCCGCAAGCTTGCCGCGAGGTTCCAATTCTAAGCTTGCCGCAAGCATCATCTGCAAGCTTGCCGCAAGCTTGTGGCAAGCATTTTAAAAAGCTTGCGATTTTGGTTTGGGTAGTACCTTGCATGCAAAACTTTAACCAAATTTTAAAAGTCAAACAAGGGCCATAATTTGTACTTAATTTATACAAGAGTTATCTGACTTGACTGTGTGACACCCCTAAAGACATTAATGAAGTTTCAAGTCAATATCATGAGTGGGTACTGAGATATAAGCATGATAGTACCTTGCATGCAAAACTTTAATCAAATGTTCGAAGTCAAACAAGGGGCCATTATTTGTACTAAATTTATACAAGAGTTATCTGACTTCACTGTGTGACACCCCTAAAGAAATTAATGAAGTTTCAAGTCAATATCATAAGTGGGTACTGAGATATAAGCATGGTAGTACCTTGCATGCAAAACTTAAACCAAATTTTCAAAGTCAAACAAGGGCCATAATTTGTACTAAATTTATACAAGAGTTATCTGACTTGACTGTGTGACACCCCTAAAGACATTAATGAAGTTTCAAGTCAATATCATAAGTGGTTACTGAGATATGTGCATGAGAGTACCTTCCATGCAAACCTTTAACCAAAGCTGCAACGCCGACGCACAAGTGACTGTAATAGCTCTCCGTATTCTCCGAATAGTCGAGCTAAAAATGCTCCGTTCAAGAAAATGTAAGAAATTGGGATACTTAGATATTGTAAAATTACAGTTATTGTACATTGCATTTTCACTCTTCGTGCTTCGGACGGACACGATTTTGCCGGACGGACAGACATCCATGGCAAACAACGTATCTCCCCCATATTTTATGGGGGAGACTTAATTCTCCTAAAGGCAGATGTAGGTGCCGAAAATCATTGAAGATTATGCAAACACGCCGTCTGGTGTAATTATTTGAGTGCACGTTTCAACAGTGCATGATGATATGCATTGTTCGTCCAACTGAGGCCAAAAGAAAAAAATAGCTTGTTTCTGCAAACCCGACCGACCCTATTTTTTGCCGCCGACCCTAAGACTTGTTATTAGCAAAAAAAAAAAAATTTTTTTTTTTTTGAAAATTGACTTATTTTCAGTTCTAATTAGTCTATTTCGTTTCTTTGTCACTATTTCGCTTTTTAACTCGGAATATTAAGAACGATGGGTTTGAGGTATGACTACACTAAATCTTTTTCCATAGTCTTACTGTATAACATTTTAGCAAGGTTCGTATACCAAAATATTTGTTGAGTACTTACACCCCTGTATACCTGTAGAACCACTTTAGTTACATCCAAAAATGCCTTTTTATATGCATAATGTATTACTTTATAGCCAAAAATTAAGCCATTAGGACATCACCCCCTTGTCTGTAGGATTTTTGTTTACATTCTGTTAAAAAATTCAATATTTTCAGATAGCAATAGGACACCGTAATATCAATCTGAAAATTCTTAAAACTATTTTTTTGTTATGCTCAACCATTGTACTTTCAATTTTAATTCGAGAATCTTTGATTTGTTTAATCAAGAGTTGGCCAAACTTGTTTTAAAAACATAAGTTTCAGAAATTAAAATGCTTCAGAATTATTTCTTGAAACTATCTGATACCTTACATGAAATAGTCTTCTGAAAATAGCCAATTTTTCCTTGGTCACCTATTTTCGCGACCCAGATTTTTGTTATTATTTAAATGAAAACTTTGTTCCAAAGATTAAAAAAGATACTTATACTATGTTTCAATTGAAAACAGCAGTATTTAAATACTTATTATTTACGTGTGTTTTAACACTTATGCTGCTAATTTATGTTCCTGACACCAGTATTTTTATATAAAATTTTGTTATGTGAAATTTTTATGTTTTCTCTTTATATTTGGCAAAAGAATAAAGTCATTAACATACTTTATAGTTTTGGTTCTTTATTACATTGTTAAACATTATATTTTATACATTTTCTAAAAATTCCCCTTTCTCCTCAGGCTGAAAAAACCCCACTGAACAGACAATTTATAACATAGGGTCTATGTTATTTACAATTCATATATCTAGATGGCTTAATCAAATATTGTTCAAGTAGATTTCCTAAATATTTGCATCCAGCAAAAAAAAAAAAAAAGAAAAAAAAAAAGTTTACCTACCTACCTACCCTATTTTTTTCTGGGCCGTTAGCAGAATCAAGTTATATTTTTTCTTTTGCCTGACATGCGTTGTTTAACTTAGATATATTATGCCTATGTCGGCCGGCCATTTTAACATAGCTATATTGGTCTATATTAGCAGTTGGCTAATATGTTAAAAGACGTTAAAATCATACATCTCAAATATGACAAACGCAATTATTAAGAAATACACTTAGTTCCAGTATTATATTTAATATGTGGAGAGTAAAAGATGCATGGAGACTTAAATACTAGATCGAATATATGTGTCTCTCTTCATTGAACAACTGAGGTAATTCTGAGATGAAAACTGTGGACACAGTCAATTTTTTTGGAAAAGCAAGAGTTGTCGTTCGTTTCATAGAGGGCGCAATCTACGCCGATAAGAATAGAGAAAAGCGCTTTTCACGTTTCAGGCACAATCTACGCTGTGATAAATGGAAAATATTATTGCTTTTTCTACTTATACAGCCTTTGACATTATAAAAACGAAGTGCAGTTGACTGAATATTCTTCGATTGCTTTTTTAAATATATATGATATTATCTTAGCAAATCTTTTCCCTTGCAAAAGAAACTTGTCACCTTGGTGTATTGGTAGAGACCTTAGCTCACAATCTTTTGTATAAGTGTACTTTTCCGAATCCACAAGTTCGAATCCCACCGACACCTATCTTTTTAAAACCTTTTTTCTGCTGTTTTAATCATCATTTTTAGCTTTTAAACCATTTAAGAATATCTTACGGCAAATAATCTTCATTCATGTCAAATTAATACGGATAATGGTAATGAAAAATTGAGACGTACCAGGAACGGTATATAGGGCATTCTTGGACATACTGTATAAATATTATTTGATAATAGTAAATTTTCGATACTTGAGGTCAGTTAGTAGATGTGATGTCGTGTCAATTTGCTTGTTCAACCAGAATTGGTTTCCTTGAGTTCTTTTGGGGCCATGCCTCAACATCAACCATCACCACCAATTTCCAAAATATTTACATGACATTATTGTTTGTTGGCCCGCTGTGATACTTTGTATCACAGTTTTTCTTGTTTATAGAATGTTATGATGAGGGTATGAATGACAGCCAAACAATGCAGTCAGGTTGTTCAACGTAATTTCGACCGTTTACTCAATCATCTTTAAATAAAAGTTCAGTTAAATTAATAGTAAATACAGAACACTGATATATAAAATAATGTAGAATACAACAATTCATCTCTCAGAAAGGTGTAATCATTTCTCCAGTTTTAAGCATAGTAAATATCAAAAAGGAAGATGTAATATCAGATGGTCAAATGCACACGTAACAAGGCAAGATGGGATGTCGGAAGGCTCAATGTAATTTTTGCACCAGAACTGTTCCATATTTGACTTCAGTGTGTTCATTTTTTAAGTATAGTGGACACTGGACAGTGTCCATGAAGTCAGAAGTACAAAAATTTATATTCCGAAATGGAAGCTTCAAATTACTTGCCTTCTTCTGTCTTTGTATCATTTGGGTTAGTTGAAGTAATGTTGCTTCTGTTTGTTGCAACCTCTTGTGCGTATCCATTACTTCTAATGCAGCTGGTTTTGCTCCTTCTATTTCTTCTTGGGCCTCCTGTTTCTCTAAGGCATGTAGAGCCTCTTTTCTCACTTGTATAAGTTTGACCTGTTCACTAAGGCTTATCTTTATCTGATTGTCCTTCAACTGAAAATTAAAGAAAAAACATTGACAGAAGTATCCCAATATCAGAAATTTGGTCAGGCAACTTTGCAATAACTTAAAACTAGTTATATATATATATATATATATTAGGGATGGCAACGAATACCAAAATTGATATCAGAGTACTCGGTCCTTCTTCCGATCGTGTACTCGGAAAACGGTCATTCACGTGATCGACATATAGCAGTACATATTAGATCAATGGACTATCTTTATTTCATTTCAGTTATTCACTCTTGTTTACCATGCAACCATGTATGAATTCTGGCGTATGTGCTAAGTAACCTAATAGTAAAATAAACGCAGGAAAACGACAGACGAACGTGAATTTCAAACATGTTTTTGTCTTTTTAATGTCCAAGACCAAATCCCAAGTATATTGGAAAATCCATCTGTGTATGTAATGAGAGTTTTATTGTTGGTACCGGATACTCCATATGACCAACGCCCCCAGAAGAGGTTAGTTATTTTAGGTTTTTCGGAGGATAGTGCTAGAAACAGAAATCGTCCCGATTCCAGAAACACCCCTGGTTCTTTTACATGCCAGGTGTAAAGCACCCATTCAAGATGGGACCTCGGTTTTAAGTCTCATCCAAAAGACTGTTAGTAATTTTAGTTGGTCAGCCCCGGTAATCGAACCCACAACCCCGAGATTACAAGTCTCGTGCTCTACCTATTGAGCTTACCGGGCTGACTAAGATACCAAAATTAGCATTTATTGGGAAACCACCACTAAGGGAGGTTACTCTAATTACAAGACCCGCATTTACAGTTTCTAGTTGGTCAGCCCCGGGAATCGAACCCACAACCCCGAGATTACAAGTCTCGTGCTCTACCTATTGAGCTAACCAGGCTGACTAAGATACCAAAATTAACATTTATTGGGAAACCAGCGTTAAGGGAGGTTACTCTAATTACAAGACCCGCATTTACAGTTTCTAGAACAAACGCAAAGGCGACACAGTGTAATTGCTATTATACACCTTATTTTAAACAAACTGCGAAAACTACAACCAAATATCATTTTTGATGAATCTTACCGGTACGTCTATATTGTTTTGTTAATAATAGTTCATAATTAAGCGGCATAGAATCATAACAATACCTGCATGTCAAACTCGTATATTGCATTTAGGGGCCTACCTAGCGGATTAAACAATAGAATTTTCGCACATCACCTGGCGTGTTTTGATAACAATCCCGAATTTGAATGACAAGTTACGGCTGTTAGTTGGGGGAACCAAATACAGTAAACTCCACTTATAACGAACTCCTCGGGACCTATCAAATTTATTCCTTATATCCGGAGTTCCTTATATCCGTATATCGAACAAGTTCCTTATATACGATGTATATATATCCAACTAAAATATATATCGAACAAGTATTTTTAAAGTCAAATGTAATTAAATCCAATCCATCAATTTATAGTTGCTTTTGATGTTCATACCTCCTTTTGAAGAGTTATAAAGATCTATAACTGTTAATTCTAATGTGAGCATTTCATGTTTTTTCTCCATGATACATGTACACAATTAATGTAAATGTTTTATGAATGGACAGAAATTTCAAAACTCCGTCTGTATAAACACAAATTGAAGAAAGCTGAATTTTGCTCACCCACTTGCCATAACTTGAAATATTTATCAAGGTATTTTTCCCAATATGCGATTTCACACAGTCTGCATGGTTTTAAAGAAAATCTCACAATTATTTACGTAAAATATTATTACTATAATATCGCACTTAGCAATTATATTTGTATTCTCATTTAACTGGTTAACTATAAGGTTACATATATGTAATGATTTACCTTAATGAATATTAACTGCTAGACTACTAGACTAGTGCGCTATGAAAAATACAATGCAGACGGCAAAAGAAAAATGCAAAATCAACAGAATTTTTTTAACTCTTCGGAACATATATTTTGCAGTTCGATATATACGATCACTTTACTGAACATTTTTTATTGTTGGACCAGGAAATATTGTTTCTTATATCCAAAGTTTCCTTATAACCGGAGTATGATATAACCGTATAATTTACATTAAACAAAGAAGGGAAAAAATCGGGCCAAAAAAAATGTTCGTTATATCGAAGTTACGTTATATCCGGAGTCGATATATACGGAGTTTACTGTAGCGAAAGTTTATTATTTTATGTATGATGCGATATTTGCAACAAAACTAGATGCCCACGTGCAACATGTCGAGCCCGCCATATGTCAAAAGGGCTAACTCCTTACCAAGTAGAGATGGGTCAAAATACACCTAAATATTGGATGTAACATGCATGTTGTACCACAGAAAAGTGGTCTCGATTTTTCTCTACGGCCAGTAATAAAAAAGTTACAATATAATCTATTTATAGTAACAACAAAGGGAAGTAATTCTTAAAACAAGTGTAACCCATGGTGGTGAACATTTGTACAAAGTAACATCAAAATCCCTCCATGCATGAAGAAGAAATGCTCCAGACAAAGATATTCTTGACTTTGAACTTTAACCTCTAAGTGTGACCTTGACCTTAGACCTAGGGACCTGGTTCTTGCGCATGGCACTCTGTCACATGATGGTTAACATTTGTGACAAGTTAAATTAAAATCCCTCCATGCATGAAAAAGATATGCTCCGGACAAAGCCATTCTTGAATTTGACCTTTAACCTCAAAGTGTGACCTTAACCTTAGACCTTGGGACCTGGTTCTTGCGTATGACACTCCGTCTCATGACGGTGAACATTTGTGTCAAGTAACATCAAAATCCCTCCATGCATGAAAAGAATATGGTCCGAACAAAATCGGATGGACGGACGCACGCATGAACGCACGCACATACACCGAACCGCCAAAGTAACAACTATATCGAGCTCACCGCAAGCGGGCTCGACAAAAATTATTCCTGAGTATTCGAATACCGTTTTGCTAATTAAGTACTCGGACGTTCGATCGAGTAACCGAATATCCGAGTACTCGTTGCCATCCCTAATATATCTTTTGATAGAACTTCTCGAATATTTCAAAACAAAATAAAACGCATTGATCTGTGTCCCCAATCCTACCGAAAGAAACATAGTTCTGTAGGACTCACTGCAGCCTCTCTCAAAAATTCAACTCACTTGGGTAAGAAACTCCAAAATGACCCGTAATTATAACACGCGCACTTTCACTTTCTACGCTTTCCTCTGAAACTCAAATAAGAGTTATGGGAGATAGGGAATACACAGGATTCATATATAGAAGCCCCGGAGAGTTTGATCTTTGACAATATGATGATCAGAAATTTCAATATGCACAATTACATTGTACACTTCTGTGTAAAATAAGTGATCATCTGCGTGGGGCAACGACCTTGCTAGTCAAGAGTACTACTAGACTAAGCTGTACACATCACATACTGCAGATTTCAAAATACCGCGCCGTTTCAGTGTTTGTTGCATATTGATTGCATACAGGTAATGAATGACTAAAGCGTCTGTAAGTGGAGCTACATTTTACACAGTACGGAGAGCAATCAGATAAACTATGTGTCTGTGTATTCACATATCGAATAGGCAATATCCATTTAATGTCACTCATGAATATAAGGGTCCATACACTCATTTTTATGTAATACAGTAGTCGGAATGTAACAGTTGTCAAAATTTGCGTATATTGTTGGTGTAATGTGCATGCGCTCATCATGGATTTCTTTAATCGTATATCGTGTATCATATCATTAATCGGCGATTAAAATCAGTAGGAAAAATATTTTATGCAATTACATTGCATTTCACTGTAAAAATGTTAAAAAGCTTGAAGGAACCCAGAGAACATAATATTATCACTCAAGAATGTTTAATAATGAGAAAGAATTTTTATAAATAAGAGGGCCAAGATGGCCCTATATCGCTCACCTTGGTACAAGTCCACTTGCCTAGTGGAAAATCACTAGATAATGTTATATACCAAATAGGTTTTCCTATATACGCCTTTGTAAAACAAGTGACCCCCCCCACACGGGCAAGGTCAATTTTGACCCCAGGGGCATAATTTGAACAAACTTTGAAGAGGTCTACTAGGCAATGCTACATGCCAAATATCTAAGCTCTAGGCCTTGTGGTGTCAGAGAAAAATATTTTTAAACTTTTTCCTATATAAGCCTATGTTAAACTAAGTGACCCCCCGTGCGGGGTCAATTTTGACCCGGGGGTAATAATTTGAACAATCTTGGTAGAGGTCCACTAGCCAATGCTACATGCTAAATATCTAAGCTCTATGCCTTGTGGTTTCAGAGAAGAAGATTTTTAAAGTTTTTCCTAAATATGCCTATGCAAAACTAAGTGACCCCAAACCAAAATGAATGCTTGCAACAAGCTTGCGGCAAGCTTGCAGTAAGCTTGTGGCAAGCTTGCAGAGGCTAATAATGCTTTCTGTAGGCTTGCCGCAAGCTTGCGCGAGCTTGCAAGTATTTTCATACAGAATTCTGCAAGCTTGCGATAGCTTTGCAAGCTTGCGCAAGCTTTTTTAGTTGCAAGCTTGCGCTGGCTTTTTTGTTAGAATTGGACTTAGAAAATTTCATGGTAGAAGGTTATATGGAAAAGAGTGAAAAATTCTAAGTTCAAAAACATGGAAAAAGTTTTGAAAAATCATTGTTTCATGAAGGCTTATTTTTATAACCACATATTGGGATGCAAATTAGATGACATGAAATAAAGAATCTGAATTTCAAGTAAATTCTGGGAATTCTTAAAATTATGTTTATTTTCTCAGGTGTGCAGAAGTTTGATTCTAAAATTAATTTAACTGTAACTGACTTGAAACTAAAAATAGAGAGGAAATAGCATGAACCCATAAGTATGTGTCTATATAATAAGACAAATCCTTTTTCCATGTTTTATAAACAACAGTACTGTAACTGCCCTTTATTTTGCAAATCTTCATTCACTGATATAAACAGGAGGCAAAGTAATTAATCTATGTGGGCAGTGTGGGGTCATTCAGGGAATTTGGTCATAAAAATAGATAGCATACAAAGGTAACATTCAACATTGTTCTGTGCAATCACCACCTGGAACCCCAGTATCAATTTACAGGAAGAGGGGAATTATCAGAAAGATCTCTACAGGAAGTGGTCATTTTGATTGTTGATTCAAATGTTAGACATGTTAGAAAGTTTTTGAACAAGTTTTTAAGAACTGTTTATATGTGGATACTTTTGTGAACTTTGTGCTGAACAGGACAGTATCATTTGCATAAAAATAATTATCAATCTAAGATACAAAATGATGGTTTAAATCACTTAAGTGTTAACTGAGGATTTGATAAGCATGCAGTGGCTCAGGCAGAAAAGGTATAATGTTTATTTGATTCATATAACATATATGTATATGTCTAGAGTAGCAATTACTGAAGATATTAAGTAATAATTATGTGATCATTAAATAAATAGACCACATAAGTATAACATGGAAAAACAAATCTATAAATGTATGTAAAAAATTGGTGACTTAAAATTGACAACTAACAATTTCAAATTCAGTCCATTTACTTTTTTCTTTTACATGATGCTAAATTTCCTAAAACAGACATGTCTTTTTTTTAGTAAAACAGCACATTTTTGTTCATAGAAAAGATTTCACAAAATATTTTCAGAAGATAAAAGACACAGCACATTTCCACTGAGCATGCTTTAATATAATTATGTTAATACACCATAAATTATGTAATAATGTTACACTTAAATTCAATTGGTATTCAAGGGGGATTCTACTGGTATTCAGATGGAATTCAACTGGTATTCTCATGAAATTCCACTGGTATTCAGATGGAAAAATACTACCTCTACTGCGCAAGCTTGCGAGTGTAATAACAAATAAAATCGCAAGCTTGCGCAAGCTTGCCGCGAGGTTCCAATTCTAAGCTTGCGCAAGCTTCATGAACCACAAACTTGGGCAAGCTTGCGGATTGCAATAAACCACAAGCTTGCGCAAGCTTGCCGCGAGGTTCCAATTCTAAGCTTGCGCAAGCTTCATGAACCACAAGCTTGCGCAAGCTTGCGGATTGCAATGAACCGCAAGCTTGCCGCAAGCTTGCCGCGAGGTTCCAATTCTAAGCTTGCCGCAAGCATCATCTGCAAGCTTGCCGCAAGCTTGTGGCAAGCATTTTAAAAAGCTTGCGATTTTGGTTTGGGACTCCCCGTGCGGGGTCAATTTTGATCCCAGGGTCATAATTTGAACAATCTTGGTAGAGGTCCACTAGACAATGCTACATGCAAAATTTCTAAGCTCTAGGCCTTGTGGTTTCAGAGAAGATTTTTAAAGATTTTCCTATTTGTTGCCATAGCAACCAGAGTTCTGCATGGAATAGAATTCTTTGAACAATTTTGGTAGAGCTTCATGCAAGGAACATTCCTGCATAGTTTTATCAACATTGGCCTAGAGGTTTCAGAGGAGATCTCATTTGAATCAAAATGTTGACGGACGACGGACGACAGACAATCATCGATCAGAAAAGCTCACCCTGGCGTAGCCAGGTGAGCTAATAAAAAAAGTTTTTTGTTTTATGCAGTTGTTTTAGTATGAAAAGGGTATACTGATTTTACATTAAACGCTATCAACACGTTGTACAAACTTCTCCCTGTTCTGAAAAACTTCTCCCTATTGTCTCTGGAGTCTGGACTAGCGTGATCCCTGATTTACAAGCAATTTCAAATTATCAAGTTAAACTGTACTGTGCACCACTAACCAGAAAACTTCCACTGACAATTAATACAACAGTAAGTCTGTTACTGTTTAAATTGATTGAGATTTTCAGCTTTTTGAATATTTTGTGGAATGTTATTCCAAATTTTAGGTCCTGAGTAAAACAGAGATTTTCTAAAGAATTACAGATAAAGTTTTGGAAGGAGCAGTTCGGAAGTTTATTTACCACAATCCAGAGAAAAACAGTATAAAGTTTATATGCTTTTAATGAAACATAAAGAAATCTAGATATTTTCCCTATGTAAGTGGCATAAGTAATACAAATTTCTTCTTAAGTAGTGACAATAACACAGCATCTGATGCAGTACAAGAATAACTGACTGTAGATTAATAGTTTTAAAGAAAATAAGCAGTTTAAATGAGAAACTACTAGTCAAGTGTATTTGCATTTGATACCAAACTCATACTCATATATTACATTCAATGATAAATGCTGTTGTTTTGTTGCAAATATGACATAATTTAAAATAAAATTGTATGTTGAGATAGAAAAACATGGTTTATGAAGTACCAAAACAATATCCTTAGTGTGCTAAGAAACTGAGATGCACAAAATAATTATAAGGCCAGGGGCTATATTCCAGTAGCATCTTCAGTCAAATATTAAGAATTTCCTTAAAAGTAATGCAAGGCACTATGGTTTAGTGGTAATGTTGGACTTCTGCCCTAAAGGCTGTGGGTTTGAATCCAGGCAGCGGTATTTGATCACAACTTCCATAATCCCTTCTTTCGACATGATAACTGGTCAAAACTCCAGGAAGCAATTATCGAAATTAGTTTATATAGGTTGCAAGTGCTGATAGTCTTTAGGTTGGCAAAATAGGCCACTAGATTATTTTCGCTAGATCCAATGTATCACTCTGCTGCCATTGTGGTAGCGTGTATTGTGTGATTTAGTTGTGATGCAAACTTGTGTGAAAAATTGAGTATAATTCAAACTGTAAGCGTTATGTTAAAATACATTTATGACATCAAACATTGCATTTACTAATAGACACAATTAATTTTAATATGTTCCTCCCTGTTAGCCCCGCTTCAGCTCTGGGGTAATGAATATGGATTATAGCAATTATGTATTTGGTCAATGACAAAAAGAAGAGTGGGCATAATTTAAAGTTTGTGAATCTACAGTGAGTTTAGATGTCTATGTTTTTAAGCAAAATAATGGTGTACTGCATAAATCTTAGTATAAATAGACATGTTTCGCAGTATTTTCTGGGTTCTAGGTCGCACAGTATATACCTTGAGTAAGGGTTGTGGACCATTACCACATTTAACAAACACTTTTCCGTGTTAGCTCAATCGATAAGCAGGACAGAAATATGATTATAGCTATATAATCTTACAATCGTATTAGTTCGAATCCCAGTGAATTACTTTTTTATTATGGAAAATGCACCTACACTAGTTTTGTGTTCAGCCCTCGAGTTGGAAAGCTGGCAAACTGCTTGATTCGCCAGTATATATACACTTTAACGTACTTATTTCCCCAGAGTGAAATGTCCCGCTGCAAAAGTTTCATGTATAGTTTTATCCAATCAAATGTCTCAGCGAATTTATTCAATCAATCAAACCATTCCGCCAAAGTAAGAACTGCTGTACCAATACGCCGTCATAAAAGATAGATCCGCAGTGAATTCCGCTGAATATAAAGATTGTTCTGTTTATACTGCACAGATCGACAAATGATTTGTAGTGCAATATATGGCAAATAATATAATGTTTTTAATCAAGTGATTTCATATTGGCCTTGTTATTTGTACGAGGGTGGTCGTATTGGCCCGAGGCCGAGGGCCAATACGAGTGCTCGAGGACAAATAACAAGGCCAATATGAAATCACTTGATTAATGATAATTTCATTATTCAACTTTACAATATTGGTTAAAAAAACAAGAATGAAGTGAATCTAACATGTTCATGAGTTGTGGATAAGGAAATTCTATCCGAGGGTTGAGATATGTCCCAAAAACGAGGCTCTTTCGAGTTTTTTTGGACGTATCTCAACCCAAGGGTGGGATTTCCTTGGACATGGTAGATTTATTTTCTCACCGTTTAAATCGCATTTTCACACGAGAAAGAAGAAATAAGTGCAAGTACAGGATGGGGATGAAAAAATGAAAATCAACTTTTTCTCAAATTTTACTTCAAAACTGCTATAGATGGATAGAAAATGATCTAACTAAGAAAATGAATACGCATAACCCTACATTTATTTCAAAAATAAAAATTTTACAGTCATTTTTCGATAACCCTATGTGAGATAAGATTTTCCATCACTGCTAAAAATAGAGATTTTTCTGTCCGGTAAGTGAGAAATAAATGTTCTTGTAACAATAACAATGTTATTTGTATTTAACTTAATTTTAGTAAAATAAGACATCAGCAGGAGTCTAAAAAAGTCTGCATATATCAACTGAAACAAAATGGCGTCGTTTAAAAATCTAACGGAAGTGACTCCTCCGCATTGACCCTCTCTTTTAAACCAATCAGAATGTTTGAATTCCATATCGGCCCTGTTTTCTCGTACTGGCCCTGCTTTTCTCATTATTGGCTCAGTTATGCTTTGTATTAGCTCTACCTGTTTCATATCATGTGCGCAATTGATCTAATACAGTGTGTAATATTGTGAAGTTGAATAATTCTACAGCGTTAAATGAGACTTAGATTGTTTGATCTGGATTACAGTCATTTTTATGTCGTCCGTTGTAAATAGGAACTATCTTCGGCTAAAAATGTACACTAAATGTAAACATTACAGAACTGCGTCTGTTTGCGTAAATGATTTCACAAAACTGTTAGTGGAAGAAATATTGTTTGAAAGGGACAATATGCATGTCTTATAATAACAGATGTTGATATTCCAGTTTGTAATGTATTTCCGCGACCCAAACAAAAGTGAAAGAGAAATGGTTCCTGGACTTTGGAGTTGTTTCCGTCGGTTTTAAAGATGGAAGTCTACAGCAAGAGTTGTTCTATCGTTATACCATATAAATTTACTTCTGTTCAGTGCTATAATATATATATGATTATAGCAAATATACGCCTGTTTGTTATTGTTTACAGTTTAGCAGGGCTAAACCCTATTTTGATACAAATAAATTCGGCCCCATTCACAACGCCTTTTTTTCACACAATTTTGTCGAAAATTCACAATTAACAGTTCTTAAAAAATGGTCTACACTGGACTTTTTGTTAAGAGTTTAATTGTTTATTCAACAGTGTTATTGGTTACACGTAAATCCGCGTATTTGTTGGCATACTTTTTGCAAACGGACGCTTAAAAATTCCAACGACGATTCCGACGGGGGTCGCGAAAATAGGTGATAAACATAAAATTGGCGATTTTCGGCCGACAATACAAATGTAAGGTATCAGATAAAGGCAAGAATTGATTCTCAAGAGATTTTATTGATTGAAACTTACATTTGTATAACAATTTGGTCAACACTTTAGCCAAAATTTGGCCCTAAATCAGCCTGAAAAAAATCACCAAATTCTCATAGAAACTATTGTTTCTATTTTTGTCAAATTTTATATGTGTCTTTTAGAATGCTATAAACATCACAATGAGATTTAATTTAATATTTGTACATTTTCTTAAAGAAATTGCTAAAAAAAGATATGTTTGGTTTTGGTCAGATTGTGGAACTTAAAACATGGGGCTCCCATGATGCAGTTTTTGAAACAACATAAAGTAAGCCTTACTAAAGTTACATTACAATGAATAAAGTATTGAAGACATTGTATAAAACATTGTTTTATCACTCATATTTAACTACTTCTTACTTATTTTGGTCAAAATGATTTTTTTCACAAATTTGAGTATTACACCGCTAATTCCAAGGGCCCCGGCCCCATTCACAAAGGACTGGAAAAAACACTGGTTATAAACTTTTATGCATTTGATTAAATACTTCTTTAAAATCTAAGAAAATACTTAAGTCTAAATACTTTAAATTGACCGCCCAAGTACGTCATTGTTCCTATGACACAGAGGTAACGTTCTTACTTTCAGATGGAAAAGCCTCCGGTTCAAAACTTTATGCTGGCTTATGATTTTTAAAATTTTTTGTTTGTTTACGTTTGCATTTTTTCTTCAAAATTATCATTTCATTGGTATTTATTTAGTGCAGCAAAAACAGAATTAGAACTAAATCAGTTATCGGCACAATTTACGACGTCCAACCTTCATTACCAAGAACCACAGGGATGCAACAACACAGGGCTAACGTCCCCGCAGAATCAGTGTCACCCCTGCAAAATGAACTGTTACTGTTCATGAACAATTCGTGAACAATTCATGTCCACAAATCATGAAATATTCTTGAAATGGCTTGAACTGCAAATGAGACAAATCCTTGATCAGTTCTTAAAAATGAAGTTCATGAACAGTTTTTCAAGTGATCATGAATGTTTGAAAGACTTTTCAAGGATAAATGTCTTTAAACTTATCACTAACAGTTTATGAACTTTTCAAGGCAAACATTTTCCCTTCCTGTTCATGAACATTCTGGTTCATGAACAATTCATGAACCATCGGCTCTATACTTTCAATGTCTCATTTGCACTTCAGGAACTGGTGTTGAACAGTTCATGAACCTGAGTTCAGGAGTTCATGAACTGTTCATGAACTGTTCATGAACTATTAAATCCTAAAATTTATTAACCAAGTTGTTGAAAAGGTGACTCAAGCAGTTCAAGAGATGCAGAACAGAAACGATTTAAAGCAGACTGACAAGTGGACAGACAACAATGCCAAAACAGAGGAACAATGAACTTAATGCAAAGGCAATGAATTGTTAATGACTAGCTCTGATGACCAAAGCATGTTTCTGCAATAAATAAAATTAATAAATGTGAATTGTAATAAAGTAGGATAAAAAACAGGTTTATTTCATCACAATTTCCTAATTTTCATGTTGACAAATTGAAGTTTAGTATACCTCCATGTGCTGCTAGACAAACAAGAGGGCCAACATGGCCCTATATCGCTCATCTTGGTACAAGTCCACTTGCCTGGTAGAAGATCACTAGACAATGTTATATACCAAATAGGTTTTCCTATATACATCTTTGTAAAACAAATGACCCCCCGGGAAAGGCAAATTTTGACCCCAGGGGCATAATTTGAACAAACTTTGAAGAGGTCTACTAGCAATGCTACATGCCAAATATCTAAGCTCTTAGGCCTTGTGGACATTTAAAGGTTTTCCTATATAAGCCTATGTAAAACTAAGTGACCCCCCGTGCGGGGTCAATTTTGACCCAAGGCTCATAATTTGAACAATCTTGGTAGAGGTGTACTAGAAAATACTACATGCCAAATATCTAAGCTCTAGGCCTTGTGGTTTTAGAGAAGACGACATTTGAAGTTTTTCCTATATAGCCTATGTAAAACTAAGTGACCACCCATGCAGGGTCAATTTTGACCCGGGGGTCATAATTTGAATAATCTTGGTAGAGGTCCACTAGACAATGCTACATGCAAAATATCTAAGTTCTAGGCCTTGTGGTTTCAAAGAAGAAGATTTTTAAAGTTTTTCCTATTTTAGTGCATTAGCAACCAGAGTTCTGCATGGAATGGAATTATTTGAACAATTTTAGTAGAGCTTTATAAATGCAAGGATCATCCCTGCATAGTTTCATCAACATCGGCCCAGTGGTTTCAGATGAGATGCCGTTTGAATAAAAATGTTGACGGACGACTGACAATCATCCATTAGAAAAGCTCCTCCTGGCAAAGCCAGATGAGCTAAAACGTAGTTTTTTGTCAATGCAAATTAATTTTTCAGTTAACATCTTTTAATTTGTGAAGTATCAACATGATTAATTCAATCGCTCTAGTAATTTTTGAGTCGCATTAATGTGAAATTACAATTTCCCAGTTGGACTTGAGTATACATTTACGCCAAAATACCTGTTCAAGGTTCAGCACTGATTCTTTAGCCCTTTGGTCGTCAATCAGACACTTTTGGTCTTGTAGAACGGCTAAAAATGTATCTATGTAGGCTTGTAACTTTGCATCTTCCAGCTCCATTTTGGGGCTGTTAAGTATATCATTCCGTACTTCCCTTGCCTGAAATGAAAAAAGAAAATGATATATCTCTGTTTACAACATTCAATAAAGGGAAAGTAGGACAAAAATATCGCCCAGGTCAGTCTAAGTAAATCTTTCTGGAGCAATATTTCAAATAGGGGAATACAGTTTGAAACTGGCTTCTTAAACTTTACGATAGCCATGGAGTATTTTCCTGTTAATATACTAGTAAATGAATACATTTACACAATTCAGTAGTTATGCACATCTATAGCGCCACCTATGGTAATGAAAGGACGTGTCATTGAATCAAGCTGATAAAAAAATTGAGATTTTTTAGATTATATACAATGGGGATTAGTGCTGAGAGAATAAGCAATGCCTGTGAAAAGAAAAAGAAAATTCAAAGGACTTAAATTTGCATGGAGGACTATTTCAATTGGGTTGCGATTGAGCCTCGTGGTAGCCATGCTGTTAGTCATGGCGGGTGTAGAGAAAAACCCTGGACCTCCTAAAGACAATGTTGGGAAAAAAGAAAATGGAGGGAGAAAATCTGAACAGACTATGACTCGGAGACAGTCGGTGTTGTCTGTGTCTGAAAAAGGCGTAGTCGGAATTGCTGAAAAATCAAATTCAAGTAATGACGAGCTGTCCAAGCTGATCCAATCTTTCAGGAATGACATGAGTACAAGCATGTCGAACATTAATCACAGTCTGCAAAATCTGAACGATAAAATGCAAAATATACAAAAAACATGTGATGATTTGAAAGAGGAGAACCGCTTACTGTGTGAGAAAAACTGTGAACTAAAGAGAAATTATTTGTGTTAAAAGAGAAGATCGACAAACAGGAGGCATTTTCTAAAAGAACTAGAGCTATCACTAAATGTGATTAATACCCCCGTAAGACTGTTTTATCAACTGAGGAAGTTCGTAGTAACAGAATACCTTGCAAACGAACTAAAAAGTGATATTGTTCTTGGCAATAACTCTGTAAATAGTCAAGATAGAGTTATGGTTCTTGTACACTAGACTTCCTCTCAATGTGCTTGACCATTGCATGAAGTCGTATTGAATTCCAACCAATAGTTTTCGAATTATGCTCCGGACAAGGAATAGTAACAAAGGGCAATAACTCTGAAATGAGTCAAGATAGAGTTATTGTTCTTTTGCACTGCACTTTCTCTCATTGTGCTAGACCATTGTATGAAGTTGTATTGAATTCCAACATGTAGTTTTCGAATAATGCTCGGGACAAGGAAAAGTAACAAAGGGCAATAACTCTGTAATTAGTCAAGATGGAGTTATGGTTCCTGTGCACTGTACTTCCTCTCATTGTGCTTGACCATTGTATGAAGTTGTATTGAATTCCAATTAGTATTTTTTGAATATTGCTCTGGACAAGGAAAAGTAACAAAGGGCAATAACTCTGTAATTAGTCAAGATGGAGTTATTGTTCCTGTGCACTGCACTTCCTCTCAATATGCTTGACCATTGTATGAGGTTGTATTGAATTCCAACTAGTAGTTTTCAAGTTATGCTTCAGACAAGGAAAAGTAACAAAGGGCAATAACTCTGTAATTAGTCAAGATGGAGTTATGGTTCTTGTGCACTGCACTTCCTCTCAATGTGCTTGACCATTGTATGAAGTTGTATTGAATTCCAACCAGTAGTTTTCAAGTTATGCTCCGGACAAGGAAAAGTAACAAAGCGCAATAACTCTGTAATTAGTCAAGATGGAGTTATGGTTCTTGTGCACTGCACTTCATCTCAATGTGCTTGACCTTTGTATGAAGTTGTATTGAATTCCAACCAGTAGTTTTCAAGTTATACTCCGGACAAGGAAAAGAACAAAGGGCAATAACTCTGTAATTAGTCAAGATGGAGTTATTGTTCCTGTGCACTGCACTTCCTCTCAATATGCTTGACCATTGTATGAAGTTGTATTGAATTCCAACTAGTAGTTTTCAAGTTATGCTTCAGACAAGGAAAAGTAACAAAGGGCAATAACTCTGTAATTAGTCAAGATGGAGTTATGGTTCTTGTGCACTGCACTTCCTCTCAATGTGCTTGACCATTGTATGAAGTTGTATTGAATTCCAACCAGTAGTTTTCAAGTTATGCTCCGGACAAGGAAAAGTAACAAAGCGCAATAACTCTGTAATTAGTCAAGATGGAGTTATGGTTCTTGTGCACTGCACTTCATCTCAATGTGCTTGACCTTTGTATGAAGTTGTATTGAATTCCAACCAGTAGTTTTCAAGTTATGCTCCGGACAAGGAAAAGTAACAAAGGGCAATAACTCTGTAATTAGTCAAGATGGAGTTATGGTTCTTGTGCACTGCACTTCCTCTCAATGTGCTTGACCATTGTATGAAGTTGTATTGAATTCCAACTAGTAGTTTTCAAGTTATGCTCCGGACAAGGAAAATGCAACAGACCGCCCGACTACCCGACCGACCAACCACCAGGTGACTCCTATATACCTCCCTAAACTTCGTTACGGGGGTATAAATAATTTGAGAATTAACGGATTATCAGGGAAAGTTTCAGAATCATGGGATGTAACTGAGCAAAAGGTTCGTGACTTTCTTGGTAATGATTTATTTATGACTAATCCTAATGATATCGCAATAGAAAGAGCGCATAGACTCCTGAATACTAGTCAAAAAATGACAGGGAAACCACCGTGTGTTATTGTAAAGATTACACACTTCATGAATAAGCAGTGTGTACTAAATACAGCTAGAAGCGCCCCCAACACTGATTCGGACTGCTTGGTGCACGAGGATTTTACTAATAGAGTGAAAAGGCATAGACGGATATTGGGCAAGAAAATGCTTGAAGCTAGAGAGAAGGACAAATATTCGGTTGTTAAATACGATAAGCTGGTGATTGATAAAGACATATTTAGGTACGATGATTCAACAAATACATTAAAACAAATTGGAACCAATTATAAATACAAGCCGAAAAAAATGTCAATCGATACACGTGGTAATGTTGACGATGCTGCCCTGCCTTCTGTGCAAGGAGCCGATGGGGGTGATTCAGGAAGTGAAAGTGAGGCTCGTTACCACGAGGAGGAACGCCGGAGTGAAGAAACGCTTCACGGGCACATGTACGCGCCAGAAGATGATTGGACGAATACAGAAATATACTGATGGGGAGGTGAAGGTTCGATTAACTGCACAGGAAGTGCACACATTGTAAATAATGAAATACGTGCATTGACATTTTGTTTGAATTTAATATCATGGAACATTTGTGGGTTTAAAAAATATTTAGACAACAATAGAGTGCTAGACTTTTTGAAACAATTTGATATAATTGGGTTACAGGAAACTTGGGGTGATTATGAAGGAGAATTTTCGGACACTTTAGACGGATATACATGTTTTGATGCGGTTAGGCAGAAACGTTTCATTTTTTGTAGAAATAACGGAGGTGTTTGTGTCTTTGTTAAAGATGAACATATTAAATCTGGTTTTGTTATACGTATTTGTAAACATATACAGAATTGCGTAATATTACTATTGAATTGTGGAAACTTTTATTTAACTCAAAATGTAGTTTTAATGTTTCCTTATGTGTCCCCAGAGGTCATATATATATATATGATACTGTAGAGCAAGACGGCATTGAAATTTTAGATGACATTTTGACATATATTAAGGATGAATATCCAGAGTGTTTGCTTTATTTGGCGGGGGATTTTAATGCTCGAACAAAGGATTTTTTTAGATTATATACCGAATGATAATTGGACTTTATTTTTGGCGAGGTGCCTTATGAGGGTGATACTTTCAATATGCCACGTTATAACAAAGACATTAAATTCAACAACTTTGGAAAGAAACTGATTGATTTATGTTTTGTATTTGATATACATTTTTTAAATGGTAGATTTGCGGACTTTAATGGTAACATAACATGTATAGCCAATAATGGCGCCTCTGTAGTCGATTATCACATAGCATCTACTAATTTAGGGTTACAAATAATTGTCATGGTCTGAATTGTTACATAATTGCTAAAAATGCATTTAAATCCTACTGTAATAAAAAGAAAAACGGATTAGCGGGTAAACAAGAAGAGATAGTTTCCACTTGGGGTAGTCCAAATAATTTCTGGCAGGTACTTAAAACATTCACGAATGAAGGCAAATAGGCCTGTAGATAATTCGACTAGGGAATGGTATGAACATTTTAAAACCTTATTACATGACACAAAAGTCGATGAAATTCCGACTTCGTGTCAAAACGATAACGTTTACGGTGAAGACAATATCTTGAACTACCCAATTACTGAATATGAAATTCATGCATGCATTTCTCAGTTGAATTCTGGGAAATTACTCGGACCGGATGGTATAGACTCACAATTTATTGTTGAAACAAGAAATACTATCACACCAGCTTTAACTAGGCTCTTTAATACTATTTTCAAATCTCGAACTTTTCCATCACAATGGGCAATCAAAGGACTGAAAGTGCTGGAGGATCGATTGTCTCTGAACAACACAGACTGTACACATACATGTGTAAATATAAGGACAACCCACGTACGAGTAAAGTTATTAACAAACTGGTGACACAACTGTCCACAGAGTTTGACCTTTAATCATTTGTGTAAACTTTACTTTTGAGATAGGAACCCATGTGCTTACCTTTTGCATTCAGTGACTACATGTATGTTCAACTACCCTATAAAGTATCATAGCTGTGAATGGTAACTGAGAAGTGGATTTTTACAAAACTGAACTGAAAATTCAAAGTTTGCACAACTTTTAATGTCATTCAAAAGTTATGGGATTTACCCATAGGGTTGATTGTATTGTGTCAATAATAAATAAATTCCTATCCTAAATTGTAGGCAAAAACAATGAGCAAGATCAAAGAAGACACAGAGTAAATTAATAACTGAACAAGAAAAACAGTGACACAAAGTATCACAGCGGGCCCACAAAAAAAACTGACATTTAAATATTCTACAAATTGGTGATGATTGATGTTGAGGCATGGCCCCAAAAGAACTCAAGGAAACCAATTCTGGTTGTACAAGCAAAACCTGACACGACTACTGACTGAACTTTACTGTTATCGAATAATATGTATACAGTATGTCTTATTAACATTATCCTTATAAGTTTGACATGAATGAAGCTTTTTATGATTATTTGCTGTAAAACATTTAAAATGGTTTAAAGTCTTAAAATGATAAGTAAAACAGAAGAAAAATGTAAAAAGAAAAATATTGTATTAGATGTGTTTCGAACTCGCGTCCGCTACAGTAAGTCAGCGCAGATTCAATTTCCAACATCTCTACCAACTGCTCTACGTTCGCCGACTACAGATTTATTGGTAAAATACGAGTTCTTATCAATTTTATGTCCAAGTCGTTCGTTCGCGCATTAATAGTGTTTACGATTAATTACAAATTTAAAGAACAATAACGAAATAATATTATTCTATTCTGAAATGTTTTTAAATTATTTAGATAGATCTATTACTATATAATTTTGAAAACAGAAAACGGTATAATGCCTAACAACTATATAACTGTATATTATATGGAACTACTTGTTTGTATGTTGTGCGTATGGCCGCTATACCCTGTTAACATTGGCTCAATTTTAACAATCGATCCAAAAAGTATTATTTGTCCAAGTCAGGTTCAGTACATGATCCTTAGAATAATTATAGAGGGATTTCATTCATAAACACATTCTGTAAAATATTTTCTAGTGTCTTGAATAAAAGGCTTAATTCATGGGCTGAAGACAATAGCTTAATAAATGAAGCTCAGGCTGGTTTTAGGTCAGGTTATTCGACTATTGATAACTGTTTTACATTGCAGTCTATTATACAGAAATATCTTAGCAGAAAGGGTGTAAGATGCTATGTTTTATATGTCGATTTCGCTAAAGCTTTCTGAAATCAATGTACAGTAACTTGAACTCTTGTGTACGTGCAGGACAATACCTGACGAGTTACTTCCCCTGCACTAAAGGTACTCGTCAAGATGATATAAGTAGCCCGCTAATTTTTGTCTTGTTCATAAAATTAATGATCTTGGTGACTATATACATTCAAACTGCGATTCTGGTATATTAATTTACAATCAGATTCCAGATATACATTGCTTGTTATTTGCAGACGATGTTGCAAACTGTGCAGAAACTGTTAAGAAACTACAGCGTCAAATAAATCTCACAAAAAAATTCTGTGACAATACAGGCATGAAAGTTAATTTGAAAAAAACAGAAATCATTCTTTTTCGTAACGGCGGCTCAATACGCAATGCTGAATGCTGGAGTTATGGAGAAACACCTATAACAAGAGGGCCAAGATGACCCTATATCGCTCACCTTGGTACAAGTCCACTAAGCTGGTAAAAGATCACTAGATAATGTTATATACCAAATAAGTTTTCCTATATACGCCTTTGTAAAACAAATGATCCCCCCCCGGGCAAGGTCAATTTTGACCCCAGGGGCATAATTTGAACAAACTTTGAAGAGGTCTACTAGGCAATGCTACATGCCAAATATCTAAGCTCTAGGCCTTGTGTTTTCAGAGAAAAAGACTTTTAAAGTTTTCCCTATATAAGCCTATGTAAAACAAGTGACCCCCGGTGCGGGGTCAATTTTGACCCTGGGGTCATAATTTGAACAATCTTGGTAGAGGTCCACTAGCCAATGCTACATGCCAAATATCTAAGCTCTAGGACTTTTGGTTTCAGACAAGAAGATTTTTAAAGTTTTTCCTACATAAGCCTATGTAAAACTAAGTGACCCCCTGTGCGGGGTCAATTTTGATCCGGGGCTCATAATTTGAACAATCTTGGTAGAGGTCCACTAGCCAATGCTACATGCTAAATATCTTAGCTCTAGGCCTTTTGGTTTCAGAGAAGAAGATTTTTAAAGTTTTTCCTATATATTCCTATGCAAAACTAAGTGACCCCCTGTGCGGGGTCAATTTTGAAGAGGTCTACTAGGCAATGCTACATGCCAAATATCTAAGCTCTAGGCCTTGTGGTTTCAGAGAAAAAGATTTTTAAAGTTTTCCCTATATAAGCCTATGTAAAACAAGTGACCCCCGGTGCGGGGTCAATTTTGACCCTGGGGTCATAATTTGAACAATCTTCGAAGAGGTTCACTAGCCAATGCTATATGCCAAATATCTAAGCTCTAGGCCTTTTGGTTTCAGAGAAGAAGATTTTTAAAGGTTTTTTCTACATAAGCCTATGTAAAACTAAGTGACCCCCTTTGCGGGGTCAATTTTGACCCGGGGGTCATAATTTGAACAATCTTGGTAGAGGTCCACTAGACAATGCTACATGCCAAATATCTTAGCTCTAGGCCTTGTGGTTTCAGAGAAGAAGATTTTTTGAGTTTTTCCTATATATGCCTATGCAAAAACTAAGTGCCCCCCTGCGCGGAGTCAATTTTGACCCGGGGGTCATAATTTGAACAATCTTGGTAGAGGTCTACTAGACAATGCTACATGCCAAATATCTAAGTTCTAGGCCTTGTGGTTTCAGAGAAGAAGATTTTTAAAGTTTTTCCTATTTGTTGCCATAGCAACCAGAGTTCTGCATGGAATGGAATTCTTTGAACAACTTTGATAGAGCTTCATGCAAGGAACATCCCTGCAAAGTCTCATCAACATTGGCCCAGTGGTTTCAGAGGAGATGTCGATTGAAGGAAATGGTGGACGGACGTACGACGTACGACGGACGCCGGACGGCATGTGATCCTAATAGCTCACTCTGGCACTTTGTGCCAGGTGAGCTAAAAACAGCATCCTTTTATAAATATATGGGTCTCCTGTTTACCCCTAAACTTTCATGGTCACGTGCTAAAGCAAAGCTGGCTGCGAGGGCGAAAAAATCTATTAGAACTATACAGGCTTACCAACAAAATTTTGGTTATTTCAATTATACTGAAATGTTTAAGATTTTTGATGCAATGGTTAAACCAATATTGTGCTCTGGGAATATCAGTACTCTCCTTTGATTGAGTCAGTTCAAATGACCTTTTGTAAACTTTCTAAGGAGTTAAATTAACAACTAACAAGAGCCATGTTACACATGGTTAATCCCCCCGCCAGGAAGAAGTTACCTGAAGGTTGTACTTTCGTACATTTAACTTGGTGAGAGGAAATCCTTAAAAAGCGGTATAGTTATGGTCATGCTGAGTACAGCTTTCAAGTAAGTGGAAAAAGAATAAGGCAATGAAGAGAAGGTTTGCAAAATTATATTTTTTTTTTTTTTTTGGTGAAGCAGAGCTTCTTTTATTCATATATAGTTATATACATATATACAGCTAGAAAACATTTTCAAATACAGTTTGAATATTGTTTCGGATCTTATTGAAAAAAGTTATATTTACATTTTTGAACTTATAATAATGATGCATGATTTCGAATTCTGATTTAAAAACTTTATATATATCATATTCATTCTTCCAATTTTCACTTGCAAAATATGATTTGTAAATGCTAAACCCTACTATGGTTAAGAAAATGTTGATATAAAAATAATTAGGTTCAGAAAGTTTGTATCCGAAAATTAAGCTTTTCATGTTGCGCATATTTCTTTGAATTCCACACTTATAAAGCAGATTTTGTATTTTCCTCCAGAATATATTTACTGTTGTACAATTTATGAAAAGATGTTCATAATCCTCTAGGACTCTGCACTTTACACATAATGGAGTTTCAGTAATTTTCCAGGAGTATCGTATGTCTCCACTTGTAAATATTTTGTTTATGATTCTGAATTTAAATTCTTTATGTCGATTATCGGGAATTCTTTTTATAAATTGATAGACGCAGTTCCATTCTATTTCTTCGTTTATTTTAGTTGACCAATATTTATGAGTAATCGGTTTTGTAACTTTTGTTTTGACTAATACTTGATAAATAGCTTTTGTGTCTAGCGTATCTAAAGATTTTCCTTCGATTTTTAAGATCCTGTCTGTTTTGACTTTAGTTTTAGACGAGTCTTCATATTTGAGTTTTTGCTTCCATGATTTTGGTATAGCCTGGAAAATCTGCTTCAGTTCAGCTAAACAGTTTCTTTTGTCTTTCAGCTTATTCAGTATAATATTTTGATCAATTTCTCCTTTTGTGTTTATTATGTCATTCACGAATATTATATTTGATTGAATCCAACTATCAAAAAATATACATTTATTATTTATTTGTATGAATTTGTTACCCCATAACAATTGTCTTCTAATCCAGACGAATGTTTTTACTTCAGGATTTTTTTTCTAGATTATTAACCCTCAACCAGAGTTCTATTAAGTTTTTATAAAAATCTGAAATTTTATTTAATTGAATACTTTTCACACTATTCAAATTACATTGAAAGATTAGAAAGTCCTTTCCAAAGTCGTTTAAATAGTAATTTGGAATGATTTTCCAACTTGCATTGTTATTATCTGTCAGCACTTTAACCCATTTTAGTTTTATGGCAGTAACATAGGATTCAATATCTATCATGTTTATTCCCCCACAAACTTTACCTCCAATAAGTGTGGTTCGTTTTATTTTTTCTCTTTTATTATTCCATAGGAACTTGAATATCAATGTATTTATTTCTTTTATTATTTCTTTTGGTACAACTAGAGAATGAAATAGATACGTAAATTTTGGTATTAGTAGAGTTTTAATAATTTCAACTTTGCCATAAATGGTCATCTTACGTTTGCTCCATGTTTCTATTGATTTTTTACATTCTGTTAATTTTCTTTTCCAATTTAGAGCTGAGCATTCATCTTTATTTGTGCCAAAATATACTCCTAATGCCTTTATTGGTTTGTTCGGCCATGTAATATTTCCTGTGGTTTCCGTTTTTGACTTATTACGTCCTATCCACATGGCTTCTGTTTTGGTTTTATTAAGTTCAAGCCCCGAATGTTTACCAAATTGCTCAACGAGTTTTATTGCGTTATTAATATCTTGACTTGATTTCATAAACAATGTTGTATCATCAGCAAGTTGTGATATTTTTATATTTTTTTTACTATTTTTGATTTCGATACCAGTTATTTCTTTTGAATTTCGTATTCTTAGTGCTAGAATCTCAGCTGCTATTATAAATAAAAGGGCTGAAAGTGGACATCCTTGTTTAATACCTCGATTTAGATTAAATGTTTGTGACCTGTATCCATTATTAAAAATACAAGACTTGATATCATTATATATTGTTTCAACCCATTGAATAAAGTTGGATTTGAATCCAAAATGTTTCAAAGCATTTATTAAAAAATTCCATTCTAACGTATCGAATGCTTTTCGAAAGTCTAAAAATAAGATGGCTCCTTCAGTTTGAAGCTTTTCAGAATAATCAATAACATCTTGTATAAGTCTTATATTATATCCAATAAATCTATTTTTAATATAGCCCTGTTGGTCTAAACTTACAATTTTGTGGATGATTTTCTGTAATCTATTTGCTAGAGCACGAGTTGCTATTTTTAAATCTACACAAAGTAATGATATTGGTCTATAATTTTCTAATAATAAAGGGTCGCCTTTTTTGTAAGCCAAAGCTAGACAACTAATTTTCTGGGAATGAGATAACTCTTTTTTATCAAAGCTCTCATTAAAAGCATCTGTAAGAATATTTCCAATGCAATACCAGAACACTTTATAGAATTCAGCTGGGAGGCCATCAATTCCGGGACTTTTATTAGATTTCATTCCAAAAACTGATTTTTTAATTTCCTCTGTTGTAAATAGACCTTCGCAAATATCTGCATCTGTTTCAGAGAGTTTTTGCTGATATGGCGTTTTTTCTAGATATGATATTATTTTATATGGATCAATTTTATTAGATGAATATAATGTTTTATAATAATTAACAGTCTGGTTTAAAATTGACGTTTCTTCTGTGACTATTTCATCATTAATTTTCAACGAGTGTATAGATTTCTTTGTCTGTCTTGATTTTTCCAGGTTTAAAAAATAGTTTGTATTCTTTTCACCTTCTTCGATATATTTTATTCTTGATCTAATCTGTGCGCCTTTAGCTTTAATATCATATAATTCTCGTATTTTAGTTTCCATATGTTCTATTTCTTCTTTTATAACAACAGTTTCTTCCTTTTCGAGTAATAATTTCAGCTTAGTCTCTAATTCATCAATTTCATTTCTTCTTTCCTTCGCTTTAATTTTTGAGTAGTTTATCGATGAATTTTTAATTTCAATTTTACAGAACTCCCAGAGATCAGTTTTAGATACTTTATTTTTGTAAGTGATTTCACACTTTTTTATTGTTTGTTCTATTGAATTTTTAAAATTACTATCATTTAAATACATTGTATTAAGTTTCCAATATCCTTTACCGCGTTTTGTTGGTTTTGTCACTTTTAATGAAATAGCCTGGTGATCTGTAAATTTAATGCACGCAGGTCTTATATCCGCACCTAAAATCAGTGGCATTACGTTTTCTTCAATCAGCCAATAATCAATTCTACTTTTTTCAAAGCCGTTTCGTCTTCTCCAAGTATATTGTGTTTTATTATTATTAAAAAGCTTCCATACATCCTTAAGATTGTTTGATTTAATGAAATTCGCCAAACCTTTACCCGGTTTGGATTTACGATTATCATATTTGTTATATCTGTCAGAGAGTTGTAATGTATCATTCATGTCACCACCTGCTATGATATATCCTTGAGCGTTTTCACTCAGTAATGTAGTTAAATTATTAAAGAAATTGTTTCGCATTACTTTGTCATTGTTTGCATAAATGTTTAGAATCGTATAGGTATCATTGTCTATGGAAATATTAATAAGTATATAGCGTCCGTTTACATCGACGAAATAGTTTATTAATTCACAGCTAAGTGATTTGCTGATAAAAATAGAACATCCTCTGCTTGAAGAAGTACCGAATGAATGAAATAAATTCCAGTCTTTAAATTCTTGTGAAATCAAATCGGTTATGTCATTTGTGAAGTGTGTCTCTTGCAGTAATAAAATTTGCACTTTTTGCGATGTAATGTATTCAAGCAACCTACCCCGCTTATTTTTATCACGAATGCCTTGAACATTCAAGGATAAGAAATGAATAAATTTACTCATTTTGTACTGTTAATCGTAGAGATTATGAACAATGTTTGAAAAATGTATTTGTTACTAGATGTATAAAAAGCAAAGTGTTCGACAACTCCTGTGTGGAATACAAAGAACTGACCCTTACCGAAAAAAAAACATAAGGGAACAAGAACTATTGTATTTAACTGATGCAATAGACAATCTCCATGCATGTGTTCTTAAATAACTTTCAATAAAGTGACTAAGAGTATGTAGAGACATAATGCTTATACAGAGAGCTCGAACAAAATAAGTACTCATTATTCTCAAAATAGATTTGACAAGGTAGACAATCCGACAGGTAGTGTAACAATGCATTTTGACAATTTCTTCCCTTGGATTATATACACGTGGTCGTTGTTCGCGCCATTTTACTATAAAACGACACGAAAAACCCGCTAAGGCTAT
Source organism: Saxidomus purpurata (assembly GCA_022818135.1). NCBI lineage: Eukaryota > Metazoa > Mollusca > Bivalvia > Venerida > Veneridae > Saxidomus > Saxidomus purpurata. Next base: position 1,554,582 of record JAFMSR010000006.1, read on the forward strand.
ACACATATTTATACATGAAAGATAGATTATATTCAACTAAAATATTTCTGCAACAAGAATTACATGATATCGTTGATGCATGCTTATATTTGCCTGAGATCAGCCAATCATTCAAATAACCGGACAGCATGATTAGTATCACAAGTAATTTTACCGTTATAAGATTCATTACGCTTAATTTAAAAAATATCAATGTAAGGCTAAACTCGTGATATAACTTTCGAGCTTCCTCAAAAGAAAAAAACTTATGTACACTAGACTTATTCCTTTTCGATTTGATAGTGATTTTGAAAATCCCGATGTAAAACAAGATTTCCGCATTTTGTATTCACTATTTGAAATCCTATGTATTAAAGCCTTCATTACATTTAAACGGGTTTGTATGCTATAAAATAGTTTCATTTCATTTTGCATTACCATTAGATAACTTATATAGTGACAATTCATTATCAACATGTTTGTATATGGTTGTTCAATATTTGTAGTTTTGGTTCTAATGTTGAGCTTAATATTTATGAAGAAGATCATTATAATAAGTTCAGATTCATCAAACAGTGTAATGTCATAACATCAATATATCATTCTAGTCACAAGTGTTTGAATTTATTAAATATACGCTGGAATGACTCCTTAGAAGAAATCAGCGTTTTGTAAATATCCATTCGTCTGTGTGAAATCAATGTTCCTTGTCGTGTGTCCGTATTCGTTTGCCTGGTATGTGATTGACCGTTAAATGTCATACTGCAATAAAAACTAACCAGTTATTTGCACGCCTTTTTCGTGTTGTCACGAAGATCCTCCAATGGTGTAGGGGGTGACCTCGTTACTGATCCTTGTTTGTTTTTGTTTGGTGTCTCGTTCGCATTTGTTTTGAAATATGTGTTAATATGTTGTTGTGCCTGTACGCGGTGTTCGTCTGTCTGAGCTTTTGATTTTGCTTTTTTCTTTTTGCGCTTCACCTTTCCTGACGCGGGCGCCTCAAGAGGCGAAATTTTGTCAGGTTTGGCTAGGGAATCTTGGTTTGAAGACACCTGGGTCTCTTTTGGTTCAGACTGGGAGTAGTACTTAGTGTTGACTTGCTGGGTTTCTGGGTCGGACCCAGAATCTGAATCTGACTCCGAATCGTGACTAGAGATGTCACACTGCCCCTTCTTGTGCCCCACCTTCAAACACTCTGTGCATTTCCAATCATTTTTACAGTTATATATTGTGTGGCCTACTTCAAGACATTTCGTGCATTTCAGCGACTGATTCACCTGTCCTCTGTGTATGACCTTTGCCTTGAAGCTACCGAACTGCATAAACCTGCCAAGAGGTTCCTTAAGGGTGGACGATTTCACGTTTACAAGGCGGTCTCCAGTTTGACAGTTAGTCAGTTTACCATTTATCCGCAATTTCTCGCGTATGCATGATCGTACGTCTAGTCCTTTTAGAACCAAAACCCGTTTTATAATGTTATCGTCCGTAGACAGCGGTATATTTTGGATTCTTATCCTTGTGAGCTGCTCATAGTCCATGATAAATGGGTTAGTCTGAAGAACGGGAATGTTTTTTTCCCTTAGTGTCACCCCATTGACCATAAGAGCGGCTTTATCAGTTAAATTATCTACGTAAATTCTCCACAAGCCGTTTACTCTTTGTAGCCCGGTTATGTGAGAGGGATCTATAACGTCCCCAACTGCCATGTACATCTCCTCGTGTTTTATATAATCAGTATTGTTAGTTTTAGGAAATCCAAATACGCTTCTCTCTCGCAAAAATACTAAAGGTACACTAGTTATACCAGTTTCATCTTGACCACCGCTAACGCCATTTTGTTCTGATTCATGACCCTGACTTTTGTCCCTTTCCATATTTTGGTCAATTTCACTCTGTTTATCCATATTTATAATCCAAATCTCAGCAATACACTTTTGTCTATAGTTTATACATCAATTATATTCCAATATATACACTTTTATCTATTATATCCAATTAAATTACTTGTTTTTTATAGAGAAGAACGAAGTTTGCCTTGGCTTACTGAGTTACCTTCCCCTCACCGCAAAATTATATTAATGTTCATTATCAGTATAGGTATGATATTTTTCTATTTGACTAAAAGTAGGCAAGGTAGAGTTATTGTTCTTGCACACTGCACTTCCTACCAATGTGCTATGTCAGTGTATTAAGTTTGAAGAAAATCCCTCAAGTACTTTTGGAGCTATGCTCCGGATTTTTTTTTCAAGTAAATCTGATAAAGGGGAATAACTCTAAAAGTAGGCAAGGTAGAGTTATTGTTCTTACATACTGCACTTCCTACCAATGTGCTATGTCAGTGTATTAAGTTTGAAGAAAATCCCTCAAGTACTTTTGGAGTTATGCTCTGGACAAAACTTTTAAAGTAAATCTGATAAAGGGGAATAACTCTAAAAGTAGGCAAGGTAGAGTTATTGTTCTTGCACACTGCACTTCCTACCAATGTGCTATGTCAGTGTATTAAGTTTGAAGTAAATCCCTCAAGTACTTTTGGTGTTATGCTCTGGACAAAACTTTTAAAGTAAATCTGATAAAGGGGAATAACTCTAAAAGTAGGCAAGGTAGAGTTATTGTTCTTGCACACTGCACTTCCTACCAATGTGCTATGTCAGTGTATTAAGTTAGAATAAAATCCCTCAAGTACTTTTGGAGTTATGCTTCGGACAAGTAAATCTGATAAAGGGGAATAACTCTAAAAGTAGGCAAGGTAGAGTTATTGTTCTTGCACACTGCACTTCCTACCAATGTGCTATGTCAGTGTATTAAGTTTGAAGTAAATCCCTCAAGTACTTTTGGAGTTATGCTCTGGACAAAACTTTTAAAGTAAATCTGATAAAGGGGAATAACTCTAAAAGTAGGCAAGGTAGAGTTATTGTTCTTGCACACTGCACTTCCTACCAATGTGCTATTTCAGTGTATTAAGTTTGAAGAAAATCGCTCAAGTACTTTTGGAGTTATGCTCCGGACAAAGTTTTTCAAGTAAATCTGATAAAAGGGGAATAACTCTAAAAGTAGGCAAGGTAGAGTTACTGTTCTTTCACACTGCACTTCCTCCCAATGTGCTCTGTCAGTGTATGAAGTTTGAAGAAAATCGCTCAAGTACTTTTGGAGTTATGCTCTGGACAAAATTGGGACGGACGGACGGACGGACGAAGACCATTTCTAATATTCCCTTCGCCTTCGGCGGGGGGATAAATAATGGTATGGCTCCTGGCGAATGTGGTCGTCTGTCACTTTGTCTGGATTATCATACAAGATTTGTCAAATATTGGTGTAAAATATTACATAATTATGGAAAATTATACATATATCCAAAAAATTGCTACAAAATGCTGAAACCTTATGATGACCTAAACAGACATACATGGGCATCTGAAGTTCGTAACATGCTATTTCGATATGGTTTTGGTTTTGTTTGGATTTCTCAAGACATAGGTGATATAAGGGTTTTTGTAAATGTTTTAAAACAAAGACTTTCAGATTGTCTTAAACAAGGCTGGCACACAGGTGAGTGTAGCGTACCAGGGACCCATACAGTGATTTTTAGTTCAAAATAGCCTAGTTACTTTATATCAATAAGAAGGTAAACAACACAGTTCGCACATAGACCCGGTTTCAGCTTCAATTACTTCATACAGAATAGTGCATATTTATCAAAACCTATTGCATATATAGCCTACGTAATTATATTTTCCGTAAACGTTTACTTCAAGGTCCAAATGCAAACAGTTTTGTAACAGCGACTGATAGTTTCCGAAATTTGTACCATTTTTCGCCAACTCGAATAAATCTCACACATTTTGGGTGCGTCTATTTTCCAATATGCAACCGTCACTGTGGACATACAGAAGAACGTCACAACACCGCTACTTGAGCTCAGTATTCCATAGACATGTATTAGTGATGTGTAACCTAGACTTGGTAAGACCTGGCCGATTGATGCATTATGGAAACTAGTTTTTCCCATTACCAGTATGGATGTATGTATATGTTTACAAAATATATCAACGAAATAAAATGAATACTGTATTAACGGATCGTATTAAAACTGGAAAACTTGTGGAAATATTTATCAAATCAATTTCTACGAGCGTCGATTGGGTAATACTTGGATGACACAAGGCGAGATTGTTTAAAAGCTTGTTAAAAGGGAAGAATTCAGTGTTAGAAATGTGTGAGATTTATTCGGGTTGACGAAAAATTGTAAAAAAAATCGGAAATTATCAGTCGCTATTTCAAAACGGTTTGCTTTTGGGCCTTGAAGTAAACTTTTACGGAAATGATAAACACTTATACTATATATGCAATAGGTTTTAATAAATATGCATCATTCTAGATGAAGTAATTAAGGCTGAAAGTTGGTCGATGTGTAAACTGTGTTGTTTACCTTCTTATTGATATATAGTCATTAGTCTATTTTTATCTAACATTCACTGTTTGGGTACCTGGTACGCTACACTCACCTGTGGGCTGGCATGATAGTATAGACAATTCTAATTATTATAGATGTAACTATTATAAACAATATAAATCTCTATTAAACTTAGAAAGTTATCTTAAATATGATTTTCCCTTTCATCTGAGAAAATCTTTAGCACAATTTAGATGCTCCAGTCACAAATTAAATATAGAAACTGGCAGACATGTTGGAGCAAGCAGAGAGCAACGAATTTGTACTTACTGCCTAGAAAAGAAAACATAGTTATTGAAGATGAATATCATGCCTTTTTATTTTGTGAAAGGTATGCGTTCGAAAGGCATTTATATTTCAATACTGATAATGTCCGTGCATCGATCGACGTATTTATTTCAATATTGTCAAGTGAGAATAAAGATAAATTGTATCAGTTATCATTATATTTACACAAAATTCTGAAAATAAGAAATACTAAAGCCTAGAATATATATATTTATGGTAAACTTAACATTTTTGCATTATGTTTTGTGGTGCTACATATGTATTGTTAAGATGTGATTGTAACAAAATGTATTTTGGGCCGGTGGCCTATATGTACAAGATTAATAAACTATCTATCTATCTAGCACATCTGGAATCTACTCTGCGTAAAACAGGCATTTGAATCTGGTAAACTTAACATTTTTGCATTATGTTTTGTGGTGCTACATATGTATTGTTAAGATGTGATTGTAACAAAATGTATTTTGGGCCGGTGGCCTATATGTACAAGATTAATAAACTATCTATCTATCTAGCACATCTGGAATCTACTCTGCGTAAAACAGGCATTTGAATCTGGAACCGCTGTCACTGCCGAAGGTTGTACACTGTGCATAATATACATGGATATGTAGAAAGCGCCATTCGCATTTTAAGTTTCAAAGAAGCAAATCACACTTTGCCTAGTACTAACTGACGAAGATGTTCTGTAAAATCGTCACCACGTAATGTTTTTTTGTAGTTTCTTACAATTCTTAGATAATTGTGAATATTATTGTTATTCATGATGTTAAAATGATGACCTGAGCAAAATAAAGTACTCACTATTGAGAAAGTGTTAGGGCTTGTAGCAAAGTAACAGGTGACCTCACTCTCGAATAAGTTATCATTTAGTATGAAACTCAGAAGTCCGGCAGCATCTGTTTCGAATGATGAGGTGCCTGGATCTGAACACCACGTACTTGGTGCAGTGTTTTTCCACATCAGATCATTAAACCGATGCGCCAGCAGGATCTCATCACAATATCTTGCTGCATACGCCAAAAGGGCATTTACCGTGACCTTTTGGCTTGCTCCGAAAACAGTTACTGCTAGACTTCTGTATACACGTTTTCTGATTGCATGGTTTCTGAGTGCGCACCATAAACCGGTTTAAGCTCCCCAGTGGTGTTTTTGCCACTGACCGTTCCAAGGCGGTGCCCCACTGTGTTCCTTTAATTGTTCGTTTTGTCCTCGTGTGTTTGCTTTGTATGGTAGTGTGTGTTGGTAGTGTATGTGTGTGTGTGTGTACATGATTGTGTGTGTTGTGTGTGTGTGTGTGTGTGTTGGTGGTGTGCACTTCTGGGTGCTATGGGGCTCGTTTTGGGGAGGCTGCGTTTTTGGTATGTGGCATTCCCTGTTTGATATTATTTTTGTTTTTTTGTTTACGATTGCATGTTCGGGCAGCAAGTTCTGCAGTGTGCATTGATTACACTGAACCAGCGATCCTGGTGAAAAAGTGCTCGTTACCTTTTGCAAAGTCTGGTCACCGGCAAAACTGTGTAACCCTTCTTGCAAATACTCAAGCCCCTTGGCACCACGGACCCAGTTGTTGTACTTGGGCTCATCCCATTCTTCAACACTCGCCATCTTTAAGATTTTCCTGTTAACAAATAAGAAAGTTATAATACACAGCTTGCTTTTTTAACTATTTATCTAGAAGTCTTTCTCATAAGTAAATCTGTTTAAAGCTAAATGAAACTCCATGCTTTCAATTATAGAATTTAATTAAACAGCTGGTTTCCGTAAGTGGGAAACAGTGGATAGCAATAGTAAGGAACACGGTAACAATAACTTTCTTCTTATAAAACATCATAACATAAGATTAACCATTTGGCCATGCGAAAGATAAAAACAACATACAAGTTGATTTTATATATTTTAACACGTATTTACTTTTCGAAGAAAATAGGTTTATCATCTCTGCATTTTCATTTCTATTCTCGGCTTCGCCGTGACGTCATACTGACCAGTTAACCAATCGGATTATTAGGGCGCTTTCAATTCTTCATTCGGGAAAAGGTGAAACCTCGGTCTTTACTGTTGACTCATTATGCAAGTTTAAATTTATTTTAAACGAAACAAAAAGCTTTTAACAACACAGAATTGTAATAATAATAATAATAATAACAAGAGGGCCATGATGGCCCTGTATCGCTCACCTGTCTACCATTGGCAAAAATAAAAGGTTATTAATAGCAGAAAGGATCAATTTTTACCTTTGGCTCATGATATCCTCTTAATAAGCTTATGTAAAATCAAAAGATCCCAGCCCCCCACCCCTGGTCATGATTTGAACAATCTTGGTAGAGAGTCAATTATTGCCACATGCTGAACATCTAAGCTCTATGCCTCATTATTTTGCTGTCTGATCATGATCTGCACTGTTGGCTATTCATTGTTTTGCTGTCTGATCATAATCTGCACTGTAAGATATTCATTGTATGTTGGCTGGTCATGATCTGCACTGTCAGCTATTTATTTTTTGCTGTCTGATCATGATCTGCACTGTTTGCTATGCATTATTTAGCTGTCTGATCATGATCTGCACTTTCATTATTTAGCTGTCTGATCATGGTCTGCACTGTTTGCTATGCATTATTTTGCTGTCTGATCATGATCTGCACGTTCATTATTTTGCTGTCTGATCATGATCTGCATTGTAAGCTAGTCATTATTTTGCTGTCTGATCATGATCTGCACTGTAAGCTATTCGTTATTTTGCTGTCTGATTATGATCTACACTGTAAGCAATTCATTATTTTGCTGTCTGATCATGATCTGCACTGTAAGCAATTCATTATTTTGCTGTCTGATCATGATCTGCACTGTAAGCTATTCATTATTTTGCTGTCTGATCATGATCTGCACTGTGAGCTATTCAATTTTTTCCTGTCTGATCATGATCTGCACTGTGAGCTGTTCATTTTTTTAACAATTTATGGTACTTTCCAAAGTGATAGATGTGAATGTAAAAATTACAACTACATTCTTTAACATGGAAGTTCAACTAGGGGTCAAGAACATGTATTGCATCATCGCTATTTAAAACTTTATAAGTGCCAATTTTAGGCCAGAGTTTTTATATTGCTTGGTTTATGGGAAGTTTTCTAAAATGTTGAGTATGAAGGACTTTTCCTACTGTATTGAACAGAGCACATATTGAACATCAGTCTACTGCACCCGTCATTTTCGAACAAAATAAACACTTTAAAATAATTACTTTCAATTATATATCCCTACTATTCTGACACTTCATTAACTAGTCTGTGAAGTCGGAACAGCGGAAATAATACAAATTAAATGTCAGTTCATAATGTCATTGTTATTCTACCTTTTCAAAAAATAGGACAGGCAGTCGCATAAACCAAGAGATATAAAAACTCTGGCCTTACCATAGAGAGATCCAAGATGTGTACTGATTACAAATCAATCTTATGGTGTTAAAATACTGCAATAAAATTAGCCATTGAGGTGTTCAATAAACAACACACTATTAAAACTAGAAATCATCAAAACAACCTTTCTGACAAATTTCAAGGATATCTGGGCTGAAAATGTAACATCTAGAGTGTTAACAAGGTTTTTCCATATTTGGGCTGTGACCTAGTTTTTGACCCCAGATGACCCATATTCGAACTTGGGCTAGAAATCATCTTAACAACCTTTCTGACAAATTTCCAGGATATTTGGGCTGAAAATGTTACCTCTAGAGTGTTAACAAGGTTTTTCCATATTTGGGCTGTGTGACCTAGTTTTTGACCCCAGGTGACCCATATTAAAACTTGAGCTAGAAATCAACCAAACAACCTTTCTGACAAATTGCCAGGATATTTGGACTGAAACAGTAGCCTCTAGAGCCTTAACAAGATTTTTCTATTTTTGGGTCATGTGACCTAGTTTTTCATCCGAGATGACCCATATTCGAACTCGTCCGAGTAATTACTGGGACAAACATCCTGACCAAGTTTCATGACAATTGAGGAAAAAATGTGACCACTAGAGCGTTAACGAACTAAATGTGGACGGACGACGGACGACGGACATTCATCGATCCTAATAGCTCACCCTGAGCCAGCTCAGGTGAGCTAATAAAAGCTTTATTTACCGAAGGTTACAGATTTAGACATATTAAAACATATATTCTTATTTTCAATATGGCCTTCAAAGTAAAGTAACAAAAGAAAAAGCATTATACTTAAAAACAAGAGGGCCATGATGGCCCTATATCGCTCACCTGACTACCATTGGCTATAATACAAGGGCTCATGATTCTAACATAATTCGTAAAGGTCCACTACTCAATGCTAAGTAACATTCCAAACATATATTCCGTGCGGGGTCAATTTTGATCCCGGGGTCATGATTTGAACAATCTTGGTAGAAGTCCACTAGCTAATGCTATATGCCAAATATCTAAGCTCTAGGCATTGTGGTTTCAGAGAAGAAGATATTTTAAGTTTTTCGACGCCAGGTGAGCTAATAAATCATCTGTTAAAGTTAAAACTAGGAAGACACATTTACATATAAGACTATTAAACATTCTGTTAATAAATGCATTCATACATAAACATTCACTGACAGACACTCAAAGGACATGAATATAAATTAAACATAAATACGTTAAAGAAAATGTAGATTAACTTATCATTCACACAATAAATAATGTTTATAATTTTCTTTGAACGTTTTAAGAGTTTTCAAATTACGTATATTTAAAGGAATATCATTCCATATATAATAATATTTTTGCTATAATTTGTGAATGATGTTGCCATGTATTTAGTACGAGGTGTTATCTGTAAGACAAGATCCTTGTTTGATACTGATCTTAACTGGTATGTTTTATTGTCAGAGAACGTTACAATATCTGCCAAATATGATGGGGCCTGTTATTCATAATTCTATATACCAAGACAGCACAGTGGTATTTGCATCGGTCTGAAAAACTCAGCCATTTTAATTCTTGGAATAGCTCTGCCGATGGTGTTCGCATGGATTTATATGCTTAAGTATTATTTTTGCAATTCGTTTCTGTAGTATATTTATCTTATTCACATAATTACTTGTTCCTTTGCCCCAGACCGTACAACAGTAGTCAAATATGGGCAATATATATGCGTTAAAAACATGACTTTCATTTCAGGTGTAAGGTAATATATTATGTTCTTTAACAGAGCAATTTTGTTATTCAGTTTTTTACAGACATTGTCAATTTGATTGTGCCGGGTTAGTTTATTGTCAACATATACTCCAAGTGACTGATGACAAGTAACGTTTTCAAGACGTATGTCATTGATAAATAGTTGTAGATTTCGAGTGGATTTTAATTTATAAGCAGACCCAATTATCATGCATTTAGTTTTTGTTGGATGCAATGCCATATTATTTAATTGACACCATTTATTTACAAAATTTATAATAAAAACAATCTGATAGTTTCAAGGTAATGGAAGATCGTCGTCTTGGTTGTTGTATTATTTAAAGTTAAAGATGCATAGAGACAAGCGATGACAGCCGAGCAATCATCTTTCCCGAATGTAAATAATTTATCAGTACCCAATGTGCGAAGCCGAGAATGCCCCAAAGGAACTTTGGATAGTCTGGTGTTGCCTGTCCTTACCGATATGGTACGGGTCAGGCAAAGCTCATTAATGGCGGTGCCTACACAAGCAATTTGTCCATTGTGTTAAAAAGTTTTTTATGTACGAATTTATCATTCAAAAAGCCCTTGCAGTAAACCCTTTGTTTAAACAAGTCCAGTGTATATAGCTATTAATAATTGGTTGACCAATAAACAATAAGCATTTTGAAACAATATTGTGTGCATACTTTTTAATTGTGCTGTATAATTGATTGTCGCCTTAGTGAAGAGATTTGCTTATTTTGAATTAAAAATGCCCTTTCGATTCAGAATAAGTTCAGTCACAAGTCACCAAAAACCAAAACGCATTCGTCTACTGGCTGTTTTATTTTACAGGTGAGTTTCAGATACCACTGGCACCACCGCCATTTTTTTCTACTGTTTTCTGTTTCCTTTTTATACATTATCGAAACGTGAGTGTATTTACTGAAATGTATTTTATGATATTGATGTGAAATAAAAAAAATTCCATGGTATCTCGGGTTTCATTTTGAACAACAATGTTGAAGTCTTAATTCAATTTTCAAACTGAATTTTCAGCTTTAGGCATAAAAACAACCCCTTCTCCACTGACAAATGCATGGTACATATGTGAGAAAAGCAGCTCACTGTATAATGTTTCAGAAAGTACCCTACGGGCCAGGACTGTAGGCCAGGTACATATTCATGTTATCCTGTGATTCTAGTTTACTATTTTTCATTTTTTTCCGCTTTAAAAAATATTCCCTCTAAAAGATTCGAAAAATTCACCTCTGAAACACATATGAAATATTGTGTGTGCCTTAATTGCTGTTTCATTGGCAGTTATTCCCCTTGATGAGCACGCGGCCGACATCACCTGAAACAGGACGCCATTGTTTTTTTCAAAGCGCTGTACACCAGCGTCCCACTTTTCAACAGTTTTTCATGAAATACTTGCGCGATTTTAATGACAATGTTTGCATTTTACAGGAGGGTCCTTCATAATTTTACGCGGTAGATATTATATTTGTTTTGTTTATCTTTTAAAATGCGTTCTGGGGCCATTGTTTTCTTATCCCACCGGTACGACGGTATTCAAAGCTATACAAACAGTTGCTGTGTGACTTTCGTATCTTGACCTTGTTGAATGAATGTGCCCATTCTATGTTCACTTTACTATAGTCCTTTTATTGTATTTCTTCACTAGTTTCGTATGGAAAAATGAGTCCGCTAAACTAAAAAAATACGAAACTTTTATCAGATTACATCTAAATAAATCAGTCTTATGTTAAAAGATCTAAGGCCACACCAAATTAAACTAGACCTATCACTAAATGTGATTAATACCCCCGAAGGACTGCTTTATAAACTGAGGAAGTTCGTAGTAACAGAATTCCTTGCAAAAAAAACAACTAAAATAGAGATATTGTTCTTGGCAATAACTCAGTAATTTGTCAAGATATAGTTATTGTTCTTGTACACTGCACTTCTTCTCATTGTGCTGGATCATTGTATGAAGTTGTATTGAATTCCAACCAGTAGTTTTCAAGTTATACTCTGGACAAGGAAAAGTAACAAAGGGCAATAACTCTGTAATAAGTCAAGATGGAGTTATGGTTCTTGTGCACTGCACTTCCACTCATTGTGCTTGACCATTGTATGAAGTTGTATTGAATTCCAACCAGCAGTTTTCAAATTATGCTCCGGACAAGGAAAAGTAACAAAGGGCAATAAATCTGTAATTTGTCAAGATATAGTTATGGTTCCTGTGCACTGCACTTCCTCTCAATGTGCTTGACCATTGTATGAAGTTGTATTGACTTCCAACCAGTAGTTTTCAAGTTATGCTGAGGACAAGGAAAAGTAACAAAGGGCAATAACTCTGTAATGAGTTAAGATAGAGTTATGATTTCTATGCACTGCACTTCCTCTCAATGTACTTGACCATTGTATGAAGTTGGATTGACTTCCAACCAGTAATTTTTAAGTTATGCTCCGGACAAGGAAAAGTAACAAAGGGCAATTACTCTGTAATGAGTCAAAATAGAGTTATGGTTCTTGTGCACTGCACTTCCTCTCAATGTTCTTGATCATTGTATGAAGTTGTATTGACTTCCAACAAGTAGTTTTCAAGTTATGCTCTGGACAAGGAAAAGTAACAAAGGGCAATAACTCTGTAATTACCCAAGATAGAGTTATGGTTCTTGTGCACTGCACTTACACATCCTATTAAGCACCAGCCTGAACATATTTGCTGAGCGGCTTGACGCTAAGTCTAAATATCCTGTTTTTAACTAAAAGTCTTGTAGGCTTTTAATCTTTTATCTATCCAAGTTCGCACTTAAATGTTCTATTTTTAACAGATGTTCCCTGACAAAGCGTCTGCTAGTCATAATCGTAGATCTAGATGAAAATATTAGCGAGTGAATACAATAACGAAGAAACTATATAATTATGTAAATACAACGCGCACTCATACTGGGCTGCTTAAAAAATAAGTCCATCCTAATTTGCATAGGTATTGAAGTTTGTAAATACAATTTTGGAATATAGAAAATGTGATAATGGTGATCAGGGTAGCCCAAGGTCTTTGACGCTAGTATTCCTATTTCTCATTATAGCGTCAAAGACGATCCTTCTGTGTAACCCAACAGGTGTACTGCGCAATCTGCGCCGTGTTCGTTTTCCAAGGTAAACATACATTTGGGACGAGTCATTACTTTATATGACGAGACTGAAGTATAATCTACCATTTTGCCCAATTAGAACTAAGTGTCTTCTCAACATACCATAAATTCAACCTTTATACAACAACACCCATAAAATTTTACAAATTGTGGTTGCCATACTGGAAAACTGCTGAAGCGTTCCGAAACGCGTATTTTGTCATGTGACTCCAGACACCGCAAAATCATCAAACAATCCGTCAGACAATGTGTCTGACAAACTTCCAAAATCTGTCAAACAATCCAAAATGTTGTCAGACAAAGCATGTCTAAATCTGTTTTCCGCGATGTATATTGAAAAGTGACCATCACCTTACAATTTACCGCAACCTGTAAAAATTACACTGCTGTGTAAATTACTAAATGGGGCCCAAGTTATTTCATACGGAATTGTACCAGGGAAGTTTGAAACTGGCTTCTAAAACTTTACAATAGCCTTTTGTCCTACTTTCGCTTTATTGAATGTTGTAAACAGTCAGACATATACTTTGCACATCATTGGAAGTAAAGTTCTTCAATTATAATTCAGAAAAGGCATGCTTATTAATATGTCAACCCATTTACAGCCTCTCTTTGGGAGATTTCTCGAAAATTACAAAGATATTTGAAAATGGGAAAACCTACTTTCATTTTTGAAAAGGCAAAATACAATTTATTAATTCTTTTGTTAAAACTCAAATTTTCAGCCATAATCAAATAATCTACGTCAGGGTCCATGGATTGTAAGGTCACGTGATTACTTTTTTTCTCGGGTATTCCGGTATTTCCATTGTATTGCGGTATTTTGTGTGACCGCTGTCAATGTAATTTAACTTTACTCAGATGGTACAAGAACATGGTATCTGTCAACATGAATTCCAAATGTCAAACATAGAAGACACACTTTTTAAAATAATGTTACCATTTATAAAAAACAAGAGCACCGCCTGCGAGTGCCGGACGCTCGTCTGGTTTTATCCTCTTAAGTTTATCTATCACCATTTTTTAAGTAACAGTGTCCTTGACCTTGACCCCAGAACACAATCCCACAAAAGGTTTTCTTAATGATAACTAGACACTAAGTTTGGTCACAAAAATTAAATTGCAACTAAAGATATTGTTTTTTTTCTTCTCCATTTTTCTATTTTTAGAAGAAAAACCCTAGACTTTAACCCCATGAGCCCCAAACTCAATCCCAATTAATTTAAAAGTCTTTATTCATATGTATTACACACTTAATAACTTAGTTACCTTATGTCAATTGTAACTAAAGATATTGAACATATTACTGTTTTTCTATTTTTAGTTAGTGACCTTGACAATGACCCTAGGAGCCCCAAAACCCAACCCTATCTTCTTAAATTCTTACTACAAACAAAAGTTGGTTACATTATGTCAACCTTAACTCAAGATATTGAACATATTACTGTTTTCCTATTTTCAGTAACAACTAGTGACCTTGACCCCAGGAGCCCTAAAATACAATCCAATTAAAGATATTCATAAATACTTCTTATACACTAAGTTTGGTTGCATTATGTTGACTGTTACAAAATATTGTGTGTGTGAAACTTTCAAAGTTAAGAAGGGGCAATAATTCAGCCAAATACATTACAGGGTTATGTAAATTGTAAAAATATGTTATTCTGTAGTACATTTGATAGTGAAAAGGTATTCCAAGTTTGAAAGTGATAGCTATGATAGTTTGCATGACAATCATTTAAACTGTAAATCACCACATTATCTAGACTAGATAGTTAAGTTCTCTAAACTCCTTTAGACTTAATCGTAAATCGACATCATCCAAATGATTTTGAGTTTATATAATAGTATAAAATTAGTTCCCTGGCAGGTTACAGCATGTCCAAGGTCGAATCACCGTAGTAGGTGGTTGATTTATTCACGTCCTGATTTTTTATTTGCTTTAAAGCGTAGTGCGCATCGGCATGAAAAGTTAAATATACAAGAGCTGTCCATAAGACAGCCCGCTCGACTAGTGTCGACTATTGCTAATAAAACAAAACTTTTATCAGTATAATAGCAAAATAAAATTCTGCTGACTCTTTAGTATAAACTAGAAAAGTTGAATCATAAAACAAGTCAAAATCTATCAATATATATCTATTTTTTGATAATTTAATTGCTTGATACAAAATGTACCCCTGAACACTATTGCTAAGTTTATTATAACTACTACAAGTTGTTACTGAGATATGTGCATGATAGTACCTTGCATGCAAAATTTTGACCAAATTTTCAAAGTCAAACAAGGGCCATAATCTGTACTAAATTCATACAAGAGTTATCTGACTTGACTGTGTGACACCCCTAAAGACATTAATGAAGTTTCAAGACAATATCATACGTAGATAGTAACTTGCATGCAAAACTTTAACCAGATTTTCAAAGTCAAACAAGGGCCATAATTTGTACCAAATTTATACAAAAACTATCTGACTGTGTGACACCCCTAAATACATCAATGAGGTTTCAAGTCAATATCTTATATGGTTACTGAGATATGTGCATGACAGTACATTGCATGCAAAAGTTTAACCAAATTTTCAAAGTCAAACAAGGGCCATAATTTGTACTAAATTTATACAAGAGTTATCTGACTTGACTGTGTCACACCCCTAAAAACATTAATGAAGTTTTAAGTCAATATCATACGTGGTTACTGAGATATGTGCGTGATAGTTACCTTGCATGCAAAACTTTAACCAAATTTTCAATGTCAAACAAGGGCCATAATTTGTACTAGATTTATACAAGAGTTATCTGACTTGACTGTGTGACACCCCTTAAGACATTCCTGAAGTTTCAAGTCAATATAATATGTGGTTACTGAGATATATACATGTACATGATAGTACCTTGCATGCAAAACTTTAACCAAATTTTCAAAGTCAAACAAGGGCCATAATTTGTACTAAATTTATACAAGAGTTTTCTGACTTGACTATGACACCCCTAAAGTCATTAATGACGTTTCAAGTCAATATCATAAGTGGTTACTGAGATATGTGCGTGATAGTAACTTGCATGCAACACTTTATCCAAATTTTCAAAGTCAAACAAGGGCCTTAATTTGTATCAAATATATACAAAAGTTCTCTGACCTGACTGTGCCACCCCTAAAGACATTACTGAAGTTTCAAGTCAATATCATATATTAACCAAATTTTCAAAGGCAAACGAGGGCCATAATTTGTACTAAATTTATACAAGAGTTATCTGACTTGACTGTGTGACACCCCTAAAGACATTAATGAAGTTTCAACTCAATATCGTAAGTGGTTACTGAGATATAAGCATGATAGTACATCGCATGTAAAACTTTAACCAAAGCTTCAAATCCGATGCCGACGCACAAGTGACTGTAATAGCTCTCTATAGTAGACTCACACTTCAGATAGTATCAACCTCGAATAGAGACAGAGAGGGGCAATGTAGAACTTATCCGTGTCTGGCCCAAGAACACTAGCATACATTAATACTTAGGCGCTACAAATGTCGAGAAACCTTTAAGATTTTTGGAACACATAAATGAGCGATTTCTTTAAACAAATTTCAAAGAATACAATTTGAAAATGTTTTATTTATACTGAACAATTTATATCTTTTTATACGCCCGTCGTGACGGGTCGTATTGTGGGATCACATGCTGCGTGCGTGCGGAGGCGGCGTCTTCCGTATTAGACAATGAATACCGCTAAAATTGGTTAAATTTATTAAATGTAATGGAAGTCTTCATTAGGTTACCGAAATGAGTTGGGCGACATGAACAGCATAACTAAGATGATTTGTTATACAGCCGCAAGTCAAAATCGTTATGAGCAGTGCACATTTTGGCCGTTTCTATGCGCCTACCGGATGTAAACAACTGGTGCTGTAAGGAGCTTGCGCAAGGTATAAGACCGTCCCATTACACATGCGCAAACATTTCTTTTTATCTGCGGCGGCGTCTTTGGTATTAGACAATGAATACCGCTAAAATTTATTAAATTTATCAAATATAATGGAAGTCTTCATTTGGTCACCGAAATGAATTGGGCGACATAGACAGCATAACTGAAAGGATTTGTTATACAGCCTCAAGTCAAAATCGTCATGAGCAGTGCACATTTTGGCCGTTTCTATGCGCCTACCGGATGTAAACAACTGGTGCTCTAATTTTTATGAGCTTGCGCAAGATTTAAGACCGCCCCATTACACATGCGCAAACATTTCTTTTATTTTCCGCGGCGGCGTCTACGGTATAAGACATTGAATACCGCTAAAATTTATTAATTTTTTAATAGAATGGAAGTCTTTGTTAAGTCGCCGAAATGAGTTAGGCGACATAGACAACATTAATAAAAGGATTTGTTATACAGCCTTAAGTCAAAATCGGTATGAGCAGTGCGCTTTTTAGCCGTTTCTATGCACCTACCGGATGTAAACATCTGGTGCTCTAAGGAGCTTGCGCAAGATTTAAGACCGCCTCATTACACATGCGCAAACGTTTCTTTTATTTTCCGCATTCGCTCAGAGGTCAAGTTTAATCTCCCGAAAAGGGAAAACTGCCAGGAAGCGTTTATATCTATCTTTACATTTAAAACTGTAATTATACTCATAAAATTGATCAAATCTTTGATCCCAAGTATCGGTCTTTATCAGACTGTACTTATGATAAAAACAGTTCGATTTTTATACAATTGTAAATACGTTTGTAATGGGCCGATGGCCAATATTAAATAAACCATTTATCATTGTCATTGTCATATTAAAACAGTTCAAAACAAGTAATTTTATAGCAAAAACTTACCTCTACGATCCACCATTAGATTATGTCCATTATATTTTCACATTTAGTTCACAGCATCTTTAAAATGGGTCACAATATATTTTATTGTATCTCAGCAAAGCACTAATAAATCCAAAAGTTTGTCAACATGCAAAACTTAATTTACAAGGTGTTTCAATGATTCCTTTCTAAAATATATCTATATTAGGTGACGATGCCTTGCGATATAGTAGGTACTTTCGTCAGTAAAAATCAGGTTGTTCCAAATGGAATAACAGGTAAAATGTCATATCATAAATTTGAAAAAAATTACAAAAGATTTCTGTCACGAAATATTGTTTAAACATACACTTTTCCTAATGTACACACAATTTCTTTTCGTAATTATCCGTATGGAGTAAATTTTAACACAGCTAGGCCAGTTTCAACACATAAAACAGCACAAACAAAGCGTTATTATTTAAGAAATATAGAAAATATATAACATTGATGCGGACGTTATCCAGTATATCACTATAACTGTCGTTTATCATGCGGTTTATGTTTTGTATAAAAACGAAGAAAACTCGAGACGGTCGTCAAGATCGTAACCAAGCACTATGTGTTTACATGAGTTTAAAACTTTGTTTACTTAGACCTTATCGTGATTTAACAAATCTTTCAAAGTTTTTCAAGAGACATCATTATGTTTTTTAAAATCTTACGATTGATCAGTGGTTATAAGAGGTCTATTCAAACCAAACAAAGCGCAGATGAACTAAATATATAGTCTTAACAAATTCATTGCAATTATAGCCACGTACTACATGCTCAAATTACGCGCTCATGAAGGACATACAAATAAGTTCATATTATGGAACGCCATAGCTGCCTTCTGGTAACTTTTATCATTTCGTTCTGTGCATTTGTCATTAATGATTATGTTCTGTAGTTAAGTAATTTCGTTCTGTGCTTTGGCATTATGTTCTGTAGTTAAGTCATTTCGTTCTGTGCATATGTCATTATGCTCTGTAGTAAAATAGCTTCGTTCTGTGCATATGTCATTATGCTCTGTAGTAAATTAATTTCGTTCTGTGCATTTGTCATTATGCTCTGTACTAAAATAAGTTCGTTATGTGCACATGTCATTATGCTCTGTAGTAAAGTTATTTGTCCTGTAGTTATAGCATTTCGTGCTGTGCATTTGACGTTATGTTTGGTATCGCACGCACTAACTTTTTTACGTTATATGGATATATTTGCTGTGACTTTTAACAGGTGACACCAGATGACGTATTCATTTCAGAACGTGCGTGCTCATAGAATATGGCTGGAGTTCATGAACTTCTGAATAACTTAGGCCTTGAATGCCCAATTTCCATGAAACGGCAGTAATTGTTGTATACTATATGGGAAAATAAAAGTTTACAATAGATTTCAACAAATGGGACAAAAATAGCAGGAATTGAAATACAGAAATAGCTTCCTTATTCAACTTAAAATACCCATTAAAATGGCCATTTTGAAAATTGGTTAAGAAAGATGCTCAAAACACAAACTTGAGGGTTGTTTTGTAAACAAAAGCATATGTCTTCCCTATGGCAGCTTGTCAGTAATTGTAATACTGATTATGGATTTTTAAATAAAATGAATATAGACAAATCCAGGAAAATAAACTACAGAACATAATGACATATGTACAGAACGAAATGACTTAACTACAGAACATAATGACATATGTACATAACGAATTGTTATAACTACAGAGCATAATGACATATGTACAGAACAAAATGTTATAACTACAGAACATAATGACATATGTACAGAACGAAATGTTATAACTACAGAACATAATGACATATGTACAGAACAAAATGTAATAACTACAGAATATAATGACATATATACAGAACGAAATGTAATAACTACAGAACATAATGACATATGTACAGAACAAAATGTAATAACTACAGAGCATAATGACATATGTACAGAACGAAATGTAATAACTACAGAACATAATGACATATGTACAGAACGAAATGTAATAACAACAGAGCATAATGACATATGTACATAACGAAATGTAATAACTACAGAGCATAATGACATATGTACAGAACGAAATGTAATAACTACAGAGCATAATGACATATGTACAGAACGAAATATTATAACTACAGAGCATAATGACATATGTACAGAACTAAATGTAATAACTACAGAACATAATGACATATGTACAGAACGAAATGTAATAACTACAGAGCACAATGTTATATGTACAGAACAAAATGTAATAACTACAGAGCACAATGACAAATGTACAGAACGAAATGTAATAACTACAGAACATAATGACATATGTACAGAACGAAATGTAATAACTACAGAGCATAATGACAAATGCACAGAACGAAATGTAATAACTACAGAGCACAATGTTATATGTACAGAACGAAATGTAATAACTACAGAGCACAATGACAAATGTACAGAACGAAATGTAATAACTACAGAACATAATGACATATGTACAGAACGAAATGTAATAACTACAGAGCATAATGACAAATGTACAGAACGAAATGTAATAACTACAGTACATAATGGCATATGTACAGAACGAAATGTAATAACTACAGAGCATAATGACATATGTACAGAACGAAATTATATAACTATAGAACATAACGACAAATGTACACAACAAAATTACATAACTACAGAGCATAATGACATACGTACAGAACGAAATTACATAACTACAGAACATAATGACATATGTACAGAACGAAATGTAATAACTACAGAGCACAATGACAAATGTACAGAACGAAATGTAATTACTGCAGAACATAATGACATATGTACATAACGAAATGTAATGACTACAGAACATAATGACATATGTACATAACGAAATGTAATAACTACAGAACATAATGACATATGTACAGAACGAAATGTAATAACTACACAGCATAATGACATATGTACAGAACGAAATGTAATAACTACATAACATAATGATATATGTATAGAACGAAATTACATAACTATAGAACATAATGACATATGTACAGAACGAAATATCATAACTACAGAACATAATGACATATGTACAGAACGAAATTACATAACTTATAAGATAATGACATATGTACATAACGAAATGTAATAACTACAGAGCATATAAACATATGTTCAGAACGAAATGTTATAACTACAGAACATAATGACATATGTACACAAAAAAATGTAATAACTACACAGCATAATGACATATGTACAGAACGAAATTACATAACTACAGAACATAATGACATATGTACGGAAAGAAATTACATAACTATAGAACATAATGACATATGTACAGAACGAAATTACATAACAACAGAACATAATGACAAATGTACAGAACGAAATGTAATAACTACAGAGCACAATGTCATATGTACAGAACGAAATGTAATAACTACAGAGCATAATGACTTATGTACAGAACGAAATGTAATAACTACAGAACATAATGACAAATATACAGAACGAAATGTTATAACTACAGAGCATAAATGCAAATGCACAGAACGAAATGTTATAACTTCAGAGCACAATGTCATATGTACAGAACGAAATGTAATAACTACAGAGCATAATGACATATGTACATAACGAAATGTTATAACTACAGAGCATAATGACTTATGTACAGAACGAAATGTAGTAACTACAGAACATAATGACAAATATACAGAACGAAATGTTATAACTACAGAGCATAAATGCAAATGCACAGAACGAAATGTTATAACTTCAGAGCATAATGACAAATGAACAGAATGAATTGTTGTTACTACAGAGCATATTGACAAATGCATAGAACGAAATGACGTAAAGTTAACAGAGCATAATGGCAAAATCTACAGAACGAAATGATAAAAGTCATCAGAAGGCAGCTATGGCGTTCCATATTATATTTTTTTTTACATATTTCAAAATTTGTTTCGAGTTTAAATGTTTTCATTTTTTGGACAAGTTTCAGCAAGCTGAACTGATTGCAGCAAACGATAGGTTGATCAACTCTTAACTTCGGAGTGGTATAAGAGTTGAAAGATAAAATGATTAGCGCGAATAGTTTTTGTCAATGGTTTAAGAAGTACAATTTGTAGGCACACAATTTCTAGGGAGTTCGGAGCCATGCTACCCCAGAAAAAATCAATTTTTTTCTTTATTGTCACAGCTGCATTCTAGGTCATGTTTTGACGAAAAAATAAAGACCATAGTTATTGCAGTTTTTGTTACGGTAAAACGGTTTTATCTACATGCATTTGTTCATAAAACTCTTAACAATAATTAAAAATCGACTTTCCAAAATCATATGAGAAAACATAACTGAGTAAACACTGTTAACCATCTTTAGGATTATTCTATAAATAAACGGCTTCAGACGAACGGATGAAGAGAACAATAGGTGAAATCTTACAAAAGAAAAATATCATATTATTCAATTATTGAGGACTGTGACCTCGTGTCTGTATAAACTCCAAATTGTTTTCTTTCTTTATTTATTGTTATACATGTACATGTATATTATCCTTTTGGCTTAACCAAGAGAAATTACTTTTTCTGGAGTTAGCAAATTGTGGAGCAATGGGGTACGTGTCAGACAGCCTGTTGACGTGTATCATGTTTTAAAAATTTGCATAAACTTAATCTGTATATGCCAAGATTGTATTTGTTTAGCTATGACAAAACAGACATCAGATACGCTTGTGTATTTAAAGAGTGGAGAGAGGCATACCTCGTTTTATAACAAATCGCTGGAGTGAAGCAAATGTTCATATCACGTTGCATAGTCGTAAATACCACAGACTATCTATGTCTGAATCTTAATAACTGTTCTATTTTTATGCCAGTTTTAAAACTTAGTGAATAGTGGTTTGCATGAATAGATATTCATGTTTTTGAATGCATAAGCCTCTAAAATAGTTTTAAAACTTCCTGAATCTGATCAACGAATATCTATTGAATGACGTCACTCAGCGACCCGAAGTCAAGCACTGTTTTCCGGCTCAACAATTTTAAGGAATGTGAAACCAGTATTCAATATTGCGATAAGATATTTTTCCTCAACCTAGTAATACATTACAGTCAAATTTGTATTAAGAGACCGTCCAAGGGAAAGTCCAAAACATGGTCTCTTAATACAAAGTATCACCGGTCACAATTACTGATCACAGGCCGCGTTAGACAATAGTCACTTAAAAAACACTCGGGGAGGATTTAAAAGCGGTCGCTTAAGACAAAGGTCGCTTAATACACGTCTATAGCGTTTTTAAAGACAGTTGAATTTAAACGTAGAATAAAGATACTAATATTAAAAACTTAAAACGTAAACCGAACACAACAGATATATTTAGCGAGTGAAATCTTAAAAAATAATGGTCGCAAGGCCAGAAATGTTGAAACTACTGACACGGAAAGTTACCAGTAACAGTACATGTAGAAGTGAGATCGGCACCAGTAACATCAGTAGTAGTAACTGTAGTATTGGCAACGGCATGAGTAACAGCAGCGGTAGTAGCTGAAGAAGCGGCAACGACACCTGTAACAGCAGCGGTAGTAGCTGAAGAAGCGGCAACGACACCTGTAACAGCAGCGGTAGTAGCTGAAGAAGCGGCAACGACACCTGTAACAGCAGCAGTTGTAGTTGTAATAGTGACAATGACACAAGTAACAAGTATCACTACGACGGGTACTGGTTACGACGGTTACTGGCTACTAATGTTACTGGTGCCGTTGCCACTACGACGGCTACTAATTCTGATGTTACTGGTGCCGTTGCCACTACGACGGCTACTACTTCTGATGTTACTGGTGCCGTTGTCACTACGCCGGCTACTACTTCTGATGTTACTGGTGCCGTTGTCACTACGCCAACTACTACTTCTGATGTTACTGGTGCCGTTGCCACTACGACGGCTACTACTTCTGATGTTACTGGTGCCGTTGTCACTACGCCGGCTACTACTTCTGATGTTTAGACCTTTTCCCGTTTTCTAAAAATGCGTTTTGATCTTGGCCTCGTGCTTATAAAAGTTTCTAAAGCATCTCATCATGCTAAACGAATATGAAGTCTTATATGGGTTAATATGGAAGAAAGCTCAAAGTTGATAAAGCTCCCTTTTGGGCGAAGCCCGACTATAGCTTAACGTACGCGCAATTTAATGAATACTGAAAACATATGGCCATGTAAAATCAGGTTGTGTCTAGTTCCGCTTATGTTTCAACGTAAACAAATATAAAACATATAATGTAATGAAACAGGCTTCTGCCGATCGATTTAAAAAAAATTTAAACATTTATTTCACGGTAATCTATTTGATACGGGCGAAAGCTCGAAGGGCGCGAAGTACGAGTATTTAATTGAATACTGAAAGCAATAAAATAACTAATTTGACATATACCAAAGCGAAATAAGAAGGTGTCAACTCCGTAACTTTATGATAACATACTTATAACGCTGCACCGTCTATACAAATTCCGCTCACAGGTTTTTTTTTGTATTCTAAAACATTTATTTTCAGTTGTCTATTCTATAATAACCTATATCGGGCGAAAGCATTACTAAATTACTAGTAGGTGTTTGGGAGATTACTTCAAAATATGTGTGTGATGTTTTCGTACGAGTAAACTCTCTTAGTATGCAACACATAATGTCTATGTCTAATAAGTGTACGCTTTATTCTTTCTACATAACATAATTATGTTTCAACTCGGTAAAAAACTCCTTCATAGTTAAAAAAAATTGTTACACACATGTTATTATTTGTATCCATTTTAACCACCGAGATCCTATTGTTGCCACGGACCTATATATATGTGTATATAGGTCCGTGTTGTTGCTATTTACGGATTTTAGACAATCCTATATATGTTATATAAGAGAACATATGTGTTATCGTATCGTCACGGAGTCGACACTTTCTAATTTCGCATGGGTATATGTCAAATCAGTTATTTTATTTCTTTTAGTATTCAATTAAGTACTTGTACTTACGTTTACCTATGGCCAAGCTTCTGAATATATTTTACAACCAATGTAAATGAAAATCATTTCTTACAAACAAGGTCTTTCAAATAGTATTTGAAAGACCTTGTTACAAACAAACAGAATGACGTAGATCTACCATCTCTAATCAAGCGCTAAGATTGTGTAAAATCCGTAAATAGCAACAGTCAGATCTCGGTACGAGAGTTACCGAGGAATAAAATAGTTACGAATAATAACACGTGCGTAACAATTTTCAAACTAAATCAAACATTTTGAAGCCATCTCCCATACACCAGGATTCATTATATTATATATACGATCCCTGCATACACCTACGAGTTATTTAGTTATGCTTTCGCCCGATATAGGTTTTTCCTATTTTCATATGAATGCGGGCGAAAGCTCGAAGGGCGCGAAGCCCGACTATATGTAAACGTATGTACAAGTATTTAATTGAATATTGAAAGCAATAAAATTACTGATCTGACATATACTAATGCGAACTTACAAAAGTGTCGACTTCGTGACATCATGCTAGCATAAATGGTACGTTGCACCGTCTACCCAGAATTCCATTCACCGTTTTTTTTTAAATTCTAAAACATTTTTTTACGGTTATATCTGTTTCATAATACGTAATCTTACAACACATGTAATTGAAAATCGTATCTGAAAAAATATCGATCCAATGAAATGTAATATATCACGCCCTGGAATTCTGCAAACTCCCCGCAGCGGTTTCTTCACCTTACAGTTTACAGTAATAGACACTATTAATTATGAAATCACTGTTTGGTCACTTGACCGTCCGCCATCACGGTACTACGTATGAAACAATAACTCTGTTACACAAGAAGAAATATTTATAAAACCAGAAGTTTGTACAACAATGGATTCGCCAAGTATATACATGTATGTCGTTAGGTTTTCAAAATAATGTCAGACTGCGGATGAAGAACATGCCTGTAAAATGGAAATATTGAAATAGCGTGTAGATTTGTATACTGCAGTAGCGAGTTCAACCGCTCTGAAACCTTTTAGAAGCGCGCCCTTTGAGCTTTCGCCCCTATTAACATGTGTGTGACAGTTTTCGAACTAAGTCAGAATTTTTTACCGTGTTGAAACACGATTATGTTGTGTAGAAAAAAGCGCGCACTAAGAAATTACGTTGCAAACTAAGAGAGGTAACTCGTACGAGAACATCGCACACAAATGTTGAAGTTATCTCCCATACACCTAGCTATTTGGTTATGCTTTAGCCCGATAAAGGGTTAGGTTATGGAAGTGTCTCCTCGTCCGGTCCCGGATGCGGAGACCCAGAGTGTCCACGTCCGGTTCAGCTGGACGTAGAGACAAATGAGGGGGTTTTGTCTCCGCGTCCGGCTCGATTTGTTATCACTTTTTAGCTCTACACTTATGAAAATATTATTTATTCTTAGATGAAAAATATTCATTATTTACTATTTTCAGTTTGAAGAACTTCAGAAAACGTAATTTATATGAAAAAATAGGCTGGGAGGATATTAATTGAACGAGGGGTGAAATCTAGTAAAACTTTATGGAATAATAACTTAACACCTATGGTGGTTTGCATTTAATCACCATTGCAACATAAGATGGAAGTGTGCAATGAAATAAAAAATTGGTTTGTACGTGATTCATGTATGAAGTGGAAACAAGGCGGAGAAACTCAAAGTAAACAAGTCATAATTACACATTAATAATTACATTTACCATTCACCGATTTTTTTCTCTCGCTCCGGTCAAGCAAATGTTTCAAAAGTAATTAGGTTTATTTATACGTTACAAGAGTGGAAAACTATAGCCAATAACTTTATACGGGCGAAGCCCGACCATAGGTTTACGTATGTACGAGTATTTAATTGAATACTGAAAGCAATAAAATTAATGAATTCACGATTACCCATGGAAGATTTCAATTTGTCCGCACCCATGGACGATACAATAACATACTTATACGGGTGAAAGCTCGAAGGGCGCGAAGCGCCCTTCAGGCGAACCCCGACCATAGGTAAACGTATGTACGAGTACTTAATTGAATACTGAAAGTAATAAAATTGATGAATTCACGATTACCCATGGAAGATTTCAATTTGTCCGCACCCATGGACGATACGATAACATACTTATAACGATGCACCGTCTGTACGCAATCGCAACGTCTCGGCAGAATGAAGGGTAAGGGAATTTGCCGAAGACTTCCAATTGCGTCTACAGGTACTCTGTTGTTGTTGTCATTAAATGTCTGCAATTTTTGTGTTTGAAAACGCAACACTTCAGCTTTGTACTTTGAAATGTAAAGAGATCCTATTTATACACATTCCTAAAGTTTGATGCTCTTTCTTGTGACGCCATAAAAAGCACCATTTCTTTTCGCAATCAAAACAAAAATAATATCAAACAGGGAATGCCACGTACCAAAAACGCAGCCTCCCAAAACGAACCCACCCTTGATGCATGACTCTATGGATATTCGTGACCAATAATTTTCGGAACTTGAACCGTTCTTGCGTCCCCTGAAAATTCGTACCATTTCTAAAGTTATGCTTTCGCCCGATATAGGTATTGCCTATTTTCATATTACGGGCGGAAGAACGAAGGGCGCGAAGCGCCCTTCGGGCTAAGCCCGACCATAGGTTAACGTATGTACGAGTATTTACTTGAATACTGAAAGCAATTAATTATGTGATTTGTGATTACCCATGGAAGATTTCAAATTGTCCGCACCTGGACGATACGAAAACATACTTATAACGATGCACCGTTTTTTAACTTCCGCTGCAAATGACCAATCGGAAGTCCTCGGCAGATTCCGTTACCCTACATCAAACCATTCTGCCGATGTGTTCCGATTGGCAAATGACGTCATTTATGTGACGTCATTAAATGTCAGCCATTTTTGTTTTGAAAAATTCAACACATTTCCGTTTAATGCAGGTTTGTACTTTGGAGATGTAAAGAGATTCTATTTATGTACACATTCCTAAAGTTTGATACCCTTTCTTGTTACGCCTTAAAAAGTAACATTTCTTTTAGCAGTCAACACCTAGATTCATGATTCAATGGATATTCGATATCAATAATTTTCGTAACTTCAAACGACTCGTAACATTTTTGAAAATAAATTACTGTTATGCTTTCGCCCGATATAGGTTTTGCCTATTTTCATATTAACGATACCGTCTGTACGCAATCGCAACATCTCGGCAGAATAAAGGGTAAGGGAAGTTGCCGAAGACTTCCAATTGCGTCTACAGGTACTCGGTTGTTGTTGTCATTAAATGTCTGCAACTTTTGTGTTTGAAAACGCAACACTTTAGCTTTGTACTTTGAAATGTAAAGAGATCCTGTTTATACCCATTCCTAAAGTTTGATGTTCTTTCTTGTGACGCCATAAAAAGCACCATTTCTTTTCGCAATCAACCCTTGATGCATGACTCTATGGATATTAGTGACCAATAATTTTATCTATCTATCTTCCATACAGTCAAACCCCTGCTGGGGACCTAGACTTGACGCGTCAACTGACAAGAATGTTAGTAAAAGAGCTGAAATAAAGAATATAAAAGTAATGGAAATGAGTATATTGTTAAAAACAGGTTAAAAATAGAGAAGGTATTTTAGGAGACGTATGTTCAATCCGGCTTACAGCCAGACTGAACTCGGGGCCAGACAAGTTTATGATATCAGGTGGTAAAGCATTCCAGTGGACTATTGTTCTTGGGAAAAATGAATATTTATAGTAATCAGTTTTAGTTTGGACTTGTTGGAATGCATGGGGATGGGATGTTCTAGATGATCTTGTAAGAGGGATGATATGTTTTGGGAAAGGGATAGCCACCTGGTCATGCAAGATGTTGTGAAACATGACCAGGCGTTGGTCAATACGCCGAAGGTCAAGGCGCCTCCATTGAAGGGAAGTCAACATGTCAGTGACACTTGACATGCGGCCAAAGTCATGTTTGACCCACCTAGCAGCCCTTCTCTGGACGGACTCTATCTGATGGAACTTGAACCGGTTTTGCGTCCCCTGAAAATTCGTACCATTTCTAAAAATGAAATTCCTGTTATGCTTTCGCCCGATATAGGTATTGCCTATTTTCATATTAGTATAGGTCGTCGGTAAACATTGATAAAAGAATAGAGCCGGACGTGGAGACAAATCCCCCATCGGTTACCGGACGAGCAGCAATTTCCTTTAACTATATCCTGATGTGGAAAATTTGGTAGTCTCTGACCACATTTGTTATCACTTCCTTGTATTCTCACGTATACCGCTTCCGATTCCAAGGGTAAACAAATCCATGGTTATCCAAATAATTAGATCCTTTTTGCGTTTTTCTGGATAAAATTGGATCCTATTGTCACAATGTAATGACTTTCTTTCGATTTGAACCAATTAATTCATCAAAACACACAACAACCTGTTCCTAATTACTGCTCACAACGGGTCACAATGCTGCCATTTTTGCACTGACTGGGACTGGCATGACTGGGGAAAGGGTTCTGTAATGCTGGATGGCCCAGTTTTCGTGGTAATTAGAACCCTTTATAACACTACGGAGTACAAAAAATTAAACGAAGAAACAACCAAGGTCAAAATATAACCAAGAACATCTAACATTTAACATACGACTTAATTTATTTATGCTGGTTGTCACATTGTTTATACAGCTTCCAAAATATAAAGTGTGTTGACCTATGACGTCACAGGAATATGTGCACCAGAATTCGTGGGACGACCAAAAGTTACATCGCAACAGAAGTGTCCAATATGATATTTCAGAATCTCGTTTAAAATTATAGTTTTATGTCTTGTGAATCAATATCAGTTGATTACATATAAACAAACAGTCAACTGATCTTCCAGTAACAGTTTTAAAAAAGCAATCATTTCAACAATAAAAAAAATGTTCAGACTCACTTTGGGAGTACCTGAAGCAACATTTTAGGTATAAGAACACCAAATTTTGGTAAAGGATATCAACGGAAAACATCAACTGGAACATAGATACAGTTTGGTTAACTTCAGTTGTTTTATTTAATGAGAGCAATGGGGACAGAATAAACTGTCTAAATACCACGAATTCTGGACCTACCACGAATACTGGGCCCAACACCAAACATTGTCTACCCGAAAGCGATAAGCATAACAGGAATTTATTTCCAGAATATCTATTGAATCATGAATCAAGGTGTTGACTGGCAGAGTCTGCTGAAAGAAATGGTACAGTACTTTTTATGGCGCCCCAAGAAAGAGCATCAAAGTTTAGGAATGTGTATAAACAGAATCTCTTTACATTTCAAAATTGCAAACCTGCATTCAAGGGAAAAGTGTTGCATTTTTTACAAAACAAAAATGGCTGACATGTAGCCCAAGGTCTTTGACGCTATTATTCCTATTTCTCATTAAAGTGTCAAAGACGATCCTCCTGAGAAACCTAACAGGTGTACGGCACAAACTGCGCCGTGTTCGTTTTCCAAGGTATACATACTTTTGGGACAAATCATTACTTTATATGACAAGACTGAAGTATAATCTACTAATTTGCCCAATTAGAACTAAGTGTCTTCTCAACATACCATAAATTCAACCTTTATACAACAGCACCCATAAAATTTTACAAAATGTGGTCGCCATATAGGAAAACTGCCGAAGCGTTCCGAAACACGTATTTTGTCATGTGACTCCTCAATGTTGAAGCGCATGTAAACATTAAGTTGAAAAAAATAACTAACATACAGAAAGGTATAATCGGCAGTTCAACTCATTAAAAATACCTTCTTGAACTAAATTTGGTCATAACATAATTATGTTTCATTCAATATTATAATAATTGTTTCTTCTACATTAAGCCATGTCTATTTTTAGACAGTGGTTTTCCATTCTCGTCTCGTCACGTGCACTTGCGAGAATGAGATTAGCTTCATTTTCGAATATGAAAATAAAGAAATAAAAGGTTTTAGATGGCTTTTTGGAGATTTTATGGCGGGTAGCTGTTAATTATTGGCGTCAATAGCATTTAAAATGTGTTTTAATGATGCTGTGGTAGTTTATTATAGAAAATTGAAGGTGCGATATATTTTATGCAAAGTGATATAAACTGACCTTATACTTATAACTTTGCAAGGCTACAATTCCATAACTAAATATGGTCAACTGATACAATAAAAAGACCAATTTAGTTAAGGAAGCCAGAACTAGCTGACATGTAATGACGCCACAATTTCTTTTGATAAATGACGTCATTTCCAGCGGAAGTTTATAGACGGTGCAGCGTTATAAGTATGTTATCGCATCGTCCAGGAGTCAACACTTTAAAATGTTGGATGGGTATATGACAAATCACTTATGTACTTGATTTTAGTATTCAATTAAATACTCGTACATACGTTTACCTATGGTCAGGCTTCGCTCAAAGGGCGCTTCGCGCCTTTCGACCTTTCGCCCATATAATATTTGAGTGTTGTAAAACGGTTCTTTTTCAAGTAACAATAGATCAAACGATGTGAAATTAATCTGTATGAGCGTGGCAGTTCTTTCCCTTGTACTTAAAATGAAAATAGGCAATACCTATATTGGGCGAATAGGAATTTATTTTTAGAAATAGTACGAATTTTCAGGGGTCGCAAAAACAGTTCAAGTTACGAAAATTATTGGTTGAATCTATTGAATATCCATTGAATCATGAAACAAGGTGTTGACTGCTGAAAGAAATGATACTTTTTATGGCGCCACAAGAAAGAGCATATAACTTTAGGAATGTGTATAAATAGAATCTCTTTACATCTTAACATTTCCTAAGTACAAACTTGCATTCAACGGAAAAGTGTTGCCTTTTTTTTTAAACAAAAACGGCTGACATTTGATGACGTCACAAATGCTTCCCAAAACCCCTATCAAGCCTATGGCGGGGAAAATAAACAGGGTTACCTCTTCTAGAGGGCTTCAAACAAAAAAAAGGATAAAATTAAATTAAACGCACTGTGTGTAAGAACTTAGTATGTTGATATACCAGTATTATCCTAATAATACATGCCTGGAATACAAAAGTTGACATCATTTGTATATAAAAAATCAACACAAGTTGATAAGTGTATTGTGTGTAAGATCCTTAATATATCAGTAATAATCTGTTTGGAATCCTTTACATACAAATAATCTACAATTGTGAACGAAATATTTGTACAAATAGACATTTCATACAGACAGTGTCAAGACATACTGTGATTCTGAGACTGTGTTAAAAGTTTATCATAGTTTAAAGTGGAATTATGCGCATTTTTTTCAAGTAAAAATCCAGCTGAAATAGGTGTGTGTACAAAACGGTAGAGGAAATAATAGCTTTTAACCCAATACACCAAACTCTACCCGCTACCAGTATAACTTTCCAAATATTGATTTTCTTATTTTGACTGGGATAGCCTTTTTAGAAAAAAAAAAACTGCATGCAGGAGTTAGTTTATATTAATTTCTTTTAGCTCGATTGTGAAGAAAGCTTTTAGCTTATCGAGTCACTCTCGAGTCCGCTTCCTGGAAAAACCAGTACTGGTGTCATATGAGGAGGTACGGTCGTGATCTTGGTGGGGCTCGAACCCGCAACCTCCGGGATGAGCGGCAGACACCTTAACCTCTACACCACCGCTCCCCTTCAAGGAGTTGCTTCCCTTCCACTGCCAAAAATTTCTACCAATGACACAATTAACTATAATTTGATCAGTCCGATTTTTTATTTCTAAAGCACCAACTTCAAATACCAATGCGGCATTATCATTAATTTAACACATTTCAATTCACAGCAACCAAAAATTGCTTTATAAAACTGTCACCAAAAATACACTATGTGCAGTAAGATGTGCATAATGTCACTTTAAAGCAGAATTAATACAGTAAATGGATATAAGAAGTACAATAAAAATATATGAATCCAAAAAAAAATAAAAAAACATGAATAAGCTATAAAGTTATTATGAAAGTCATAGATAGTAACCTAAGAAAGATTTATGTGTATATTAGACATAATTTTTAAAACGACCAGAACCAGTATTGACTGCGGCCCAGTCAATACTCATATTGACCGGTCGATGGCCAACATTGCATGTGGCATGGGTATTGCTAATTACAGATTTTAGACAATATTGTGTGTATATATATGTTGTATACAAGAACATTTATGTTATCGTATCGTCACGGAGTCAACACTTTCTAATTTCGCATGGGTATAATGTCAAATCAGTTGCTTGCAGTATTCAATATGATACTCATACATACGTTTACCTATGGTCGGGCTTCACCCAAAGGGCCCTTCGTACCCTTCGAGCTTTAACCCATACAATGAGGAATGTTGATATTGAATATTTTTCTAATTCTTTTACATTCAACCAGTAATTCACTAATTGTCAAATTATCAGACTGAGCACAACATAGAAAAGTACATTTTTAAAGTAAGTTTTTTTCTAAGAAAAATAGCAAGGTTTTTCACAGAAGATTTATTTCATCAAGACAAACCTGATAAATATTATTGTTTGGTTATATTATATATATCAATGCAGTTTGTAAAAGTGTCAAAGTTTTGCCAACAAATTATTGAGATGAAATTTTCATATTCTCATTTATAAGGCAGTAACGCTAGGTAGCCTGCACTATATTTTATACAGATTTGTGCGGGTTCATTCTTGAATGAATGAGAGTTTCATTGATACATATTGATTTCGAGTCATGTGCTTGGAAGTTTGTGCAAATGGTGAAAGAGAACAATGTTGCAGTGTTATAATTTATTGTTGAATGCTCTTCAAACTTTCAGATGTACCAATGAACTTGTTTGGACTGGATTGCTGTACAGACTCACTGATTTAGCCTAGGATTACAACTGTAGATAGAGCAGTTTGATAAGATGTCAAAACAACCAGTTGTTAAACCTAAGACAACATCTAATACAAGACCGTACAGTGTCACCAAGGATGAATCATTGCCTAGAAGCACACAGGTAATAAGAAAAAAACTGACATCTGTTTGGAATTCTGTTTAATGCCTGTCATTGTTTGTGAGTTTGCACTGTAAAAGCTGTAAGTCATACTGTAAAATCTGTGTTGTTTGTTCAGGAATATAATGAGTATACAGATGGGAAATCTCTGCAAGCTTCACTTAACTTTTCATTGAAATATTTGTGTAGGAGGTGTGTACAGAAAAAGAGGAGGAGGCGAGTACAGACAAAGATGAGGAGTATGCGAGACAGTTACAGGAGCAGCTGTTACGTGAACAGGAGGAGTTAGACGCTGACCTCGCCAGACGTCTACATGAAGAGGAGCAAAATAAACGACCGGTAAGACATGAAAAGTCCTTGATGTAAACAGCGTAAGATAATGGAAGGCGGCTGGGTCGCCGTGTTGATCTTGCTATGCTCTATACATGTACACTATTTAAGAAGTGTTGCACAGTCAACAGAAGAAAAGGCAATATATAGGGATCGCTAATTGTCAGTTCGTCGATCGGTCCCTCACATAAACTCAATGTTGGCTATAACTCTTTTAAGATATCTTTATCAAACTTTACAATTGTATTGCTTATAACAAAAGGGTCGTGATGAAGCAAAATATTGTAAGTCAATGTCAAATTTGACAGAGTTATGCCCCTTTTTGTACTTGGATTTTGCCATGAAAACTTAATGTTGGCTATAACTTTGCCATTTCTTAAGATTTCTTCATCTAACTTTCAAATTGCATTGTTTGTGACAAGAGGGTCTTGTTACCGCCACATTTTGTAGGTCAAGGTCATATTTGACAGAGTTATGCCCCTTTTTATACTAAGATTTTGACTATAACTTTGCCATTTTGTAAGATTTCTTTGTCAATATTTCAAATTGTATTGCTAATGACAAAAGGGTCGTGATGACGCCAAATTTTGTATGCAAAGGTCATATTTGACAGAGTGAATGCCTTTTTTGTACTAAAATTTTGTCATGAAAACTAAACGTTGGCTATAACTTTGCCATTTCCTAAGATTTCTTCATCAAACTGTCAAACTGCTTTGTTTATAACAAAAGGGTCATGATGCCCCAAATTTTGTATGTCAATGTCATACTTTACAGAGTTATGCCCCTTGTTTTACTTAGATTTTGTCATAAAATTATTGGTTATTCTGACAAAGCATAAGAGGGCAACACTAGTGTTCTACTGAACACCCATCTAGTGTTTACAATATGTTGCGGCACCTGCATAATTAGTTGCCGATTAGCAAAAAATGTACATGTATGTAAATGTTTATTGGTGACATTCATAAAAGACATTTATGAGAAGTTGCAGACATTATAATTGTAGTAAACTCTGCTTGTAGCAATATTCAGGGGATCATTGATCCATTACATCTGAATATTGTTACATCCAGTAGACTTCTGGTGTCGTCTGAAAACCGAAAGTAAGTAAAGCTTGCTTGATTAAAGAGGTGTGCAACTTATAAATTAAACATAGAATAAGTTCTGTTTACAATTTAGTTACATACTTCTGCTATGCTTGTGTGTTATAAGTATCTTACATGGAGTTGAATGGAATAGTGGGTTTTTCCCAACCCAAGGGTCAGCGGGGGAATAGAAAACTGCGGATACCCCGATACGGTATGCAAGAAATATAAATTTGACGAACATAAATAAAAATTATATATATATACCAGGTCAAGTATGTGTCATTTTCATCAGATTTTATAAAAATATAATTTTACATATAAACATTACGAAAAATAATATTCTCTTGTCAGTGTCCTGCTTTTTTTCCATATCAAAAAAAGTGTACTGGGTACTTTCACTTTGTTTTCTACAGCCCTATTGTTGACCTTATATAAAGGCCATTCGTACCCAGGTGAGGGATAAAAGGCCATTTTAACACTCTACTTTTCTCTTTTGTAACAAAATTGTGACAAGATAGAAGCTAGGATTCAAACTTTTTCTGTACAGCAACATCACCTAGTACAGTAAACTCCGCTTATAACGAACTCCTCGGGACCTATCAAATTTGTTCCTTATATCCGGAGTTCCTTATATCCGTATATCGAACAAGTTCCTTATATGCGATGTATATATATGGAACTAAAATATATATCGAACAAGTATTATTATAGTCAAAAGTAATAAAATCTGAACCATCAACTTTTGATCTTCCTACCTCCTTTTGAGGAGTTATAAAGATATATAACTGTTACATGTATCCTTTTTTATACCCGTAAATCTAATCAGAATAATTGCAAGGATTAATAAAACATAAAAAAGACAGTTACTGTTTTCATTGCCAATACCTAAACAAATACAAATAAAGAAAGCTGATTTTTGCTCACTTGCCATAATTTGATATATTATTTTACAAGGTATTTTTTCCAAAATTGGGATTTCATCCGGTCTGCATTCTAGAAACGCTCAAAATTATTTACGTTAAATATTATCACTTGAATATTGTATTTAGCAATTATAATTGTACTCTCATTTAACTAGTTTACCAAAACGTTACACATTTGAAGAAAAAAATGAAGGGTAAGGGAATTTGCCGAAGACTTCCAATTGCGTCTACAGGTACTCTGTTGTTGTTGTCATTAAATGTCTGCAATTTTTGTGTTTGAAAACGCAACACTTCAGCTTCGTACTTTGAAATGTAAAGAGATCCTATTTATACACATTCCTAAAGTTTGATGCTCTTTCTTGTGACGCCATAAAAAGCACCATTTCTTTTCGCAATCAAAACAAAAATAATATCAAACAGGGAATGCCACGTACCAAAAACGCAGCCTCCCCAAAACGAACCCACCCTTGATGCATGACTCTATGGATATTCGTGACCAATAATTTTCGGAACTTGAACCGTTTTTGCGTCCCCTGAAAATTCGTACCATTTCTAAAGTTATGCTTTCGCCCGATATAGGTATTGCCTATTTTCATATTACGGGCGGAAGAACGAAGGGCGCGAAGCGCCCTTCGGGCTAAGCCCGACCATAGGTTAACGTATGTACGAGTATTTACTTGAATACTGAAAGCAATTAATTATGTGATTTGTGATTACCCATGGAAGATTTCAAATTGTCCGCACCTGGACGATACGAAAACATACTTATAACGATGCACCGTTTTTTAACTTCCGCTGCAAATGACCAATCGGAAGTCCTCGGCAGATTCCGTTACCCTACATCAAACCATTCTGCCGATGTGTTCCGATTGGCAAATGACGTCATTTATGTGACGTCATTAAATGTCAGCCATTTTTGTTTTGAAAAATTCAACACATTTCCGTTTAATGCAGGTTTGTACTTTGGAGATGTAAAGAGATTCTATTTATGTACACATTCCTAAAGTTTGATACCCTTTCTTGTTACGCCTTAAAAAGTAACATTTCTTTTAGCAGTCAACACCTAGATTCATGATTCAATGGATATTCGATATCAATAATTTTCGTAACTTCAAACGACTCGTAACATTTTTGAAAATAAATTACTGTTATGCTTTCGCCCGATATAGGTTTTGCCTATTTTCATATTAACGATACCGTCTGTACGCAATCGCAACATCTCGGCAGAATAAAGGGTAAGGGAAGTTGCCGAAGACTTCCAATTGCGTCTACAGGTACTCGGTTGTTGTTGTCATTAAATGTCTGCAACTTTTGTGTTTGAAAACGCAACACTTTAGCTTTGTACTTTGAAATGTAAAGAGATCCTGTTTATACCCATTCCTAAAGTTTGATGTTCTTTCTTGTGACGCCATAAAAAGCACCATTTCTTTTCGCAATCAACCCTTGATGCATGACTCTATGGATATTAGTGACCAATAATTTTATCTATCTATCTTCCATACAGTCAAACCCCTGCTGGGGACCTAGACTTGACGCGCGTCAACTGACAAGAATGTTAGTAAAAGAGCTGAAATAAAGAATATAAAAGTAATGGAAATGAGTATATTGTTAAAAACAGGTTAAAAATAGAGAAGGTATTTTAGGGAGACGTATGTTCAATCCGGCTTACAGCCAGACTGAACTCGGGGCCAGACAAGTTTATGATATCAGGTGGTAAAGCATTCCAGTGGACTATTGTTCTTGGGAAAAATGAATATTTATAGTAATCAGTTTTAGTTTGGACTTGTTGGAATGCATGGGGATGGGATGTTCTAGATGATCTTGTAAGAGGGATGATATGTTTTGGGAAAGGGATAGCCACCTGGTCATGCAAGATGTTGTGAAACATGACCAGGCGTTGGTCAATACGCCGAAGGTCAAGGCGCCTCCATTGAAGGGAAGTCAACATGTCAGTGACACTTGACATGCGGCCAAAGTCATGTTTGACCCACCTAGCAGCCCTTCTCTGGACGGACTCTATCTGATGGAACTTGAACCGGTTTTGCGTCCCCTGAAAATTCGTACCATTTCTAAAAATGAAATTCCTGTTATGCTTTCGCCCGATATAGGTATTGCCTATTTTCATATTAGTATAGGTCGTCGGTAAACATTGATAAAAGAATAGAGCCGGACGTGGAGACAAATCCCCCCATCGGTTACCGGACGAGCAGCAATTTCCTTTAACTATATCCTGATGTGGAAAATTTGGTAGTCTCTGACCACATTTGTTATCACTTCCTTGTATTCTCACGTATACCGCTTCCGATTCCAAGGGTAAACAAATCCATGGTTATCCAAATAATTAGATCCTTTTTGCGTTTTTCTGGATAAAATTGGATCCTATTGTCACAATGTAATGACTTTCTTTCGATTTGAACCAATTAATTCATCAAAACACACAACAACCTGTTCCTAATTACTGCTCACAACGGGTCACAATGCTGCCATTTTTGCACTGACTGGGACTGGCATGACTGGGGAAAGGGTTCTGTAATGCTGGATGGCCCAGTTTTCGTGGTAATTAGAACCCTTTATAACACTACGGAGTACAAAAAATTAAACGAAGAAACAACCAAGGTCAAAATATAACCAAGAACATCTAACATTTAACATACGACTTAATTTATTTATGCTGGTTGTCACATTGTTTATACAGCTTCCAAAATATAAAGTGTGTTGACCTATGACGTCACAGGAATATGTGCACCAGAATTCGTGGGACGACCAAAAAGTTACATCGCAACAGAAGTGTCCAATATGATATTTCAGAATCTCGTTTAAAATTATAGTTTTATGTCTTGTGAATCAATATCAGTTGATTACATATAAACAAACAGTCAACTGATCTTCCAGTAACAGTTTTAAAAAAGCAATCATTTCAACAATAAAAAAAATGTTCAGACTCACTTTGGGAGTACCTGAAGCAACATTTTAGGTATAAGAACACCAAATTTTGGTAAAGGATATCAACGGAAAACATCAACTGGAACATAGATACAGTTTGGTTAACTTCAGTTGTTTTATTTAATGAGAGCAATGGGGACAGAATAAACTGTCTAAATACCACGAATTCTGGACCTACCACGAATACTGGGCCCAACACCAAACATTGTCTACCCGAAAGCGATAAGCATAACAGGAATTTATTTCCAGAATATCTATTGAATCATGAATCAAGGTGTTGACTGGCAGAGTCTGCTGAAAGAAATGGTACAGTACTTTTTATGGCGCCCCAAGAAAGAGCATCAAAGTTTAGGAATGTGTATAAACAGAATCTCTTTACATTTCAAAATTGCAAACCTGCATTCAAGGGAAAAGTGTTGCATTTTTTACAAAACAAAAATGGCTGACATGTAGCCCAAGGTCTTTGACGCTATTATTCCTATTTCTCATTAAAGTGTCAAAGACGATCCTCCTGAGAAACCTAACAGGTGTACGGCACAAACTGCGCCGTGTTCGTTTTCCAAGGTATACATACTTTTGGGACAAATCATTACTTTATATGACAAGACTGAAGTATAATCTACTAATTTGCCCAATTAGAACTAAGTGTCTTCTCAACATACCATAAATTCAACCTTTATACAACAGCACCCATAAAATTTTACAAAATGTGGTCGCCATATAGGAAAACTGCCAAGCGTTCGAAACACGTATTTTGTCATGTGACTCCTCAATGTTGAAGCGCATGTAAACATTAAGTTGAAAAAAATAACTAACATACAGAAAGGTATAATCGGCAGTTCAACTCATTAAAAATACCTTCTTGAACTAAATTTGGTCATAACATAATTATGTTTCATTCAATATTATAATAATTGTTTCTTCTACATTAAGCCATGTCTATTTTTAGATGGTGGTTTTCCATTCTCGTCTCGTCACGTGCACTTGCGAGAATGAGATTAGCTTCATTTTCGAATATGAAAATAAAGAAATAAAAGGTTTTAGATGGCTTTTTGGAGATTTTATGGCGGGTAGCTGTTAATTATTGGCGTCAATAGCATTTAAAATGTGTTTTAATGATGCTGTGGTAGTTTATTATAGAAAATTGAAGGTGCGATATATTTTATGCAAAGTGATATAAACTGACCTTATACTTATAACTTTGCAAGGCTACAATTCCATAACTAAATATGGTCAACTGATACAATAAAAAGACCAATTTAGTTAAGGAAGCCAGAACTAGCTGACATGTAATGACGCCACAATTTCTTTTGATAAATGACGTCATTTCCAGCGGAAGTTTATAGACGGTGCAGCGTTATAAGTATGTTATCGCATCGTCCAGGAGTCAACACTTTAAAATGTTGGATGGGTATATGACAAATCACTTATGTACTTGATTTTAGTATTCAATTAAATACTCGTACATACGTTTACCTATGGTCAGGCTTCGCTCAAAGGGCGCTTCGCGCCTTTCGACCTTTCGCCCATATAATATTTGAGTGTTGTAAAACGGTTCTTTTTCAAGTAACAATAGATCAAACGATGTGAAATTAATCTGTATGAGCGTGGCAGTTCTTTCCCTTGTACTTAAAATGAAAATAGGCAATACCTATATTGGGCGAATAGGAATTTATTTTTAGAAATAGTACGAATTTTCAGGGGTCGCAAAAACAGTTCAAGTTACGAAAATTATTGGTTGAATCTATTGAATATCCATTGAATCATGAAACAAGGTGTTGACTGCTGAAAGAAATGATACTTTTTATGGCGCCACAAGAAAGAGCATATAACTTTAGGAATGTGTATAAATAGAATCTCTTTACATCTTAACATTTCCTAAGTACAAACTTGCATTCAACGGAAAAGTGTTGCCTTTTTTTTAAAACAAAAATGGCTGACATTTGACGACGTCACAAATGCTTCCCAAAACCCCTATCAAGCCTATGGCGGGGAAAATAAACAGGGTTACCTCTTCTAGAGGGCTTCAAACCAAAAAAAAGGATAAAATTAAATTAAACGCACTGTGTGTAAGAACTTAGTATGTTGATATACCAGTATTACCCTAATAATACATGCCTGGAATACAAAAGTTGACATCATTTGTATACAAAAAATCAACACAAGTTGATAAGTGTATTGTGTGTAAGATCCTTAATATATCAGTAATAATCTGTTTGGAATCCTTTACATACAAATAATCTACAATTGTGAACGAAATATTTGTACAAATAGACATTTCATACAGACAGTGTCAAGACATACTGTGATTCTGAGACTGTGTTAAAAGTTTATCATAGTTTAAAGTGGAATTATGCGCATTTTTTTCAAGTAAAAATCCAGCTGAAATAGGTGTGTGTACAAAAGGGTAGAGGAAATAATAGCTTTTAACCCAATACACCAAACTCTACCCGCTACCAGTATAACTTTCCAAATATTGATTTTCTTATTTTGACTGGGATAGCCTTTTTATAAAAAAAAAAAACTGCATGCAGGAGTTAGTTTATATTAATTTCTTTTAGCTCGATTGTGAAGAAAGCTTTTAGCTTATCGAGTCACTCTCGAGTCCGCTTCCTGGAAAAACCAGTACTGGTGTCATATGAGGAGGTACGGTCGTGATCTTGGTGGGGCTCGAACCCGCAACCTCCGGGATGAGCGGCAGACACCTTAACCTCTACACCACCGCTCCCCTTCAAGGAGTTGCTTCCCTTCCACTGCCAAAAATTTCTACCAATGACACAATTAACTATAATTTGATCAGTCCGATTTTTTTATTTCTAAAGCACCAACTTCAAATACCAATGCGGCATTATCATTAATTTAACACATTTCAATTCACAGCAACCAAAAATTGCTTTATAAAACTGTCACCAAAAATACACTATGTGCAGTAAGATGTGCATAATGTCACTTTAAAGCAGAATTAATACAGTAAATGGATATAAGAAGTACAATAAAAATATATGAATCCAAAAAAAAAATAAAAAAACATGAATAAGCTATAAAGTTATTATGAAAGTCATAGATAGTAACCTAAGAAAGATTTATGTGTATATTAGACATAATTTTTAAAACGACCAGAACCAGTATTGACTGCGGCCCAGTCAATACTCATATTGACCGGTCGATGGCCAACATTGCATGTGGCATGGGTATTGCTAATTACAGATTTTAGACAATATTGTGTGTATATATATGTTGTATACAAGAACATTTATGTTATCGTATCGTCACGGAGTCAACACTTTCTAATTTCGCATGGGTATAATGTCAAATCAGTTGCTTGCAGTATTCAATATGATACTCATACATACGTTTACCTATGGTCGGGCTTCACCCAAAGGGCCCTTCGTACCCTTCGAGCTTTAACCCATACAATGAGGAATGTTGATATTGAATATTTTTCTAATTCTTTTACATTCAACCAGTAATTCACTAATTGTCAAATTATCAGACTGAGCACAACATAGAAAAGTACATTTTTAAAGTAAGTTTTTTTCTAAGAAAAATAGCAAGGTTTTTCACAGAAGATTTATTTCATCAAGACAAACCTGATAAATATTATTGTTTGGTTATATTATATATATCAATGCAGTTTGTAAAAGTGTCAAAGTTTTGCCAACAAATTATTGAGATGAAATTTTCATATTCTCATTTATAAGGCAGTAACGCTAGGTAGCCTGCACTATATTTTATACAGATTTGTGCGGGTTCATTCTTGAATGAATGAGAGTTTCATTGATACATATTGATTTCGAGTCATGTGCTTGGAAGTTTGTGCAAATGGTGAAAGAGAACAATGTTGCAGTGTTATAATTTATTGTTGAATGCTCTTCAAACTTTCAGATGTACCAATGAACTTGTTTGGACTGGATTGCTGTACAGACTCACTGATTTAGCCTAGGATTACAACTGTAGATAGAGCAGTTTGATAAGATGTCAAAACAACCAGTTGTTAAACCTAAGACAACATCTAATACAAGACCGTACAGTGTCACCAAGGATGAATCATTGCCTAGAAGCACACAGGTAATAAGAAAAAAACTGACATCTGTTTGGAATTCTGTTTAATGCCTGTCATTGTTTGTGAGTTTGCACTGTAAAAGCTGTAAGTCATACTGTAAAATCTGTGTTGTTTGTTCAGGAATATAATGAGTATACAGATGGGAAATCTCTGCAAGCTTCACTTAACTTTTCATTGAAATATTTGTGTAGGAGGTGTGTACAGAAAAAGAGGAGGAGGCGAGTACAGACAAAGATGAGGAGTATGCGAGACAGTTACAGGAGCAGCTGTTACGTGAACAGGAGGAGTTAGACGCTGACCTCGCCAGACGTCTACATGAAGAGGAGCAAAATAAACGACCGGTAAGACATGAAAAGTCCTTGATGTAAACAGCGTAAGATAATGGAAGGCGGCTGGGTCGCCGTGTTGATCTTGCTATGCTCTATACATGTACACTATTTAAGAAGTGTTGCACAGTCAACAGAAGAAAAGGCAATATATAGGGATCGCTAATTGTCAGTTCGTCGATCGGTCCCTCACATAAACTCAATGTTGGCTATAACTTTAAGATATCTTTATCAAACTTTACAATTGTATTGCTTATAACAAAAGGGTCGTGATGAAGCAAAATATTGTAAGTCAATGTCAAATTTGACAGAGTTATGCCCCTTTTTGTACTTGGATTTTGCCATGAAAACTTAATGTTGGCTATAACTTTGCCATTTCTTAAGATTTCTTCATCTAACTTTCAAATTGCATTGTTTGTGACAAGAGGGTCTTGTTACCGCCACATTTTGTAGGTCAAGGTCATATTTGACAGAGTTATGCCCCTTTTTATACTAAGATTTTGACTATAACTTTGCCATTTTGTAAGATTTCTTTGTCAATATTTCAAATTGTATTGCTAATGACAAAAGGGTCGTGATGACGCCAAATTTTGTATGCAAAGGTCATATTTGACAGAGTGAATGCCTTTTTTGTACTAAAATTTTGTCATGAAAACTAAACGTTGGCTATAACTTTGCCATTTCCTAAGATTTCTTCATCAAACTGTCAAACTGCTTTGTTTATAACAAAAGGGTCATGATGCCCCAAATTTTGTATGTCAATGTCATACTTTACAGAGTTATGCCCCTTGTTTTACTTAGATTTTGTCATAAAATTATTGGTTATTCTGACAAAGCATAAGAGGGCAACACTAGTGTTCTACTG
Organism: Saxidomus purpurata; assembly: GCA_022818135.1. NCBI lineage: Eukaryota > Metazoa > Mollusca > Bivalvia > Venerida > Veneridae > Saxidomus > Saxidomus purpurata. The sequence continues at coordinate 1,598,995 of JAFMSR010000006.1, forward strand.
AACACCCATCTAGTGTTTACAATATGTTGCGGCACCTGCATAATTAGTTGCCGATTAGCAAAAAATGTACATGTATGTAAATGTTTATTGGTGACATTCATAAAAGACATTTATGAGAAGTTGCAGACATTATAATTGTAGTAAACTCTGCTTGTAGCAATATTCAGGGGATCATTGATCCATTACATCTGAATATTGTTACATCCAGTAGACTTCTGGTGTCGTCTGAAAACCGAAAGTAAGTAAAGCTTGCTTGATTAAAGAGGTGTGCAACTTATAAATTAAACATAGAATAAGTTCTGTTTACAATTTAGTTACATACTTCTGCTATGCTTGTGTGTTATAAGTATCTTACATGGAGTTGAATGGAATAGTGGGTTTTTCCCAACCCAAGGGTCAGCGGGGAATAGAAAACTGCGGATACCCCGATACGGTATGCAAGGAATATAAATTTGACAAACATAAATAAAAATTATATATATATACCCGGTCAAGTATGTGTCATTTTCATCAGATTTTATAAAAATATAATTTTACATATAAACATTACGAAAAATAATATTCTCTTGTCAGTGTCCTGCTTTTTTTCCATATCAAAAAAAGTGTACTGGGTACTTTCACTTTGTTTTCTACAGCCCTATTGTTGACCTTATATAAAGGCCATTCGTACCCAGGTGAGGGATAAAAGGCCATTTTAACACTCTACTTTTCTCTTTTGTAACAAAATTGTGACAAGATAGAAGCTAGGATTCAAACTTTTTCTGTACAGCAACATCACCTAGTACAGTAAACTCCGCTTATAACGAACTCCTCGGGACCTATCAAATTTGTTCCTTATATCCGGAGTTCCTTATATCCGTATATCGAACAAGTTCCTTATATGCGATGTATATATATGGAACTAAAATATATATCGAACAAGTATTATTATAGTCAAAAGTAATAAAATCTGAACCATCAACTTTTGATCTTCCTACCTCCTTTTGAGGAGTTATAAAGATATATAACTGTTACATGTATCCTTTTTTATACCCGTAAATCTAATCAGAATAATTGCAAGGATTAATAAAACATAAAAAAGACAGTTACTGTTTTCATTGCCAATACCTAAACAAATACAAATAAAGAAAGCTGATTTTTGCTCACTTGCCATAATTTGATATATTATTTTACAAGGTATTTTTTCCAAAATTGGGATTTCATCCGGTCTGCATTCTAGAAACGCTCAAAATTATTTACGTTAAATATTATCACTTGAATATTGTATTTAGCAATTATAATTGTACTCTCATTTAACTAGTTTACCAAAACGTTACACATTTGTAATTATTTACTTTTATGAACCGTATATTTTTACATTAAACAAAGAAGGGTAAAAATCGGGCCCCAAAAACTTGTTCGTTATATCCGAAGTTACGTTATATCCGGACTCGATATATACGGAGTTTACTGTAATGCTCAATATAAACACTTAATCATTCAGCCATCGCAATACCCTTCAATAAAGGCTTATTAACCAGTTCCAGAATACTAGCAACTGATAGTCTCTCTGTTTTTACCTTTCAACCAGGATAATTTGGTTTTGAATGAAATATTATAATGTGTTTACAATTATATTTTTACAGTCTATGGTGTTTCATCGTGCGGGAGGGAGACCAAGTGCGGGAGGGAGACCAATGAGTGCCACACCTCTCAGACAGTTATTTACAACTATGTTTGGTCTGAGACCAGAAACTTTAGAGGTATCAGAACGAATTCATTCTATAGGCAGATATCATACAATGCATATCAGGCATATTACATGACTGTTGTTCTGAAGGTTGTACTGCTTGAGTTGATTTTTGTTATTTCATATAGTACACACAAAGCCAATACGAGTGATGGTGTTTGCAAACAAAACGCCACATTACACAATATTTTCTACTGGTAAGACATAACTCTTGGGAACAGCAGTTGGTAGTTGGTATTTTTGTATTGCTACTGGAGTTTTTTTAACGGCCATAACTTCCTGTAAACTAAAGATGATCATTGGAAAGCTTGTAAAATGCACAATTTATTCATTATTAGTTGAAGTTCAAAGTAAAAAATTCACGAGTGCAGATCTTTCACTGTTTTTAGCAATGGTTATTTTTAGAGACAACATGCTACCCGCAATCTTATCAGTTTTGTGTGTGACGACATGGTGATCTCTTCTATAGGACAAGTGGTAACCTGTCTTTATAAAGTCAACAAGAGAGATACAATGTACAACGTGTAGAAGTATCAGTCTCTTGTGATTGTCCTTTTATTTAATATCTAAACAAATAAAATAAACCTGCCACATAAAAAGTAGATTTATTGGCATTATTTATCAACAAAATAATTTCACAGTAAAAAGCAGGGGAAATAGCTGTATATGAGAAAATGTTAAAGTATAAAATGAGACATCACAACTCAAGCAGTAGTAAGTCACAGTGTCGCACTAAAATCTGAATAATTTCATATGAATATATAGATCTACATGTATTTCATTCCTAAACAATGATAAAAGTTTAGACAGAAAATTCATAGGTATTCAATATAGTGTTGTTGATGTCATAAGCTCTATTTGTCATAAATCTTCAACCCCTAGGTACAGTCACTGAAAAACTGAAAAGTTTTATAAAACTTGTTGATAATACCGGTATGGTAAATGGTGCATAATTTCTGAAAGAAAATATAGTTCTTGTTACTCTGATACCAAATCTGTACCAAATTACTGAAGAATAAATGAATTATGTGTATTTTCTTATCTCTCGTGTGATGTCATTTTATAAATAATTCAAAATGGGGGTAGGGTTATTCAAATTCCGTAGATTATAATAACTTAGGTTTTTCACGGTAAATTTCTTTTAAAATTTGTTTTTAAATCCTGGAAATGATACAGATTAAGAAAATATTAAGCCTATACTGATTTGAATCTGTGCCCATTAGAGGACTACTACCTTAATTACCGTAATGAAAAATCTCGATAATAAAATAATCACAAGTATTACCTAATTAATAGTAATTCTAGTTATAGAAAATGAAATTATAATTAAGGTAGAGGATGAGGAGGATGAGAATGACACGCCTGCCATGGACCCAGATGCTCCAGATGCTGCAAGTGCCGCTGCGGCAACAGGGTCCTTAACTCCTAGAGGGATTACAGGGGCCACAAGGGGCACTGCAGGTAGGGGTGAAGGGAGGGGAGAAGGAAGAGGACAAGTTGGTAGGAGACCTGCTGCACGGTCACCTGAGAGACCTAGAAGAGGAGGTGTAGCAAGGTAAGTAACCATGGTAACCTTTTTATAGAAATAAAAGAAGTACCGTAGTATAGGGCTGCAACGATACAGGTGCAGTTCGGTTAGGATTCAGATATTACCCTCTCTGTTATCAGTTATTTGGTTTGAATGTTGTTGTAACATTGTATAGAATGTTCCATATTTCTACTACTATAAAGCACTGACAAGAACACTAATATAATTTTTGTAGAAAATGGAGCCAAAATCTGTGTGTCCGAGGACTTTGCATATTTATACCCCCAAAACGAAGTTTAGGGGGGTATAAAGGAGTCACCCGGTGGTTGGTCGGTCGGTCGGTTGGTCGGTCGGTCGGTCGGTCGGTCGGTCGGGCGGTCTGTTGCATTTTCCTTGTCCGGAGCATAACTTGAAAACTACTAGTTGGAATTCAATACAACTTCATACAATGGTCAAGCACATTGAGAGGAAGTGCAGTGCACAAGAACTATAGCTCCATCTTGACTAATTACAGAGTTATTGCCCTTTGTTACTTTTCCTTGTCCGGAGCATAACTTGAAAACTACTAGTTGGAATTCAATACAACTTCATACAATGGTCAAGCACATTGAGAGGAAGTGCAGTGCACAAGAACTATAACTCCATCTTGACTAATTACAGAGTTATTGCCCTTTGTTACTTTTCCTTGTCCGGAGCATAACTTGAAAACTACTAGTTGGAATTCAAAACAACTTCATACAATGGTCAAGCACATTGAGAGGAAGTGCAGTGCACAAGAACCATAACTCCATCTTGACCAATTTCAGAGTTATTTCCCTTTGTTAGTTTTCCTTGTCCGGAGCATAACTTGAAAACTAAAGGTTGGAATTCAATACAATTTCATACAATGATCAAGCAAACTCAGAGGAAGTGCAGTGTACAAGAACTATAACTCTATCTTGAGTATTTACTGAGTTATTGCCCTTTGTTAGTTTTCCTTGTCCAAAGCATAACTTGAAAACTACAAGTTGTAATTCAATACAACTTCATACAATGGTCAAGCACATTGAGAGGAAGTGCAGTGCACAAGAACCATAACTCCATCTTGACTAATTACAGAGTTATTGCCCTTTGTTACTTTTCCTTGTCCGAAGCATTACTTGAAAACTACTGGTTGGAATTCAATACAACCTCATACAATGGTCAAGCACATTTAGAGGAAGTGCAGTGCACAAGAACCATAACTCTATCTTGACTAATTACAGAGTTATTGCCCTTTGTTACTTTTCCTTGTCCGGAGCATAACTTGAAAACTACTAGTTGGAATTCAATACAATTTCATACAATGATCAAGCAAACTCAGAGGAAGTGCAGTGTATAAGAACTATAACTCTATTTTGAGTATTTACTGAGTTATTGCCCTTTGTTAGTTTTCCTTGTCCAAGCTAATAAGCATAACTTGAAAACTACAAGTTGGAATTCAATACGTCTTAATACAATGGTCAAGCACATTGAGAGGAAGTGCAGTGTACAAGAACCATAACTCTATCTTGACAAATTACAGAGTTATTGCCAAGAACAATATCTCTTTTTAGTTTGTTTGCAAGGTATTTTGTTACTACGAACTTCTTCAGTTTATAAAGCAGTCTTTTGGGGGTATTAATCACATTTAGTGATAGCTCTAGTTTCTTTTAATCTGAAATATACCACTACATGTAGGCAATGGTCCTGCTGACTTTTGTAGGGTTTTCTCAACATTTTTCACTGAGGCAGATATTAAATGCAATGTTTCCAATTTAAACGCTACGTCATATTAGTTGTGCCTGTTTTGTATGCCATAGGTGCACTACATATCTTACAAACTGTTGTGGTTTCGCCACCACACAATCTTTCTCGTGGAACCTGAAATGCTTTGAAACTGGCGACTTAAGAATTGTCGGTAGTTCAGATAGTTCACTCTGATTGGCCATTTTGTTGCCGGTTAACAATGCGGAAAATATATAGACGCAAGCTGATTGGTAAAAAATCGAGCAACATAAACTAACAGCGTACCTAGACGTTTCCAACCGAAATATCGAGAACCAAAATGGTGAACAGAATGGAAGATGAAAGTTCAGATATATCTAATCTTCAGTTTATAGATGCACCCCTTCTGTAGTATATGTGATATAAGTAGTTGGTAAAAGTAGAAAAATCACAAAGACCCTAATTCACTTGCCATTATTGTCTTATTAGATATTTGCAATGACTGCCAACTTGTAGTGTTGCTAGACGCGAGGATAAATCTAGTATTGTAAGGAATTAAAAAACTTGAAAAGAATTAAGGAAATGTAGATTCTACAAAACTATAAGTGTTAAGGAGACTTTAAGATTAACACTAAAGACTACAGCCTTTATTATCTTCTAGGTCGCCAGTACGATTCAATCGGGGCCGTGGAGATAGAAGGGCCTCCTCTGATTCTGGTAACAACAACAACAGTGAGACTTCATCAGAACCTCAGAATCCATCGGTTGATCTTCTACCAGGTGTTAGGGCCAACCCTGCATTTAGACCTGTACGACAGAGGCGGAGGATTGTACTTCACAACACCAACCCGCAAGACGAGATGGAGAACCCGCAGCCAAACGTTAGACCTATAGGAGCCCCACTCAGGCCCCTTCTAGGGGAAAGAGAAGGTAAAACTGAAGCAGTCATCGCCGTATGTCTATGCATTTAGTCCTTGATGAGATAGTTAGACCTTATCATACTAAAAAACCTTGATAATTTGCCTTGTAACCGTGGTAACAAAGGTAGACACTGGTCAATTTGAATATCCATACAGAGTATCAACTTTGCTTACTATTATCTCTGTTTTTGTGAAGACCCCCTCAGATATCTGCACAGAAAATGGTACTGTTCAAATCAGAGGAGGGATACATCTGATACAGAGAGTTAGTGGCATCAAATTTGATATTTAAAGTTTAAATAATTGATTAATCCAGGGCATTATGTTATCTCGTTAAGTTATTTGTTCTTGCTAATTCTTTCAAGTAAACACATTCTTGAATTAACTTCAATGCAAGATAAATTATGGTAATGTTGATGTCTTGTGTTAAATGGTGTCAGTACATGTGAAACAAAGTCATAAAGAAACAGTTGATACAGACTGTTGTCCGTTTATAAAACCTTTAAAAATGTCGGCAGTTTTTGTTAGTGAATATTTGTACATACATTGTCCCAATCATTCTGTATAGTTCTAAGAATTAAAGGTATAGAGTGTGATACTCAGTTTTTACTGCACAAATATTTTGGAAACAAGTGTTTATGTTTTGTTTCTTTAGCCACAATGAACCTGCCTGACAATGAGTATGACCCAGACTTAATGGTGCTGGATCTAGGGGCCCATGAGAGACAGAGAGAGGCAAACTTCATCAACATGATGGTATGTTTGTTTTGTTTTGTCAGTCTAGGTGGTCAGTTACTTTTAAGCAACATTTTATGACAATTTTTACTTTTTGTATATTCTGTTAGAGATTTATTTAATGAACAAAAAGACCAATTACATAGAGTAAGATCCTATCAGAAATTATCATTTTATTAACTTTTTTAAAATATAGAATTGGATAGATATACAAATATTTTAACATTCTGAACCAAAATGCAAGTTTTAAACCTATGTGTAACTTCTGAATTCATTTATTTCCAATCTATCTTGGGTGCGCACCCAAGATAGGTAAAGGGAGGTAATAATATCTTTTCAAACTGGGATTTCTAATGAATTCCATCTAAATATATAATTGTTAATGCAAATATTTTACAAATATAATACAATAGGTCTTATATTTATATCTTTCCTTAGGCAAAGTATGTGTATCAATTTTTTACTTATGATAAAATAACTCTATCTTGGTTGGGCAACCAGGATAGGGAAATCAAATTTTCAAAATACCTCCAGTGAAAATCTTACATGAATTGAGCGCTAAGTGAACATAAATGAGTGTAAATGATCAGATGTTAAAGTTTCAAACAAATTTGTTACATGGCCAAATTCTAATTATATACCTTTAATGTCATTTCAACCGCTGTTTAGTCATGTTTACAGATGGAAGGACGGACGTTCTAACTAAATGGTACTTAAGTGGCTATGTTACGTTTTTTAATTATGGACAGTTCAGCCACATAAGTTCCGATTCGTGAGAGCAGACGGATGGACAGACAGACAGAAAGTTTACATAACAATCTCTATAAATCTATGACATTCAATCAGTGAGAGGTTACAGTAATTTCAAGTCAGTGACTCTAACTAGTGTAACCACTCAACCACAGAAGGCGGACCTGTGATGGTTATGTGTTGTTGAACTGTAGACTATTGATTGTTCTACAGCCAATCAGTGTTTAAAGGATGTGTCATTAATTTGGCATATTATGTCATATATTAAATAAGTGAAGCTCATCATTCTGAAAGATTTACCAACCAGAGTTTCAATGATAAACTATAAGTAGATTATTGTTTATGAATTACAATATAAAGGGCATAATTCAGCTCTTACTGTCACTCTCTTGGAGTACTGTAAGTGTATTGATATAGGTGGAGTACTAATGTTTGGGTTATTAGCGGGATCAGGTATGCGCTCATTCATGTCTAGCTAAAATGGACTAAAATGGAAAGCTTTCCCGATGATGAAATAACATTCATCATATTGAAAAATATCATAATTACTATTCAACAGAACAAAGATATAGACACTTTCTTGTGACTGTGACAATTATTGCATTCATTCACTAATATTTTGCAGAAAGTTTGAATAGAAATATCAAATATGTATCAAATTTTAATGTCAAAGTTAAATGTTTGTGTAAATTAATATGCATGTCTTCATCTTGGCCATAGTTCATAAAACATTGTATATAACACCTTTGGAGTAGATCGCCAGTTTGTCTGGTCGCTCCAATTACAATGTCTTCATATCAAAGGCATTTTACTGCTGTCAAAACAAACAGTTATCACCATCTGTAGATTCTTCTGTATATACAATTATTAAACAGATGAAAGTGAATGAAAAAATTTACATTTTATGTCCTATTTTAAACCTAGAAATTTATTGCCATTCACTACATGTATGCAAAACTTACATGTATTGAAGTGATTACCAATCCAAACTTGAAATACCATAATCCATCGAACAAATTGTTTGAGATATTTATGTGAGACTTTTTGCACATGCAAAAAAAATTATGCCATTGTTTTAAAAGAAAAACACTTGTATATAAACATATAGTCCTAAATTTATCGTTACGACAACTTCGAGTCTTTCCGTATTTCATCGGAAATTGTTGGCTTGAAACTGCTAATGGCTTAACTTCAGCACTGCTGATTTTGTGCTACTTCAAGTAAGCGTGTTACACTCAGGGGTACTAATATAACGACCAATGAGTTCTTTATCTTTTTATTGTAGTGTATGGTGAGTATAGTAAATAAAGCACCAAATTATAAATGGTTCTGGTCATTCCATGTCACTTTGCCAGGTGGTATGGCATGGCATCCACAAATTGTACAGTATAGGGAACATTGAAGACAGTATGACAACGACCTGCAATAAACAATTACATCTTCTACTTTTAGTGCCAACATTTTATACATTGAAGCTATCCATTTAAACGTTGATTTACAATACATAAGACATGGAATAAAATGGCCAACAATATTGGAAGCATTACAAATGTATTATAGACAAATATAACCTTAAATTCTTTTGTCCCGATTTGTATGTCAAGAAATATAGTTACAAATTGAATTAATTGACGGATCTGTGATTGGCTGCAAAATACGGTACATGTACATCGACGAGACTATTCATTACTAGCGCAATCATTCGCCAGTACATCAAAAATACAATAATAAATCAGATTAACTTACAAAGGATGCGCTCCTACTGTTCACTACGTACCTTCTAATGCTCCGATGTTCAATCATACATTGCTGCATTCATGCTGTAAAGTTAAAAGTATTTGCAAGTTGGTTAGTCAGAATCTAAAATATTTTTCTTCATTGATGTTAAAATTCTAACTTCTTTGATAGCCCGAAATGAAACTGCGAATTGAAAATACAAAAGGTATCAAATGACAAGTCATAAATGAAGCTACTGACAGAATGACCAGATATCTTTAATGTATAACCTATCAGCAAAGATACAAAGTAAAACCAAATACCTTCCAAGGTTTATTGATGAAAATCGTTAAAAACCTAAGCTCCTCTTCCTAAGCTGAAACTATGAATGTGTAGAGAACTAATGTGACATAAGCATGCCATCAAATACTTAATATTGGATATGTATCGCCAGTTTATCCATACTTGCCGCTATTAATTTTCGCACCACTTGTCATGTCGCTATTCGTTACTGATTACCGTTACCAGTTCTGCCAATATGTCTAAACCACTCAATTCATGGCGTTTTTAGGCTAAAATAAGTTTGCTGGGCTAAGTTGAATGAGAAGTACACTTCTACAGTAAAGTCATAAAACTGTACAAATCAAACAATGTACTTCTGAAAATTTAGGGAAAAAACAATTAGAAATACAGTATAGGGTTCCTGTGTAATCAGTCACAACAACTTCAACAGAACCTTCAGTATGTGTAGTTATATACATGTTTATACATGTAGCTCTTAAACTTTGTGTACAACACATAAGAATGATAAAATTGCCTGCAATATTGGAAGTTACAAATGTATTAAGTTAAAATAATTAATTGAATGAACCTTTGTCGATGTGTATTGTATGACAGAAAAATTGTGTTAATTGCTGTTGTCTATTGGCTGACAAAATACGTTATACAACAATTTACAATGGACAGACAACTAATTGACATAGACAATTGACATAGAGTATTTTGACAATACATCAGACACTACTGGAAACAAATTAGAGGATCCAGTCAAGTAAATCATTTGCTATTATAGATTTAATGACTTAATTATGTTTATTGTGAGTTGAATCTACATTATGATCGAAATCAGAGCTATCTTAGCCATCGTGTTCTAAAAGTCATTTACAGTTGTTTTGTCAGAGTCTGAAATATTTATCATCTTCATGTTGATTTTAAAATATTTATTTCTGTTAAACGTCCGCCGTAAATGACATCACTGACTGAACGTTGTAAATGCAAAACTTTGGTATTTATCAAGATTATCTTCATCAAGCTTTACTGTTATTTATTTGAATGACAATAGGTCCTATGCCAAAATATTTATTTATACTTCAACCTCTTTAATTCACACAGTTATATTTGACTGTTTTAAGCATGAAAAAGTAATTACTTAGAAACTAATTTGATTTATATGATGCTCATGCAAATATCTAAATTGTATTGGATAATGAAATAAGTGTCGTGACGCCAATTTATCGATGTAGTTGTCAAGGTAATTTTTGATCAGAGTGTATCGACCTATTGTTGTTCGGTGATTTTTGTGTCGATGACTTGTGTGTCAAGATGTATTGTATAAACTTTCAAATTGTATTACTTATGTTATAGAGCAGTAAAGATGCACCAAGTTTTCTATGTCTGAGTTGAATGACATAGTGAGCATATTATGGTTAGCATTACATTGTACAGTGTATCTGATAAACTTTGAATTCCTTATTACTTTCTGTTTTTTAGAAGATTTCTTCTCAATCTTGTTACTGATGGGCAGTGACCCAGGTCTTATGGTTCCTGATGACGTGGAAGTTTGTAGGGTCATGAGGCACTTTGACAAATTAGCCAGGCCTTGATATATAGTTTGCTAACTTTGGCATTTCTTAAGATTTGTAAATCAAACTTTAAATTACCATTATTGTCTATCGGAAAAAAGGGTTGGATGAATCGTGTAAATTTTGTATGTCAGGGTATAAAATTGCAGAGTAATGTTCAAATATTGCCTTGTCAACTTAGATTTCATAAAGAATGTTTACTGGAATGGTTAAAATTTAAGATTTCTTAGATTTCTTGACATAGACTATTCAAATTGTATGTAAAATAAGGTCAGATCAAAAAAGTATCCAGTCAAGTAAATCATTTGCTATCATAGATTTAATGACTTAATTATGATTATTCAGAGTGAAAACTACACTTTTGGTGGTAAATCAAAGCATATGTTAACCTTCATGATCTTACAGTCACTGTGACAGTTTAGTTATTTCATATTGGGAGTCATTTCCTGGATTTAATGCAATATCATCAGTAACCTTAGTTGCTTACAGTGGTAATACTGTTTCTACTTATTGATCAACCCTCTTTTAGCAGAAGTTACTTGACTGATCAGGGGTCTCCAATCTTCAGTGACTTACCTAGCCTTAGTTGAGATGGGAGACGCTCAAAATCCCCTTGGTCATAATCCCCTTCGTCCAAAAATGACATAGTCGTCATAATCCCCTTAATGGATTTTACATTTTAATTTCAATAATTTCATTTTTTTTTCCAATCATTTGCTATAGTAAAGTTAAACAAGAGGCAAATAAAACATTTAGTAAAATTTTTTATTCAATATATACTTTTCCATTTGTAAAATCCATTGAGGGGATTTTGACTACTCTGCCATTTTTGGACCAAGGGGATTTGGACCAAGGGGATTTTGAAGTACACTCAATTGAGACATGTATGAAGCAACAGTTGATATAAAAAGTTTGTTCAATAACTGGAGTTATTTTATGTGAAAAAGTGAAATGGTACTTAAAGTGACATTATGCACATTTTTTTAAAGTAAAATTCCAGCTGAAATAAGTGTGTGTGAAAAGGGTAGAGGAAATAATAACTTTTGACCCAATACAACAAACTTTTCCTGCTACCAGTACAAAATAATAACTTTCCAAATATTACTTTTCCTATTTTGACTGGGAGAGTCAATTTAAGAAATAAGCAAATGCATGTCCGAGTTGCTTCCCTTCCACTGCCGAGCAACACTAATAACACAAGGGAGATCACTGCCAAGGAAGGAATTATTATTTTATTAGTCCATTTCTTTAATTTCTAAAGCACCAACTTCAAATATTAATGCGACATTATCATTAGTTTAACACATCTAAATGCACAGCTACCGAAAATTGCTTTTATAAACCTGTCACCAAAAATACACTATGTGCAGTAAGATGAGCATAATGTCACTTTAAAATGTATTTTTATTACCTATAATGTAAATTGAAGCAGTAAGTCAACCATATAAAGAAGGAAGTTTCCCATTAAGGGCATAAAATCATTTTATGAATTTTAAAGGTTAAAAAATAAGTTCAAAATAACTAAAGAATCCATGAAGTGTTAGAATGAAGGTGTAAAAACATCAAATATTACAACATTACATGTTTGATGACTTACTGCATATCTTGGACACAATTGGTAGTTTACATTTATTTCTCTAACTAATACGAAGGAGAGAGGAGTGAAGTCATTTTCTCCTTGCATGTTTTTGTTTGTAACAGCTAATGCAGAGTTTTATAGTTTTGAGTTAAAAGTTGGGTGAGGAGAAAGGAGTCACTTAATAGATCATGACCTCAAATATGGAAATGTGGGATTGTAATCTTTGCAAACAAAATCATTTGTCTCGTGACAGTTCTAATGAATATGTACCGGTAGTACAAAAGAACCGCTGTGGCGCAATGGTAGCGTGTTCGCCTCAGGATCGGATGGCCCCGGATTCAATCCCTACCATAGCCATGTCCGTAGTGTCCTTAGGCAAGACACAGATAATTCCACATTGCCTCTCTCTCTCTCGAGGTTGATTCCGTCTAGATAGTGATTAAATTAAGTTGTAAGAATTTGTTTCGCAATCGAGAATAAACAGAGTAGTATTATATAATACATTTAATATAAATAATAATGATAATAATAAAATTGAAAAAAAAAACACAACAGTCATAGACTCTTTTTCGTTGGAAGTTTATGTGGTTGATGTAAATTGAATTTTATTGACAGTAAATAAATGTGTTGTGTTTTATCTTATAATGTATTTACTATTTACTTTCAGAGAAATGCAACATGTCCTATATGTAGACAAGACGTCAAGAAGAATAGCTAATGCCAACCAGCCTGAGGGAAGAAATTGCTTGACTACATTGCCTTCATCACATTGCAGGCCCAATGGAGATCCTTGTCCATGTTGTTCAAAACACATCCCTCTGTCCAATGTTTAGTTTCTTGTGATTCTGTAACCTTCATTCTGCCGGCAGCAAGTGGGCCTGCCTGTACACCTAGTGTAGATCATAATCAGTCTGTACATCTATAAGATCTGATCATGATCTGCACTGTTTGTTGTTGAGTAAATAATAATCATTGAGCACCCCTATGAACAAGTAATGGTTCAGTCTAAACTGAAGGATGGACCAGTCCATTGTAGAAGTTTAGTTGAGTCAAAGTTGAATCTTGAACTTGTTTAGTCATGTGATCATGTACTACCATGTTTGACAGAATAATTAAAGTCCCAGGATCTTTTTTAATTTATTGAAATAGTAAAATAAAATGTACTGACAGGATAATGATAGAACCATGTTCTATTCACTGTTAAACAATGTTGACATATTATGCCTTTCTTTCGTATTCAAGTTGTTTTGTCATGAGAAATAATTGCCAGAAAGACTTTCTCAATTTTTGCAATATCATCGAAAAAAATACTGTGGTAAATTTTTAAACATGTATTTTTTATTTAAAAGGCAAACTGAATGTTTTTGATGCAAATAAAGGTCATTTCTGTCGGATTAACATCTTTCTGGGTAAAATGAGAGCCGCTTGTAATTGTGGTCGTGGGACTTTTATGACCCGGATGATGATAATAATATAGTTACCATCAATAAAGTGAAATAATTAAATTATAGGATTGAATAATTACACAGATGTACATGAGGGAAGAAGGATAGGAGAGGAGATGTTGTTTTATTGGTTTCTGTGATAACACAGTGCTATGCATATATATACATATTGCCATCACTTTTTTATTTGCATGAACATGTTTAAAATTTCTTGTGTGTTTTAGTTCTGACTTTAGATTGTTTCTATGTGAATTGTATGACATGTTAGAAGTTATATGTGTCAGTCATTTTTGAAATTGCTTTGAGGATAAATTCCTGTAACTGTGTTTTGATGGTGCCAAAATGTTTATTTTATGGTTATCCCTCGCCAAGGCAGAGGGACATTGTCTTGGTTTTGTCAGTCTGTCTGGAGTCATAACTCGAGAACTAAGAAGTTAAACAAGTGTACAATAGCATTATAGGGAGGGCACACACATTTTTGTCAAGATCTGATTAGTTTCTAGAGTTTTGTCCTATTATTTTCTGTTCTATAAAGCAGTCATACTGCACTAGTGTTTTTTGGTGACGTTATAAAATTTTTGTTCTTTATTTAAATAGGTTAAATTAATGTTATGCCGCATGATTTGAATTGTTAAAAACATGGTGTAAAATGTATTGTGCATGATATAGAGATTTCGGCAGAGGGGCAGCATGCATTTCTTTTCAAATCTTTCCCAGTAAATAAGTCAATATTTGATTATTATTTCTACTTAGCATGAAGAGTTGGTGTATTGCCTTTAATTGTTATTTTCTTCTATATTGTAACCCCCCCTTTAAATATAAAAACAATGTATTTTCCAACAAAAAATTTAGAAACTGGATTTCTACAGAAATGAGGTCAGTAAGGGGATGTAGTGCTTTTCTTATATCATTATTCTATATAGAAACTTAGAATTTTTGTTGTCTGAAAGTAGTAAACTGGGTACTAATTTAATTTAAAAACAGCAATTAAGCTTTAGCAAATAACCTCGAAGATTAAGTCCCAGTGGGATGGTGAATTGTTTTCCTTAAACCAATACACTTTCCAGTAACTGTTGTTGTTTTTTCTTCAGCTATTTGCTTACTTTGGCAGGGGATATAAATTCACTGAATTTGCTTGTTTATACTCAATCATTTCAGCTGGATTGTGAAGAAAGCTTTTAAGCTTATAGAGTCACTCTCGAGTTAGCTTTCTGGAAAAACCAGTACTGGTGTCATATGAGGAGGTAGGGTTGTGACCCAAGTGGGGCTCAAACATGCAAACTCCAGGATGAGCGGCACTTCTGCACCTTGTTCCCCATGTTTATTATGACTTCATATGGAAAAATTGATCTCAGGCTGGTTTCTATAAATGTTTTGTTGTGATCATTGTAGTTTATAGTAAGCACGTTTTTACGATCATTTCTTAGTTTGAATATACTCAAAACATGCACATACATGTACATACCAATTGAATCTTTCAATGTAATCAGTGTCGGTAAACTGTTGTTTTTTTTTCTAAATAAATGCATATTTTACCGCTTATATGTTTAAACGCACCAAAAGTTTGTATATCAAACACAAGTTACTGAAAACAGAAAGAAGACATTTAAACTTTGACTACCACCTCACGGAGAACAGGAGTTTATTACAAGCTACTGAAAACAAAAAGAAGACATTTAAACTTTGACTACCACCTCACGGAGAACGGGAGTTTATTACACTGATATTCAAGGGCAAAATTGAAAAACTTGACAAGACCATGTAAGAAATTCAGTCAGTCAAGGGTTAACCAAACTTAAAGAAATTTTATTTTATTCTCCAGTGTAATGAAATGCTTGGTCAGCAAATACTGATCAGATATTGTAGATTTGTTTCTGGTTTTGTTTTATTGCAATTTAGTTTCCAAACTTTGTAGTGCCCAGACGTAGTTTTCTTTACAATTTATTCAATTCCGTCCATCACCACTCCCAACCCCAATAATTTACTGAACATGTTTTTAAACTTGTCAGTTATAATATATGCCACATTCAACAAGTTGAAGCCAGCCTTTTGAGATTCTGAAACAGTCTCATCAACTAATTAAAACATTCAGTGAAACTCGAAACTAAACTGAAGCCTTTCTCATTTTTAGGAAAAAACTTTTAATATTTGATTACTTTTATAGTCATTCACTTAGCAATTATTACATAAATTACAACAGGTGGATAATTAATGATCTCAGCATTGTATGGTGTAACATGCCTGCAAAATTTTACACAAAGTAGTTGAACACTATTATATTTTGATGAGATGTTATATGCAATAAATATAAACCATTAAACTGCTCAACTGTAAAAAACAAATATTGCATATCAAGCTGGGAGAATTACCAGAGTACAAATCCGTACATGGTTTTATGCAGTATTCACCGAAGGGCGCAGCCACAGTTGTCAGGTTAACTGGTCGTATTCAACTATTGTAGCTTGATTTCAGATTCAGATCTCGACTATTATTATCGAAATGTTTATTTCCTATTCTTTGTTTTCTATGGTGAGTCATAGTAATTTATCCCTCCTAGTTGAAAGCTGCAAAGTCACGTACTGCATGGAAGAATGTGGTATCACATTTAAAGGCTGAGGTGTAACACATTAGCAAAATAAGTAATAGGTTTTGTATTTTAAAATTTGCATTTGGATGATATCTTTTTATATTTAGCTATGTCATCTTCCAGCAAGTCTGTAAACTTTATGTTTTGGATTAGTGCCAATATGATATGATAGTCTGTCTTTCCTGGTATAATAGTGTTTTTTGAGCTAAGAAATAACATGAGATTGTAGCTTTTGTAGAGCTATGGAACAACCTGTGATTGTAGTTTTTTTGTAGAGCTATGGAACAACCTGTGATTGTAGAGCTATGGAACAACCTGTGATTGTAGTTTTTTGTAGAGCTATGGAACAACCTGTGATTGTATTTTTTGTAGAGCTATGGAACAACCTGTGATTGTAGTTTTTAGCTCATCTGGCTTTGACAGGGTGAGCTTTTCTAATGGATGATTGTCTGTCGTCCGTCAACATTTAGATTCAAACGACATCTCTTCTGAAACCACTGAGCCAATGTTGATGAAACTATGCAGGGATATTCCTTGCATGAAGCTCTATTTAAATTGTTCAAAGAATTCCATTCCATGCAGAACTCTGGTTGCTATGGCAAAAAATAGGAAAAACTTTAAAAATCTTCTCTGAAACCACAAGGCCTAAAGCTTAGATATTTGGCATGTAGCATTGTCTAGTGGACTTGTATACCAAGATTGTACAAATTATGACACCCCGATCAAAATTGACCCTGCCAGGGGGTTCACTTGGTTTTACATAGCCTATATAGGAAAAACTTTTTGAAAAACCACAGGGCCTAGAGCTGAGATATTTGGCATGTAGCATTGCCTAGTTGACCTCTACCAAGTTTATTCAAATCATGACCCCTTGTATTATTGGCAATTGATATACATGTACAGGTGAGTGATATTGGGCCATCTTGGCCCTCTTGTTTTGTAGAGCTATGGAACAAACTGTGATTGGTGTATTTTGTAGAGCTATGGAACAACCTGTGATTCGTGTATTTTGTAGAGCTTTATAGACTAATATTTTGGTCAATATGTTGTTTTGTTGACCTGTAAACAATTGATATTGACCTAGGATGAAGTCAGTCCTGGCCCTTAGTCAGTTTCATTTTTTCACAGGTCTGCAAAACTTTTTATTGTCCGAAATGTTAGGTTACCAGTATTATATTGTAAAAAGCAGTGAATAACAGAAATGACATCTTGAAATCCTTGCACCTGGCACATGATCGCTATCAGCCAATCAGGATAAAGTATTTATGATTGGTATATGATATAGCTGTTTAGTCTTGAACAATCAGATGTAAAG
The DNA here is from genome assembly GCA_022818135.1 of Saxidomus purpurata. Taxonomy (NCBI): domain Eukaryota; kingdom Metazoa; phylum Mollusca; class Bivalvia; order Venerida; family Veneridae; genus Saxidomus; species Saxidomus purpurata. The sequence goes on from JAFMSR010000006.1 coordinate 1,616,886, forward strand.
TGATATTCATTAAAAGGTGCAATATCACTTCCATAAGATGAGAATCATGTCATCCAGTGGGACCAGAGATAGTAAATAATGTATGTAGTAAAACATGACGAAACAATTTCCCTATCACAGGGAAAATGACACATATTGTATGCTTAGATCAAGTGTTGAAAAAAAATCTATTGTAATTTTAGTCACGAGTTTATGCATAATTTTAATAAAACATCCCAACAATAATGGATTTGAACATTGTCCCAGACCTAATCAGTATAGGAATAGTTCGCTTTACCTCACAAAGCAAGGGAGATAACTACTGTATAAAGTTTGAAAGAACCATACTTCAGCAGATTGTTCCCCTTGTCCATTTTCTTTTCATAGCTGGGCAGGATCAGTTAACCAACTCTCTTGTTATTCATTATTCTAAAATTGTTTTAAAGTGTTTTAAGGTATAATTAACTGAGGCTTTTCAAAGATTTGTATGTTCTGAATTAAGCAATTCTTGTGTCCAACTTTCATGTTAGAGAGCTTGGGTTTGAATCCACATGGTGATTTTGTGTGTAGAGGTAGTTCGGGTAGTGTGAATTGGGTTCTACGTTCACAATCAATACAAGTACACTCAAGTCTTACAGTTGTTCTAACAATGCATTTATGATAGTATATCTTGACTGTGTTGACATTCTAAAGGCAAAAAAAAGCAATTTAAATTGAGCTACAGGAAATTCATTTCATTTAATATATGCTTGTATGGTATGCCCTGAACATTACCTCCAAGTACACCACACAAAAAACCTGTGAGATATTTTAGATATAATCAGATCATTGTTGCATCTTGTTTTACCTTAGGTAAACACATGTTGATATTTGAGTTTTGTTCATGATGTTAAATTAATTTGATTTTTTGTCTATATAGATAGATATTTTTGATGCGTTTGTTGTCAGATTTTGTCTTTATAGATGATATGTTAAGGGCATAGTGAAGTTTTATAATCAGTTTCTTGTCACTGCTTTTTGGTGTTCACGCAACATTTTGAAACAACATTTCACACATATATAAAATCTTAATCACAAAAGTTCACATAGATTGTAGAGCATCTATAGGACAGGTGTGGCACACACAACAACCTGGTCCTGCACTTAAAGGTCAATGTCATATTAGAACCCTACTTAGTGCAGTAGTAGCATGCAGGATCCGGATTGAAGGGTCCTTGGTTCGATCCCCATCAGTGCCAAGTGGTGGCAGTGTTGCTGGCTAGACATGATCATTCCGCATTGCCTCTTTCTCTTCTTTCTCTCTTTTCAATGTTGATTTCATCTGGAGTGAGTCGGTAGAGTGATCAATATAATTGAAATCAAGAAAAAATAAATTAATAGAAAAAAAAAGTTTAAAGTTATATTACCCTTCAAAATGGTCACATTGGTTTATTGTTAAGAATGATGCTTAAAACACAGTGTGGATGCTTTAAAAACATATAAGAATTAAGTTTTACGAAGTTATTTCTGTTATTGACAAATACAAATTAAGATAAACATAACTGAAAGGTTTAATTTTTTATTTTTGACTAGGATAGTCGTGTTACATCAATTGTAGAACCAGTTCTTACATTTTATATTAAGTACTTATGAGAAAAGAAGGAATTGTGGAGGTTACGGTCAAATGCCATGGCTAGGATTTGAGCCCACAAAACCTCGGAGTTAGGAGTTTGACACTAGTCCCCTACATCTTTGTGCCTCTTCCTTGTACCTTACATCCTGACGCTTCAACCCCTAAAATACCATAGATTGGTTACATGGATTAATGTTGCCGAAATCTGTATTTTTCTATACTTGTATAAGTATTACTGACTGATTTTCATTCATCTGTGATTTTAAGAACCCATTAAACCAAAATATCAGGTCAAAATGGTGTAAAACCAAACAAAATTAAACACATATTTTAATAATCGAGTTTATAGCTTGATGAAATATGGAAGTGTAGCTGTCTTCCAGTTGTGAAGCCTTTTTTATGAAATAACTACTTTTTAATTAACTATATATTATGCATATTTGTTATCTCCTTTAACGCAGATGAAAAATAGGTGTCTTATTGCTGTGTCATTTTGATGTTTTGTAATATTTTAGATACCGGTAATTTTTAGGCTGGCTGTGAATGCTTGCTGAAATGGTAAATGGGTGAAAAAAATTAACATTTACATGAATAACCGTATATAATTTTCTAAAAATAAATTCACCAAATTGATGTGATCATATTAACCATGATAGTTGTATGGCAGGAAAGAGAGCCTCAAAAAGACAACTTCCTTCATTGCTGACTGGGGTGATAGTGTAGACAGTGCTGACAGAGGTACAAATAGAGCTCATGTGTTCATCTGTAACTCTGGAGAGGGGGGAGGGGAGGGGAGGGGAGGGGAGGGGGAATGTGCGTTTTGCTAGTTTATCAGTTACATGGAAATTATGTGAGCACTGGTTACATAATTGTTTGAGGTGTTGAGGTTTAGGTGTCTGCTGCTCATCCCCAAGGTTGCAGGTCAGAGCCCGACCAAGGTCACAACCGTACCTACTCGTATGACACCAGTACTGGTTTTTAGCTCGACTATTCGAAGAATAAGGAGACTATTGCACTCGCCCCGGCGTCGGCGTCTGCGTTGGTTAAAGTTTTTAATGAAGTCAAATATCTTGAATACTATCAAAGGTATTGACTTGAAACTCAAAATATATCTTTACCATCAACATCTACACCTGAGGAAACAATCCCCATAACTCTGTTTTGATTTTTGACAGATTTATGCCCCTTTTTAACTTAGAATTTTTGGTTAAAGTTTTTTATAAATTCAAATATCTTGCAAATTATCAAAGGTATTGTCTTGAAACTCAAAATATATCTTTACCATCAGCATCTACACCTGAGGAAACAATCCTCATAACTCCGTTTTGATTTTTGACAGATTTATGCCCCTTTTTAACTTAGATTTTTTTGTTAAAGATTTTTATTATAAATTCAAATATCTTGAATACTATCAAAGGTATTGACTTGAAACTCAAAGTATGTGTCTACAATCAACATCTACACCTGAGGAAACAATCCCTATAACTCTGTTTTGATTTTTGACAGATTTATGCCCCTTTTTAACTTAGAATATTTGGTAAAAGATTTTATAAAGTCAAATGTTTTGAATAAGCAAAGGTATTGACTTGAAACTCAAAGTATGTGTCTACCATCAACATCTACATCTGAGGAAACAATCCGCATAACTCTGTTTTGATTTTTGACAGATTTATGCCCCTTTTTAACTTTTAATTTTTTTATGGACTTAAAATGTATGTTTACTGTCAACATCTTCACCAATGTTTTTGATTTTTGACATTTATGCCCCTTTTAACTTAGAATTTTGTCACAGTTTTTACCAGACTAACATGGAAATACTTGAAATGGCTTTCTTTTTGAAATGTCATAGAATAATTATGCGCATGCAGCGGTCATGCTTTTTTAATTCTATACATTTCAATTTTGAAAAGTTACAGAGTTATTCATGATCAAATTTACAAGGTTATGTATTTCTTTGAAATTATCCCCTCCTCCCTCCACTTGGCTTACAGAATCCAGAGTAAGGCTTTGAATGTAATGTACTTTACAAAGGTCTTTGAACAAGTTTCATATCTTTGACCTTAATTCTTACAGACATTAACAATACTCCTGTTCTTTGACAAAAAACCCATTTTACCAACAACCTTTCGAATAGTCGAGCGTGCTGTCATGTGACAGCTCTTGTTCCAGGAAGCAGACCGGAGAGTGACTCGATAAGCTCAAAGCTTTCTTCACAATCGAACTAAAATAAATTAGTTTAAACTAAAACTATTCTAGGAAAATATGACACATTTGTGTCACAATGTGAAGTCATAATATGAAAATCTGATCCATTAAGCTGACTGAAATATATAAAAAGCATAATGTGAATTTATAGCAAACATTTTAAGCTAATAGATCATATTGTAGGGGCAGTTTTAAGCTCATTGTTATATTTTTGTCATCAAGTCTCTGTCATAGTTACATGTATCAGGTTGTGTGCAAACCTCCAGGACATATCATTAAGAGTTTGTCTTACATATCAGATGTTGTCTTTGTTTTTAGTTCACCTGAGCACAGCCTGTTCAAGGTGAGCTATTAGGATCGCCCTGTGTCCACCATTAACATTTTGCTTAAATGACACCTAAAAAATCCATTGTGTCAAGGTTGATGAAACTAGTCACAAATCATCCCTATATGGTCCTCTTAAAAGTGTATTCAAATAAGGTGGATCAAAGCAGAATTCTTGTTGCCATGGCAACTGAAAAAAAATTTTAAAAAAATTATTTTATCCAAAACCACAAGGCATAAGGCTTAGAATAAGATGGTATTTGGCATTGACTAGTGGTCCTCTACCAAGTTTGTTTAAATCATGTGGCATCCTTTCTATTTCACTAGGGGGAAAATTGACCCTTCCCAGAGGTCTCTGTTGTATAGGAGTTTTTTTAAACTCTACCAAGTTTGTTCCTTGTTAGTCACTTGTTCTAAAAGATTTATATAGGAAAAACTTTAAAAAGTTTCTTCTCAAAAACAACACAACCTAGAGCTTAGATATTTGGTATGTAACATTGTCTAGTGGACCTCTACCAAGTTTCATTAAATCATGAAAACTTAAAGAATCTGATGTTAACTTAGCGTGAAGGGCAAGGTATTTAGGTGAGCGATATAGGGCCATCATGGTCTTCTTGTTGTAAATTACATTTAGCTTATGTAGACTATCAAATTTACAATCAACAGTATGTTAATGGTTCAATGTATGGTAGACTAGATAATAGTTCATACCGGGTTTGGATTGGAATGTTGATATATTTCAAGATGCACTTGCTCACAAAGCTTAATATTAAATTTATATTACATATTTTTTATTACGGATGTATGTATACATTTTATTGAAATGCTGTTTCCATGGTTACCGTATATAATCCAATTCGGTTGTTGCATCACCCTTTTATGTGATAATAAAGGCTTTATGGACGTTACACATTTCTTTATTTTTTATCTGACCTGTGCATATACTCAAGTAGAATATTGTGTCTGATGAACTTTTGTGACCACTCATTTTCCGGTACCTGTTCATAATTTTCTTCAAAACTTCTCTGAAACCATTAGATGCAAGTATTTGGCAGTTGGTATGGGTATTTCCATGATGGCCCTCTCTCAAAGTGGTGTAAATATTCTATTCCGTGAAACACTTGTATGCTGCCATTGTAAGCTGAAAAGTAAAGTTTCATAAAATCGTACTGTCTGAAAACACAGTCATATAGGACATCAATATAATTTTATAGAAATCTTCTTCGGATGACCCTTCATACAGAATATTAAAGACTAAGCACTAGTAATTCGTTGCCAATCGTTGTGGCTGACATCCGTATATATATATACAGAAAACTTTTAAAAAAATTTCTCAAACTCCTGTCAGATTTGAACTTATTTCTTGTATATAACGTTAAACACAGAATGGTTGCTTCGTTACAAAACAATATCTATTGTATCGATATCTGCTGCATGTATGTTTTGGGCGCTGTCTTTGGGGAACTGTAGGTTCGAACCGTTAACAAATTCTTGAACGGCATATACCTCTACCTCGTTTCCTCGGCCTTATTACTTATTCATGTAAAAACTAGGTACAACATTTAAACTTACTGGAGCTGAATAAAAAATATCGGGTAGCGTGTAATTACTACTTACGACACCGACACTGATAGTATTTTTCCTTTTTCATAATTACGTATTGCAACCTTGAACCAAAATCAGTAGATGAGAAAAATGCTTTTATATTTTGTGAAGGTATGTATTATTACGACATTATGGGTTTTTATGATCGGCGGTTAATCGGTTTAACGGGGTAATATTTTTTAGGAAAGAGACGCTATTATAAACACTGACGAAAACCTTTTTCATTTGCCCGAGTTTCTCATGAGACTAAACGAATGCACGATTTTCCGGGTATACACGTGAACTTCGTGCTTTATTCTTTCTCCGCGACTGCTGTACATGCACTAATAATACGGTCATTCAAAACACTGAAGTGCGTGCAAAACGTGACAACATTCTTACGGTGAAGCCCGAATAGATATGTAAGGAGCTCCTGGGTAACCACTGCCCGACTCGCCAACAAATATCTTACAGTAGTGTAACGAATCACAATTTCATTTTTTAATTATTAATAAAGGAAGACTGAAGTGATGTTAAGGTTTATAACGGTATTAAACTTGTTAACAAAGGGGGAAAAGGAACACTGAAGCTTAATCAAAGAGCATTTTATAAATTCATCATAAAATTCTTTTTGAAAAAGATATCGATCAGTCATTGACGAATATTCGAAATAGGTTAGGTCGAAATCGAGGTTACCAGGACATCAATTTCTTTTACACATTCTGCAGCTGTTGAAAGGTCTAGCAAGACTAAGCTAAACCTGATTTGTACAATAACAGATCAAGACTAATAGATGGCTACTTTGATTTCTCTCCCCCCTCCCGCCGCCAATCTACAACACGCGACATCCTTCCTATTTCACTATTGCGTGGCTCTGCAATTGAGGGAACGGTTGGAAGGTGTTGGGTTTTAAACAAATGGCTTGGTACAATTACTTCCAGCTTGTGGTTGTTGTGCATAGGCTGGTGACAAAAATGAAGGACCATGTTTGGCTGGTTTTACATATATGAAGAGGTTAACACCATTCTCGTAACAACGTGGCAATGAACTCCGCTACCAACGCACTAGATGGACTGGGTTTGTAATTGTAAAAATAAACACCCTAACTTACCAACCTCGTGTTCGTTCCGCGCAATCACGTCAGTACAATTTGATGCTACAATTATTGTTAATATTTTGAAATTTCATGACGTGTTTGTAATAGTTTGCTCTTTACGTGTGAGGTGTTTGATGACATTTTGTGAATAGAAACGTAACTCTGTCGGGCGTGACGGTATACATATACATAATGAACACACAATCTTATATCAGATAAAAAAGAAACTGGTTTTAACAGTGGTACAACCCATGTAAACAAGGCCGCACAAAGTTTCATTCGTGTTTTTCTTCGCCTAAATGTAAGAACATTTGACCATCACTTAATGTAAGTTTACTAACTTGAACATGGCTAAAATAATTCGGACTAGTGCTCCTTCAGTCCGTTTTGATCATTACATAACAGTTTTTCAGTCGGAACCTAGAGAAACTGAATAAATTATCATGTGATATAAATGTATTAATTCTGCATTGTATTGACACAGCAACATATCAGTTTGTTATAACGACTATCTGAATAAAACAACACATTGGGTTGACGGAGCAATTTTCAAACAAAACAACATACCGGGTTGACAAAACTACATACCGGGTTGACATAACAATATCCTGCCTGCACAAACAACACACCAGGTTGACATAACAGCATCCTTCCTGAACAGACAACATGCCCGGTTGACAGAACAACATCCTCCCTGAACAAGCAACGTACCTGGTTGACAGAACAACATCCTCCCTGAACAAACAACATACCTGGTTGACAGAACAACATCCTCCCTGAACAAACAACACACCGGGTTGAAAGAACAACATCCTCCCTGAACAAAAAACATACCGGGTTGACAGAACAACAACCTCCCTGAACAAAACAATACACTGGGTTGACAGAACAACAACCTCCCTGAACAAAACAACACACTGGGTTGACAGAACAACAACCTCCCTGAACAAACAACATACCTGGTTGACAAACACACCTCCCTGAACAAAAACACACTGGGTTGACAGAACAACAAACTTCCTTGAACAAAACAACATACCGGGTTGACAGAACAACATCCTCCCTGAACAAGAACAATATACCGGGTTGACAGAACAACATCCTCCCTGAACAAGCAACATACTGGGTTGACAGAACAACATCCTCCCTGAACAAAACAACATACCGGGTTGACAGAACAACAACCTCCCTGAACAAACAACATACCGGGTTGACAGAACAGCATCCTCCCTGAACAAAACAACGTACCGGGTTGACAGAACAACATACTTCCTGAACAAACAACATACCGGGTTGACAGAGTAACATCCTTCCTGAACAAACAACAAAACGAGTTGACAGAACAACATCCTCCCTGAACAAAACAACATACCGGGTTGACAGAACAACATCCTCCCTGAACAAACAACAAACCGAATTGAAAGAACAGCATCCTCCCTGAACAAACAACATACCGGGTGGACAGAACAACAACCTCCCTGAACAAAAAACAAACCGGATTGACAGAACAACAACCTCCCTGAACAAAACAACATGCTGGATTGACAGAACAACAACCTCCCTGAACAAACAACATACCAGGTTGACAGAACAACATCTTCCCTGAACAAAACAACATACCGGGTTGACAGAACAACATCCTCCCTGAACAAAAACAACATACCGGGTTGAAGAACACCCCCTGAACAAACAACATACCGGGTTGACAGAGCAACATCCTCCCTGAACAAACAACATACCGGGTTGACAGAACAACATCCTCCCTGAACAAAACAACATACCGGGTTGACAGAACAACATCCTCCCTGAACAAACAACAAACCGAGTTGAAAGAACAACATCCTCCCTGAACAAACAACATACCAGGTTGACAGAACAACATCCTACACCCTGCCCAAAACCCCCCCCCCTGACGACAAATAAAAATACCGGGTTGACAGAACAACATCCTCCCTGAACAAAACAAACCGAGTTGACAGAACAACATCCTCCCTGAACAAACAACATACCGGGTTGACAGAACAACATCCTCCCTGAACAAAACAACATACCGGGTTGACAGAACAACATACTTCCTGAACAAACAACATACCGGTTTGACAGAACAGCCCGAAACCGGTTGACAGAACAACATACTTCCTGAACAAACAACATATCGGGTTGACATAACAACATACTTCCTGAACAAACAACATACCGGGTTGACAGAACAACATCCTCCCTGAACAAACAACAAACAGGGTTGACAGAACAACATCCTTCCTGAAAAACAACATACCGGGTTGAAGAAAACAACCTCCCTGAACAAAACAACATACCGGGTTGACAGAACAACATCCTCCCTGAACAAAACCCACGGACGAACAACTTACTTCCTGAACAAACAACATACCGAGATTGAAGAAAACATCCCCCTGAACAAACAACTACCGGGTGGAACACGAAAACAACATACCGGGTTGACAGAACAACAACCTCCCTGAACAAAAAACATACCGTGTTGACAGAACAACAACCTCCCTGAACAAAACCACTGGGGACCTCCCTAAACAAAAAACCCCCCCCCCCACGAACAACACCTCCTGAAAAACAACCACAACACACTGGGTTGACAGAACAACAACTTCCCTGAACAAACAACAAACCGGGTTGACAGAACAACATCCTCCCTGAACAAACAAGAAACCGGGTTGACAGAACAATATCCTCCCCTAACAAACAACATACCGCGCTGACAGAACAACATACCGGGTTGACATAACAATATCCTCCCTTAATAAAAAACATACCAGATTGACAGAGGAACAGCTTCCCTTAACAAACAACAAACCGGGCTGACAGAACAACATCCTCCCTGAACAAACAACATACCGGGTTGACGGAGCGACTTTCAAACAAAACAACATACCAGATTGACAAACAACATACCAGGTAGACAGAACAACGTCCTCACTGAACAAAACAACATACCAGATCTTCTTTGAACACAAAAACATATACTTAAAGCTTCCAACAATTGACAGTAAAACCATATAGCCTTCATTCTTTGTTTGGTGTGAGCAATAAAACAAGTTACAGTAGGTAGACTTATTCAACTTGTTTTGGTCTGTTTTGTTTCCTTTGCCAAACCGATCGTTCTATTTTATCCGGATCTTTTTGTTTTCAAATGTTTTATATTAAATAGGACTTTAACTTAACAAAACTATTTGTATGGCCTTAAGTAGCTTAGTAGTCGCCAGCCCGTGACGTACCCAGTGAAGGCGTAACACAGCTTCGGGTATTAAAGTCGACTTTTCACGGAAACTGCCGATCACGCACGTTTAATGGGTTTTCACAATATATTGATGGTGGATTTTGTAGGATTTTAATTCATTAAAGGTAGGTCGATTTACATTATATTTCACAATAAAAAGAGATATAATCAAATCTATAACATTTGTACTGATATGAATTACGACCAACGGGTTAGAATACTTTTCTGTGTTACTTAAATAATTGATTATTGCAAATTATTGCCCTTAACCTTCCACTGGGAAACGCTTGCTTGATTTTAACTTCGCCCAATAGAACAAACCAATCAATGAATCATGTATACATACTTTACGCCTGATATAGATATGCCAGCTGAATGAAATAATGCTGGTTTTGGTGATTATGACATATTTTCATTTACTTTGTTTTTAGGGTTACAGGGTCTTAAACGGACCCGTATCACCCAAACCCTCCATAGACTAGACTATCTGCTCACAAACTTTAGCGAACTCGCTTTGAACATTTTGATGTCGTATCTGGGTTCTTTAAAACACGTACGAGAAACAATATTGCTGTACCCTTAAAAATCTCGCTACTATAAATACGCATACAAAGATCTGTTGTCATATGCTTAAAGTTTATAAAGATCTTTTCAGTTGTGCGACTTGTGTGTTTGACGTTTCAGGGTTGGTTGATTACATGTGTCATAGAATTTAAAGCTGAACTAAGTAGCCCAACCTCATTGTGCTCAAATATTCAATACTATAAACAGGGGCGGAATAAAATATTTCTTTTGAAGAGCAAAACCTCTATATTCTAAAAATATGAACATTTATTTATAGCAAAATTATTTTTATATATTACTTTACAAACTGGTTTTTTCTTATCTACAACTGCATGTTTCTGTAGGCCTAAAAGTATTACAAAGGGCACAGATGTACGCTATGTTAGTTAAAATATTTATACCAGATCTATATTTTGACATAAAGGTTAATAACTTTTACACTGGGTGTAATTTTACACCGTGTAAACAACCTGGTTAAGATTTAAACTCGTCCCGAAAAAGAAAAAAGAAATAAACGGTAAACGGAAGAACTGAAAAAAATGACGCCTACACAATATATAAAAGTGTTTTTTATTTTATACTAATTAATTTTAGCTCGATTGTGAAGAAAGCATGCAGCTTATCGAGTCACTCTCGAGTCCGCTTTCTGGAAAAAACCAGTACTGGTGTCATATGAGGAGGTACGGTCGTGACCCTAGTGTGGCTCGAACCCGGAACCTACGGGATGATGTTTTACATGTATGCCACTGAGTATTTTCCACCAGAATGCTTATACATAAAATGAAATAAAGTAAGACATTATATAATGAAGGATATATCACGGAGAAGCTAGACAGTTACATATCTCACACACTTTAATGGCGAATGTTTCAAGACTAAATTTAAGACTCTACAGATTCCAAACAGCGACCACGTTACAACATTTCACTATTTTAGGTCGTGTATTTATATTTTGCCTTCATTCATTATAAGTTTCTTCTCATAGACCTCGGTGGGATAGCTCTATTGTGTATCCGGATTACCTCGTGTAATAACCCCACTTGACAGCACGTCTAAAGAAAATTAAATAGAAATATTTGTACAAAATTGCGGATTTCTATACTTGTACGTGATATGCGCATATTTATTTCTCTTGTTAACTCCATTGAAACGTGTTAACATGTCCAAAAAATGGTTAAAATTTGCCATATGTTCCAATTCAATTCATGTAATGTTAATTTCCAGTATGCACATTAGTGCATTATTATAAACATGAGGTACATATACTACTAGACCATGTTTAGTAAAAAGCTTATTTACTGTATTGTTCACGTCCATATTTTTTCCATAAACGAAAATACGGTCCATATAAATATACTACTGAAATGTAACATTCTAAGTTTATGTTCAATATTAGCTCCTTTTTGATAATTTGAAATTATGCTCTCACTTTGTACAACTATCTATTATTTGCTATAAATTGTGTAAATCAATTTTATGCAATAAACTATTTGAATTGATTGAAATTGATATGAAAAATAATTGATTTGGTGGTAAAGGTACATGCAGATGTAGTTGTTGCAGTATGAGTGTAACGGCCGTTTTAACCGTGTTTCATACTTTTAAACACATATTCCAACATATATAGCCTCCCTGTGCAAACTGTACACATCTTTGAGATAGCAGAAGCAACATTTGGACGTTATGCATTTCTCCCTCACCCACATACTCTTGCTGTCAATATTAAAGATGTAACAAGAGCCATGTTACACATGGTTAATCCCCCCGCCGGGAAGAAGTTACCTGAAGGTTGTACTTTCGTACATTTTACTTGGTGAGAGGAAATCCTTAAAAAGCCGTATAGTTATGGTCATGCTGAGTACAGTTTTCAAGTAAGTGGAAAAAGAATAAGGCAATGAAGAGAAGGTTTGCAAAATTATATTAATGTTCATTATCAGTATAGGTATGATATTTTTCTATTTGACTAAAAGTAGCCAAGGTAGAGTTATTGTTCTTGCACACTGCACTTCCTACCAATGTGCTATGTCAGTGTATTAAGTTTGAAGAAAATCCCTCAAATACTTTTGGAGTTGAGCTCCGGATTTTTTTTTCAAGTAAATCTGATAAAGGGGAATAACTCTAAAAGTAGGCAAGGTAGAGTTATTGTTCTTACACACTGCACTTCCTACCAATGTGCTATGTCAGTGTATTAAGTTTGAAGAAAATCCCTCAAGTACTTTTGGAGTTATGTTCCGGATTTTTTTTTCAAGTAAATCTGATAAAGGGGAATAACTCTAAAAATAGGCAAGGCAGAGTTATTGTTCTTGCACACTGCACTTCCTCCTAATGTGCTCTGTCAGTGTATTAAGTTTGAAGTAAATCCCTCAAGTACTTTTGGAGTTATGCTCTGGACAAAACTTTTAAAGTAAATCTGATAAAGGGGAATAACTCTAAAAGTAGGCAAGGTAGAGTTATTGTTCTTACACACTGCACTTCCTACCAATGTGCTATGTCAGTGTATTAAGTTTGAAGAAAATCCCTCAAGTACTTTTGGAGTTATGCTTCGGACAAAGTTTTTCAAGTAAATCTGATAAAGGGGAATAACTCTAAAAATAGGCAAGGTAGAGTTATTATTCTTACACATTGCACTTTTTCCCAATGTGCTCTGTCAGTGTATGAAGTTTGAAGAAAATCGCTCAAGTACTTTTGGAGTTATGCTCCGGACAAAACTTTTAAAGTAAATCTGATAAAGGGGAATAACTCTAAAAGTAGGCAAGGTAGAGTTATTGTTCTTGCACACTGCACTTCCTACCAATGTGCTCTGTCAGTGTATGAAGTTTGAAGAACATCTCTCAAGTACTTTTGGAGTTATGCTTCGGACAAAGTTTTTCAATTAAATCTGATAAAGGGGAATAACTCTAAAAGTAGGCAAGGTAGAGTTATTGTTCTTACACACTGCACTTCCTCCCAATGTGCTCTGTCAGTGTATGAAGTTTGAAGAAAATCGCTCAAGTACTTTTGGAGTTATGCTCCGGACAAAATTGGGACGGACGCACGGACGGACGGAGACCATTTTTAATATCCCCTTCGCCTTCGGCGGGGGGTTTTAAAATAAAGGTTTTATTGTTGCTACAAGCAACCTTGGCTAATATAGTACCACATACTTTTGATAAATTTCAATGCCGTTGGTATTTTAATTTGATTTCATTTTTGTCGAGCCCGCCTGCGGTGAGCTCGATATAGTTGTCACTTTTAGCGGTTCGGTGTATGTGCGTGCGTGCGTGCGTGCGTGCGTCCGTCCGTCCGATTTTGTCCGGACCATACGTTTTTCACGCATAGAGGGATTTTGATGTTACTTGGAGTGTCATGCACAAGAACCAAGTCCCTAGGTCTAAGGTCAAGGTCACACTTGGAGGTTAAAGGTTAAATTCAAGAATGACTTTGTCCGGAGCATATCTTTTTCATGCATGGAGGGATTTTAATTTAACTTGGCACAAATGTTCACCATCATGAGACGGAGTGTCATGCGCAAGAACCAAGTCCCTAAGTCCAAGGTCAAGGTCACACTTTGAGGTTAAAGTTCAAAGTCAAGAATATCTTTGTCTGGAGCATTTCTTCTTCATGCATGGAGGGATTTTGATGTTACTTTGTACAAATGTTCACCACCATGGGCTACCCTTGTTTTTAGAATTACTTCCCTTTGTTGTTACCATAAACAGCTTATATTGTAACTTTTTTATTACTGGCCGTAGAGAAAAATCGAGACCACTTTTCTGTGGTACAACATGCATGTTACATCCAATATTTTGGTGTATTTTGACCCATCTCTACTTGGTAAGGAGTTAGCCCTTTTGACATATGGCGGGCTCGACATGTTGCACGTGGGCATCTAGTTCTGTCTATGAATTGTTTATTGTTGAAAATTCGAAATTCGTGGATGAATCCTGCCACGAAGTTCACGAAATTTAGTACCCCGCGAGGCTTTACGTTAATCCATTTGGACAATTATAGAAGATGTCTTTATTTCCTCCATAAGAAGAACGTACACATGTCATGAAAACATATGAAACAGGATACAAGTATTTAAGTACCAATTTCGAATAAATAAAGAAAAGAATTGATAATAGTAATATAAATGAGACACTTCTAACTTACCAAACACAAATTATATACATTTTGTATGTAAACGGCTCAGCATCATTCATTTAATGTACGCTAAATTTATGAAGCGAGTATTTAGGCAAGCCTTAACAGAAATGTTACGAAACTAAGTTGATGTTGACCTTTGACCTACTAACGTAAATTTCTAGATTCAAACACAGGTGGCCGGCGCGGGGTTTGGACCCCCATCCCCCAGAGGCCCCTCTACAACCCTGGTACCCCATATACTGATATATCAAAACAAAATAATAAAACAAAACAAAATTTTTTTTTTCACTATATACATTTTTGTTTTGTTTTATTATTTTGTTTTGATATATCAGTATATGGGGTACCAGGGTTGTAGAGGGGCCTCTGGGGGATGGGGGTCCAAACCCCGCGCCGGCCACCTGTGGATTCAAAGGAACAGAATTCTACAGTTATAGGTCATATGCATCCGGAAACTGTTTCCCTATAACTTTGACCATTGACCAACTGACCCTGTACCATAAACATCCGTCTATAGAAAGGAATCAGCACAAACGTTGCTCTATGAAAATAGGCTTAAAACAGAACACCCGGAAAGAAAATGAGCATTATTCATGGATGTTTTTATTATTCATGCAGCTAGTGACGACAAGAAACCTAATTATGTCTATTCAAATGCACAGGTGGCCGGCGCGGGGTTTGGACCCCCATCCCCCAGAGGCCCCTCTACAACCCTGGTTGTATATGGGGTACCAGGGTTGTAGAGGGGCCTCTGGGGGATGGGGGTCCAAACCCCGCGCCGGCCACCTGTGTTCAAATGATGGAAAGCATATATTTCCTTTGTCTGTATGTCTGTAAGTCCGCCTGGATTTTTTTGCACAAAAAATAAACATTCTATTTGCGAGGAAAATTTTCTATAAACGAGACTAAATTGTGTTAAGTGGGCGTGCGTTACTCTCCCTAAAACAGATTTTCTGATAGGATTTATAGGAGTGATTTACATTGGTAAATTAATGTTTAAAAGTATGCAATAAAAATATCTATTCGTCCTAAAATCACCCACTGTTGACTTCTATTTGATAGAAAAATCTGAATAAATATGTATTCCTTATCACAGGTGGCCGGCGCGGGGTTTGGACCCCCATCCCCCAGAGGCCCCTCTACTATATGTATATAGTGAAAAAAAAAATTTTGTTTTGTTTTATTATTTTGTTTTGATATATCAGTATATGGGGTACCAGGGTTGTAGAGGGGCCTCTGGGGGATGGGGGTCCAAACCCCGCGCCGGCCACCTGTGTTCCTTATGATCAAATCTCAAAAAGTCGGCCGGATTTGCAAACATAGAAAGATACACCTATTTTTGTTTTGTTAGGTTTTCGTGCAAATGAAAAGATAACAGTTTATTTTAGCGGTACGATAAACACACACTTTGTGTTTGTCGGTATTGTACACGAGCTTTGTGTTTGAATACTTTTAACGAAGGTCATTGCATATTAAAATTTGTTCATCTAAAACACAGCTGATTATGAAATGTAATTGAAATCTAACTTACAATAAATAATGCTGGACTAACCATTTTGTATTTATTTGATTTGTTTTGAATGAGGATATAGTATTAGAGTATAGTAGCTGATTAGGTAAGTATCAGGGTATTTGTCAGTTTGTTAGTTCAAACATTTTGACATCATGCTTGTTTCTTATTTATCATTGTTTTCTTTTTGATGATTATTTCAACATTTTAAGCATGACTCGCACTTCACCAAAGGGTGTAAATACTAAAATATTAAATTGAAAAGTGAAAATAAGACATGCGGGGTCTTATTTATAGGACTAGGTATTTATATATTCACGCTATTTTGACTCCTCGGCATCTCGGGTCTGTCAACGTTTTAACTGATTTTCGTTATATCCAAATTCTTTTTAAGTGATTGATATTGCATGGAAATAAAGGACACCATCGGACATTTTGTGATCAATCTCAATGTTCGTTATATGCAATTTCGCTATAAGTTAGCTGTTTTGGAAAGAATCTAAAACAAATTAAAAATCTACGCAAACTTAGCTCTAAAATTATCTAGTTCTGTGTCGAGTGTGCATGACTTTTCGCGGAAAATAACTTTACATGCTGGGATGGCAAACGATTCCGCTTGTACAAAACATTTGAAGTAATTCCAGATGAGAAAAGTCCCCTGACCTCTAGCATGGGAAGCGGACACCGCAACCACGTCGCTTAAAGGTTAACCCAACAGCAAGGCTGTCGAAAGTGACCTATAACCACTATACATTGTTAGGCGATGACTTCAGACAGTGTAATGAAATTGCTGACTGTATAATTACATGAAATATACCTATAGTTTGTAATAGATCTACTTTATATGCACAAGCAAAGCTATCAGCGTCCTTGTCATAGTAGCGACTAGTATTTTACTGTGGAGAATATGCATGTTTTGTAGCTGTAATGAGCCAAGATTTGTGATCAGTGCACAGTCATTGTAATAACTTAACGTTTGAGTGAGTCACAATGAAAGTTATAATGTTACTTTGAAGAAAATCACTCGTAAATTGTAACACTTGAATTGAATCCATGTTGTATACAAAGTAATTATGTAAGTTAAGACTACTTTTAAGTAGAAATACTCCGATTGAAAATATTCCTTCTAAAGCTCAGCATAACATTCATTCATTCATTCATTCATTCATTCATTCATTCATTCATTCATTCATTCATTCATTCATTCATTTTTGCTTGTGACCTTTGGAGATAGACTCTTTCAAACCCATAGTTTATGTCGATCCCACTGCCGATGGCTTGACATAGTTGTCACTGTGGCGATTCTGTGCGTGTATGTATGCGTGCGCGTTTGTCCGCACGTGCCATCTTTTATATGTGCGTGTACCTGTCGGTTACCTATCGGTGGGGATCTTTTCCGGGCTGTACCTTCTCATTTCATGGAAGAATTTTGAAGTGACTTTGCAAAAATGTTCACTATAATGACATGTACATTTTGTATTCTATTCCCGCCATTCCGTGACCAGTGTGCTCGACATGTTCAAATTATGTTTATACTTTGATTACAACAAGAACTCATTATGCTAACATAAACTGAGTAGGTTGGTGACTTTTACTAATGTTTTCCACATAAAATAGTATTTGTACTACATTTGATACCCAAAGTAAGACTAAGATAAAAGCAACGAACGTTGTGAAATCTGCATTTCTTCTGTTTCAGTTTCGTAAATACCGGAGTGTAGACCACCAGTGATTTCGAGATCGACACAACAAAAATACTAAAATGGCGGGTAGGTTTTAGCTTGGAAACTCAATGAAACACATTAAGTAACTGCCGCGTGTTGTTGTATTTAAAATGTTTTTTCCTGCGTAGTTTACCTCTCATTGCCAGAATTTACATGAAGCTCTATCAGATAGTCTCCCTTGATTATCTCTGATTCAAGTTTGATTGGATTGTCTTTCTTAGACAGAGGTAACAGAGGTAACAAAAGTAACAGTGATTCATGTTACATTAATAACTAGTTCAGAGTCATTGAACTTTATTTTCAATTATGCTACGAAAATACTATTACATATTTAACAAAATATCAATTTAAGTAATGTAAATTACTATTACAGAGTAATGGAAACTGATAGTGACTTACAGAATAAAAATTACTATATTACAGATTTATCGGAGGTGATACTGACTCACACATTGAACATTACTATAATATATTTATAAATAGCGATATTGACTTATGGAATGAAAATTACTATTACAGAGTTATAAATAGCGATATTGAGTAACAGAATGAAAATTACTATTACAGAGTTATAAATAGCGATATTGACTAACAGAATGAAAATTACTATTACACAGAGTTAACAGAGGAACAGAAGATCATTATTGGTGTATGTGTTGGTGTAGCTGGATTAATTCTGATTGCCATAATTATCTTCATATGCTGCATCTTCTACATCAAGGAAAAACGAAGGTTTGCACTTATCTTTGAGTACATGTATAATGTACAGCATAATTATAAACTCACCCAGCTAAATTGATTTTACTGAGCCAGTTAGCTTGTCTCTTTTTATGAAAAAGTTTACAGAATTTTAGGGAGGAAAGGGATCTAGTACTGGTTCTTCCCAGGAACGATGGCTATGTAAACTACCCACCTGTAGACATGACTGACATAGGCGTGAAACTCGTACAACAACAACAACAACAACAACAAGGTTATTTGCAAAATTAATAATATAGTTGTAAATTCGTTTTGCATCAATGTAGCTGCAATAAATGGCCAAAATATAGACTGATACAGCTGATATGTACATGCTTGTATCATGATATGCCTTGGTGAACATTTATCATAAAGTTTAACGCAGAATTACCTGGGATACCCGCGCGTTGCTAAGTTTTTGGGTGTTGGCTGCTAGATGATATATTGCCACACATTAATTTATATAGCTTGTAGTTGGGAATATGTCAATTATTTTCTGTCGTATGACTCCTATTGTATCCTGATATACGCCCAGGTCTAAACAAATCTATTTACATTATTATTTGAATATTTCTGCTTACTAATTGTTGATTTTGAATTTATCATAGGAGGAGAAACGGTTACAAAGACGAGCTCATAGATAACAGATATGACAGATATCCGTAAGTTTTTAGCTCGACTTTTTCAAAATAAATGGGGTGCTATCCTTCTCGCCTCGTCACACTTTGGTTAAGTTTTACGTACAACTTCACTTTTTATTCAAAACCTTTACATATATTGCTTTGAAACTTATAATACTTACATATTTATCATCATTACCTCCACAGACAAGAGTACACAGCTCCGTGAAAGTTTTTGTTCGAATTACAACCTTTTTCGAAAATACATTAAATATGGATACAATCCATTTATTGACTTAAATATGTCTTTGAATTATTGCGTTGAAACTTGGAATACTTGTTTATATCATGACCCCATCTGTAGGCAAGATAAGGTAACTCTGTCAATGATTAAAAAAATTAATTAATTTTAAGGCCCTTTATCGACTTAGAAGTTTTTCGTTCACTTTTTGACTTAACCATTCTGAGATATTATTTTGAAAGTTGGAATACTTGACTAGCATGCAGCATTACCCCCTCATGTAGGCAGGAGAAGGTAACTCTGTCAAAGACTTCTTTTGAATTATGGCCCTTTTCGACTTTGAATTTGAGTAAAAAAAGTTTGTACTTGTCCACTGTAATGACTTAACCATTTGAGATATTACTTTGAAAGTTGGAACACTTATGTACCGTCATGAAACCAATATGTAAGCAAGAGAAGATAACTCTGTCAAATATAGTTTTTAATGCACTAAAGTACTTATCTAAAACTTTGCTGTAGTGTTCAGGGGTATCAAGCAATTACGTAAGATAACTCTTGACTTATTATCTTGCTACTTACGGCCCTTGTTTACACTTAGTTTTGTTTTCTTTTAACTGTCAAAAGTTTTTGTTTAGTTGTTAAACATAACTTACTGTAAGATATTTTGTACATGTATAGTAAACACGTGACTATATCGTACTTGCAGAGTTTACGAGAAAGAAGTACCTCCAATGATCTACGATCCACCTCCCCCTCCCCCTCCACCCCCACCGATGTGGAAGGAACCGGTTTACTACAAAAGACCGAGGTCCATCGATTACCCATACAGACACGAGGAGAGATATTCTGAGCCTCCGCGGATGAAGTACGAGGAGAGGTATACTGAACCTCCGCGGATGAAGTACAGGTTCGAATCTATATATTGTCTTTTCATTTTTTGTTTATATAGCTCATCTGAGTGCTCAAGGTGAGCTATTGTGATTTTCTGATGTCCGTCGTCGTCTGTGTGTACGTCCGTACTTCAACAAATTTCTTCACACGCCATCTCCTAAACCACTGGGTCAAATTGCACAATAATGTTCCTTTTGTGCCCTTTGAACTAATGTCTTGTACCAAAACCGTATTCAACTAATTTCTGTATTTTAACAGAAAAGTCTCAGCGACTGAAGTGTATGGTAGTATTAAAACAGCATCTTTACCAAAATTTCCTCCAACTGTTAAAACTGCTGAACAAATAAATAAAGATGTCTAAAATTTGACTTAATTGTGTATAATCGTGTCTCAAAGTCTGAAATAACAATCTGACTGTTACAGAGAGAGCCGCTGGGATGGACAGTATAGAAACGATCCGATTGTTGTGCCCATAGCTGAACCAGAATATATGTCCTCCCGGGCGCCCCGTCGGGAGCCGGATACTATATATCTTAAGTAAGTGCTTAATTCTGTAGTGTTACTGTTATTAAAGCGCACATGTTTTTTTTTGTGTTAGATACTATGGTATACATGTTACCTTATCAAATACAACTACTTATAGTTATGACTTTATGTGGACAGAGTTGAATAAAGATTAGACACACCCACAAAGTGATACTTCTGTGGCAATGTTCTATCTATTGTTCAATTAGCCAAAAAGTAGCCACCTAACCAAAATGGGATAAATGACATCAACATAGTTTAGCCACCTAAGTGTCACTTTATGGGCGTTGCTTAACATTGAGAGTTCGGTGTGACAAAATATTGAGTTGGATGTGGCTAGAAATTGAGTAAGGACAAAGATAAAGTGCAATGTTTTACCAAATCCTTCTTCAGCGCACATTCGTATGTTGAAGTGTTCGTCCCGCTCGTCATTCTCCGAATAACGTAAAAACAGCTTTCGACTGTTAGTGACTCTTAAATCTTACTTAAAAGACAGTTTGTTTTGTGGCTCTTGAAAATACTGAACTGGCTCAAATAGCCCAGTAAAGTACGGAACCTGCCCAAAACAAAGGGAATTTTTTTATACAGTTAAATACATGACGCCGGAATATCCTGTAGTCAGTCAAGAATCAGAAGAAAAGCAAAATACGGTATCTGAGATCGAAAGCTGTTTAAAGTGCAATGCATGAAAGAATGTAAAACATTCATTGGCACTCATACAAATGTATGTGTCCGTGACTGTTTGTTTTTGTCTAGTCACAAAGTTTGCAAAGTCATAACTGTATTGTAGTGGATCTAATATACATGTTGTTTCATCGTTACCGTTTGTTTGATCTTACTGACGATATGATACTAACACATGTCTTGCACTCATTTACATTTTAATTATAGGTTTATTATTCTGTTTACAGGCGCTTGAGACAGTCAAGGTTGTTATTTGTGTGTGGGTGGGACTCCCTCATTCTATTTTTAGACTCTTAGGGACAGTTGTGTTTGTAATATTAGTATGCTCGTCAGTCTCACATTAGGCCTAGATAAACGCCGTGCTATTGGACGGTACACATTGATAATACATTATAAGATACTTAAATTATGGGGATTCTTAAATTTGTTAAAGCAATCGTAACGTGTTCGCGTACTTTGGACACTGACTGACATTCTTGTAAAGAAGCTCGGAGAGTTTTAAAACTAAATGGCATATTTCTCTAAAAACTATAGTAACAAAATGTGGGAGTCCTACCCATGCACCTAGTTTGTCCATCGTGTTCTTCTGTCTCGTAGAATTTGAGGGTTAAAATAAAATATGTTTGTTTTATCGGTTTACCCAAATAATTCTTGTTTAAGAATTTAGAAAATGTGACGTAAATAGATTCAATTTAAGCGTGTTTATTCATTCATGCATTGATTAATCACATGTAATTTCTTTACACTTGTTGATATATTCAGAATGTTATTTCACCTCAGAAAAGTAAATGTTGATTCGGTATATTGTAGTACTAAAGTCACGTGTTTTTAGCACTTGCCTTAGTACTACGCATTTCGATCGTCTGCCTCGGAAAAGTCGACTCTACATTAGACTTTGAAGGGACTGTCAGTTTATTGTAACGAAACAAACATTTTTATTTTCCTTTAGTCTGATCTCAGAAGTGTTGTAAACGTCACGTTTGCCAGAGAACTTTCTTCATCTTTTTTCACTCTGTTTTATTATGTACGTTGCGCTAATCTGAAGAATGTATTGTTACAATATGTCCTTGTATTGTTTTTGATTTCAAATAATTAATCGGAGTCTGATTTCTTTTAATATATTTATTTGAGTTTTAATATTTAAGAT
Organism: Saxidomus purpurata; assembly: GCA_022818135.1. Classification (NCBI taxonomy): domain Eukaryota; kingdom Metazoa; phylum Mollusca; class Bivalvia; order Venerida; family Veneridae; genus Saxidomus; species Saxidomus purpurata. Next base: position 1,639,711 of record JAFMSR010000006.1, read on the forward strand.
CTCTGTTTTTCTAACTTTCAAAAGTCTGAATGGCAGGAAATTGCCCGAGATTCATCAGCGTTCAGCTCGAATGTAGTCCATACAATACAAATTTTAAAAGCTAGATTTTACTATTTTGATGTGGATTTATTTTTGGTAATTTCCTGTGTCAATTATGTTTATAAGGTTTCAGCTTTCCTGAAATCTGCTGTCATATCACGTGCAATATGTTGAAACATCACGTGCAATCTATTGTAAAATCACGTGCAATCTGTTGTTACATCAGGTTCTACTGATTACCATTTCGTTCATTTGTTATCTGTCTATTAATTGCTATATATCTTTAAATTCTAGACAGTCTTTAAAAGAAAGAGGGGCGGTTAACTTGCTATATTTGCTTTGTTTTATAATTACAAGAATAGTTATTCTTAAAATTCCACTTATCATCTGCTAAAACTTCATACTCAATCTCTCTCTACATAATATTTTCATGACACTTTGCGAAACACTTTTGCTTTCTGTAGCTATACAGTTTGATAGTAGATTTCATCACAAAGTTAGACACCAGAGAGCTATCGTGAGGTATATGTGTATGTTAGAATGTGCACGTGGATGCACGGTGTGATATAATAGGCTGCTGATAGACCATCCCGTATATGGGAGTCATAATCATAACATACCTTAAACAATGAAGGTTATCCTATGAATGACATCCGTTTGTTACAACCGGAAGCTGCGCCGAGTTAAAAGAACCGTGTCATTCATGTAGAAACCTAAACAAAGCATGTAGATCCCGTTAAAAGTGCGATGAAGGTTTGAGACAAAACTTTCAAAGCATAAATGTTTATATTTCTTGTAATTTGTATGTTGCCACGTATGCCAATATTATTTCATTTGGGCGGAAAATGTGACAGACCTGTCTCCGTCATACGTGCGTGCTTGTATGTCCACGTGTTTGGTTTATGTGCATGTTTCGTAGAAACATTTGTTCACAAATCAGTTTGTATTCAGCAACAAAAACTCTTGAATGTTTGTCGTATACTGTCGTGTACCAAATGACCGTTCATTCAGGAATACCAGGGGTCTGTCTTTCAGCATACGACGTCTCTTTCTAAGTCGCATTTTAAAAGGAAATGAAAATGTTTAAAATGTGAAGACTAAGGCAATAGGTTAAAAGCCTAATTGCTTGTTGAATTTAAGCACGTGATATATATTTTTAATTCAGCACAGCATATTGCACAAATTCAGCATAGCAAACCAGAATATCTTTTTTCTATAGGTTGTATAGACTTTAATTATAAAGTCACACTTTTTTGTAGGTATGTTTTAGATAAAAGGCCACGGTAAGCTATTTTGCATAGAGCGTTTGCTAGAGCAGGTTTTTTTTTTGGTTTGTTTACATAGGGTTTGTACGTGTCCAGAATTTATGTTTGTCTTATACACTGCCGTGTGAAAATGGACTTTGACTCTTACCCTGGTGACAGAAAATGGATCTGACTTTGTAACAAGTGTTGATCATGATTAACCAGTAATCTAATCATGATCTGCACTTTTCGCTTCTCAGTGAGCACTTCTTTGAGTAATGGATGGCTTTGTTGAAATTAAAGGATCGACAATTCAAGCTTAGAAATAAGACAGGGAAAGGGTTAAACACGCATTTGTTTGACACATTCAGGGGAGAAAATGAGCTAGATCTTCATTCATTTTAAACTGACGCAAAGTCAAAGCAGTTTGAAATTAAACAGATCTGTGTAATTTATGTCTTACAATTTGTTTAAGGTTAGTGTTAGCGGTTACTTTAACGCAGAAACGTTTCAAAACTTTTGCATCTGTAAAGTTCTATCATTCTCTGGAATCGACACTTATTGGCGAAACAGTTCACACTGCAAGTTAATAGTAAGTCCATTATAGCCAGAACAATACTAGTTGAAAGCTATCATATTATACCGAGAGATATCCGAAACTACCGACAAATATTCGAAACTACTTGCCAGTTTTAGTATAGCTCTGAATGCTTTTGAATATAAACTAGTATAAGCAGGTAATGCATGAAGCGTCATGTAAAAGAGGACGAGTCACATTAGCTTTGAAGATACAGCATTTACACATTTACCTGCATTTAAGTTAGTGCTTGAGGTGCTAGAAACACAGTGCATGCACAATTCATGTACCGTATGCCTAGGTACACCATATTGAGGAAAGCAATATGCTCTGTCGAGGTTGCACATGTACACACTACCGTGCATAGCAACACACTTAGTGACATAATATCGTGTATATCGACACGCCCTGCAGATGGTGCATAGGAACACCATGTTGTACATATAGCATCACGCTCTGTTGAGGTTACCCAGGGACATCATATTGTACATAGCATCACGCTCTGTCGAGGTTGCACAGGGACACCATATTGTACATAGCATCACGCTCTGTCGAGGTTGCACAGGGACACCATATTGTACATAGCATCACGCTCTGTCGAGGTTGCACAGGGACATCATATTGTACATAGCATCACGCTCTGTCGAGGTTACCCAGGGACATCATATTGTACATAGCATCACGCTCTGTCGAGATTACCCAGGGACATCATATTGTACATAGCATCACGCTCTGTCGAGGTTACCCAGGGACATCATATTGTACATAGCATCACGCTCTGTCGAGGTTACCCAGGAACATCATATTGTACATAGCATCACGCTCTGTCGAGGTTGCCTAGAAACACCATATTGTACATGGTATCACGCTTTGTCGATGCTGCACAGGGACACCATATTGTACATACCAATACGCCCCGCCGAAATTGCCAAGGAACACCATATTCTGCATACCAATACGCCCCGCCGAGGTTGCCTAGGAATACCACATTGTGCATACCAACACGCCCCCGCTGAGGTTGCCTAGGAACACCATATTTTGCATACCAACATGCCTCGCCGAGGTTGCCTAGGAACACCAACATGCCTCGCCGAGGTTCTCTTGGGACATCACACCGTGCATAGCATCTTTTATAATGATTCACAGAGCACGATCTCACTTTCCACACGAAACTCCACTCATAGTTGAGTTAGGATCACCTTAGATTCAAGCTCCGACAGTGTTTATAAATACCGTATGTGCACATGCGCAGCTGAGAATGGTTTAATTTAAAGCGGATAATGGCCCATGCAGTTTTACATAAATAGCATGTCTGTCAAATCATAAGAAGGGTGTAACTGCAAAAAAATTGTTGAACAAAGCGGTCATAAAGTACATGTATTTATATAAGTCAATATATTGAGAGTATTCAGTCATTGTAAGATCGTTTTCTGTTTATGTAAACATATTTTGAAGACATTACTCGTAATTGAGGAACCTGGTTAGGGTCTCTGCGGCTTTTATTTCTTTTAGGAACTTTAACAAATAGGTTTCACAGTAAAACCATAACTATAAGAATGTTATTTATTTTATTCACTCATTAGCAGCCTTTAAGTATAAAAATTTTGCATGCGTTATTTATTAAACTTAAATGCAATCTAATAGTATACATGTATACATTTCAGTTAGCGAATGAGCTACATAAAGAATATGCATACATTGTAAATGCAATCTCCATCTGGAGTTGTCGTTCATGTTTCGAGACAACTCTAGATAGAGATTGATTGTGACGTAGTGTTTAACTTTTAAGAACATATCGTTTTTGTAGTATTCAAAGTGTGGATCGATGTATCGTCATAGTTTAGCCCTATATCAGTAGTTGCTTTATGCATGCAACATTGTATAAATATCAAAAGGTCATTTTCTTTGTTAGCTGAGCAACTATTTTGTAGATTTAATGTGTATGCTCTTTTTACAGTCCGTTTGGTGAGTCCGATGTTTTAAAATTTCACATTTTCTTACATATAAGAAACATGAATCCGTTATACTTCTTGGAGTATTTTTTCACAAGAAAGTTATTGTAATATTTTAACATTTTTATTTCAGAATGTTGTTCTTAAATACATTTTCAGGTACGTAGATGACCAAGCTTTGTTACCCCGCACTAACTATACTAGGCGCTCAGACTACGGGCCCACGTACGCAGGTGGAGGTCTAAGGAGATCTAGAAGCTTCAATGATATGCGAGCCTCACGAGGTGGAAACGCGTAAGTTCAGATATATTTTTTACCTCCATTTAGGTTAAATACTGTATGTGTGTGTCTATGATATAACGATGATATATTGATTTTGTCACGAATGTCCGTCCGTCTGTAAGTCACAACTGTAACAGAGTTGGTAGTTTCCCAAACCAGCCATGTCTAAACGCACCTCTGCTAAGCTTAAACTCTTCGACCTCATCCTCCAAGGCGGCTTCCTAAACTAAAACGCCAAAGGCTTATTTACTGTTTTGTTTTTTTGTTTGTTTCTTTTTGCTTTTAATATATGCGACAGTTCAGTATGCACGACCTTTAACTCTGCTTCTTTCTTTTACAGGTACACAGGCGAGTGGGGCAGACGTCCTGAATACCCATCCAAGTTCAATGAGTAAGTATTAATGACCGGTATAGACACGTTCTGTCCGACAGTGACCGGAAACATGTCCTTATTTCCCACTGACTTCACATATACAATCATATGAAAATTATTCGTGAAAATGTAAAAGTTATGTCTTGCAGAAGCTGTAACGTGACTACGGACTATGGCCATGTATTGGTTAATTCTAAAGTTGAAACGATAAATGCGGTGATGGTAAGGGGCCACTTTTTAAATGTTCTTACCGGTAAAGAAAGTGTCGCCGTCACAATTAAATTAGGGTCTTTGGTTCCGTTGGTATGTTAACGGTTCATTATCACTGATAGAATGTGAAGGTACTTCGCTTAAAACAAATGATCAAGGTCAAAAGGTCAAGAGTTACTAACCCTCATCAACAGGGGCCAGGTAACAGTATCAGTCCAGAGATATAAATATAACATCACTGTTAGTCAGGCATTTTTGCATTCTGCAGTATGGTGCCTTTAAACGTGTGTGTGTCCTTGTGTGGGTGCTTCCTTGTGTGGGTGTGTCCTTGTGTGGATGCTTCCTTGTGTGAATGTGTCCTTGTGTGGGTGCTTCCTTTGTGGATGTGTCCTTTGTGGGTGTGTCCTTGTATGGGTGCTTCCTTGTGTGGGTGTGTCCTTGTATGGGTGCTTCCTTGTGTGGGTGTGTCCTTGTATGGCTGCTTCCTTGTGTGGGTGTGTCCTTGTATGGGTTCTTCCTTGTGTGAGTGTGTCCTTGTGTGGGTGTTTCCTTGTGTGGATGTGTCATTGTGTGGGTGTGTCCTTGTATGGGTGCTTCCTTGTGTGAGTAAGTCCTTGTGTGGGTGTTTCCTTGTGTGGATGTGTCCTTGTGTGGGTGTGTCCTTGTATGGGTGCTTCCTTGTGTGAGTGTGTCCTTGTGTGGGTGTTTCCTTGTGTGGGTGTGTCCTTGTGTGGGTGTGTCCTTGTATGGGTGCTTCCTTGTGAGGGTGTGTCCTTGTGTGGGTGCTTCCTTGTGTGGGTGTGTCCTTGTATGGGTGCTTCCTTGTGTGTGTGTGTCCTTGTATGGGTGCTTCCTTGTGTGGGTGTGTCCTTGTGTGGGTGTGTCCTTGTGAGGGTGTACCCTTGTGAGATGTATTCTTAAGTAAATCCACAGATTTAATTTAAACATATTTATTCGCAAAATCATGTAAACGATGACAAAATGAACAGAGATAACAGAAGATGCATATATCTGTTAAAGATAAGGTGGGAAAATAGAAGGGAAGAGAAACCACAAATTTGAAAAGATTCTTCTACATCAATTTCAGAAGAAACATTTTAGGAGTTTGCTTATTGTGGGAAGTAAACAATGAAATCATAGATTACTATAAAAGGACATTATCCATTTGTCTCCCCTGGGTTAAAGAGCATACATTTGGGTTCTTAGATATCCCACTATAAGTCTAATGATAGATCACTATTAGAATCAGTAATAATTAGAATCAGTGATCATTAGAATCGGTGATCATTAGAATCAGTGATCATAAGAATCGGTGATCATTAGAATCGGTGATCATTAGAATCGGTGATCATTAGAATCAGTGATCATTAGAAGAATCAGTGATCATTAGAATCAGTGATCATTAGAATCAGTGATAATTAGATTTTTTTAAATATTTGTTTACAACTATAGCTGTTAACAATCTGCTTCACTTACAGGGGTGCATACCAAGACGGGCGTGATCCATTCCTCTGGAACTAAACCACGGCAGAATGTTTATCAATGAGAATGGTAAAATGCTACACACTTATTTGCATCCTTCATAGCTACTGCAGGTCACGGGTTCGAATCTTGACAGAGATCCATACTAAAATGACTTCTATTAAGCAAAAGACAGTCAGAATTCGAAGGTAGCAGTGGTGAGGCATAAGTTGAAAAAATCGTTGTTGATATTAAACACAAATTTGTGTTCCCAGGTCGACTTTTAAGTCACAGTGTTTCTTTATTCTCATGTCGCATTTCCGAAATGTCCAGGTTTTTCATATTTCACTACATTACATATTTTATTGTAAGCACGGCTCATTTACAGTGTTTTGTTTTCTTCAGGTACAATACAAGGTACAGCTATCCAGTGACTAGTTACACCATGTGTACCACTGTAGGAGAAGTTTTTCTCTTTGAGTCAGGAATTATCAAACTCTACGAATTTATTTTCTTTTTCTCTTCAGAGTTTTTTTTTTCAAACACACTTGTCGTTTTATTGCAAAGTTTATACATGTATATGTCTTGTTCATGTACCAACATTTTCACCGCTGGTCGTTGCTATAATTATGTAATGAGACAAAAACTTCTTTCTAAATTGATCAAAATACCAACAGGAACTATGGTTAACCTACAATTAGTAGATGCGGAAGTTACCTTAATTTTGTTTTCTATAGGACTAATTCATAAACATTTCGTCCCACATATTTTTTATGTTCTTGAAGATTCTACAGTAATGTGTTTCAAATCTTATGCTGAACCATACTTAAGTGAAGGAAATATCAATTAAATATCATGTATATATAAAATTTTCTGTATAAATCTGCTATGTTTGTATCATGTCCAAAGATTCTGTAAATAAATTTTCAAATCAAAAAGTTCTATCGACATTTCTGTAGATCGATACTTGAAAAGAGGCATTCATTGTATTGATTTAAAGTTTTGTTTGAATTGCCTTTAATAAACTACAGTTCATAACAGTAACCAAAGATACATCAATATTTTGATAAAATTTCTGATTATTTTAATAGCCAGTCCAAGTGTTTTTATTTTTTGTTTTCAGTTTTCAGCAAAACGCAATCAGACATCAGTTTTTAGTGCTGAATCAAATTTACGCACGCGTCATGCAATTCCACTCTTTGATTGACTGCCTGTAGATACCATGGCATAGTCTAGGTGGAACTGATTGGTGTATTTTCAAATATGACCGTTACATTTTTATATGTTAAGCTTGTATCCTCATGCACTTGTTGTATTTCTACATAGATCTGTAAAATACTCATTATTTTATGTTGAAATAATATCAAAAAGACGTGTTTGTTTTATATGATATAGTCTGTGTATATATTATATTTACATGTAATGTATAATTATGTATGTTTGACTTTAAGTCCTAGTTAAAGGGATATAACCTTGTTATGCGCGATATAAGTGCTGCAATGTGTATGAAATCCAAGAATTTTAAAATTGTAGATTTTGTTAAACACAACGTTTTATAATCCACCAGTCTAACTACCTTGCATGGTTTTCACTGTACGATTGTTGCATTAGGGTTCACCTTTACGCCCTATTTTCAGATTTAAAAAAAAAACTCGTCATTGCGAGTCAGTAAAAAAGTACTGCATGTTTACCACAAAATCAGTTTCAATTACAAGGTCAAATTACCACCTGATGGCATAAAAAGGTAAAGAAGTCTACACAAATGATTTGAGAAGCAACTAGATTATATAAGACTGTTTTGAAAGTGATCAAATATGCGAAATACTGCCTGGTTTCGATTTGCTAATCCGGAGACATTCCAAACATAATGCTTGAATATTATTGGACGCCTCATTCGGAATACATCTTAATTGTCGGTTGCCACATTTAACATTGGTATACACATGCATATAAAAACGTCACTTCTTCGCGTCCTGTTGATTTTGCATAGAACTACATGTATTTCCAAAGTATCTACACTTCATATTTTGTAGAGTTATCTAAATTTTGTAATTAAATCTAAATAGTTATCGAATATGATTGTTTGTTGTGTTTACGTAAGCCCTTTGCCTCTACTTACGTGTTAGTTAGTTTTACAGCAGTGCCCAGGTTAACACTGAATATTGTGCAAAACCAGGACTAGACATTCAGTTCTTACCCAGAGGATGATACTGTTGACTCCTTCAACTAAAATCTTGACAAATTGTTGACGAATCAGAAACGCGTATCAATTACATGTATAACTAAACTTGAAGAACTTCTAGATGAATGTTCCAGCCAACTACTGTACTAAGTTACTGCATTACAGCATATTTGAAAATTCAGAAAAGCTTTCAAAGAATTTTGGTAATTCTGTTCATGATTTGAAGTAACCATCAGGGAGGACTTTACTTGGAAAAGAAATATTGAAAACATACCATCTAAGGCTAGAAACACATTTAGATTTATTACAAGAAACAGCATATAAAACCTATGTTCGTCCACAACTAGAATATTGTAGTACAGTTTGGCACCCATGGCAAATAATTCGGACCTATGAAATTGAGAGGGTGCAAAGAACCGCAGCTAGAGATTAAATGAATGACAATTCATAATAGAGCAGTGTAACATCAATGCTAGAATATAGAAGGATAAATACATCACTAATAATGCTGTATAAAATTGCACATAATCTTGTCACATCTTACACACTCAAGATTTCTCGACTACATCTCCTACTCAAGAATCCAGTATCAGATGATCCAAGGCTTTACTGATAGCCCATAGTTTTACATATATTGATACTATAAGGAATACCTTATTGCACTCATGACCATTGGTCCCCTCATCATACCTTATTGCATTTATGACTTGGCTCCCTCATCATATCTTATCGCATGTATGACTTGGTTCCCTCATCATACCTTATTGCAGTCATTACGGTTGGTTTCCTCATCATATCTTAGTGCACTCATGCTGCTATCAATAAAGCCTTGGATCATATGATACTGGATTCTTGAGTAGGAGATTCCATTGAGAGTAGAAGATATTTCCCTTCCTGCTTACACTACGAGGCCATGACTGGAAGCAGTACAACATACGTCCGTCTTGTCTGTATAAGCATCTTTGAAGGGGAACTTGCATCATTGTAAGGAAGTGAAGTTTATGAACAGCATCACCTAATCGAACAATGAAAACCATTAACCTTATTTGCGAACATTTTAATGCATTCTACAATCAACTTACGTCAATTGAGCTTCTGCAATATGGCAAAGTGGTTGTCTTGCCGTCTCTTGATGCTTCTTTGTTGTTAAACTCCCGGGGAAGTTTTATTGAGTTTCATAGAGTAAATAGTAAACACAGCCTTACTATGTCTCTCATCATACCTTATTGCACTCATGACCGTTGGTTCCCTCATCATACTATATTGCACTCATGACCGTTGGTTCCCTCATCATACCTTATTGCACTCATGACTGTTGGTTCCCTCATCATACTACATTGCACTCATGACCGTTGGTTCCCTCATCATTCTATATTGCACTCATGACGGTTGGTTCCCTCATCATACCTTATTGCACTCATGACGGTTGGTTCCCTCATCATACCTTATTGCACTCATGACCGTTGGTTCTCTCATCATACTATATTGCACTCATGACGGTTGGTTCCCTCATCATACCTTATTGCACTCATGACCGTTGGTTCCCTCATCATACTATATTGCACTCATGACGGTTGGTTCTCTCATCAGACCTTATTGTTCTCATGTCTTGGTTCTCTCGTTTTCTTATTGCACTCATGACCGTTGGTTCCCTCATCATACTATATTGCACTCATGACGGTTGGTTCTCTCATCAAACCTTATTGTCTCATGTCTTGGTTCTCTCGTTTTCTTATTGCACTCATGACGGTTGGTTCTCTCGTCATACCTTATTGCATTCATTACAGTTGGTTCCCTCATCATACCTTATTGTTCTCAGGTTTTGGTTCCCTCATCATATCTTATTGCACTCGTGTCTTAGTTCCCTCATCATACCTTATTGCAGTCATGCCGGTAGGTTCCCTCATCATACCTTATTGCACCGATGACAGTTGGTTCTCTCATCATACCATATTGCATTCATTACTTGGTTCCCTCATCATATCTAATTGCAATCATGACGGTAGGTTCCCTCGTCATAACTTATTGCACTCATGACCGTTGGTTCCTTCGTGTAACCATATTGCACTTATGACGATAAGTTCTCTCATTATACCTTATTGCACTCATGACCGTTGGTTCCTTCATCATACCATATTTCACTCATGACGGTAGGTTCCTTATCGTACCTAATTGCACTCATGACAGTTGGTTCTCTTATCATACCATATTGCACTCATGTCTTGGTTCCTTCATCATACCTTATTGCACTCATGACGGTAGATTCCCTCGTCATACCTTATTGCACTCATGACCGTTGGTTCTTTCATTATACCATATTGCACTCATGACGGTTGGTTCCCTCGTCATACCTCATTGCACTCATGATCGTTGGTTCCTTCATCATATCATATTGCACTCATGGCGGTTTGTTCCCTCGTCATACCTTATTGCACTCATGACCGTTGGTTCTCTCGTCATATCTTATTGCACTCATGACCGTTGGTTCGCTCGTAATACCATATTGCACTCATGACCGTTGGTTCCTTCATCATACCATATTGCACTCATGATGGTTGGTTCCATAACAGTCCAAAGTACAAAACGAAATTGCATTACAGCATATTTGTAAATTAAGAAAAAGTTTCAATGAATGGTCTTCATTATGTGCAAGATTTGGGGTAACTATCAGTGAGGATTTCAGTTGGAAATGGAAAGTTGAAAACACCACCTAAGGCTAGACACACTCTTAGATTTATTACAAGAAATTTCATAGCAGAAACTTAAAAGAAACAGCATACAAAACCTATACTCATCCACAACTAAAATATTGTTTAGTACAATTTGGCATCCATGGCAAAACATTCTATACTATAAAATTGAGAGAATGCAAAGAGCCCCAACCAGATATTAAATGAATGGCTATTCAGCAGTGTAACATCAAAGCTAGAGTATAGAAGGATAAATGCGTCACTAATAATATTGCATAAAATTGCAAATAGTCTTGTCATTGTAGATCATAACCATCTTACACACTCAAGAAATCCAAACTACATCACCCCGTTCTCAGGAACCCAATATCATAAGATCTCTTTCTTTCCTCGAACTATCAGATACTGGAATGGCTTCAAGGCTTCACTGATAGCCTTCACTCGTACATGTATTATCTTCATCATGCCACTGATAGCCTTCACTCGTACATGTATTATCTTCATCATGCCACTGATAGCCTTCACTCGTACATGTATTATCTTCATCATGCCACTGATAGCCTTCACTCGTACATGTATTATCTTCATCATGCCACTGATAGCCTTCACTCGTACATGTATTATCTTCATCATGCCACTGATAGCCTTCACTCGTACATGTACTATCTTCATCATGCCACTGATAGCCTTCACTCGTACATGTATTATCTTCATCATGCCACTGATAGCCTTCACTCGTACATGTATTATCTTCATCATGCCACTGATAGCCTTCACTCGTACATGCACTATCTTCATCATGCCACTGATAGCCTTCACTCGTACATGTGCTACCTTCATCATGCCACTGATAGCCTTCACTCGTACATGTATTATCTTCATCATGCCACTGATAGCCTTCACTCGTACATGTACTACCTTCATCATGCCACTGATAGCCTTCACTCGTACATGTATTATCTTCATCATGCCACTGATAGCCTTCACTCGTACATGTACTATCTTCATCATGCCACTGATAGCCTTAACTCGTACATGCACTATCTTCATCATGCCACTGATAGCCTTCACTCGTACATGTATTATCTTCATCATGCCACTGATAGCCTTCACTCGTACATGTACTATCTTCATCATGCCACTGATAGCCTTAACTCGTACATGTACTATCTTCATCATGCCACTGATAGCCTTCACTCGTACATGTGCTATCTTCATCATGCCACTGATAGCCTTAACTCGTACATGTGCTATCTTCATCATGCCACTGATAGCCTTCACTCGTACATGTATTATCTTCATCATGCCACTGATAGCCTTAACTCGTACATGTGCTATCTTCATCATGCCACTGATAGCCTTCACTCGTACATGTATTATCTTCATCATGCCACTGATAGCCTTAACTCGTACATGTATTATCTTCATCATGCCACTGATAGCCTTCACTCGTACATGTACTATCTTCATCATGCCACTGATAGCCTTCACTCGTACATGTACTATCTTCATCATGCCACTGATAGCCTTCACTCGTACATGTGCTATCTTCATCATGCCACTGATAGCCTTCACTCGTACATGTACTATCTTCATCATGCCACTGATAGCCTTCACTCGTACATGTGCTACCTTCATCATGCCACTGATAGCCTTCACTCGTACATGTATTATCTTCATCATGCCACTGATAGCCTTAACTCGTACATGTGCTATCTTCATCATGCCACTGATAGCCTTAACTCGTACATGTACTATCTTCATCATGCCACTGATAGCCTTCACTCGTACATGTGCTATCTTCATCATGCCACTGATAGCCTTAACTCGTACATGTGCTATCTTCATCATGCCACTGATAGCCTTCACTCGTACATGTATTATCTTCATCATGCCACTGATAGCCTTAACTCGTACATGTGCTATCTTCATCATGCCACTGATAGCCTTCACTCGTACATGTACTATCTTCATCATGCCACTGATAGCCTTCACTCGTACATGTGCTATCTTCATCATGCCACTGATAGCCTTCACTCGTACATGTGCTATCTTCATCATGCCACTGATAGCCTTCACTCGTACATGTACTATCTTCATCATGCCACTGATAGCCTTCACTCGTACATGTGCTACCTTCATCATGCCACTGATAGCCTTCACTCGTACATGTGCTACCTTCATCATGCCACTGATAGCCTTCACTCGTACATGTACTATCTTCATCATGCCACTGATAGCCTTCACTCGTACATGTGCTACCTTCATCATGCCACTGATAGCCTTCACTCGTACATGTACTATCTTCATCATGCCACTGATAGCCTTCACTCGTACATGTATTATCTTCATCATGCCACTGATAGCCTTCACTCGTACATGTATTATCTTCATCATGCCACTGATAGCCTTCACTCGTACATGTACTATCTTCATCATGCCACTGATAGCCTTCACTCGTACATGTATTATCTTCATCATGCCACTGATAGCCTTCACTCGTACATGTACTATCTTCATCATGCCACTGATAGCCTTCACTCGTACATGTACTATCTTCATCATGCCACTGATAGCCTTAACTCGTACATGTGCTATCTTCATCATGCCACTGATAGCCTTCACTCGTACATGTGCTATCTTCATCATGCCACTGATAGCCTTAACTCGTACATGTACTATCTTCATCATGCCACTGATAGCCTTCACTCGTACATGTGCTATCTTCATTGTAAAGTTCTGTAACTTTATTCTCTTTGAAAGTAGTAAAAAGCTGCAAGTACAAAAATAAACACACCTTAGTACAACCTTAACAATATCCACTGACTAGATAACATAGAACATATTGATAAAGGAAAATTACTTTAACAATAGTGACTTTGTGATGTGGTACTATCAATATGGTGTTATACACAGGAACGACAACTTAGTAGGTTAACACCTAAATACAAATACGGTTGAAGTGCGGTATTGGTACGGCTATTATTCATGTCATTGGGAAAATCGGCGATATAGCCCCCTATCAATTACTTTCGTAGATATCAAGAATACTTTACTAAAGAAATGTAATCAATGCATCATAAAAAATACAAGAAACAATCAAACTTACACCATGGGGCCATAATAATGACTAGATTTGTAAGCTTTTGAGAACGCGGTTCTCCATGTGCAAATGGTGGATTCTGAATAAAGGGCGACAACTTTAGCCGGAATATTAATTGGCACACGACTACTAAATTACAGACGCAGGGGTCCCTCTGCATAAATACGGTCTCTAGTAAACAAAATGTAAAACATGACACTCCCTGTCTGATATATGAAAATATATCACTTCAAACCTAAACAGTCTTATATATCAAATAAATGTACATACTTATCACTTTAAATGTCTTAAAGTCTGTCATATTTCACTGAATTCAGAAGCATTTTCCTTGAAAACACAGTTCAGTCTGTCTTCAAGACAATGATCATTTAAAGTAGTTTCACCAGCTCTATTATTGGTCGAATGTAACTTGTTTGCTTTCCACACTGGTTTACCTTTATTTCAACTTTCCTAACTAAATTGTCATCACTTTCAAAAACACGTGAAATTATTCCGATGGGCCATTCGTTACGAGAAACCGATTTCTCACGCACAAGTACAATGTCCCCCGTTTTGAAGTTAGGTACCTGGTTCTGCCAAATTCTGCGTTGCTGCAAAGTTGGCAAATACTCCTGTCGCCAACGCTTCCAAAATGTATCCGCCAAAACCTGCACAAATTTCCACTGTGACCTGTACATGTCTTTGACGTCCAAGTGCTGATAACTTTCTACGGTGCTATCAGCTGTCTTCTGTGTCAGTAAGACTGACGGTGTCAGTATGAATGGATTTTCTGAATCTGAAGACACAGGAACAATCGGCCTTGAGTTAACGATGCTAGATACTTCTGCCAAGAAGGTTGATAGCACTTCATGCGTCAATTGCTTATTCCTTGACTCTAAGAGAATAGCGTCGAGAATACGCCTCGTTATCCCAATCATTCGCTCCCATGAGCCGCCCATGTGGGATGAGTGTGGCGTATTAAACTTCCAGATCGTACCGGAATCATACAAGAAATCCTTCACTGGACCGTCCTCTACATTAATTGCATCGATCTCCAGACTGCCCGTCGCACCGACGAAATTTGTGCCTCTATCAGAACGGAATTCCTGTACTTTACCCCTTATGGCATAAAACCTTCTAAGAGCGTTTATGAACGAAGATGAGCTCATCTCTTCTGTCAGTTCTAGATGTACAGCTCTCGTACTTTGACATACAAACAAAACTGCCCAACGTTTGGCTGATGCTACACCTCCCCTAGTTCGTCGACTGACAATGTTCCAAGGTCCGAACGCATCAACCCCAACAAAAGTGAACGGTGGAGCAGGTGTTAGGCGATCTACCGGCAAGTCTGACATCCTTTGTTCTGACAGCTTTCCTCGTAACTTTCGACAAGTAACACACTTGTGAATCAGATGAGAAATGAGACGTTTCCCTCCTGTTAGCCAAAATCCAGCAGCCCTCAAAGCACCTTCTGTAAGATGTCTGCCTTGATGATGCACCGATTCGTGATAATGGCGAACGAGTAACAGGGCTATGTGACAATGGCCGGGTAACAAAATTGGATTTTTTCTCATCAATTGACAAATGGGATTTTCTCAGTCTACCGCCGACTCGTAAGATTCCTTGATCATCTAAGAATGGAGAGAGGGTAAAGACACTGCTGTCCTTTGGTATTGGTTTGTTTTCCTTTAGGTACTGAAGTTCTCTTGCAAACTTCTTGCGCACTTGCTGAATTATGAAATGCTTAGCACTTTTCCGAGACTCCACTGTCTTGAACGCCTTACACCAATGCCATAGTCTACACATACCATCTGTCATATTCTTAAAACTTCTAGCAATGTGGACAAGAAGAGATATTGCTGTTAACATTTTCTTCCAACTTGAAAATTCAAAAAACGTTCAGTTCCCAACTCGCGCTTAGGTTCTGTCGTGGTTTTTATCGCCCTTACATCTGGACGTACTTCAACATCATTGTCTGGGTAAATGAGAGCAAAATCTTTATTGTCGTCAGTATTATGAGGTGTTGTCAAAAATGGTTTTCCTGAAAGCCATGAACATTGACCAAGTACTGTAGGATTTGTGTATCGTGTTCCGTGATCTGCTGGATTGTTCTCTGTCTCTACATAACTCCACTGGTCTGAAGTTGAAAACTTCAATATCCTGCTAACCCTATTTGTTACATAAACGTAGAACCTTCGAGTTTTGTTCGTCAGGTAACCAAGAACGACTCTGCTGTCTGTATAAAAGAAAATACGATCACTCGGAATAGACAACTCTCCGGAAACCACCTCTGCTATCTCTACCGCTAGAACTGCTGCGCAAAGCTCCAACCTTGGAATGGTCTGGCCGTGTTTTGGAGCGACTTTGGATTTTCCAAAAACATAGCCGACATGTGTATTTTGATATCCGTCTGTAGTTTTAAGATACGCAACAGCCGCTATTGCCATCTCAGAGGCATCGCAAAATACATGTAAAGTCTGAGAAATATCTCTGGCAACGCCAGGTCTGAAATATGTATGTACACGGTATCTGGATCCCTTTCAAATCTTGAAGTGACCGCTCCCAAGATTCCCATTTCTCGCATAAATGGTCTGGCAAAGGTTCGTCCCATTCACTAACTTCGCACGTAATGTCACGGAGTAAGATCTTACCGCCGATCGTAACAGGCGCCAGAAATCCTAACGGGTCATACAGACTGTTAATTGTCGACAACACGCTTCGCTTCGTATGTGTTTCTCTCATTTGTTCGGATATTCTAAATGGGAAACTGTCGCTATTCAGGTCCCAATAAAGTCCTAAACTTCTCTGGATTGGTAAAGTATCTTTGTCAAGATCTAATTCTTTCAGATCTTTCACTAAATCGTCTTCAGGGAAACCTCTGAGTACTTCTAAATTGTTTGACGTAATCTTGTGAAATCTCAAACCTCCTTCTTCCATCAGCGCCTGTTGTGTTCGCTTTATCAGACTTATGGCTTGTGAAGCACTATCTAATGAGGCCAAACCATCATCGACGTAAAAGTTGTTGGTTACAAAATTTAGGATGTCTTGCCCGTACTTTTCCGCAGCATTCAAAGCTGTTTTTCGCAGTCCATAAGTGGCGACAGCCGGTGAGGGCGAATTTCCAAATACGTGCACTCTCATGCGATATTCGACCAATCCGTTGTTCAAATCATTATCTCTATACCATAAAAATCTGAGGTAGTTGCGATCCTTTTCGTGAACATTAAACTGATAGAACATTTGCTCAATGTCTCCTGTTACGGCTACGTCGCCTTGGCGAAATCTGATCATAATACCAGTTAGGCTGTTTGTTAAGTCTGGACCACTCATTAGTACGTTGTTCAAGGAAACTCCTTCAAATTTGGCTGAGGAGTCAAAGACCACTCGTATTTTGTCTTTCTTCTTCGGGTGGTAGACCCCGAAAATTGGCAGGTACCAACACTCTTCTCCGTCTTTCAAACTTGGCGCTACTTCAGCATGACCATTCTCTATGATTTTCTCCATAAATTCAACGAAATGCTGCTGTTTCAGTAAGTTTCTTCTCAAACTAGCATCTAAGACATGAGCTCTCTTTAGAGCTTGCGACTTATTATTAGGTAACCTGGGACGTGGCGACCGGAAAGGCAGTGGTGCTGACCATTTACCAGATGATTCATCCTTGATGAAGTTTTCGTCCATCATTTCTAGAAAAGCCTTGTCTTCTATTGAAAGTCCAAGTTTGTTGTCATGGTCAGTCTGACAAAACACGTCAGTATCAAGGTTTACATCATAGCTGTAACTCTTTACAGTCAGCTTACTGTCACATGGTGGGAAAACTGTAGACCTTCCATTGTTCATGACATGTGTTTTTAAGACATTCACCCTTTCTTGTCTATGTGCATTCCCTAGACATACCTCTCCGATAATGACCCATCCTAGACCTAGTCTTTGTGCGAATGGAGAATTTGGCGGACCTATCCGCTGATCAAA
The DNA here is from genome assembly GCA_022818135.1 of Saxidomus purpurata. Lineage (NCBI taxonomy): Eukaryota > Metazoa > Mollusca > Bivalvia > Venerida > Veneridae > Saxidomus > Saxidomus purpurata. The sequence goes on from JAFMSR010000006.1 coordinate 1,657,772, forward strand.
GACGTGATGTGCTTCGGGAATATCACGACCAATAAGTAGAAGTATGTCTGAATCATAATCAATTGGAGGAACAGGAACATCCCGTAAATGAGCGTGATGTTTCGTCACTTCTGGTGTGGGTATCTCTGAACGAGTGTCAGGTATTTGAGTACATTCGAGAACACTTGGTAATAACAAACTAAAACTGCTGTCCATTGCCGAGACAGTTAACCCTCTGACGCACCTCCCTTGGGTCGGATGGCTACCCGCACAAGATACAAGTGTATACTGTTCATTCGTCCCTGACGAAATATCTAATAGACTGAATAATTCTGGTCGGCATAATGTTCGATTGCTCTGATCGTCAAGAATGCAATACACGGTCTTCGCCTTTCCTTCTTCGCCATTGGGGTATACCTTCACTAAAACTGTCTTAGAGCACGATCTACCTGAGAAACCTTTACCGCAAACACTAGTACACATGTTCGAAACCTGCTCTGAACAGTCTCTTACACCTGTCCCTTGTCGTGGAGCGGGTTCTCTGTCGCGCTGAATATTTCTTGGTGCAGGTCCCTCCCTGCCTTGCTGTTTCGAGGCTGGCGAACTTGGAGCTTGTTGAAAGTAATGTAGTGCTGCCGGGTGACGGTCACTACCACATTCATCACAACTTATTGAAGAGGGACATGTATTATATGTATGCCCATTAGAATTACAGCACTTATAGCAAATGTTATTTTCACGAAGATACTTTTTTCTTTCTGTTACCGACTTACTCTTGAAAGTTCTACATTGGTTGAGGCTATGGTTGAGACCATGATGTATCGGACAGGTATCAAACTTTTGGACAAAAGTCTTACGTACATTTACACGTTCTTGTATGTAGCTATTTGTGCGTCTACTATCAAAGCCCTGTTTGTCATGATGTCGGTCATTTGATAAAGTATATGATAAACCAGGATCATTGTACATTGTACTCATCTCTCTTATGAACTCACAAAACTCTGCAAATGGAGGGAAATACACACTATGCACTTTCTTGTAAGTCATGGCTCTGTTCATCCATTTGCTTTGTAGGTGACTTGGAAGTTTGTTCACAATGGGTAGTACTCCTGTTGAGGAATCAAAGTAACTTAGTAATGTTGCATATTTGGGATCCTGCTTAGCTGACTCTATCTCTGCAAGAATGTCTGACAAATCGAACAGTCGCTGATGGTCACGTCCAGTTAATCTCGGAAACTTATCGAGTTTCTTCTTTAAAGCAGACTCCATCTTTTCTGGAGACCCATACCGTTCATACAGCCTGTCCCACAGACGTTCCAAGCCATTCTCTAGGTTGTCAGCATTTGATGTTCGTAGACTTACAGCGTGCCTCTTTGACTCGGGACCCAAGTATTTAATTAACAAATCAAACTCTTCTGCTGGCGTTGCGTCCAGTTCTTTGATAATTGAGCAAAAGCTTGATTTCCAAATGTTGAAATTTTCTGGGTTATCGTCAAACTTGCTGAATCTTTCCAAAAGTAGGTCCTTCTTGAGAAGATATTTAGACAAATCTGTAAATTGTTTCGGTAGAAATGGTTTCGCATCTGGATTCAAATTTGGTTTTGCTATGTATGAATCTAAATCTGTAGTAGGTAACATTCGTATTGGCACTGGAGTCTGTACATATTGAAATGGTCTTGGTAATTGTTCATCAATTTTCTTGATAGAATTCCCCCTAACACTCCCAAATTCTGATGCATCTTCCTCGAGAGCATGCAATTCTACTTCGGCAACAACAGCATCTTTCTCTTTATCCAGTACTTGTATTTCTGCATCAAGTTCTTTTTGTTTTCTTTCTGAAGCAGCCTGGATTTTTAATTGTTCTTCTTCTAATCGAGCTTTCTCTTTCAATAACTCTGCTTCTTTTTTCATAAACTCGAGTTTAGCTTTCGCTGCTTCTGCTTTTGCCTTCTGTCTCACTATCACACTGCTTCGAACACTGCTTGTAGTCCTTTCACTTTTCGCTGTTTTTTCACTTTGATTTGAATTTCTGTATGGAATCTGGAAACCTGTGTTGACAATGTCCATTTCATGAAGTGCCTTTTCTACATTCTCACTTACAGTCCTATGAATTGTTTCCTGTGACTTCTTCTCTTCTAAACTATCCACAGTATATGTATTTGATAAGAACTGTATGTAATCTTGGAATTCTAGATCATAATCACTAAAGCATTTATTGAGTTTTTGTCTGACTTCAATCACTGTTTCTTCATCATGTTCATTTGTTCGAAATGAAATTATCAACTGTTCAATCGATTTCCTAGACTGAATTAGTTTAGTCGCCTGTTTATCAGCTTGTTGTTGATACCGTTCTAGGCCCTTATCTGTTAAGGTCTTAACACGGCTCTCGCTGTGTGTTGGGCTAGCCATCATCTATGTATACCGGGTCTTTTTACTGTAAAGTTCTGTAACTTTATTCTCTTTGAAAGTAGTAAAAAGCTGCAAGTACAAAAATAAACACACCTTAGTACAACCTTAACAATATCCACTGACTAGATAACATAGAACATATTGATAAAGGAAAATTACTTTAACAATAGTGACTTTGTGATGTGGTACTATCAATATGGTGTTATACACAGGAACGACAACTTAGTAGGTTAACACCTAAATACAAATACGGTTGAAGTGCGGTATTGGTACGGCTATTATTCATGTCATTGGGAAAATCGGCGATATAGCCCCCTATCAATTACTTTCGTAGATATCAAGAATACTTTACTAAAGAAATGTAATCAATGCATCATAAAAAATACAAGAAACAATCAAACTTACACCATGGGGCCATAATAATGACTAGATTTGTAAGCTTTTGAGAACGCGGTTCTCCATGTGCAAATGGTGGATTCTGAATAAAGGGCGACAACTTTAGCCGGAATATTAATTGGCACACGACTACTAAATTACAGACGCAGGGGTCCCTCTGCATAAATACGGTCTCTAGTAAACAAAATGTAAAACATGACATTCATCATGCCACTGATAGCCTTCACTCGTACATGTACTATCTTCATCATGCCACTGATAGCCTTAACTCGTACATGTACTATCTTCATCATGCCACTGATAGCCTTAACTCGTACATGTACTATCTTCATCATGCCACTTTTTAAACATTCTTTTAAAATATGTTGTGTTACATAGCCTTATGTCCCCGACATCTCAGTAATGATCAGAAACAGATTGTTGAGATCATTCTCGTAGATGTAGATATAGTTATAGATGTAGATGTAGAAGATATTTCTCTTCTTGCCAACACTACGAGGCCATGACTGGAAGCAGTACAACAACATAGCTCCATCTTGTCTGTATAATAATAATAAAAATAATAATAATAATAAATTCTTTATTTCGTGAAGGTAGCATATTAAGACAATGAATAAAATTCAACCTTATTTACAATATGGCCTTCAAATAAAATCACAAAGTAAGCAAAATAATCAAGAAAAATATACAAAAATCACATGAAATACATAATTTACGAAAACTATCATACTACAAAATCAATTAATATTCAGTCTCACATACTTGGCAAGCATGTATAAACATCTTTGAAGGTGAACTTGCATCATTGAAAGGAAGACTTAATTGCGTACATGTGTGTGCCTGTTAAAGTGAAAAGGGACAAGCCTAATGCATTCTACAATCAACCAACGACATTCACACAGTCAATACAGTAATCGCCTCGGTTTTGCAAACTTAAGTTATGTTGGTTTGCTGTGATCTGTAACTCACTAGGTTTCCCAGTCATCTCTCAAGTATACAAGGGGTTGGCTGTTAGCTTGCTTGTTTATTACATCCTTGGATACTCACATTGGCTTCTCCGTTTCACTACATACGACAACTTTTTGGGTAATTCGTTTTTATACGCCCGTCTTTTGTCGGGAAGTATTATAGGATCATCAGCCTGCGGCGGACTCTGGTTGCGGGCGGCGTCCACAAAGTTGTCCACACTCTAACTTCCACTACACTCTTCTAAACGTCGCGATCGCGACCAAGTTCAATATCGCCCCAGTCACTCCGAGGTAATTGGCATGACGCCAATGATGCGATAACCTCGCCCCTTTGTTGATGTCGGAGTATTTGTAACAAAAGATTCCATTCAAACATTTTCCACGTGCATTTATTTGCCATAGGTAACGTCGAATTTTGATTGGTATAGAGGTCACTTGATTGACACCTGGCGTCAGGTTAATCGCCATATTATTGTCGAAATTTTAACAATTTATAGTAGGTCAGCCCGGTGAGCTCAATCGGTAGAGCACGAGACTTGTAATCTCGAGGTAGCGGGTTCGATTCCCGGGGCTGACCAACTAAAATTACTAACAGTCTTTCGGATGAGACTTAAACCGAGGTCCCATGTATGAGTGCTATGCCTGGCATGTTAAAGAACCAGGGGTGTCTCTGGGCTATAGGTCGAGCTATGTCTTTCATTCACAATGGCGGCGCCGCTGGAAGAATTGGAAGGTGTAACGAAATGCATCGGAAACGAGCGTTTTGATTAGTTTTGACATCTTAAAGAAATCATGAAGTGGCCAATGAAATTATAAAATATACTGTAATGAATCTAATAAATAACGATTTAATGGAAACTCAATTACACACAGGCGATGAATGAAGAGTTACGAAAATTATCGGTCATGGGTACCCGACGATGGTTTATTTTGCTACCGTCTATGTGACAAATCACAGCATCGCAGGTGTGCGCAGAGAAGTATCAACGAACAAATCACAGCATCGCAGGTGTGCGCAGAGAAGTATCAACGAACAAATCACAGCATCGCAGGTGTGCGCAGAGAAGTATCAACGAACAAATCACAGCATCGCAGGTGTGCGCAGAGAAGTATCAACGAACAAATCACAGCATCGCAGGTGTGCGCAGAGAAGTATCAACGAACAAATCACAGCATCGCAGGTGTGCGCAGAGAAGTATCAACGAACAGTCGTCCATTACAACCAACGTCATGTATAAGGTGAATAAACATTATGTCACGTTCAAGCATAGTTTCTTTAACTTATTATACAACAAAAGCAGCTGAGCCTGACTTGGGCCCTAGTGCTTTCATAGGACCAGCTTCATGTCAGACAATGCGGCAGAGATTCATTAATAGTGGTGTCTGACAACCACTTTCACACAACAAAAATTTCAATAATGTAAGATTATACATTGTACATACAAAGGGGCGTATTATACAAGCATTCTGATTTTTAATGTTTCACCTGTGGGAGACAACGTATACCAGACTTGCTTTAATGAATAAAAAGCCTTCGACTGTTTGTGATAAAATTATGGTAAATTTTTTGCTTTTTTATTGACACTGTACTTTGGTTTGTTAATATTAACGAGATCGTATGGTCGGCCATGCGAATAAAGTATACATTTAACACACCCATCTTTAATGTTAGGGCTCAATAAACTTAGTTACACATAGTTCCACCTGGTTACGCCTAGTTACACCTGGTTTAACCTTAAACGGATCAATGAAATACCTTAGGTATATCAAACTGTCAAATATTTTTTAAATCACGTAAAATGATGTAAATGTGACAAAATTGTATGCATACATGTATTTGCACACACACACACGCACACGCACGCGCACGCGCACATATTTAACTACGCAGAACAGTTTAACATTTTGATACCAGATTATACCGAGGAAGGTACAGACTTAGTCTGGATAGAGACCAACGATGAAAACCGAGGAATCAGCTTTCCCGAATGTAATCATTTTACCGGTACCCGGATGTGCGAAGCCGGAAAAACGTGGCATTCATAAGTCCGCGCATTTTCAACCCTAAATTGTTTTCTTTAATCAGTAACAATTCGTAATAGTTACAGTTTATACAGAGAATGGATTCTCGTGATTGTTTTATAATCAGGAAGTGTCCTATTTCTGTGCTCAACATACAATTTAGAACTTTATTATTCAGTTAAAATCTTTATAAAAGCCCACGACCGTATCTCGACGATCACCAAGTTTCCGCTATATAACACCAAAAAAGTAAATAATTAAAGAAACGCTTCGTCTGGTTTTAATTTATATGCACTACATCTACCCAAACCAAAATACGATTTTCCTAGTCTGAATTACTTTTTTTCTTGATAAAATGGCGACAACATCATAACAAAATAAAGATAAAATAAATGAATAAAGGATGTAAATCAGAGATTTTAATTTACATTTCAAAGTTATACACTAGTTTATCAGTGTTTCACTAGATTGTTCATATTGTGACTAAAAATAGACTGATTTTACATGCGTAAAAAAAAAATTGGGTAAAACCTTATATTATGTAAATATTTAATGGATAAAAAGGAGTAATGTAGTTATGCTAGTGATGGCTTAAAAAGGGAACAGCAGGTACTTTTTACTTTGATTATTTATTTCTATATACATGTATAGATACAGGACTTTACTGGTTTATTTGTTTATGTTTCTATTTTACTTGGTCTGATATCGGTTGTATCGATAGTATCAATATAATTATTTGATTATGGATAAACGGTGAAAGATAGTTCAATTATTTTTCTTAGACGTAATCTGCGTATAAATAAAGTAAAATCCATGATGTATACGAAAATGATGCCGTTTCGGAACTTTATAACTAGCCGTATATTCATGTATTGAAGAGAACAAGATTATTGACAATTTGCATTTGTTCTTGTGAAACAAAACCTTAAAATTGTACCGATTTATTTTTTATTTTCAATTCAAATAAATAATAGTAGGGCAAGTTTTAAATGAACGTAAGTTATCGCTAAAAATCAAATTGATATTAATAATTTCAAGAGTTTATAAAGGTTGCAACGCCACTTTGTTGTTATTTGGGAAATTAATACATGCACTTCTTAAATGCATTTTGTTTAATTCGTAACACATTATCAAACATAAATATGAGGTAAGCAAGCATGGTCAGAAAATAAGAATACTAAAGTACGCGATGGTGCACAGTCAAAGTACGTATTACATAAATTAAAATTCCACAAGCACATTGGTTGTTAGAAACGCAAGTAACTCTTACTTTACCACGAAAGGTGTCTTACTTATGTACCTAAACAATCCAAAGTTTGCTTTTAAAATTGCTTAAATACGTCTTAGAAATATAGCGCATTAGATAAAATAATGAAAGAACTGACTTTTAAACCATGCTAACATTCATCATTCATGCTAACATTCATCATTCATGCTAACATTCATCATTCATGCTAACATTCATCATTCATGCTAACATTCATCATTCATGTCGTTTCTTAAAGTCTCAGGATCACACTGATTTTACTAATATAGAAAAAAAAACTGGTTAATAGAACCATGTTCTATTCACTCTAAAACAATGTTGACATATGCCTATATTTCGTACTCAGGTCCTTAGTTCGTGAAAAAGAGATGCCAGAAAGCCATTCTTATTTTTGCAGTATCATTGAAAAAAATACTGCACTAAATTTCCGACATGTACGTATCGTTTAAAAATCAAAGTACAAATAAAGATCATTTCCGCCGGTTAGACATCTCTCTTGGTAAAATGGTAAAAATGCTTAAAACTGCAAAATACCTAAGAGATGCATTTAAATTACGCAGTGAATATTTAGAACAAATACATGTACATTGATATAATACTTGCTATACTATGTGTACTATGTGGAGGCAGTGAAGATGTCTATGTATATGTGAGTTTGTGTGTGTATATTCTGTATGTATTGTCCTTGCCATATTTGTCATTATGTATTGTATTGGCCAAAGGCATTTTTGTGCTGAATTTTCCAAATAAATGAAATGGTAAAATAAGAGCTACTTGTAATTGTGATCCTGGGACTTTAAGGGAAAAGTATTAGGAGGTGCTACTAATTATAACAACATCATTAAAAAATAGTGCCCCTATTATAACATGAATCTACTGTCGATTAAAAAACCAAAGTTCGGATGTTTTGTACCGGTAATGGTCAATTTTACAGGTAAGACAACTTGCTACGGGTAATTTTAGCAACAAAACTGATCATGGGACTTTAAATTGTAACAACGTAAGTGATCATGGGACTTTAAAGTGAATGAACCAGTACATTAGTCATAGTAGGTTTCACCTCAAATTATACGAGTTAAGGAAGCACGGTGTCGTCACCTTTACTGAAAGCAGACACACATATTCTACTGTCCTTGGCCAATGTATGTGAAGATGAGAAATGATAACGGAAGTTTCCTCTCATCTAAAAGGTGTAATTAAGGTTTGTCAAATTGTTCGCTATTCACACAGCAATAACCCAATATATACCGGGTACACGCGTCAAATTTCACTTAAGACGAACTATTTTCCATTAAACCAACCAGCGTTGTGAGATTTTCTGTGATAAAGAAATCTATCATAAAAACAAATCTTTATGATATACTGACCACAATATAATCTGGACTAAGTAATAAAATATTTGGGCAAAAATACCCTCCAGAAATGATGTATGACCATGTTACAATAATATTTGGATATTTTTACTTGTAAGACCAAAAGAAATGCGGACTATCATTTGTAAATATTAACGAAGGATGGGGTTTATTTTGTCGACTGTTAAATTTTGATTTTTACACAAAACACATACCTTTCGTATTAGTGATAATTTCGAGCTCGTCTGAAATAATTCTATTTACGTTAGAACAAGCATTACTTACATTAACAATGTTTTTGAATTTTCGATGATTTTTTTGGATAGTGAATTTACGGGTAGGTCTTCTTTTATAAAAGTCTGAAGCGGAAAGATAACTTAAATTTAAATTATTCAAAATATGTGATGTGTGTTATTGCCATAACAATAAACAATAGAGAATACAAAACAGTCTGGCTACAGTTTAGTTCGTTAATGTTGTTGACTTAACTTTATCTTATTCTTTTTTAGGCACCCGAGGTGTTTCTAGAGACTTTCCAAACCTGTTTCATTACCACTGAGAACGTATCTAGGATCTACATGACGATTTCTGGATCTATATGACCATTTCTGGATCTATATGACGATTTATATCTTGAAGTTTTAGTTAGAATCATCAACCTTTAGAATTTGTTATTTTATATTCGGGAAAGAATCTCAACTATGCCAGGTAATATATTTACGTTTTCATACATGGAAAAAAATATGACGTGTTACAATTTTTATAGTTAAAATGAGACAGCTTTAGGAAAATTTCTGCATGAAGCAAATTATTTTAATTTGGAAGTAGTTACTTAAGTTATCTCCAGAACTTGGTGGTCAAAATGTGGAAGACTGCTTTATGATGTGTTGGCCAAACTCGCAGGAATTAAATGCCTTTTATTGAAGTTGCTGTCAAAAACGTTGACTGGTACGAACCTGCGACATTTTGGTTTAAACCTAAGCACAGCGGCAGTTCCAAACATACCTATGGGTATAAAGTTTCGTTCGGCTGGTTTACTTGTTTAGTATTTAAGGGTTCGATTTTGTTGAGAATAATTCCCCTAACATCACCGTTTCATCTGCATCATAATTTAAACCTGTTGTAAAAATAACTGACTTAGGTACGCTTTGAAGTATTTATATTATGCCCTCGGTAGTTACAAATGTACTTGCCGTATCTCAACCGTGTCTGTCTACCCGAGGTACGCCTCATGTACTCCGCTGTCGGATGTCACGAACATACGTGTTACACCCCTGAACTTAATTATAAAAATCTACATAAACTTAAAAGATAAAATACATGTACTGTGTTGTTGTTGTTGTTGCCTCTGTAGCTTGAATTGCGATATCTGTGGCTTTGAATGATCGTTACATCCTGTAGTGAAGCGATTTCTATATACGCCTAGTAAAGTGTTTCAGTGTAGTAAATAAATTATCTGTCTGTATGTTATAAGACACTTTTTTTTCTTTTTTGAATTTATTATAAGGGTAATGTCCCCGTGATGTACAGCGCAAAAACATTACGCTTTTGAAAACACAGATATTCAATTCTGATAGTGAAAACGCGGTGTTTTATTTCTATTTTCATCGTTTTATTATCCCGCTTTTTTTTGCAACACTGTCTTTTATGATATTGTAAACATTTTTGTGTCGCATTTGTGTTAAACTTTGCGAATTGTTCCTTTGTCAAGTAAAATGTTGCCGGCGGACTAAAGTACCGGGTATATTTACGTCTCTTTTTTGCTCTCGTTGAGAATACTGAATTGCACTCTCTCTTAAAGGCCCTTTCCATCTCCGTAAAACTTTTTGAACAAATCCTTACAATAAAGCACAGCTGGCCTTGTTCGTAAAGATATTTTGTATTTTGTGACTGTGACCAGGAGGCGTGCAACGCCCAGTTACATATATGTTGTCTGATTCGTCGAGATTTCGTTTAAATTATCTATAAAATATATTTATGTTTATATAATCCTTTCCTTAAACAGCTGTTTATACATGTTTATTGAGAAAAATAAGATATAAAATTTTCGTTTAATTTTACAGACTGTCCAGCTTTATCTACCCACACACAGGATACGGTGTTGATCACGAAGGACAACCTGTATGAACTGCTTCCGGACACGTATTCTTTATCTCCTGGTACCCAGGTGACCGTATCATGTGTTACCGGACTTCGGCTTGTCGGCACACCGACATTCTCTTGCAATGATAACGGACAATGGAGTTACAAGTCCAAACCTTATTGTACAGGTAAACGCAGTGGGTGATTTTATTTGCCGGGGAACAGATCTTTACGCAAGCTTATCTTATATCTAGGTTTTCAAACTCACTGGAGACGCAATATTGTACTTCTAACATACCAATAATTTTCTGGGAAAATAAATGCTCTTGAACGGAGCATTGTGGAAAGGTCACATGCACTTGCTAAATTTTACAGAATAGCAAACATTTTCGTTCCATGTAATTCGCAGTTTGCTTAAAAATAAAGGGCATAGTTGTGATACGTACCGGAAGTAACTAATATAGACTCGAAACTTCCACCAGCACCTAGTATTATTACACGCTTTCACCGTTGCAACCATCATCAATTACTTCTCCTTCCGGTTACAGTAAGCTGTGTTTAATCATACGGACTGGTTCAGTTCTATATTACATTTAACTCCGTATATAACGACTCAAGATATAGCGAAATTCTGCCGGATATAACGAACATATTTTCTGGGCCCGATTTTTCGTTTTCTTTGTAAAATATGAAAATGCTGTATGGATATAGCATACTCGGGATATAAGGAACAAATCTTAATGGTTCCAAGGAGTTCGAAGTTTGCTGTAATCTTTTATAAGATAGTTTATATCCATAAAATGATTTTCTACTATCTATACGTTATTCTGTTGAAAAACGAACCAGGCAGAAAATATTCCACCGCAGCATTATAATATGATATACTTTATATGCTTATTTAAGAACTGGACCAATGCCTGTGAAGTTAATTAAACAAAATACATCGTTGCTAAATACCAATTTCAACATTTCAGAAAGTACAAATGGTGAGTACTGTATGGACGCGTGTCAATAACTCTTGTGCATTTACTTCTTTTCCAGCAACACCTAGAACAGTCGTGTGTTCTTGTTTGGTATTGGTGTGTTTCATTTGTTGTTAATTTGCTGTATATTTGTAACGAGTTCAGTTGTACTCTCTCTCTCTCTGTCTCTCTGTCTCTCTCTCTCAGGTCAGGGGCTGAAATATTAACAGCGAAGATTAAGCAAAAGTAATTTGAAGATAGGCAATACCTTTAATCGGGCGAAAGCATGGGTATATGGGAGCTAACTACAACATTTGTGTGCAATATTTTCGTACGAGTTACCTCCCTTAGTATGTAAGACGCATGTTTCTGTATGTCTTATTCCCCAGTAACAGAAATAATAATCTAGTTTCGTACAAAGATGCTATTGTCGCGTAAATAGCAATTTTCGGATTCTGGACTTGATATGCTACGTCAGTTGGATTTGATCGTGTTTTTAAAGATGTTTTTCATTTACACGAGTGCTAAGAGTGATTCAGAAATGGTATTATTGTAAATGGTCATACCATTACATAGATAATAGTTAAGTAAAGATTTTAGAATTAAAAACGGTCGGCTGTTCAAAAGGCGAGTTTTATTTGGAAAAGTTTGTTTTGAAAAATATACAGAATGTTTCATGTAACAAAACATGGATGTTTCTCAGTCTTTGACCTCGCACTACTGGGAGTTTGTTTGACCTTGACCTCTATCAAAATTGAGTTATAGTCATTGACTTAGCAAAACTTTAACATTTTCGGCTTGTGTTACGCATAACTCCGACAGATTTATTTATTTGCATATGAATTCGACTATCTGTAATGCTATTATAAGCTCATAGAGTTATTTCCCTTACTTTCTTCTAGATGCGCTTGTGTCTCACTGTTACTTTATTACTTTACAATATTCTATCACTGTATCCTGTTTGCGATACTGGCAATGATAGGTGGGGTACCTTTATATTTTATGACCGTATTTCTTGTTTCAATCCGTTTTACCTTTTTCTGTGACATCTCATCATTTATCCCTGATTTGTTCGCAAATTGCTTGTTCTTAGATAGGCGTACATTTTGTCAAGTTAAAGTATAAATAAATTTCCTTGTTTTCTATTTTTCAACAATCCATCATCAAAAGTTGTTCTTAATTGAAATAATTTTTTTTGACTAACATGCTACATATAACCCAAGCAACTCACAATTTAATAGCTTTATAGAAAGCTGAAGTTGCAATATTTCCTCACGTGACTCCCGCCATTTTGTTTATTTTAGATGAACCGGAAGCGACGGATTCCTCCGCCGACGGTTTGGACGAAACATCAAAAATTATAATAGGAGTAGTTTGTTCAGTAGCTTCGCTGATTGTGATCGCTCTGATCATCATGATTGTTGTAATAATGTATCGGGACCGCCGCAGACGTAGAGAGTAAGTACCAAATAATTCCACATTGCCTTCCCCTCCGCCCCCTGCCTCCCTCCCTCTCTGTCTCTCTCTGTCTCTCTGTCTCTGTCTCTCTCTGTCTCTCTTCAGTTTCGGAGGTTGACTTCATCTGGAGTGAGTCGCAAAAGCTATTAATATAAGTTGTAAGAAGTTTTTTCGCATCGAGATTAAATCAATAAGCATCAAAATTAGTAATTTCTGACCTTGGATAGTACTACTTTGGATTGCAATTATATATAGTTTTACGACCGCTCAAGTTGTAATATGCATTGTGTCTTTCGGGAGTAAACAAGCGACTTCACATTTAGCGGAAAACTGTTGAAGGCTTATGTCAGCGAATCAAGTATGAACATAAAAAATCGAAACAGATAATGGATCGAAAAAATTACTCTGAGCAAAACAGTATTAGTTGCCGGGAAAGCTAAAACCGATGTTTACTGTTCAAACATCCGGTGTATAGGACAATATAGTTTTTCATAAACATCTGAATTGGATGATATTAAGCTCAAGCTGACAGTATTTTCTGTATGATTTTCAGACGACGCGAATTTTGGGAAAGTATACGAAAGGAGCGTAGAGGTCCAGAATTCAGGTACGCGGTTTTTACTATATTTCAATGACGTCATAGAATATTTTACTGCATTTTTTTCAGGCGTGAGCATCTTATAGAGATGTGGGAAAAAGACAGAAGACATGCGCAGCATACACGGTAAGTCAGGACACGCACACTAGATTAACCCAGTCCAAACTCTTACACTGTGCTTGTTACTTATGACAACACACAACAACTGTTTTAAGTACTCGTACGCTTTTGCACACGTCATGTTTGACAAAAGCTCGGATGTAGGGCATTTTCATCTAAGCAAGTAGCCCCTCAATTCAATTTTGAATACAAGGACAGAAGCCATTTCATACATGGGTCTGCAAAAAGTTTTGTCACAAATGGATTCCGTTGAATTACCCAGAAATATTATAAAACGCTTCCCTGCACCTCAATTCTTTTTCAATACTGATACCGGTTTATCTCGTGGAGAATGCATTTCAAATAATCGAGATATTCAAGTTTGAAATATACACAGTCATATACACTGACCATTTTACAATTCCCTTTGTAACCTGAACGAAAAGACCGAAATGTGTGGCTATATATAACACCGCTACATGCTTGGTATATATTTGATGAACTGTTTGATATTGTATAAACCTCAGGTAACGTATCTTTGGTGTACACGTAACTGAAAGTCACTGTTAAATGGGGCAATTGATCAATTGATCACCGTTTCGGTAGTAGTGACCTAAATTCGTTTTCGATACTAGGACAAGACTTCGCTGTAAAGTTACTGACTTGAACCAAATTCCACTTGTAGTAACAATGCAGTATTCGTAAATTTGCTACAAAGGCACATAATAGTTAAATGATAAAAATGATGAATAATCGTGATTTATATTAAACATTTTTTTCGGCAAATAACAGTTCATTTCGGTAAATATTTAGGTATGTGTTAAAACCCTGACCAGACCAGACTGGAACACACAAAAGGCCGATCGTACCAGAAATGTTCGCCGATATGACTTAAACACAATAGCGATATTATTTCGGTATTAAAAATATCTGCATTTGGTACATGTGTAACCAAACTAGATTTTTCATTGTTGAAGTAATAAAATTGAGCACTAACGTTTTCATCTGTAATAGAAACTATAAAATTCAATGTTAGTTCACGGAATGGATTTATTTGTGTGTATATAGGCCCGCTAATGTTTTACCGAGTTCTGAGTTTTTGTTTATGTTGTTTTGTTCATATCGGCGGAAATTTCCGGTACGTTTCGTGCTTTCCGTGGTGTAGTCTTTTACCCCCAACAATTAAAATTTTCCAAATTGAAAGACCCGCCATTACGATCTTTGCGGGACTGTTTCTCCCCATTATGATGGTCAGGAAAATTGTTTAAAAATTTAAAATTCGCATAGAAAGTACAGTAACAATGCATTGAATATAGCCTATGCTCCCTACAGTTGACCACTATATACAATTTACATTCGTAAATATCCATCTTACAGGTCAAGTTCGATTAAGGCCACATTTGCCACTTAATAATTCAGAGAAACACATGTGTGCACCTGTATGATAGTCGTTATACATTTTCATACTTGTATGTTACTGAATAGCACAAAGCCGGGAGCATCCGTTTCCTTTGGAAACTTTCCTTTGCACACATTTCTAGATTTTGCTCTATTACTCTAGGTAGAAAAACTCTGACATATTGTAAAAAAAATGATTAAATAGAACACCATCTTATACTTACTACTCTGGGAAATATTACAGTCTGTATGCCACGAAGTTTTCCTTGCAAGAACGGTAATATACACTTCCACTTAAAACCAATTTTTATTAGAATTAGCCAGAATCTTCCGGTCTTGATGATGACCTAACTAAATCTGGAACACATATAGATCAAGGTTGATTTTGATCACATTGTGTAATAAGTAGGTCATGCACTCAGGTGGACGATATAGGGTCAATATGGCTACTCTTGTTGGCAGTTCTAGTCAAGTGAAGAAAATCAGTCGATTTTATATGTCTCTTCTCGTATTTTTAACGTCTCAAAATCGTGTTCCGAAGTCTAATACAGTTCTGCCTTTAATACAAGTCATCATCATTTCCTTGGGCAACGCTATCTTCTTTGCTGCGACCCGCAGCAACTTTTCTACTTGTATTGTATAAACATCAGTTAATATCTATGTGTACAGTATTTAAGTCGAATAAAGCCTTTAAATGTGGGAAATTGGCTGTCAAAGAAGACTGCTTCCTTGGTAGACCTAAAACCTCTACTAGGGCAAACATCGCTGCTATAAATGTTGCTGTGGAACCAAATGCCCGCTTGTCAGTGAAAAATATAGTCAGTAGTACTGGCATATCAGAAGACAGCGTGCAAACGATTGTGCTGAATCATTTGCACCTGAACAAGATTTATCATAGGTGGGTACCTCATTTGCTCACTGAGGAACAAAAGAAACATTGTACAAAATATGCCCGTGAAGTTCTGAAAAATTACAAAGTCTGTAATAGTCGGATTGTTTCTAACTTGATAACGCGTGACGAAACCTGGGTACACATGAGTGAGCCACGGACAAGAGGTGACAACAAGCAATGGAAACGAAAAGATCAAACCCGCCCATGTTTACAAATAGAACTACTAGTATCAGTACGAAAAATATGTTTTACGCCATATTTTGTAATTCTAGCGGGCCAGTTGATTAAGAGGCATACAGTCACTGGACGCTTATATAAGAATTCTGTGCTGAAGAAAGTTAAAAAAGTTTTACAATAAGAAACATCCAAGCAAAGGATAGTAAGATACCCATCTGATACATGGCAACGTCCGAGGATGTTTACACTTTCTTGGCGTCTGTAAACGTGCATGTTGTACACCATCCGCTTTACTCCCCGGCCCTGAGTCGATGCGACTTCGTGTTATTTCCAAGGCTTGAGAAATTGTTTTTTGGTAGAAATATAAGTCCGCAAGTTCTCTTTCAAAATATTTTTGACAAAACGCTGCCCTTCAGAAATCCAAACCGGGCGTAATCACAAAACAGGACACATTTTGCAAAATTATGATGGGGCTAATGTTAGGTGGAAGGGCAAATGCCATATGCAAACTTGGACCTAAGGGACAATGTCCTAATGGTTATTGTCGGTGCATTCGTAAACTCTGGCTTCTAAAAGCTGAATCCGCTATTTCAGGGGAGCAGACGGCCCATCTACTATAGACATGGAGATGATCACGCGCTATCCACGTGCCTTGCCTCCACCTCCTTATGAATATAACTACAGGTAAGTGAAATTTCATATTTACATAATATTAACCTAGTCGAATTCATGCAGGACTTGTAGACATTACAGTAGTTCTCAAATATTGTTACTGAATTTAACTTCACGGACTCACAGCAGTTCGGGTATATTGAAAACGGCGTAAATCACGCATGCTAAACATAATTCTTTATACAAGATAAATCGTATTTCATTAGCAATTAATTTATATATAATCTTGAACATACCTTACAATAAGTACGTATACTCAAATGTGTGATTGTACCAGAGTAGCGGAAACGGCGATGGACCAACGAGAGGGCATGAACCAACGAGAGGGCATTGAACAATGTGACTTGTCAAAAGAAATACATGGTCGCCTAATATGATAGAGAACATGTTCTAACTTGAACAATTGGACCAATCAAGTGTCTTAGGACGTGATAGAGAATTAGGACTAATCACGTGACTTATGACATCATTCAGAATATGGACCAATCAGATGTCTTCAGGTGCAAACGAACAGTAGAGTCAGTCAAGATCGAGAATTTTGGATCCATCAAATTTCTGTAGACACAATAAAGCATTTCAACCAACTAAACGTGTGTGCAGACTGGACGTGAAAGTTCCGTAAATATTGGAATTGATTTTCATTTCAGATCCCCTCGTGATAGGGACGGAGAACGTAGTTCCCGGCTCAGTCATCCCATACATTTACCAGGATACAGAAGGTCAGACTATAGAAGTCATTACGACGAAGGGAACAAAGGTCGTAGAAGTAAAAGTTATGATGATCTGTCTGAAAGCGGCAAAAAACCGTAAGTTTTAGTCCATTTATGTTACTGTCCTGTTTTGTTGAAAGTTCTTTATGACTATTCTGTTTTGTTGAAAGTTCTTTATGACTATTCTGTTTTGTTGAAAGTTCTTCATGACTATCCTGTTTTGTTGAAAGTTCTTTATGACTATTCTGTTTTGTTGAAAGTTCTTTATGACTATTCTGTTTTGTTGAAAGTTCTTTATGACTATCCTGTTTTGTTGAAAGTTCTTTATGACTATTCTGTTTTGTTGAAAGTTCTTTATGACTATCCTGTTTTGTTGAAAGTTCTTTATGACTATTCTTTTTCCTTGGTAGTTCTGTGTCACTACCTTGTCTTTCTCATATACATGAACATACACGCTAGCTTTTTCTGATGTTTTTTTCTGGTGGTAACCTTTTTCAAGAATAAGTCAATCTTCCAGAAACACAATTGTTAGAAATGTCTTAATTTATTATATTTATGTAACCAAGTCTTCTTTCAATTAAACCCTCTGTTATGTCTTAAAACAATGACAGTAAATGTGTAAAGTATAGTGTCTGTCTATTTCAGTTATGTTCATGAATGGGTGAAACGGAGTTCAATGGCCGGATCTGACGAGTATATAGAGTGAGTACAAAACGGAACTTATGTACAGTTGTTTGTTAATGAGATTACTTCTCAAACTCCCCGCAGCGGTTACTTCCCCTTACAGTATACAGTAATCAATGCCATCATCGTTTTAACAAGATTTCAAAACATACACATTTGAATTTTAGCATAAATGTTTTGTACAGTAAACTTCGGTTATAAAGAACCCCTTAGGACCATTTGTTCCTTACATCCGAAGTTTTTATATACATTAAGATTTTCATATAAGATATATAAAGACAAATATATCGGACAAAGAAAATGTGTTCCTTATATCCGGATTTTCGCTATATCCGGAGTCGTTATATACGGGGTTTACTGTACTGTTTTTGCAGTAAGGTTAATCCAAAAAAAAGGAAAAAAGATTTAAGAAATAATAAATGTGTCCCTGTATTTTATCGTTTAATAAAATCAGTCAGGAATGCAGGCGTAGTAATTAAATCACGAGTGCGTAGCACGAGTGATTTAATTTTTCGCATCCGAGATGATTGACTGTATTTTATTAAACGATAAAATACGAGATGCATTTATTATTTCGATTCTAACACGAAATAGTCTTTAAAAATACCATGAACTATGTTGGACGCGTAGCAACATTCTATAGTAACTTACAAGCACGGAATGCGATTGGACGCGTATGATATTTACCCCACGTTTTGCCCGTGGGAAACGTGTTCTGTATTTTATCGTAAAATAATGTATAGCTTCTTTCCCTCTATATCTATATACGAAAAGTTGCGGATCGTGTTAGAATTAACTGTAAAGAGGTAAAATACAAAACGTTTATTCAAAAAAGTGATTTTAATATTAACAATTAACATTGCTGTCACGTGACATTTTCCATCATCACGTGGTATCTTGAGAAAAGGCGGAGCTCACCCAATCAAATTGTTGTGAGGAGTTTGATAAATTCTACGTCAGGGCTTCGTCATATAAAATAAATAAATAATATTGTTTGTCTCATTCTACGCTGAAATTTGAATTGATAAATCCTCTGCAGTGTATATACTATGGTGGCTGATTTCAGCCATCTTTTTCTGTGTGCTGACGGAGAATAAACAAGACAGCCAGAAAAATTCCTTATTTGCTGCATTGGTACTTAGCGTTTGTCGTTGTGAAAAGAACTGTAGAGAAAAACAGTCACATTGAAATAATGACTTTTTTTACCAGAAAATGTTTCCATTTTTTTCATGTAGCACTCGAGCTGGAATACATGGAAGCCGGCAGGGCAGAGATCCGTTTCTATGGAGACAGGTAAACTTATTGTTAACAGATAACTTATATAAATAGAATGACTATATACATGTACCACATTTAGTTAGTGTCCAACACACCAAGTCAATACAAGTCTAATAGCCAGAATTATTTGAAGTTAAACTCGTAACTGGAACACGGCTTACTCATTCTTGTTAAACGAAGTTTGGTTGTTTTCAGGTACTTTACTTTATAGTTCATAGTGAAGAATAAGATGGAGGCTTCCGATATGCATAACTAGTAGCATGGTATGGCAATGTGAAATTACAGAGCATATCATGATGTTACACACATGTCCTATATATTGTCACGATCATCCGTAATCATAGATATATTCATGTAGACGTTTTTTTTGTTCTATTCAAGCATAATATTTAAGAATTTTGTTTTTCAGACAAATTATTAAGATGAAAACAGAGACTTTGGACGGTTGGCTGGCTCAATTCCGGATTTTTTCATATACATGTATATTATATATAAGATAAAAAGTTTATTTTTGTGTATTTATATGAATAAAAAAGTTATAGCATGTGTGAACGAAAGGTAATTTTGTCAAATATCCATGTCTCATTTTTCAGTTGTACTTTAAAAAACGTCATAAGGCAAACTATGACTTCTTTCATGATTTCATGACGGCTTTCGTGTCAAAACATTGTTTATTGCAGATCTTACAATAATAATGATTTCCTTCTTTGACGAGGAGTTATGTAAGAAAGTGGACAATGTTTTAATCTGGATGTTAAGTAAAATAAAAGAAAATTGTGACAAACATTGTGTAAACATGCTGATATATATCAATACTTTCAAATATCTACTTTAATATTCGAATGAGAAACCCCTTTAACTGAAATGTCCCGATGCCGAATTATATAGTGAACAAGAAGGCAGTGAACAATGAATAATCCAGTGACAAATTCCAGAGTATGCAGAACACTCCAAGCATAAAAAGATTACATTAAGTGAACAGTCCTGAAATTAAGTGACAAGTTCATGAATGTATTGACAAATTCAAGCATTTAGTGATGTATTCAAGAATTTTGTTAATAATGCAAGAATATTGTGACTTATGCAATACTTTTGTGACTAATGCAAGACTTTTGTGACTAATGCAAGAATTTTGTGACCAATGCAAGAATTTTGTTAATAATGCAAGAATGTTGTGACTAATGCAAGATTTTTGTGACTTATGCAATAATTTTGTAACTAATGCAAGAATTTTGTTAATAATGCAAGAATTTTGTGACTAATGCAAGACTTTTGTGACTAATGCAATAATTTTGTGACTAATGCAAGAATTTTGTAACCAATGCAAGAATTTTGTTAATAATGCAAGAATGTTGTGACTAATGCAAGATTTTTGTGACTAATGCAAGAATTTTGTTAATAATGCAAGAATTTTGTTAATAATGCAAGAATGTTGTGACTAATGCAAGACTTTTGTGACTAATGCAATAATTTTGTAACTAATGCAAGAATTTTGTGATTAATGCAAGACTTTTGTTAATATTGCAAGACTTTTGTGACAAATGCAATAATTTAGTAACTAATGCAAGACTTTTGTGACTAATGCAAGAATTTTGTTAATAATGCAAGACTTGTGTGACTAATGCAAGAATTTTGTTAATAATGGAAGAATTTTGTGACTGATGCAAGACTTTTGTGATTAATGCAAGACTTTTGTGATTAATGCAAGACGTTTGTTACTAATGCAAGACGTTTGTTACTAATGCAAGACTTTTGTGACTAATGCAAGACTTTTGTTAATAATGCAGGAATTTTGTGACTTATGCAATAATTTTTGTGACTAATGCAAGAATTTTGTTACTAATGCAGGAATTTTGTGACTTATGCAAGAATTTTGTGCAAGACTTTTGTGACTAATGCAAGAATCGAATGATCTGTAATGATTGCATATTAGACCATTGTGTGTTAGAATAGGGTTAACCGTTTAGTGATTTTGACATTTGCGACAATATATACGGTTTATAAGGATCGCAAACAGTTTATGGGGTCCGGCTAACGCCGTCGCTTTTTTAATTATTTCCGACCAATAAAAACCATATGTGCAGTCGCAAATTTCAAAATTACAAAACAGTTAACCCTATATTTGATGTTTACTCAAATAAAGTATATATTAGTTCATGTTTATTGTGTATACTAAGACAGGTGTAAGAGAAAATTCAAATCATTTGACTGTTGTTTGAGTTGTTTGACTGACTTGACCAGAGAGCTTTTTTTTAAATTTACAGTACTTATTTTTTTTTAAGGAAAGATCTGACTTATTGATATGTGTACCAAATATTTAATAAAACAAAGAGATTTCTACACTTGTCTGTTTTCTATCTGGAGTTCTTGTTTCGCTTCTGTCTTTTTATAGTTTAACTCCTGTTTAAACTGTAAACACACTGACGTTGTATAACACACTTTTAGACTTCGTCTTACATCAACGATTTACTATGCAACACATTTCAGACCTTTCACATCGAACATACACTATATAACAAATTTTTTACACATTACATACATTATGTAACACAATTTCAGACCTGTTAACCAAATATACACTATATTACACATTTTCAAAACATACACTTTGTACACATTTTCATCCTTTTTAACACCAAACAATACAACACACTGTTTACATTAAGTCTGCACTACATGTATATACAGTAAAACCTGTGTTATAAACCACCTCTAAAGCAAGACACCCTGCAAATAAAGACCAGCAGGGAGACGATCTATTGTAGACAAAGACCACATTTGTAGCATCCCAACAGTGGTCTTCGATCACAGGTTTGACTATATCATGCTTTTAAGTACTTTTACAAATTTTACACAACAGATACACTATATAACACTCTTTCAAACTTTATACATCAAACATACACTAAATGACATACTTTCAGACGCAGTCATACGTTTTTTTTCTATCAAGATTAGAAGCAGTTTTGCCATTCATGCCATACAGTGCTATATAAAGTCACGTTGCCATGGCTAAAGCTGTCTATTATAGTGCGGTCTGAATGCATATGAATACCCTTAGATTATCATTTCTATCACATTCAGGCTTTTAAGTTCTGGTTACATTCAATTGTCCAGATTCGTCAAATTGGTATCATCATTTTTGCAGCCTTCAATGAACTTGGACATAAGGTAGTCTGTTTCTTTCACCTGCACCAATACCCATGCATATAATGAAGGAAAGTGCAACGCATTTACTCCATAATTCAGGTTACTGTTGCCATCTTCATGCATACGTACTTTGGTGGAATTAAGTAAACAGAATCTGAAAAATATAAACAACAGGGCCATGATGGCTCTATATCGCTTACATGTGTTGCACATAAAAAAAGCAAGGTCAGTCATTGGAATATTGGAAATCAGTTTGCAAAACTGCACAAAAGTCCAACTTTTATATATCTAGCTATAACACAAAAACTAGGCAAAAGGTCAATGTCAAGTCCAGCCAAGGTCAAAGTTGAAATCTTTATTAAAAACTGTACATAAGGTTCAATTTTCATTGTTATAGCTTCAAAACAGGAAAGTAGGTCAGTAGGATAAGGTCAGACAATGTCGAAGTTGAAATATACCTGCAAAACTGTATATGCTCCGAATTTATTGAATTAGGTTCAAAAATGTAGGTTAGTAGGTCAAGGTCCGCAAAGGTCAAAGTATGCCACAGGGGAGGGCCCAAGTTGAACCCATGGGGTATGATTTTAATAATCTTTGTACAGTACCACTAGGCAATGCTACAAGCCAAATAGCTCTGTCCCTTGTGGTTCGAGATAAGATTTTAAAAGTGTTCCTATATGTCTCAATGTAAAATAAAGTGAACCACAGGACGGTTCAATTTTGACCGGGGAGCCATGATGTGAACAATCTTAGTGGAGGATCGTTTGGTAATGATATCTGCCAAATACCTAAGCTCTATGCCTTGTGGTATTTAGAGAAGACGATTTTAAAAGTTTTTCCTGTACAAGTCTATATAAAACTAATGACGCCCCGGGAAGGGTAAAGTTTGATCCTAGGGTCATTATTTGAACACATGTGGTACACGTCCACTAGACAATACTACACACTTATTATTGAAGCTCTAGACCTTGTGGATTTGGAAAAAAAGACTTTTAAAGTTTTTAATACAAGATTATATGATAACCAGTGACCCCCTGGGTATGAATAATTTTGAGCCCAGGGACATGGTTTGCACAAAACTGGTAGTCACACTGTGGTGTATTAGACAATGTTATACACAAAATGTGTATGCTCTAAGAGGATTTGAGAAGACTATTTTTTTTAAAGTTTTTCTTAAATAAATCCATGTGAAACAAGTGACCCACTGGGCGGCGTCCATGTTGTTTGTTCAACCAGAACCGTTTGAACACATTTAAGAAAGTTCTGGCCAAGTTTCATAAAATTCCATGGAATGGTTTCAAATTATGAGAAGAAGTCATTTGAAGCAATGGTCGACGACGGACGATTACGGACTCAACCACTGGCTGAGGTGAGCTAAAACACCACAAAGAAACTTATATATATTTCTGGCAGAGTTTAAAGGCAACTTGTGCTGTTCAGTGGTATGAAAACTAGGATTGCTTTTCAATGTGTTGCAAGCTTAGCACTGCTGTTGGAGTAAGAAAGCAAATACAGTATACGATTGAGCGACAACATATCTGATAGACATGCTATATGTACATGTATCTTCTTCTTTGAGGAGTCACGTCAATATGCAGCAAGTGGTGGTCTACGACACACACACACACAACGCCGTATACGGAATATCTCGGCTTTTCTCGTTCAGTAGTACGTATAGTTACCTTCATACAGAAAAGGAAATTGTTTCCCCTATCTAAACTGCAATAGATGCTTGATTCTGGCATAATTAATTTCGGCTCTTCAATTAAAGCGTTTTAAACTTAGTTATAGTGTTATAAAACTTTACTGTCTTACCTGTCAGTATTTTTATAAACATTATTCTAAACATTATTCTTTCAGAAAAAGCAACATGCTTGATGTACCAAGCAAAAACACAGTGACTTATGGTAAGAAGAGTTTTAGCTTTGAAGCCACCCAGGTTTGGAACAATCTACCAAATGAGTTTCGAACAACTACTGATTTTAAAGAATTTAAAAGGCTGATCCATACCTGAAGTGGCTACAAATGCAAATGTTCCATGTGTGCATAGCTTTACTCCTCTGCTTTTGCTTTTGCTTGGCTTAGCCTTATTTTATGTTTCTTTTTTGTATGCGTGGCCAAGCTGATTTTGTTTCTTATTGTGCATCTCATGCTTATGACAATGTTTGTTTTGCTTCCTTAGCTTATTTGCATGCATTGTATCTGTAATGCCTTTTATTGTGAGAAAATTGCTGATCAGTTCTTCCCAAATCTGGTTTGGGGAGATAAATGCTCTTAAATTTCTCTTATCGGTCACACTTTTGTGTCTCTTTTTGTACCTCAGAGTTTTTTTTTCTTTTTATGGCAGTTTTTAGACCCACATTGTAGGCCAAGATCAGCAACCTCCCCACACATCTTTTAAATATCCCCAGCATTCCATAGTATAGAATTGTTCAGTCTTATTATCCTTATAATTTATTACATGTACTGTATGTTTTCACTATTTCATGTGTTTTTACTATTATCTGTCTGTATCTTATGTATGATTTACCTCACATGTTTCTGTCTTAAATGTTATCCATTTTTCTTACATGTGCCTTTTATTTGTTTTAAAGTGCTTTGCCCAAGTTTAAATACATTTTGTACCAGCATTAATCTTAAATGTTTCTTCTTAAAATTTGTTTTATTTCTTAGTGTACTTCCCATAATATTTAACTTGTCTCTTATTTCATTAGATACACATATGTGCTAGTTTCCCATACAATGTTTTATGTTATAACTAATAGACTTTACTTCTCTTCTTAGATTATTTGTTTTTATGTTATTGGATAATCTGTGTTATGTCGGAAAATAGCTTTCAGCTAGTGTTATTTTGTTTATCAAAACCGACTTTAAATAAAGATTATCTTATCTAATCTTATCTTATCCCGGTCTTTTGTGTGGACAATCATCTTCAAGATTCTTGTATCTCGCTACACAAACTGAGGGTCTCACCACTTTTAAATTGTGAAGTCTTATCCTAAAACAGACGTACTTGTAGTGTTTAGTTACGTTCTTCTTCTTGCATATGCAACCTGTCTCTAACAGCCACCCGTGTTATGATGAGATGGCTGTCATTTAGAGGGTCATTTATACACAAAATATTATTTTGGAAAGCTGACAGTGTAACCGTTGTATAGGGGTGATTCTTCAGGGAGGCTACAATTTTATATGAATATTCATGTTTTTTCTATAATATATGTCTAACTTTTCCATTTCACTTTCTTTTATGAATTCTAACTTAACATTTCTTGTATTTGTTAGACTTCTTGTTGCTATGTAAAGACTACTTGTTCTATGTAAAGGCTGCTTGTTCTATGTAAATGCTACTTGTTGCTATGTAAAGGTTACTTGTTACTATGTAAAGGCTACTTGTTCTATGTAAAGGTTACTAAAGTCTGTTCCACCTAATTTTGGACCATTAGTTTCTTGTCGCCATTGCATGTATTTTTGCTCTTTATAGCATAATATCTGGAAATTTAATATCTCCAGGCATCTTTTTTATTTTTCCATTATTTCTTACTAAAACGTAAAAATCTGCCAAGTGGTTTCAGATGTCGTTTGAAGGAAATGGTGGACAGACAGACGACGTGTGGTCGTAATAGCTCACGCTGACACTTTTTGTCACATTAGCTAATAACAAACACCGGTTTGCATTTATACAAGTGGTGAAGACAGGAAACCGCTGAGTATAAATGAAGGAATAGCCCATAATTCTTATAGGCATGTGTATTGAATCAATTTGATTTATATTAATTACTGAAGATTCTGATGCCACATTTCTAATGGAAAGTAAAATTTAAATAACAATGCTCTGCTAAATAGGCATTGCAGGTTCAGCATCTAGATCAGAGTTCAGAGGCGTAGGAGAGAATGGAGGTTTGGAGTTAAGGTAACAGAATAATGTAATTGAGCGATAGATGCATAGTGAAATAACTAAAGAGTCTAGTATGAGTCATTATACATGTATCTATTTATCAAGTGATGTGACACGGCATTCCGTTATAACTCTGAACAGTACGGAACAATTTCAATTTAAAACAAGATACCAACCTTTCGCGCATATCGTCATCCTATCCGCCCCAACCAAAGAACATCCATTCAGCTTCCGGAAATGTTCTGTCGTTATGGAACATGCTCCATCGAAGAAACGAGTGTATCGCAGTCTACAAAATAATTCAAATACACTGCAACGGCGCAATAGATGCACAGGTATAAGGACTGGTCAGTAGCTTGTCATTGCACTTTTCTGTAACCCCGGACAAATTCTTTGCTTGTTATAAAACCTTTTCTAATATGTTACGTTTGCTGATATGTTACGTTTGCTGATATGTTACGTTTGCTGATATGTTACGTTTGCTGCTATGTTACGTTTGCTGCTATGTTACGTTTGCTGATATGTTACGTTTGCTGATATGTTACGTTTTGCTGATATGTTACGTTTGCTGATATGTTACGTTTGCTGATATGTTACGTTTGCTGCTATGTTACGTTTGCTGATATGTTACGTTTGCTGCGCTTCTGTTTTGAAGAGAAATTAATAATCCTTATGCTTACAATTAGCTGACAACATCTATTGTCTGAATTTTACTCTTGGGCTGCTTTCTGTTTTCCTTTGCTTTTAGCGTTGTTTTACAATAAGCTAAAAGTATATTCACGGCGCAGTGCTATAAACCAGATTACAGTTTCACACAACTGACTTCTAAAATGGCCATCCTGTAATTTAAATGGTGGTGAATAATCTTTTCAAGAATTGAGTATGTTTTAAAACTTCAAACAGGCTGAATTTTAAAGTTCCCTCTAAACTGACTACGACACACGGTTAAAGCACAGTCAGTATTGTAGCTATAATGATAAATCAAACTAACGCAAAGATAATCTGGATAAACAACTTTATATATTATCTAAGTTGTATTCAACTACTATTAGATCTTTGTACTGTTTTTCTAGTTCACAGCACTCCCTTTCCCATCCCTCACAGCCGTTCCTTTCCAATTACTCACAGCCATTATATTCCTCAGTATCATTCCCTTCCCTTTACAAAAATGCATCCTCTTCCCATCCCTTAAAGAAATCCCATCCATTGTCGTCATACCATTATTATCCCTTATAGCAATTATATTCTCATCCCCGTCTCTCACATTCATTCCCTCCTTGTTTTTCTTAGAGCCTACTTCTCACAATTATAGCTAGAATTTTAAAGAACCCATAATGATTGCACAACGTTCTCTGAAATCATTTGCATGTAATGAAATTGCAGCCAACAAAGATTTTCTGTATCCCTTACAGCCGTATAATGAACAGCTGTAAGCCCCCAGTGCAGGACTACCGATATGTTGTATAGAAATTAGACAGAAAGCTACCTAATGAATGAAATCTGACCAGACGTGTCTAAAACAGAGGATCTTCAGTCTTATTCTATTTGTTACCATGGCAAATGGAATTCTGCATTACGGATCAGAATTTAAGAGACTTGAAGAGGTCTACTCTAAAATTTCTATTGTTTAATCTACTGATTCTGTAGTTATATCGAATCGCATCTTACTTCTATTTTTAACACGTGTAATTGAATGTGTCCATTGCAACAGATATATGCTTCGACATTTTCGCACAAGCATACGAGATCATGTTGTCCTCCGAAAGTAAGTCGACATCATGGAACACAAAACACGTGTAGTGTAGTCCATCTATAGCAATTTCGAAGTAAAAGTTGACTTCCATTTTTCCACCCCCCTTCCTATTTTCACAGTTATTAGGTGTCCGAAGGACAACTATAGTACCTACCGGCATTTTGAGGCTTGATTCTTAAACCGAAGACTGATTATTCTCATCTGAAAATCGTCCGACACAAAATAGTTCAACGATCAGAATCAAACATTTGAGAATGTACGTATATTGCCGAAAACACTTCATGCTTGTTGAATAATTCATGCTAAACTCTATACAATCGTTTAGCATAAGAACCATTTTCGTCATATGTTGATATATTTTTTCTACACATAGTATGCTCGGAGTCAGATTGTTTTATTTATACTGTAAACAGGCACTCTTCACATATTATCCGCCATTGAAGAAAATAGGGCAAACAATATTCCCGATCGGAGGATGTCGGCAGATTCCGTTAACCATGCCGAGGTGTTCCGATTGATAGTGTTACGGTGTCACACCGGTATTGTTTTGCTTCCGGGTCGTAGGGTGCTAAATTAGTCCCAAGTGAAAATTTCATTTTTGAGATTTCATGTGCATTTGTGATGAGAAAACATTAGCTGCAGGCCAGATTTTGCATGATGATTTTAATTTAGACTGTCTATTAAGAACTTACAGTGTTTAAATTGTTTTTTATAGGATTACTTCTTCAGAGTGGATGAACACAGAAGTAGAGGTCATCCGAGTCATTCGGCTGGAGTGTACTGGAAAACTAACAGTGACTGGTTGTGTATTGAAATAGCGAGAAACTTGTCGTTAGAATTAGTGTTTTCTGTGAGTGTTTGGGAAGGACAGTAGGTGTTATTTTATAGAAGGACAATCAGAAAATCTTTAGAAGTGCCAGTATGACCAAGGGAGACAATGGAATATAGACATTTTCACTCTATTTTTAATGTAGCAAAATGACTGTGGTGTGACACCTTACGAGTTATTTTTCCGCCATATTGGATACAAATTGACTGACCATGACTATTATCGTCTTCCAGCGATAATTACAAACCAGGGTGAATGTGAGAATATCAGTTAAGAAAGGAGAAGGGCAAAAATCGGTCAAGATTTCCCAAACATGTATGCAAATTGCGTTAGCGGTAAGTCAACCTTGGGTGATTCGTAAATAAATTAGACTGTATCTAAACTCTTTTCAAAGGAGAATTTCTCTTTGACCGGAAGCGATTATTTATAAATTCACTACAGTACATATAAAATTGAGTATGGTCTCAAACATTGACAGACATTCAATGTGCGTATTACTATTTGTTACGTGTAACTGTTATCTGTGGTATATCTTCTTATCATAATCATCTTTGATAAGCTTCCGGGTCAACTCGTACCTTAGTCCTCTCGTACCTGAATTGGTAAAAAAGTCAACTCGTACCCTACATGTATGTAGTCAACTCGTAGCTTTTGTTTCAAAACTGATTTTTCAGGTGAAAGTCAGTTATTGTCAATAGTTTGTAAGGTGCTTTTATCATTAAACATGTATATGTTAAGTTAAAATTTATGATTGAAATGTTATATAAGTTTTTTTTTTTTCTTTAACTTTCTCTGTTGCATGCAAGAAAATAAATTACTTTGTAGGGTATTTTCATTCGAGAAGTAACTAGTCTTCTCAAAATTCAGTTAACTGTTAATTATATTACTGTCACTTGATCTGAAATTCCATCGCCTTTATGAATAAAATCACACAGAAAATAATAATTAATTAAAGTTTGTACATAAATCAGTACAAAAATAAAACAGGAAGCAAATTTACTAATTTTATGAGTGTGTCTACAAACCTAATTTCGATGTCCGAGGGTCTATTGTATCTTAAAAACCCTAAGTTGAACTGAAATAAAACATATTTTCGTCATAAACATGATGAAAATAATACAATTTTCAAAAGTCCCGTTATTCATTTTTTAGTAATGCTAAAAACAAATGATTATGTCGGGTATGAGTTGACTTTTTTCAAAAATTCTCTTTATTTCTTCCATTTTCTGATACAATTTTGCAAAATAAAGTATTTTAATGCAAATATTTAATGATGATTGCTATTATCTCAAAGATATTGCATAAAAAAGTTTAAGGTACATGTACAAGTTGACTTTTTTGAAAAAAAATCAGGTACAAGTTGACCAATTCAGGTACGAGATTATTTAGGTATGAGTTGACTGGATACCTTTGATAATGGCTAAATGTTATAACTGATTATTATGGCCATCAGGGTGTCCGGTAGGCTTTGAAACTTGAGGGTCATTGTCAATTCAGCGTAAAATTTTCAAGGTTCAATACATGTGATATTTTTAAACGTCGACCCATGGGTCATAGACTCATAGAGTTTCGAGCCTTGTATTTTATGTTTGCACATCACATTTTTTCATTTTGTGTTGAAATGAAGCTTTACTGTTGCATTTTCAGAAAGTTTTTAAAACAGCTAGGTCTAGCAGCTGGCTTAAATGTTCCGTTTTTCCTGTTTGTCACATATCTTCCTGACCTCGAATGGCAGTGATTTTCTGAAAGCGAGTAGATTAAAATACAAGTTTCCCCTCCGTTTCTCACTTTCTGTTGCGTCAATGGTTGATGCGACCTGAGTGTTTGGAATTAACAAGTTGATGGACATGTACATTAAGTAATAGAGGCATGAATGAAAATTCATGAAAATATGACTCGTAGGGTTTTTTTATTGCGGGTCAAATACAGGTATTTCAAAATTTTCATGGGTTAGAACCCAGGAGCTTGGGTCTACTAAACACCCTTGCCATGCTTGTATACATTATAAAGTTAACTGTGTCTTTGCTTATCATTTTTCTTAATTCTGTAAAACATAACTTGTAAAGACTCTAACATTCTTTCTTTCAGGGAAAAAGGCATACTTGTATGATAGACTGAATCAGACTGGGTCCCGTCAGTAAGCTTTTAAGCTGTACTTGTTGGCCGGTGCTAACAGAAGAGGAAATGCCATTGGTACTCATCTTGGACTCTGATGAAACTGGCGCGACTTTGCAGATGGACATTGATGGTGATTTAATGGATGATATGAATGCAATTTTACAGAAACTAAGGACCGAAACGTCTGAGCTGAAAACTGAAGTGCTGAAACTGAAGACGAGATTCGATATTGACTATTGCAGGGACCTATTGAAGAACCTTACTGGTCTCCAAGCAATTTCAAAGTTGATGTTGCTTTATCAGTTTCTTGAACCATATTATGATATTTACCAAACAGACTAGCTATTAACAACATTGACTAATGAAACTAAGACTTGACCTGTCCAATATGTTCTTTAGCAGATGAATTTGATACAACATAGCCAACTTTATCAAAACTGTTCACTGCAACTATTGCAGATGTATAAGAGAATGCGGAAGCTCATTAGATGACCAGAACATGAAACATTCTGAAAAACTATGCTAATGGAATTTCACAAATACTTTGGCAACTAATTTGCAATGATTTTCGATTGTTTGAGATGTTGAAAAGCCATCTGGACTTGATGTCTAAAGCCACACTTGGACAAAATAATTAATGTTTATATGTTGAGTTTACCCTTTGCGGTAGAATTATAAACAGCCAATTTACTTAGTAACTATGTCATTGTCGTCGCGGTAAAAAAAATTAACTCATTTTTATTCAGCGAATAAACATGATAAATGATAGGGAAATTGCAGTTGTATATTTACATTATACCAAGATAAAGTTAAAGAAGCCTTATTTAACGTCGCATATGATCAACAGACAATATTAGATACAAAGCTATTGTGCGACAAACAGGGTATCCAGTAACAAGTACTTACCTTTTGCCAGAAGCCGGAAGCTTCTCTTTATCTTCCTGAGACTACCCTTTTATAATGCTGAGCGCCAAGCAAGGGAGCTCTCAGTACCATTTTTTTCTCGTCTTTGGTATGACGCGGCCGAGGATCGAACCCACGACCTCCCGCACACTAAGTGGAAGCTCTAACCACTAGGCTATTGCGGCGGTACAGGTCACACAAGGTACAGAGTGAAACAATATCTGCATAATCCGGCGGATTCACGTCACTACCTTAATAGCCCTATTAAATTGTTGTAAAAGTTTTCAATTAGTAGTCTAGTAGATATGAATAGGGTTTTCACATGCTTAAGAAATAGCTTATGCCCTTGGTTTTGTTGAGGAGGAGAGTTTATTTATTTGACTTAATTATTTAATCATAATTATTTATTCATTCTACAGGTATAGGGATTTAATGCCTTGTTTAATGGCAGTTAAGTGTATGCATGTGCGTCTGTACATCTGAGTTTAGCTTGTCCGAGCTGTTACTATCCATGTATTGAGGTGTTCTTAAATAACTTGGCACAACTGTTCACCATCACGAGACGGAGTGTCATGCCCAAGAACCAGGTCCCTAGTTCTAAGGACAATGTCACTCTCTTAAAGGTTAAATGTCAAATTCCAGAATGACTTTGTTCGGAGCATATCTTCTTCATGCTTAAGGGATTTTGATGTTACTTGGCACAAATGTTCACCACCATGAAACCAAGGATCATGTGCATGAACGAGGTCTAGGGTCAAGGTCACACATAGAGGTTCATTGTTAAATCCAATAATATCTTTGTCCGGAGAATTTCTGCATGGAGGGATTTTGTTTTAACATGGCATAAATGTTCACCACCATGAGCTACCCTTGTTTTTAGAATTACTTCCCTTTGTAGTTACTGTAAATAGCTTACTTTTTAACTTTTTTATTACTGGCTGTTGAGAAAAATCGAGACCACTTTTCTGATGTACAACATGCATGCTACATCTAATATTTATACCCCCGAAACCAATTTAAGGGGGAATATAGGAGTCACCCGGTGGTTTGTCGGGCGGTCAGTCTGTTGCATTTTCCTTGTCTGGAGCATAACTTGAAAACTACAAGTTCACTGTCGTGAACGCGCACCGGTACGGTGTTTCCGTAGACCGGTACAGTCAACCAAGATGGCGGAGGAAAACGACCAAACAAGGTATGTGTCAGTTTAAGTCTCTGTAACTTCAGCCCAATCACGCTTACAAGTGTATCTTTGACATTTACTGGCGTGGAAAGGGTTACTGTTCTTGTTGCATATATTCTTACCGGACCAATTGCTAAATTTACACTGCAAATTTCAGCCGAATGGGTCATTTCTAACCCGATGAAATTTGAATCGAGACTTGTTGCTGTTTTTGCAGGAAAACTGACACGAAAGTAAAAGAATCAACCAAAATTTAACAGAAACCTGTCATACATGTATTATCCTTCATGAAACTGGCTAAATATCAGCTTTGATTTGCCACTGTTCGTTTTATTCTTGTACTTTCTCTTTCGACAACATACCGGTACGGTAGCACGCACCGGTATCACTTTTCCGTAAAAAGTCACCGGTACGGTCGCAAAAACGCTACGGTACAGTCATCACTCACAATTGTAAACGGTACGGTCACCTTTTGATGTGACGCTTTCCTTGTGGGATATAACTATTTTAATTTGGGTTGTTTGTTCATTTTTTGCTCTTCTTTTTCATATACTCTGTAACGGATGCGTCTTTTCACTTTATTGTACTTTTCAAATCATGATTAATCTGATACTATGATTTTGACAGGAACAATATGTAAAAGTGCAGGCTTTGTGCAAACGTCAACTGTCATACTCATTAAAAAGTCCTAGAAAATGGCATAGAGTGCACAGTCGAAAGAAATACCTTAATTTATTAACCCCGTTACAGAATATCTGAAAAGGAAGAGCAAAAAAATGAACAAACAACCCAAATTAAAATAGTTATATCCCACAAGGAAAGCGTCACATCAAAAGGTGACCGTACCGTTTACAATTGTGAGCGATGACTGTACCGTAGCGTTTTTGCGACCGTACCGGTGACTTTTTACGGAAAAGTGATACCGGTGCGTGCTGACCGTACCGGTATGTTGTCGAAAGAGAAAGTACAAGAATAAAACGAACAGTGGCAAATCAAAGCTGATATTTAGCCAGTTTCATGAAGGATAATACATGTATGACAGGTTTCTGTTAAATTTTGGTTGATTCTTTTACTTTCGTGTCAGTTTTCCTGCAAAAACAGCAACAAGTCTCGATTCAAATTTCATCGGGTTAGAAATGACCCATTCGGCTGAAATTTGCAGTGTAAATTTAGCAATTGGTCCGGTAAGAATATATGCAACAAGAACAGTAACCCTTTCCACGCCAGTAAATGTCAAAGATACACTTGTAAGCGTGATTGGACTGAAGTTACAGAGACTTAAACTGACACATACCTTGTTTGGTCGTTTTCCTCCGCCATCTTGGTTGACTGTACCGGTCTACGGAAACACCGTACCGGTGCGCGTTCACGACAGTGAAGGTGGAACTCAATACAACTCATACAATGGTCAAGCGCAATGAGAGGAAGTGCAGTGTTCAAGAACCACAACTCTATCTTGACTAATTACAGAGTTATTGCCCTTTGTTTCTTTTCCTTGTCTGGAGCATAACTTGAAAACTACTAGTTGGAATTCAATACAATTTCATACAATAGTCGAGCAATGAGAGGAAGGGCAGTGTACAAGAACCATAACTCTATCTTTAGTAATTACAGAGTTATTGCCCTTTGTGACTTTTCCTTGTCCAGAGCAGAACTTGAAAACTACTTGTTGGAATTCAATACAACTTCATACAATGGTCAAGTACATTGAGAGCAAGTGCAATGCACAGGAACGTTAACTATATCTTGAGTAATTACAGAGTTATTGCCCTTTTTTACTTGTCCGGGGCATAATTCGAAAACTATTGGTTAGAATTCAATAAAACTTGATACAATGCTCAAGCACAATGAGAGGAAATGTAGTGAAAAGGACCAATAACTCCATCTTGACTAATTACTATTAATCACATTTAGTGATAGGTCTAATAAGGTATTATTTTACCTATCTCTACTTGATAAGGAGTTGGCCCTTTTTACAGCTGGCGGCTCAAGACAGTTTTTGGGTTTATACAAGTGTACGTCAGTCCTATGCAGACTCTAATATATCATAAGAAACTTAAGTATGATTCATATTTGGAGGAAATATTCAAGATAGATACATTAAAGATGTACAATATTATGTAAGCACCACTCAGCTAAGGCAGGATTTATAAATTTAGGGTGAAATGATGTTGCAGTTAAGACAGTTTTGATTTACGACCACTAGGGCCATCGTGATTTGATACTTCATGCAATGATTGAAGACATTTAGGATATGGAGAACTGTAATTTAGATAACATAACTATTTAAATAATCTCCCTTTCTATTAAAACCTTGTCAGTAAAAGTTGGATACTATTGAACACTGGGATTGAATTAATACTTGAATCCCACCATCAGGGAGTGCTGTGTCCAAGAACCATAACTCTAGCTAATCCCATAATTGATGTATTTATTACCCTTTCATGAAATTACCAGCTGTTTGATTGGTCAATGACACGGAAGTTCATATTGATATGAATGGGTAAGCTGGTAATATACGCTTGTCAAGTTGTCATATCCTGTCATTGTACCCCACACTAAACGTGGGTGTTCGCATTTAGTACATCAATGGAGCAATCATATTCAAACTAGAATGCAGCTCTGCAGTATTGAATCATCACTGTCCTCTTGTTACAATGTTACAATGCCATTTAAGATATGTATGCTTTGGAGAGTGGTCACCATTATCGTATAAAGGACACATCCAGTGCCTTCAGCGCTTTGATTTTTATTACTTGTATGATATGAGCGGAAACGTTATAAACCGCCTCTAAAAGCGCACAAATGCCTTTCTATGTAGATTCTAGGTCAAGTGATTATTTTGATGCTCACCATTTCCTATGAAGCATACTGTAGCACGGTGCTGGATTTAAAACGCTGATTCAATCCGGCGATGACTTCATAATTGAACGTAACTCACTTAATTTACTTCTTTGTTTTTAATTGTGAAAAGGGAAAATTGATGTCAACTGCATGATAAATAGAATACAAAGCTACTGTCTTTTGATAACAGTTGATATCGAACTCGGATGAATATCGACCGGCAAGCCTTGTCTTCCCT
Organism: Saxidomus purpurata; assembly: GCA_022818135.1. Taxonomy (NCBI): domain Eukaryota; kingdom Metazoa; phylum Mollusca; class Bivalvia; order Venerida; family Veneridae; genus Saxidomus; species Saxidomus purpurata. The sequence goes on from JAFMSR010000006.1 coordinate 1,694,085, forward strand.
GGCCGATATCATCAACTGTTATCAAAAGACAGTAACCTTATATTCCCTATATGTACTGTTTCATTTATTTCAGGGTTTTCCCACTGGCACAGATAGAGAAAATTGCAAATCCCGACAGAAAATATGTCACCAAAATAAAGCTAGAGAGATGTTGCCGGATACAAAGCTAATTCTTGATCACTTGTACAAACCCTTTAACAAAGAGTTGTCAATTCCTTTAAAAATGATGGATGCTATTCGATATTCTTTGGAGTGAAGAAGTACAATGTACAAAGTTGATATCGTGCTCTCAAATAAAGTAGTGAGCATTTTACCCGTTTCAGATTACGAACAAATTGATTGCAGTTTGCTGCTGTGGTCATAGTATATTTCAAGTCCTGATAAACCTTTGAGTTTTGATGTATTCGTCATTTTGAACTGCATTTACTGAAATGTTCATGAAGTTTGCAGCCTGGCAGGAAATTGTTTTGAAAGACAGTTATTATCTTTCAAAGATTTCATGCACAGGTACTTTGCGTGTGACACATTCATCGAAAATAAAACATACATATTTCCAGTGTCAGGCAAAGTACTGACTCAAAAGGTTGAACATCTCTGATCCTTTTAATTGCCTTACGTGGTTTTTGCTATCGGTGACAGGAAACGGTTTTATGGCATGCGAACAAGTGTTACCTTATAAGTCTTGGAATATGAATTTATGCTGAACGGTACCGCGTTTGCAACTCCTAAATGTTGGGATACAAGATCATTTTCAGACAACTCCATTCTCAGTCCTAGTCTCACTGCACGAATATGAATGCATGCTTTTTTTATTGGACATAATCAAATAGTTGGGCTGAGATTCTCAACTTGAAGAGCTGTTGTATCCATCACGGTAAATGCAACTAATATACATGTAGAGGAAAATTAGATCTTGAACAACTAATTCCTTTGCTAGTGGAAGCACTGTCAAATTTGTGTGTCAAAAATCATTATTTCGAATGAAGGTCACAATGTCCTTTTGATGATTAACAATGTTTCTTGATTCAAAATGTTCAATATATGTACTGTAATTGATATATTTGCTTTTAATGTATAATTTCCGAGATCTGACCCACTGCTTATTAAAGTTCATTAAGCACAATACCATGCTCATCACAAAATCATGCTTAAGTAATATGTAGTCAAGTAAAGTTATATCTCTTTACAAAGTCGGGTTTAAGATCATTAAACATAAGACCAAGAACAAATCTCCTGATTATTGTTATGAAATCAGACGTTGTAAAAAGATATTACTTGACTTTACTTCATATTAATTGAGCATGATTTCGTGCCGAGCATGAGATTTTGCTTAAGAAACTTTTGTAAGCACTGGATCTGCTCTCTTCAGCATTAAACCCTTGAATCAATTTCAGTGACATCAGAAGGCAATCCAATGGAACCTATTTCCAGTTCTGGAAGTCCTTCAGAAGGAAATTAAACCCTTCAGTCTAATGCTGTGGTGCCATTGATTTCATCATATAAACATTTACCAGCAATTGCCCGAAAGCAAAAGTATTCTATGGTCCGACATTTTTTTAAAGTATTAAACAAAACTTTGACCCCATCTGTACTTTTTTCTCTTCAGTAACGTTGCTCATATAGGAATGGACAACTGCCTGTGGTTTGGGAGAGGAATTTTGTCGGACAGGCGGAGAGTACTGAATACAAAACCAACTGTCATGATAAAGTATAACACAGGAACATCCATTTTTTAACTTTATTAAAACTAATTATAAAGGGTCTTAAATAGTTATTACATTGGCGCAATCCTAGTTGTTAACATTCGAAATAATACAGTGTACGTGCAATAATCACACGTATCGATCCCGAGAGCTTTACAACTGCTTGTTATTTATAAAATATTTATCTTTACATACATTAAAAATGCTTCTGCATGCAAGTATATATAAATATAATATAAATGTTATAGCAAGTACAAAACAAAACTTTGCAAAATGACGTAAAATGTCATAATAATAACAATTATACTCATTTTACTTTTTAGTTTCTATCTTTATTGTTACTTAATGATCAGTTCGTCATAAGAACTGACAGTTCTTGTATTTTCAGAATTGGAAACAATTATAGACAATTAGCTATTTTATGATAAGTAAAAACTAGATATTGACAGGTTGTTATTACCGGTCTTTTTATTCTATCCAAAAACTATATCATCCGAATAAGCATCAATTTAATACCCCCCCAGCCCCGCCCCCTCACATCGATGTACTGTCAAATTCCTACTAACTGATAGCGTAAACGGATTCATATAAAGCATATTATCTATATACATTATTTATTTATATAAACTTTAAAAACGCGTCGAAGAAAGTTGAAACAACAGAAAATTCAAAAGCCACGAATAAAACCCCACTCTGAAATTCTTGGATTTTCATTGACTTCAAATTGTCAAAAAAAAAAAATTAATACATACAATCAGACATGAATAAAACTGTTTTTGCATTCTGCTCGCAAAAAACAGGATGTCATAAAATAACAGTCTCAGAACAATATTTAAAGAACCATGTATACAACAATACATTTTTGTACAAATGCCATACAGACACAAAATCTAATAGGGAGTGTGCTAACTGTTTTTTCTATATTGTATGCAACTACTTAGCAAGATACTGTTCTATGACAGTCATCAATGAAGTTTTACAAGTTGAGGTTAATATGTTAAAACAGTTCTATATTTAAATACAATGGGAAAAATGCAGATAGATCTCAAATTCGATCAATCAAAATATTCTAGCAGTATTATATCATTGCTTCCGATATCATGAACACATATCTCATGACCTTTTGTATATTTTGAAAACGAAACACGTTTCTCTTCGCACAAAGATTTAAACTCAAGTAACACAAGGAAACATCTACGCACTGTCGGCATCAACATACCTTCTGGGGGATATATCATTATGGCATATAAAATACAGCCTGAAAAGGTGTTACTTTTCACATCACAGTTTAAAGATTCGGACAACACTAACAGTTACACATAAAAGAAAGAAACATAATAAATAAATAAATATACTTCAAACAGACAACAAAATGTCAAATTCTGAAAGATGCAAAAATCAAACTGATTTTACATTAGATTTAAAACTTGCAAATCGCAAAGAAAGAGAAGTGTAACAGTTGATTATTGAAACTAAATTAATAGAAACATTTATTACGGTTAGTAGTTACCGAAGTGTGCCTCGCATCTTGAAAGAAAGATAGTTCTTGTACACATTGTACAATAATCAAACAATAGACATATCTGTAATACAGAAATATATACAAAACACTTACATAAACAATGAAACATAAACTTAATACCGCGCTTCGCTCTTTGATGTAAACAGGAATAACATTGATACATTTGTACAGAAAACAAAAACAAATATAATATATGCACATATCTTTAAGTTGTAAATTAAAAAGAAAACTATATATAAATTCCATAAAACTCATAAAAATATATGTTCTAAATTAAAACTAAACAAATGCTGGTATAAATGTGACAACATATGAACTCAAATGAGGTAAAACATACACACCATATATTGATTGCAAAAGCAATTCATGTGGACGGATTTATGAGTCATTTAGTTCCATGCGTTATTTGTACCGATTTCAAAAAATGAAGATGAGGTAGTTGTCAAAAATATGTGAGAATTTAGAAACTAACATACTTAACGTTAGTAAGTCGATTTTAACAAGGCTGTGTACTGTGTTCGAATTAATCATATACATGTTATAAATTGAATCTGAAACGTTACTGTATTGTTTATTTTTAAATTTTTGGTATCTTCAACCCAAAGTGTAAATTATCAACAGGTTTATCAGAGAGTTACTTTTGTAGGAAAAATCACGTTGTACTGTACAAAGGTCAAAACGACACATTGGAGAACCGTAACATCATGTACAAAAATGTATGCCTTGTTAGCAATGATTACAGTAAAACAGAAATACTTGTTATCTGCTTAGAGCTGAACAGGAGAACAGAGTCTACTTTATATCTCACTGGAAGCGTTAAGACTTTGATGCTGAATCATTAAGCATGCGGCTGTCAAATGTATAATTGTTGCATGTTATTCTCTTTTAGTAAGGGAAAACTAGTCTGACATAGTGTAATGACGATGATGAAAATGTCCTGAGCACATATCGGTATTTTCGCCTATCGTTGTGACAATATATTCCAAGCACATCTATTTTCGCGCAATTTATAAACACCCAGTTAGCGGTTTAATGATGCCATTCACTTTTGAGATTCTTCTGCAAAATGAAAACATTGCTAGTGTGTCATTCCAAACAATGTGAAAAGTTCTTTTTCATGCCGTAAAACATATGAATACATTACACATGAAAAATGTCAATTTAAACTATTACTTTTTATCCAACCTTAAAAAACTGCAACCATGAAATCTTGAACGCCTAGTTTTGAAGTGTCAGCGACATAAGCTCCTCCCGCGTTCTGTCAAAATGAAGTTACATGACAATAACTTGGCCTTAAATGTCGGATTTGCATTTAATTCACCGTAAGGCAATGTGTACTTGCTTTTCAATCATATCTACAGCATAATTATGTAAGAGAGAGCAGCATTCAGATTTATTTATACATTAATGCGCACGTTTTATTTCACATCCCGATGTACAAACATAACAACAGTGCATAAAAACGTGACCGATTCAAAGTGCGCGAAAATCAATGATGCCATGCACACATTTTTTTGTTGGGTATGTAATAAACATGGCAGATATTTACTGGAAAATTTAGCATCAATATTCCTGAATACTAAAGCATCATAAAGGACATGATTAATGTACAAAAAGTAATTTTATATATATATATCTTTATTATTTATTGTAAAAAAACATTCATTTCTTCTTATGTGCGTGAAAACAAATGTCACTGGGATACTTAACTATTTCGAAACAAATAGCGTTGTAAATAGTTTTATACAAGGGTGTGCAAGTATCTTGATACTTCAAATAAAATGTACAATGTAAACTTTGCAGAAAACAAAATTATATGTACAAGTTGTCTCTATAAAAGTCTTATGCTTCTACTGGTTGACGTTTTACGAGTATATGGTTAAATTTCAACGGGGGCCATAACACTGTCATTGCCTGCCTCCACTGCAATCAGTGCATTGTGTTTGCCTTCAAAGTTAGGAGTCTGAGGTTCTTCAGAGCTAGACGAGGCTCTAACATTGAAGACTGCGTCATGCAACAAATGTGCGATATCACCCAAGGTGTGACTTTGTTCCAGCATGAAAGACAGTGTAATTCGATGACCTGTTATATCGTGAATAATGTTTATAAATGTCATAGTAGACATCGAGTCAAACGACAGGTCAACAAGTGTAGATGAAATTTTTATTTGACTCAAATCTCCACCGATGACTTTACTCGAAACTGTTTGAATAATCTGTGTGATTGCTGACAATTGCCTTTCTGTGCCTGCCATTCGCAATGCTTCTATGTCAAATGATATGCCGTCTATTCCATCATTGTCAAAGCTTATTTCATGCGACACTGCTTCTTCAATCAACAAAGACATCTGAAGTCTTGTTCTTTCTAATTTAGGGTTTGTGTAGTCCTTCGCACTAATGTCCCAGTTTACATCTGTGTAAACAATATTTGTAGAATTTGTCATCAATGCTTCTTGAAAACAGCTTCTGATTTCCAGAACTGATAGCAGATTGAACCCACGTTTTGTGAAGTTTTCAACAAACTCGGGTCTTGCAGCCATGCCCACACACAAAGCTCCCCAATTGATGGATTGCCCAGCTAGCCCTCTCTTTCGCCTCCATTCTATGAATGTATCAAGGAACGAGTTCGCTGCTCCATAGCTACTCTGACCAGGAGATCCGATCAAACTGCTAATGGAGGAAGGTACTACGAAATAGTCTAGATCCATTTTTGTCGTTGCAATATGCATGTTTAAAGTACCAATTACTTTTGGGCGTAGTACAAAATCCAACTGTGATGCCTCTAGATTCATTAAAAGTTTTCCCATCAATACACCTGCTCCATGAAATACACCACGAATAGGAAATTTGAACTGGCTTTCAATTTCTTTCAGAACTGTTTGAACAGAGTTTAAATCGGTTACATCACCTCTTACACAAACTATTTTACATCCAGTTGATTTTTCGATATTCGAAATGTCTTCTTCTTTATCAGTAGGAACATTTCTTCTAGACATGGTTGCTACAACACCAGCACCCATTTCAGCAAGGAGACGAACGATTTCCCAACCAAGACCCGTCAACCCGCCTGACACAATGTAAACTGCATCTTTACTGAACAGTTTGTCAATGGGATTTTGGACTGGTATAGCTGTACGTCCATTTTTCATTATATCAACAGATCGACATGTCAAATCACATTCTGTGTCATCGTCCGTGAAGTTTTCTGAATCAGATTTATAATTCCTTTGCAGCCAAGATACTACCTTATGAAGGCATTTACTGACATGTCTTTTATCCAGTAAATCTGCTGCATTAAGGCAATCAACTGTTTGCATTGCCGATCTTGACACTTTCATTCGAACCGACTCAGATATAGACTCTTCTAGACAAATTATCTTTGTACATCTACTCAAGAGGACAAAACTTGAATCAAGTTTTTCTAGGGATATCAAAATGTCAATCTTTTTTCCAGTGTCTTCATTCTCTTTGAATGGGTCAACAATGTAGGCACTTTTCTTATCTGTTAATAAACACTCTAAGATCATGTGAGGTTTAGACCCGGGATGCTGGCTAAATATGGCCACACTTGATCGATTCGGGACATACTCGACAATTCTCCAGCATAGCATTGTGTATAAAAGAAGACCTGGTCGGTAAAACGGGATATCTTTGAGACTTACAGTACAACTTTTAGGAACCGTCATTTCTGTTGCAATTTCTTTGGGATATATGCAAACAGTTTCCCACTTGTTATTGATGTCATCATCTTCGGGCTGAATCTCAGGACGTCGGCATGAAAGTTTGCCATGTTCGGGGCGTGATAAAGGAAGTCCAGTATATTCAAGGCCAAAAAGACTGTGACCGTCGTTTATTGTTTCCTCCCAAATATCCTGGTCAAGATTAATACCACTGGTAGTTGTAGGATAAATTGATAAAGGATGTATGCACACAGTCTTTATCAGTAATTTCATATTTTCTTTGAGGTGTTTTTCCTGTATTTCCCTAGAAGCAGTGAGTACCAAAGATTTTATTTGTTTGGATCGTAATGTCAACACTTTTTGTGGCGTGTTTGGCTTGACTGCAATCCTCTTCTCTGCCCTTAATGTTGGAATTATTTCTTTTCTTGGAACTTTGGTGAATTGTGAACCAAAGACCTTGTTGTCACGAATAACGATTTCCGGTTTAGTTTGCTCGAGATTGTGACATGTATCAAATATGAACTGAAATAAGGTTCGTTTTGTCTTCAAGAATGATGGCTGAAGGTCTATCAGAGTTATTGCACCATGAATAAATTCGAGATGTATTGATCGAACAAAACCCCAAAGTTCTCCACCGACCAAATTGATTGTTGGTGAAGCAACAGCGGAAAATGTAGGTTGTGTGTTTTGTGTAGCAATGTATAACGGACTTATTATTTTGTTATTTGTCATATATTTTACTAGTTCGGCAAGGAGCATGCAGTTATTTCGCAAGCACTCGTGTATATCAGAAGCCACTGTTGTGGCTATGTCTCTTACAGTCTCATACTCTCCAACGAGAAGTAACACACTGCCAACAGCTTGTTTATTCTCATTCGACATTAATCTTCTCTTAAAGGCGTTAGCTATGTAATTTTCGACAGTTAAGTTTTCCTTGTTTTGGAAGACGTCAATATTTCCCAATCCTTCAACACTTGTGTCCACGTCTTTCATGTACTGGTTCGTCAGTACAAGTACATCAATGTTAGGATCTCCATCTTTCAAGCGTAGAGCCTTGTCAAATGGGTGCCAAGTGAGTCGGTATTTTAGTTCACAAGGTGCAAATGAACCATTTCTCTTGCCATATGTCGTATAGTTCCGGAGGTCAGCGACAACATCGCCCTTTAGGTTTATTAAAAGTATGTTGTAATGTACCTGTAGAACGGTATCCAACATGGTTGTATTGATTCTTCTCGTAAAAATGAACATTTGCTTATCTGCTTCCCTTAGCACACGGAGATCACCTAATGCTACCGGCAGAAAAGAAAGGTTTTCCTTTTGTATTTTTGCCAGGATCTCTTCTGTAGTCGTGATTATCGTCGACTGCATCATTACATCCAACACACAGGGATGAATTGTTGTTGTTTCTGATTCCCTCAAGATTTCTTCCGGGACCTCTACTTTTGATAGACTTTCTGTCCCGTTTGTAATACAACTCCTCAGTAGTTTGAAGTGTGGTCCATATTTGAACCCAATTGATTCCAGTTTTTCATACAGTTCGCTCATAAACATGCGTTTGTATCCCAGATTTGAAATTGAAAGCTTCAAACATTCAATATCTACTTCACTTGTGTATACTGCTCCAGTCGTTGTTCTACGTACCCAGCCTTTGCACATGGTCACTTGGTTATGTTTTACATGAAAAAGAAGCTCATCCTGTTGTTCAGCAGTTGTAATATAAAGAATTGTCTTTACCCCTTTTTCAATTCTTACTGGTCGAAGAAAATCAAGGGAAACTGTTGTATCTTTCTTTGAAAGTCCCAGAACAGTGGCGCCTAGTTCAAACCCAATATCAGCATATGTTGCACCAGGAAGAATGACTAATCCTTTCACAATGTGTTGAAAAACAAATGCCGTAGTTTTTTCGTCAATCACCATTTTAAAATAGGCATGGTCGTCTTTCTGTGGGAGCTGCATAATAAACATATGATCTACATTGGAACTTTCTACGCCCTGATTTTTTTTGACAGCAGTTGGACTCTGGTATAGCTGTCGGTACTTACGGAACTGATACATCGGTATGTCGGTCCGCTGAGTTGGGTACAGAAATATTTGTTTCCAGTTTAGGTCGAAGCCCAACCCGTATAGTTTACACAATGCTCCCGCTAATGTGTTTATTTCATTTTCCTTCTTCACGGACGGAAAAATGGAGTAACTTTTATTTTCAGTCAGAATGAATTCTATATGTGCTCGCAGGACTGGACTCGGTCCTATTTCTAAAAATATATTTTGGTTTGTGTTCGATTCCAACGACTTTACGGCACTCGAGAAAAGTACTGGCATTCTTACATTTTGCTCCCAATAACTGGAAGTTCCGAACAAATCGTTTTTCTCTATTTGACCCGTGACGGTTGATATCACTGGTATTTGGCCTTTTAAGGAGACTATATTGTCCAGTTCATTTGCCAGGTGCTTTGCAGCTTGTTCAACATGTGGACTGTGGTATGCACACTTTACATCTAGGTCAATAACTTCCGGCGTTAGGTTCTCTGTGGCCAAAAGTCCTGTCTTAAACCGTTTTAGATCTTCTTCATTTCCTGACACAGTGCACGATTTTGGGCTGTTGTAAACAGCAATAGAGACTGCTCCACTTGATTTACAGCACTGCTCTACAACACCGATGTCTACATTACGTATTACAGCCATTCGTCCTGATTTAACAGCAGCAAGAAATTTTGATCTGTAGAATATGATTTTAACTGCTGTTTGAAGGTCAATGTTTCCGGCCACGTAGGCAGCTGCTACCTCGCCTACAGACTGACCGATAACAATGTCTGGTTGGATATAAAGATGCTTCCACAGAGCAGCTAAGCCTAACTGACAAGCAAATATAGCGATATGAGCTATCATCGGATGTGCTAATATATCGCTTGAATCGGTGAGTTTGCTGGAAATCGTCCATCCTGCAAGTGGTTTCAGGTATTTGTCGACGTCAACAAGAGCTTGTTTGAAAGGATCTAGTTTCAAAAGGGAGGTGCACATGCCATTCCAAGCAGTTCCAACACCGCAGAAAACGAAGATAATTTTCTTTGTTTCTTGTTCAGGAATAATTGCATCATTAAGGCTGAGAAATTTAGTATAAGTTGCAATTATGTCATCTTGGGATTTACCATAGACAGCTAGCCTCTTAGGTCTGTGATCTCTTTTACAAGTTGATGTGTATGACAAGGCTCTCATGTCATACACCTGCGATTTTAAGATATCATACATATGTTGAACATTTTCAGTGAGTGAAGATTTGTCAAAGGCAGATATTGCAATGATAAATGGTAAAGGACTATCTATATTTGGTTTGTTTTGTGTTACTTTTGTTGGTAGCTCATATTCTTCAACAATAGCATGTGCATTTGTACCACCAAAACCAAAACTATTTACACAAGCGATACGCTTTTCTTTACCTGATCTTTTCCAAGGAATGCATTGCATTGGGACAACAAAACCATGTTCCGATAACTTAACCTTTGGGTTCTCATTCTCTTTTGTGTACCATAATGATGGCACAATCATGTCATGCTTTATCATGAGAAGCACCTTGATCAGGCCAGCGACACCTGCAGCAGCTTCCAAATGGCCGATATTTGTTTTAACGGATCCAATAAATACTTTGTCAGGTGCACTGGCCTGCATGCCGAAATGTGATCCCAGAGCATTTGCCTCGGTAGGGTCTCCGATAGCGGTCCCAGTTCCTGGAAAAAGTCAACTCATCGTTATATATTGAAACAATTACAGGAAATCAAGATAATTCGTGCAAAATTCAGTTTAAACAGTCACTTACATTAACTAGAAACTCAGATTTAATTTATTCTAGAGAGTAAAAGACTTCTAGATAACATTGCGTTAACGATTAGCTTGTATGCATTTGTTTGTTCTCGTGCAAAAGTTTGATGTACATGTATGCATTTTTGTATATTAATATAAACAATTAAATGTAATATTGATATCAATATCAGCCTATAATGAGGGATTAGTTCTCTTTGCTAAAGGTATAAATGTCAAACACTTAAAAGTAAGAGATTGCAAATTATACCTCAAAAGAACCCATGACATGCTACTCGTAATTTTGGCGTTAATTGTTATCAGTTTTACGTTTTTAAAGCTGAATGTATGGTACATGTACACTGTTACTGATCTAGGCTAGATATATGTAACGGCAATTTTGATATGATTATAAAACAAAGAAAGAAATGGGCTTGATTTATAATAAATAAATCAATTAATTTATCAATTACTGAATGAATTACCATATCAATAAAAAACATAAAAAGATTTAAAAAAAACATATAGTTATACACGCATAAATTATCAATATATAAGACTTGCCATGTGCTTCAATGACACCGATTCTAGCTTTATCAACCTTATTCCTTTCGTAAATTTCCTTAATAAGTCGTTCTTGTTGTAGTCCTGACGGCGCTGTTATTGGAGCTGCCATATGCCCATCCTGATTCGTCCCAGTTTTTATCGTTCCCCAGACCTTGTTTCCATCCGCCTCAGCCTACATGTATATGATATTTTAATTCTAGATACTAATAATCACACAAAAAAACGTTTCTGTAAACCGTGGTGGTGTTTGTTGTCTGAGTGTTCGTAAACTTTTCCTTGATAACACTCTACAGGTCACAATTTTCATTATTTTCATGAAACTTGTTATAAGTGGGGGGATGATCCCTATTGCTTTTGGGGCCAGTGGGTTAAAGTCAAAGTTAAAGTGACATCCGATAGCGTTTCTACAGGTTATTGTAATGTTATATATACTGTTTAAAACGTACTTAACACATACTCCCAATCATATTACACAGAGCTAGTATTAGATGCCTTTTCACTGTACATGCAGTTTTATCATATCTGTTCTACAATCATCCTAGTTAAAACTATTTCAAATGCCAAAAAGCACAGTGCGTTCAATTTGTAGTCAGCTTCTAGAAGTAACAATTAATGTGTTTATATGAAATATTTCGTGCGAGTCATTCTGTTAGTTCATTGGTTTGTTAAGTGTATAAATCATTAGCTTCTGATCATGATATTTTATTGCTAACCAGGTAATAGGAATAATTAGAATGTTAAAGTTATTATAAATTTTACAATCGGTATCACTTAATTCTTATTATTCAGTAATCTGTACGATTGTATATCATTGTTTTAGAACCTACATTTTTGAGACATTTGAGCAGAACAATCCCACATCCTTCCCCACGTGCATACCCATCAGCATCTTTGGTAAACGTTTTACACTGCCCACCAGGTGACAGCATACCAGCTTTTGAAAGCGCAATGAACAACTGTGGATCCATTAGTATATTTACACCGCCACAAATCGCCATACTGCATTTTCCTAGACAAAAGAGAAAGTTGTTTAATTGCAGAGTAAATGTGTCTTCGTTTTCTTGTGTCAGAATATGTGAAACTCTGCACTCCTTGATATATTTAAAAAATGTAATGAAAACTGGGAAAACAATTATGCAGTAACAAACTTGGGCACAAAATGAATATTTTAGTGCAAAAAGATTCAACTTTAGTGAGAAAATATTTGACCTCATATATTCTGATAATTTTTGTCATACTCCAAAATGGGAATAGGGATACAAAATATTATTTCAAAAAAAACTGTTTAAGATATTCACTTAAACTTGACAAAAGGAATTGTCAGGGTATAAAGAAACAGTTGTAGCAAGTTCCTGTTACAGTTCCTTGTTACAGACCTGTACCATTATATCTCAAAGTTTGTCGAAAGCTTAACAAACATATTTTTTCTCATCTTTTTCTTATATGCAAATTAATCCCCAGTTTTTATTTTTGTGTTCTAAAACAAAGGTCTTGTTCATAATGTAGGCAAAATATCTAAATAAAATCGTGTTATTCCTTTATCATGAAAAATAAATATCTCATAAAATTGAAAAAAACAACAAGATTTCCAGAATCTAATTAGAAATATGTTTATCTCTGTAAAATCAGGGACAATAAAATGTCGTGCTATACTTATTTGACCAGTGGGCACTCTTAAGTTAGTCATATATACAGCCTAAATTAGAACATATATCCCTTGAAGGGTGTCTAAATAGTCTGCGAAACACCTCCTTTTATAAAAAAAAAAAAAAAAAAAAAAAAATTACCACAAAAACCCCCCCATTTTTTTAAAAAAAAAAAAACCCCCCCCCCCCCTAAAAAAAAAAAAAAAAAAAAAAAAAAAAAAAAAAAAAAAAAAAAAAAAAAAAAAAAACCAAAAAAAAAAAAAAAAAAAAAAAAAAAAAAAAAAAAAAAAAAAAAAAAAAAAAAAAAAAAAAAAAAAAAAATTTTTTTTTTATAAAAAAAAAAAAAAAAAAAAAAAAAAAAAAAAAAAAAAAAAATTTTTCTTAAAAAAAGAGGTGGTTTGTATGAAATCTGCGTAATCGATGATTATTATGACAGGCTAAAGTATGAAGAGTAGATTCTAGCAACCTAAATTAATACAATGTCACGAAAAGTCAGGAAAAACATTGCCTAGCCATGTCACCATCATGTTTTACCAGTGAGTAAAGCCTGTGACGCAACGTCAATATCAACCAGTGATGACGAACAGGCCGTATCTAATGTCATTGCTGGTCCAGACAGGTTGTAAGTGTATGAGACTCTGGCACTGATGATACTATTATGTGTGCCCGTCACAGAGTAGGTACTGCTTATAGTTGTGTCGTCCATCACGTGACCTTTATAGTCGTCAGTCATAGATCCTGTTGGAAAGCATAGACAAAAGGTAACGAACATATAAGCATCATATACGACGACAGTAAATGTTTGTTCTACTTTTCCACAAAGTACTAAACGCTACTGGCAAGCAAGGAAAAGCCGATGGATTTTGCATGTTTTTTTCGTTTATTTTAGAAATAGATGAGACAGAATAAAACCGTTGACTATTTTGCAAATCTTGGCCTTGACCTCCGTCGGGGGAGATAATTTTTGTTTACATTGGTCGCGCATGCTCGTAAATATGGGGCCTTAAAAGGGGTACTTAGAGCACACGAAAAATAGGCATTACAGCAGGAAATTTCGGCGGCTTGCATTTATCGCCGATATATACCTCATGTCAGAGAATAAAAAATAATTATTTCTAATGGTTTTTAACAATAAATTGTCTTTGAGAAATTATATTAATTTGCGGCTTTGTAAGTAGGTCTATATACCTACATGTGTCATTGTTGCCGGAAGTATCCGTTTTCTACTTAGTTAAAAAGATGCAAATTGTTTTGCTTAATACCCTGCACAGCCTCTGGAAGTCGGAGCTAACATCAGATGAGAACTCCCGACATATTTTCTATGTGTTTGCTTGGCATTATAGCCTATGATTTCCCTGCATTGAGCCTCCCTCAAACGAAGGGGAAATACTATACAATCAGTACAAATTACTTCCCTTGAATCGAAGAGTCAAATCATCCCGATAGACTAGTGTACGGTTTGAAAATGTTATTAATACCTTTTTACTGCGTGTTGAAATGTATTTTAACATGATTTTCTAATTTCTAAGAAAAATTGAAGTAATATTTTCGCGCGGAAATCAGAAGTTGACAGCCGTCACATGACCCCCACGTGACTTTGTTGACAACATATGTCAAGGTTGCGAGTACGCTGAAATGAAAAACCGATATCTTAGTAAATATTTAACACTTTGACTTATGATTTCCGTCAGTAAGCTTCAAAACAAATCCTCATATAGATTTTGATCAAAACTTTCTTCATTAAGACTAGTTATAGAGGCATGTAACGGGAAAACTAAAAAGCCGCCGACAATTCCTTGCCATCGGCTTTTCCTTGCTTGCCAGTAAATGCAAAATTCTAAATTCTTAATATGATTTTAAGCTCTACTGGACGTTTCCTTGATAACTATTTCTGGTCACAATTTTCATTTGACTTTCATAAAACATACTCAGGAGGTTGCCTGCAAACTGTACATGATTCCTCTTGCTTTTTTGGGTGAATGGGTCAAAATTCAAGGTGACCAGAACTTTGGAGATATTTTCCGCTAAATATTTGAGATATAATTATCAACAAGGGTGTTAAAACGTCATAGAATGTACGACACTGTTTTCTTGGAATGTAACTCATTTAATATGCAATACTCAAAACGTATCAAAACGTCATAAAAATCTTTGGCAAGTAAAATATACTTTTGCCTTTTGCCCAGTGAATACTTTCTGAGGTAATTTAGCTTCTCATGCATTTTGAAACATAGTACATGTACATCCAAAAAGGTATAAAAACAACTATATATGTGTCGTAAATATGTTGCAGAGTTTCATACTGAATTGGATACTTGTAATTTTGTATACGTGCAACTTTTAACTGTGACATTCTTACCAATGTAAACCCCGGTATTTGTTCCTTCGATGTCACTCCTGGTTATTCCCCCATCTTCTAATGCCATATGAACACAATCCAAAACAATTCTTTGCTGGGGGTCTACGAGCTCCGCCTCCATATCATTTACACCATAGAAGCGATGATCCCATTCATCTATGCTATACGAATAAACACATACATACAAATAAAGAATACGTAAGACATTGCATGAAATAGTAAGGAAAACATGTTAAGATTTGCTGGATAATACATTAATGTTATAAATACGCTTTATGAAGCAGAACATGCTTGCATTTATTTTGCATATTAAGTATGTTATGTGTAAAGTCTGTACGTGATGTAAAATTAATGTCACTGAGTACAACGTTCTTTATGTCCGGCTAAGAACAAATTTAATTCTGTATTGAAGTTATGTTCGGTGAAACAAAGCTCTGTTGTGCAGTTCAATGAAAAGAACTAAATACACAGGTAAACAGACCCGAACTATCTTTTATTACAAATAATTGATTACCTTTTGACGAAACCTGCTGTGCGAACGTATGTTTTCCCAGGGGCATTACGATCTGGGTCGTAGAAGGCGTCAATGTTCCATCTGTTACGGGGCACTTCCTTGACGTGATTTTCTCCATTTTTGAGAACTCGCCAGTACTCTGTAATGTTGTCTGCTCCAGGAAATTTACAACCAACACCTACTATTGCAATCTCGTCTTTTTCGGACATCTTTAATTCATGGTGCAACACATTGTGCTGTTGGAGAAAAGCAAACAAAGTGCAGTAATTAGTAAACCCAAAAGGCTGAAGCAACTAAAGATTATCAGTATACAACAGAGTTGGTAAAACAGTAGGAAGGCGCATTGCAGATTTTCATTTAACCGGAGGGTCATGATGGCCCTGGATAGCTAACCTGAGAAACATTGCTTTAATTATTTACCAACTTACTGTCACACACGATTAGGATTGATGCAGAAATGAAGGTGCTTCATTTTAGTCATAGCTTTGTGTAGTAGATTTTTCCGCAGCATTGCCCATTTTTTGTCTGACTTGGCCCATAATCAAACTTGGATGAGATCACTTGGTCATGCATATTTTGTCAAATTATGATAAGGATTAATGCAAAAATGAAAGTGCTAGAGTAAATACATTAGTTCCACATGGTAGGTTGTTATATAGCATTCCTAAAACATTCCTAAGTTTGCTTCTTAAATCGATAAGTACATAATTAATAGAAACATATCGCAGTACTTTTCTCAATGATATTTCTGCCAACTCTTTTTCTTGAAGAAACAACTAGAATACGAAAGAAAGTCATGTGTTAAAATTGTGTTACAGTGAATAGAACATGGTTCTATCATTATCCTATCAATAAATTTATGTTACTATATCAGTAAATTCAAAGTGATCCTTGGACTTTAAAGAGATGAAGAGAACCATGAACCATGAAATATAGTCACATTTATTATCAGCTCAACGAAGGATGCTTAAACGTGAACTTTATTGTGAACGTTTGTTATTTCAAAATGTTCAAGTTGTTAAAGATTTAATCAAAGCGCTGAAAGCACTGAAATGTTCGGTCTGAAATATATATTATTGTATGTAGTTTAAGCATGTTGAACACAAGTTTTGCAATAAGTCAGATAGTTTGAAATGGAACATCACTTGATGTAACAGCATGTTGAGCAATGTTACGGACAGTGAGATTCATCCTTGGTCAAGTGGTTAGAGAAACTGAAACTTCTTAATTATTGAGAGTCTTGGGATCGAGCCCCGCTACTGACCACGTCGCTTTATGTGAGAAAGTTGGCAGTTTCTTAAGAAGGAGAAGGAAATGATTCTAGTACTAGTTATTACCAGGAATGATCGTTAGATAAACTATACGCCTGTAAATACATGTACATGTAACTGAAATGTATTTCCTTTGACGTAGATCTTTTTTTTAGACTAAGTAAAAAATAAAAAACAAAGTCGGAATACTTCATAAATAGTAGATATTGTACTGAGCACTTGAGCAAAGCTTACAATGTCATTTTATCACCATTGTAAACAATAACACAACACATTTCTTTAATATCGAAATGAAATAGTCGATTGCATTCAACCAGTACATGGTATAATACATAATATACGCGAAATAATATAATAACTCTATTGGTGTTCCATTCATAAGAAATTGTTTCCCACCTTATTTCCCTTCGCTTAACAAGTGGAAAATACGTATACTGTTGAAAACGGATGGTTCAAGACGAAACTATTTTGCTTCTAGCCTACTGACAAAATCTTCGGTGCATTTAAACAGTCTAAACGTATCTATTTCACATGTTCAACTTATATTCACAAGTTTACTGAATGCAGTTAAAATGCATTTTAAGCTCCAACTCTTTTCTTTTTCATATTCCTGGCACTACAGGTGAAAAACATTGTGTAAGTAATAAGTGGAGCATGATTTTTTTATAAAAGCACAGAGCCAGTACTCGCACCAAAATAATGGCTTGTGGAGTTCAAATTCAATTTTTCCGACGAGATTTGAAAACGCGACTACGGGGCTAGGTGTACGACGATCTAGCTCTACAAATGCACACCACGGTACTTCCCTGAATATGGCAGTTAAAGGGTATATTTCACAAATTATTGCTTAAAGCGACAGCTACTCAAAACCTGGCTCTTTTCTACATAAATTCAGTAGTTAAATCAAAGCACTGAAAGAACTGTTGAAACAGTTGTGTTGACATGTGTACACAAAGTTTAGGCAAGCAATACTAAAATGTTCAACTCCAAGTGAAATACCGAAATTTTCACTCAAAGACGTGAAAGTGATCACTCAAAAGTCCAAGACGTGAAAGTGATTATTAAGTAGGATCTGAAATGCTCAATTAAAAGAGACTTAACTGCTCAAATCCAAGAAGTTAAAATGTGAAGTAGAGATGGAGGTCAATGTCAAGGAAATCAAAACTGATTTACATTTCTCGCAAACTTGTGTTTCAGATTGCAAATTTGTAAATGAACTTGCAATAATACAGCTCACAAAATGTAGTACTAAAGAGCTAGACTTTAGTTCGATAAAACTATTGTCAGTCGTAATTTTAAAACTTCAGTCAAATCAGCCATGCAAGTAAATTCTTAAATTACTTCGGATAGAATATTTTGTGTATCGCATGTCAACAAGAAGAACATAGCCTACTTGTTTCATACATAATCGTCATCCAGAGCAGTTATTATATCATTTCATGTTTGTTGAAAGCTCGGCAAACCACTCATGTATAAGGATTGTTTCATACAATCACTGCAGTAGAAGTTTAAACGTTTTGGGGAGACTGCGTTTTTGGTACGTGGCTTTCCCTGTTTGATATTATTTTTGTTTTTAACTTCCGTGGTACAACTCTGTATATTCAAGTCAACTCACGATTACTTTTAAATTATTTTACTTCTTTTTTTACTTTGTACAACCACTAAAATTTGACAATGATCATTTAAATTTTGTCATCCTTTATAATTACCAATATGTTATTCACATCTGCTGCGAGTGAAAATGTCAAATGGAGAATAAACATAAATCAAATACGGATAACTTTAGATCTAAGTGAACAGTGACAACTAACTTAAATTTAGAATACGTTTGGAACACAATACGCTATCAAAGAAACGTAACGAAAGTCCTTGTTTTTAGTTCCTTTAAGTAAAAGTTTCTTGGAAAAAAGCACGAATAAAACAAAACAAACCCTACTACAGACAAACACGAAGCACGCTACTACACAAAGCAATTCAACAGCAGTAAATGAGCGCGCGTACACTGTTCCATACAGTGCTCGAATCTTTACCGGAGTAGTACATTTTTCCAATAATGGATAAAGGTTAAAAACTGCCGGTATGCTAATTTATGTAAAATATACGCAGTCTGAAACAGAAAGTTGAATTATATGTCGGTAATTAATTGCGTTTCTGCGAACATTTAATCTAATATCAGGATTCCAAAGACAAATATAATGAAGATATTACATGTACACATTTTTATGATAAATTGTCGCATTTATTCTTATCCTTGAAACAATATAAATATTTGCAATTATACCAGCACCAAAACTGTTGATTACTTATGTTACTTTCTATAGATATGAGGTGTGGTCAATCTGAAGGGTTATTTAGAATTGAGGTGTAGTTCGGTTTTAAAAGTTAAAGCTGCTCTTGTCAGAAACTGGGTACAATAAATGTTATAATTTGAAAATCCTCATATTTAAAAAGCAGACAATAGCACATGATCTATGATTCCCATTAAAAACTCCTTCATAAGTGACCCCCAAACCGCAGAAGGTCTAACACCTTAATAATATTTGTTTCATGATCCGATAAGACCCTGTATATTTATTTATTTAAAGTCTCATCAATGTACATTACATCACAGAACAAAGAAAAATGCATACACTATCAGTAAAAACTACATTGCCACACATAGTTGGTGATTTTAATACAAATGTGTCTAGTTTATATAAGTGTGCTTTAATGAAAAGCTTGGGTTCTTTTATGGAAATGTTTAGTTTATTCCAGTTAATAAATGAGCACACCAGGATTTCAACATCATCATGTTCAACAATTGATTTGATATTAGTTTCTGACAGTGAAAGAATTTCACATAGTGGTGTTATGGATGTTTGTATTAGTGATCACCAGATGATATTCTGTACCAGAAAGGTTCCAAAAAATTTTATTGGTAAACATAATACAGTGAAACTTCGGTCATTGAAGAACTATAATAAGGAAGATTTTCAGCAATGCTTGTTAAATACAGACTGGAGTTCAGTTATCACTTGTGACACTGTTGTAGATGCATGGAACAATTTTAAATTAATTTTTATGTCAGTTATAAATAATATCGCTCCGGTTAAAGAAGTTCGTATTAAACAACGTACTGAGCCATGGATTAATTCAGAAATTCTACAATCTATAAAAGACAGAGATAAAGCTTTTTATAAGTTTAAGAAAAATAAATGTGATGAAAATTTTGTTATTTTCAAAGAATTAAGAAACAAAGCTCAGAATCATGTTCATACCGCTAAACAGAAATACTTTACTGAAAAACTTACAGAAAATAAGTCAGACTCAAAAACTTTGTGGAAAACTTTAAAAGGTCTTGGTCTCCCCTCAAAAAAAGGTCAGTGTTCTTCTAATAACACAGGACTGAACTTAGATGGTGAAATCTGTTTTGATAAGCTAAAAGTAGCTGAAACATTCAATGCATTTTATACTTCTGTTGCTTCTAAACTTGTTGAGAAACTTCCATCCTGTTATAACAAATATGGAAAAACATTTCTCTCTTGTTTCTATACTGATAAAGGTGTTAAACCTAATAGTTATTCTTTTTCAGTTGTATCAGAAAACAGTGTTTGTACGGGACAGTGCCTCCATCATAGCTAGTCCTCTCACTCATATTGTCAATTTGTCCAGTATTCAAGGCGTAGTACCGGATGATTTAAAGTCTGCCCGTGTTGTTCCTTTGTTTAAGAAAAATGACAAGACTGAGGTTGGTAATTATCGACCGGTGTCAATTCTTAGTATTGTATCAAAAATATTTGAAAAAATTGTATATGATCAACTTGAAAAGTATCTGGTTGAATAAACATTATTATATAGTTTTCAGTCTGGGTTCAGGCGCGGGTTTTCGACAGATACATGTCTTGTACACTTATCTGACTATATACGATTCCAAATGGATAAGGGTCATATGGTAGGGATGGTACTGCTTGATCTCCAGAAGGCCTTTGACACTGTTGATCACAGTATTCTATTGATGAAACTTGGAGCCCTTGGGCTAAGTGAAGATGCCGTCAGATGGTTTAGGTCATACTTATGTGATAGACATCAACTGGTTGCTGTATCTGGTACATCATCTTCTCTCTCTAATATCACATGTGGTGTCCCCCAAGGGTCCATACTTGGTCCTCTTTTATTTTTAATCTACGTTAATGACATGTCAGCAGTGGTAAAAAATAAGTTACTTTTATATGCTGATGATTCTGGCATATTGGTTACAGGTAAAAGTAAAAACCAGATTGAAACTGTGTTAACCAGTGAACTAGAAACAGTCAGTGAATGGCTTATTTGTAACAAGTTATCTTTGCATCTAGGCAAAACAGAGTCCATTTTTATGGAACAGTTTTGATGCAAAAATTACATTGAGCCTTCTGACATCCCATCTTGCATTGTTACGTGTGTACTTGTCCATATGATATTACATGTTTCTTTTTGATATGTTCTATGATTAAAAGTGGAGAAATGATTTCACCTTTCTGAGAGATGAATTGTTGTATTCTACATTATTTCATGTATCAGTGTTCTGTATTTGCTATTAAACTGAACTTATATTTAAAGATGATTGACTAAACGGTCGAAATTCAGTTGAACAACCTGACTGCGTCGTTTGGCTGTCATTCATACCCTCATCATAACATTCTATAAATGATACTGGGTCGAAATGTAATAACTGCGTTTGTCATACTTGAAATGTATGATTTTAACGTCTTTTAACATATTAGCCAACTGTTAATATAAACCAATATATCTACGTTATACTGAAATAGGCATAATATATCTAAGCTAAACAACGCATGTCAGTTGGACGAACAATGCATGTCATAACGCACTATTGAAACCTGCACTCGCATTATTACACCAGATGGCGCGCTTGCATAATCATCGACAGTTTTCGGCACCTACGTAATAATTCGTTCTTTAAGGAGAATAATACCTTGGGGAGATATATTGTTTTTGCCATGTCTGTCTGTCCGTCCGTCCGTCTGTCTGTCCGGCAAAATAGTGTCCGCTGCATATCTCCTAAACCCCTATAAGGATTTTCATGAAACTTGGGTGAGATGTTGACCTCAATTATGCGATGTGCAGAGCTTGTTTACAAAATGTGCCGGCTCAAGGTCAAGGTCACAGTTCGAGATCAAAGGTCATATGACTATATTCAGTGTCCACTCCATATCTCTTGAACATTTTATAGGATTTAAGAATAACTCAACACAAATCTTCACCAGACTGACACGATGTGCAGAGCGCATGTAACAACCACCTTGTTTCAAGGTCAAGGTCACTGTTACTAAAAATAGAAAAAATGATGCCATGGGGGAGACATATGTTTTCATGACAAAAAAACCCATCTAGTTCGGGACTGCGACTGATATTAGTTTAATGACATTAAATTAGTGTAGGTTGTGACCCTTTGTATTGAACTCGCCATTTGTCAGGCATTTACAAGAAACGTCGTTTGAAAACGTCATTTTCACTGTTTGGGGGAGGAAGTCTTCATATATAAACCAAGTTCGATTTCTACGACCCGTTCTACGGGTCGTACCGACTATACCTCGAACGAGGATGGTGGACCTAATAAGCACAATTACAAACAAAACGACCCGTTCTGGTAGCCTTTTCCCTACATGTTTTTTTTTTGTCACAAAACATATGTCTCCCCAATGGCAGTTTGTCAATAATCATAGGTGACTCCTAACTGGAGTTATTAAGCAGAAACAATTTTTCTATTTGTAGTAACAGTGACCTTGACCTTGAACTAATATGTTTGTTACATGCGCTTTGCCAACGTGTCAATATGGTGACGATTTGTGTTGAGTTATTCTTAAATCCTACAAGGGGTTCAAGATATATGGAGTGGACACGAAATATAGTCATATGACCTTTGATGTCTGTGACCTTGACCTTGAGCCGGCGCAGTTAGTTCATGGGTTCTGCACATCGCGTAGTTGATGTTAACATCTAACTCAAGTTTAATAAAAAACCTTCGAGGGGTTAAGGAGATACAGAGCGGACACGAAATACAAGGCTCAAACCTTTGACCTTGAACTGTTACCTTGAGCAAGTGTCATGGGTTCTGCACATCGTCTAGTTGAGGTCAACATCTGACCCAAGTTTCATGAAAATCCTTCGAGGAGTTTAGGAGATATGGAGCGGACACTATTTTGCCAGACAGACGGACGGACGGACGGACAGACATGGCAAAAACAATATATCTTCCCAAGACATAATTCTCCTAAAAGTACGGATTATTACGTAGGTGCCGAAAACTGTCGATGATTATGCAAGCGCGCCATCTGGTGTAATAATGCGAGTGCACGTTTCAATGGTGCGTTATGACATGCATTGTTCGTCCAACTGACATGCGTTGTTAGCTTAGATATATTATGCCTATTTCAGTATAACGTAGATATATTGGTTTATATTAACAGTTGGCTAATATGTTAAAGACGTTAAAATCATACATTTCAAGTATGACAAACGCAGTTATTGCATTTCGATCCAGTATCATTTATAGAATGTTATGATGAGGGAATGAATGACAGTCCAACAATGCAGTCAGGTTGTTCAACTGAATTTCGACCGTTTACTCAATCATCTCTAAATATAAGTTCAGTTTAATAACAAATACAGAACACTGATATATGAAATAATGAAGAATACAACAATTCATCTCTCAGAAAGGTGTAATCGTTTCTCCAGTTTTAAGCATAGAGCATATCAAAAAGAAACATGTAATATCAGATGGACAAGTACACACGTAACAATGCAAGATGGGATGTCAGAAGGCTCAATGTAATTTTTGCATCAAAACTGTTCCATACATTTTGTTTGGCTCAAAACCTAAAATAAGGTCTCATTCCGGTATGGAAATATCATGTAATGGCAAGATTATTGATGCTGTCCATTCAGTTAAATATCTTGGCGCCACTTTGGACCAAAGCCTGTCTGGTGAGCCTATGGCAAGGTCAGTAATTAGTAAAGCCAACGCTAGGTTAAAGTTCCTATATAGAAAGCGTGATTTTCTAACACAACATACAAGAAAGCTATTGGTTACATCCCTCATCCAGTGCCACTTTGATTATGCCTGTTCTTTCTGGTACCAAAGTTTGACACAGTTGTTGAAAAATAGACTTCAAACGACCCAAAACAAATTAGTGAGATTCGTCTTGAATATGGATTCTATGTCTCATGTTGGTCCAGGCCAGTTTAGGTATTTAAAGTGGTTACCGGTTGAAAAACGGGTAAACCAAATTATTTTGGGTCATGTTTTCAAAGTTAAGTCAGGCATAGCTCCAGATTACCTAGGTGAACATTTTAACCCTGTACACTCATTACACACTCATCGTACAAGGTTTAGGGTAACCTCGTGTCCCAATCCTGATGACCCATCCAGGTTAAATTTTAATGACAGTGGTTGTTTTTGTATTCCCAAGGTGAAGGGATTTGGTAAAAAGTCTTTTGCTTATCAGGGATGTGTCCTTTGGAATAACTTGCCACAGTTGATACGTAATATTACAGTTTTTAAGCATTTTAAGGAAGCCGTCAAACTTCATTTTTTGTCCTAGTTTTAACATTATGTCTTATCATTCTTAACGATCTCTTTGTATTTTTGTTTTAGTGTCTTATCATTCATAACGATCTCCTTGCATTTTTAAGTTTAATGCTTGAATAGGTATATTTGGTATATTGCTTTTTAATCTAGTCTGTGGTTTTTGTGTCATAATACTGTTTGATGCTCATATAACTGATTTTTTTTTGTTATACAATACTTTGATCTCATCCATATATTGATGTTGTAATAACATAGGTCTGTGATATTATACAAATGTGATGCCATTAATTCATTTGAAGTAAATAATCGTGCCTTTCCGTGGTGTGCCATCAATGTCAAGGACCACAATGGAAATAAGGGAGAATCACTTTTCCCTTTTTTGTGTTATCCTTGGTATTGATGTGTATATCATGGTTTATAAACTTGTGTAAACATCTAATTATCTGTATATGTATGCATCATGTTTGTTTTAACCATGTTTGTACATCTGTGATACACTAAAATCTATCTATCTATCTATCTATCTATCTATCTATCTATCTATCTATCTATCTATCTATCTATCTATCTATCTATCTATCTATCTATCTATCTATCTATCTATCTATCTATCTATCTATCTATCTATCTATCTATCTATCTATCTATCTATCTATCTATCTATCTATCTATCTATCTATCTATCTATCTATCTATCTATCTATCTATCTATCTATCTATCTATCTATCTATCTATCTATCTATCTATCTATCTATCTATCTAGTTGAATTACAAGAGACTGTAATAAAAGCATAATCTGTACAATTTCTACAATATCACAAATTACATAAGATTCTAAAACTGACCAGCAGTTGTTAATCAGTCATGATTTATACCTCAGCTATAGAAAAATGTTCAATGTTGCAGCTGTATAAAATGTTTGGAGGCATGTGTGCTTATCTGAATACTTGAACGATAGGTTCCGCCCACTACGTGTTCTTAAAGAATCATCAATCTATTTCTGTATTTTAACTGCTACTCTCAATCCCATAAAAATGTTGAGCACATCAATAAATTAATACAAGGACTCTTCTCTCGATCTTGATAAACTTGAGAGCTTTTTTTAACAGCTATCGTGTCACATTTACAAACTCGCTGATTGTAATTTATGTTTTGTGAAGATAATTCACGCCTGTTTGAGTGGTCATGTTTTACTTAATAGATCGAAACAATTTATGGCTTTAAGGCTTTGGTATAACGTACATTTGAAGTTGCATGTGCACGTTACCCCACGTGAATTTTGAAGAACAAGAGCATACTTTACTATTTTGATAAAAAAAAAATATCTGACTATTAAATAAGTACTTCGACGTCAAAAATTAAAATAAAAAAGTATTAATTAAAAAATACCTTTCATTTTTGAAGTCCATTTTTGGCTCAGTGTACGAATATGCACTAGCTAAACCATGTTACGATGTTATTATACATTGTTTTTAGTCCTTAAATATGTCTGTGATGATAATGTGTTTGTGTTAAAAGATAACTATTAATTTAAGTAAAATACAAATTAATTCACCAGTAATATATAAGTTTCTCTGTGTGATGTTAACGATTGTGATTTAAAAATTGAATGTTAAACATGGGCCCCGTTTGAAATAAGCTTTTATATTTTTCATAAGCGTTACGGGTTAACCTGTGCAATATGTCAATAAATAGTAGCCATTCTTAATAAGTTATCTGTGATAAAAAAAATCAGTATTAATCAAGTTAATTTGATTATTTATATAAATATACTTCAAGCAAATGCAGTGTTAAGCTAATTTTGTGAATAGTATGACACAAGTGTTGTGTGTGGTGTAATTTTTATTTTTGTGTACTACATTGTATTTGGATTGCTATCATAATATGACATTGCACAAATAAATATATCCATCTATTGTTGAGTACAATACTGAATTCTATTGAACGAGTACATAGCTGTGAATGCGTTGGCAGGAGAGGTATCTGCCACAAAACCATATTGGAGACGCGTTGAGTCGCAATATACGTAACTTATATCGGGACTCCTCGAACGTCTAAATATGGAATTCTGTTGGACTGTCATGTGATACAAATACTGGGAGGCTACTAATTACAGTTCATACAGAGTGAAATAATAGTTTTTACTCTATGAAGTATCTTATGACAGTGTATTGTATGATTTTGTGTATAATGCAGGTACATATGATAAATGGATTTCGTTTAATTGGTCCCAGTTCGTTTTTACTACGTAATCAAATATATCCAAGTCTTTAGTTCAGCGCACACAATTTGAAATAGAACATAGACAATTTAGAAAATGGTATCTGTTTTCAGATTTATCTCTTATCTCGGTAGGTAGTTTATTTCGTTATTCCAGAGGGTGAATTCATATAAGAGTGCCCAGTTGCAGAAAGAAAGAATCTTAATTTGAAAAGAGTTGGTTAGTGTCAGGGACTTTGTTTTACATGTTCAGAAAAAAGTAACACGTACATTCCATCAAGATACATGAAGAATGAACTTTACTAAACTTTATATATTGTCGGTCACCAGTTTTGTTTAGGATTAAAGGAACGCATTAATTGCACAAAATAATGTAAATATATGAATAATAATTTACAAGATGATGTGTGCAATGCCCAACATCGTCGTTGACTATATCGAACGCAGGCACGTAGGACATTTTGTTTTGAATGTAAACAAAATAAAATTATTTACAGAACTTCTGTAGCCAATCATGAAGGCGAAGCCGATGAAGTTCCAAAAGGGAAACGGCATATAAGGGTGTTGCTCGCGGTATATGCGGATACGTATACATATCTATCTTATTTTCAGCATTACTATAAAATTATTGATAAATATTTCAGACCGCATGATAATATCAAACGGGTTGATAGCTCAGTTGGTAGCTAACTTGTTTTTTTTTAACTTTTCGTGTGTTCGAGTCCTGCAACGTACTTAAAAAAAAATTTTTTATTGAGGTTTAGCTCACATGCATTCAACACACATACATGTTCTTTGGTTAGACTACGTTTACTAAAACAGGGGATCTAACTCACAACAGACCTGAACTGTATATCTCGCCAATAAATGTCGTGCAATTTGAGAGCCGTTTAACATCAATTTTTGTATATGTTTGTAGCTATAACCAAATAAAGATGCTATAAAATGCCGAAAGATTTTATTCATATCCAGTCATTTTACTCGCCATGTAACAAAATAAGTAAAAAGCAAAAATATGTTGTTTTTACAAAAGAGTGAAAGAAAATAGTTTTTCAAGTGGACGTTTATAATGAAATATATTTTGTATAATTAATTGCCTTGTCATTAATTAAGATATTTCCGTTGGAAATGTATGTTCACTAATGCAATGAGAGTGGACAAAACCGTGTAAATCTAAAAAACACTTTTATATTCATTTTGGTGAATCAATTATTCACTGCTAGACCACAACGTTAGAAAGAAGTTGAAAACAAAAATAATATCAAACAGGGAATGCCACGTACCAAAAACGCAGCCTCCCCAAAACGAGCCCCACAGCACCCAGAAGTGCACACCACCAACACACACACACACACACACACACACACACACACACACACACACACACACACACACACAACACACACACACACACACAATCATGTACACACACAAACATACACTACCAACACACACAAGCATACAAAGCAAACACACGAGGACAAAACGAACAATTAAAGGAACACAGTGGGGCACCGCCTTGGAACGGTCAGTGTCCTGAAGGATGAAAATATAACAACATTGATTGAATGTTAACATGGATATGATACATGTATTAGCTACCGCCACATATGAAGTACTGAATGTAAAATTAAACGGTACTTAAGTTACAGGACATTTATTTGCGACTTATACAATTTAGGTGTACTGTAGGATAAATCCCTTGTTGTAGTATACATCATTATCTGACCAAAGAACATGGACAAGTGTCGAACCTTTGTGGTTCAGCCCATTATATGTTTTAAACTTTTATGTGGTCATATAATATTATTTCACCGTGTTTTTGTTTTAAATCTTTCTTCAAAAAGAAAAACAACCTCGTGATCCTCGTGCATTATTTCGTGGACATACAAGATAAAATCAGATGAATAGATAAATAAGTTAATTTAATGTATGGTAAAATCAGAACTGTCTTCTTCGTTTAAGCTTGCCCGAAACGAAACGACAAAATAATAAGGAAGACTGAAATTACCAAACATTTATCACTTTTTAACTTCCAGATATGCCATTTTGTTATAAAAATTACAGTGTTGAAAAGCTTCGACAATTTGTGATCGTTAAACCCCAATATCATTTCATGAGAAGACAAATTGGTCATCGTTTGTTTTTTTAACAAAAGCAATGTTTTTAAGTAGAGTGTTGGTTTCTTTCCAAAAGCTTTTTAACATTATGACATGAAATGAACAGATGACGTGGCGTTTATTGTTCATTTTTACATACATTACAAATTCCATTTGATACATTCATTAAAAGCAATTTGTGTTCAGTGATTATTGCATTGTGCATTAATTTCCGTTGAAATTCGTTGGCTTTCATTGTTGCATTCGCACTATGTATGCTAAGCCAGCTTCTTTGCCAATCAAAATTATTTGAAAATAGTTTATCCTGCCATTTTTGTTCTTTTGAAGATTGTGTAACATACATATGTGACATAAAATGTGTATTTATTGCTTTTATTCGAAGGTCGTTCGGGGGAATTTTTTTCCCGCTTGAATCTAACAGAGTATGCAGCGAAATATATATTTTAGAGTTTTTGCTTTCAGTTTGATTTTCCTTTAATACATTTATAAAATCATTTGGTATGCTTTGTTTTAACGTCGACCAGTTTGCGGTCGAGTTTGTTCTGAAATGAAGTTTCGATAGAAGACATTCCATTTATTTTATTTGCGTTATGATGCTTGTGAGAAAGAATTTAAAAAAACGCTTTTTCCGATGAAGTATGCGATGATTCCAAAACGACTGATGCATAGTATTTCATTTTTTGCAAGTTTTTTGCAAGCTTTCATAATTTTTTCCAATAGTTAATGCTTCCATATAAAATGCTGAAACAGTCCTTGTCAAACGAACTGTCTCTAAACTCGAAAAAGTGCATAAACGGTAACTGCAGTTAAAAAATGTGTCAATAGTTTTAAGGATGTTTTTACCAATAGCGTTCCATTGTTTGCATTCGTTATGAATAATTTTATGTATCATTTTAATTCTATGAGCAGTAACAATGTCCTTAACACTATATAAATTAAAACCTCCATGTTTATTCATTGTATTGAAAGAGACAAGCTGTTTTTTACCATTCCAAATAAAATCTATAACTAGTTATAGTCACCATCAATATTTTTCAGGTTGAACATTAAATATTTACAGATACAACGATAGTTAAATGCTTCATTTTAAATACATTTATCATTTGACTAAAACTTTAAATCGTCTTAAAGGTAAATTTGTATCCTCACCTGTGTTTTGTTTGGCAATTTACCCGAGAACTAAACAAATAATTATGTGAATGACTAATTAAAAGAAACTTCAATACAGCTCATAAGCACACTCAACTATAAGAGACACTTTGATAAAAGCTTTATAACACTTCTATTAAAAAAGGCTAAAAATTGTTAAAATTAAAGTCTTATAACTTTATGGTCATCTGTTATTATCAAGTATGATACCCGTCAACACTTTGTTGTAGTTTCAAATGAATCCAATAGACATAAAACTTTCTTAGTTAAACAATTCAGAATTTGCATTAATTTCATTCAAGAGCTCAGTAACTTAAATATTTGATAGTCCTGAAGGCTTCCCTGAAGTTTAAAATCAATCCCGTCATATTTATGGGATACGTGACTGACAGTAGCTTGCATGAAAAATTTTAACCAAAAATTTCTAAATTGACTAGGGTCATAATTTGAATGGTTACCAATAGAATAAATAAATGATATTCATACCTTAAACTGTGTCCGCACGGTAGACTTGAGTATTGGAATAACTAGTAGACAAACTTCTATTTTATAGACAAATGACTCTTGCGTCCTGATAGATTCAATGTCATGTTAGCTTTGATAGACAAAACGGAGAATTTGTTCGATAACAAATGCTTATCTTTGATAACCTTTCTTGTCTGAAGATAAAATAATTATACTAAAGTTATCGTGATGTTTTTTGTAAGTGCAACTAAATTTATGCGTATTTGAGTTTTACTAAAATTGGAAATAAGTGACGCCTTATCCTCGACATAAATCTTGCTATTTACGCCATTGTCTAATGTTCGTTTTATCCAATCATACACCAGAAGTGCTCACTCGGGAATTCCCCATATAAAAGTAAGCCATCAAATGCTATGTTGAAACTTGTTGACAAGTATTTTTACGGCTGTCAGATCTTTAAAGACTGTATGTGGGATTGATTTTTACGTTGGATTTGTTTCATTACTTTGGCAGTTGTTGAACTTTGCTTTTAGACACCCCCCCCCTACAGAGACTTGACCCCATCCAGGGAATGTATATCGCTGCCATATTACTACCTTTAATATGTACCACAAAAAACTGTAGTAGAACAAAAACATTTTTTGATAAAGGGTTGACAGTTTTTTTTGCTAAATAGCATCTGAAAACAACCACATGCGTTCTGGTCAAAGATTGATTTCATTTTATTCTTGAGGCCCTCATTATTTGGGAAAACCCTTTTATTTTCCCCGCAGATGGCGTGTTATCGGTCGGGGCGTGTCCCTTACCAGCCTTACAAAACCATCATAAAATATTCATATGTAAAACAATAAAGATTTAAAGATTTTACAAATTTGTTCAAATCAGTCTTTTGTATAATTAAGAATTCTGTTAACCAGCTTAAATTTCAACATACAGGTTCAGTCACATGTACAAGTATTTTAAGATCATCAAACTTTACAATGAACATCGACATTGAATTTTACAATGCACATTTCGCTTAATAGCCGCACTAAAGTCTTACATTAAGCGAAACGAAATATTAAGGTAGCATGGATGGAATGTACAGAAGTGTTACATAATAAGATAGACGCCATTACAATTTCGTCTGCGAAGTTCTGAAAATGAAATGATGCTTTGCTGTACACGAGTTGGATCTTCAAATTGGTTTCAGCAAATATAGAATTGAAGAACGTTTTGTTCTTAACCTCAGTTTAGTAACTTCTGTATACTCCATTTTGGTCACAAATATAACGGTATTTATTAAAAGTTATATTACCCTTCAAAATGATCACATTGGTTTATAGTTAAGAATGATACTCAAAACACAGTTGATGCTTTAAAAACATATAAGAAATAAGTTTTACCAAGTTATATCTTTTATTGACAAATACAAATTAAGATATACATAACTGAAAGGGTGGATTTCTTTATTTTTGACTAGGATAGTCAAAAAAGATTTCTACACATTTCCTCTATATTCAATGTGAATGAAACTGTTATACAGATTGTTATTTTTGGGTTATAACTATGGCAATGTTTATTGTTCTAGGAGTATAAATCACTGATTAATGTTATATTTAAAATTTTGATGGTCACTTTGAACGGTAATATCACTTTAAACTAGATGAGGTCAAAGACTATATGTTCTTATCGCGTTTTACAGTTATATTTTAAAATAACGTTGTTGATCTTGTAAGGTTTCGAGCTTACGTTCACAAACTGTGCACAGTCCATTAGATAGGCATAAATGAACGCATCTATCCTCCATAATCGATTTTATGAAAGGAAAACTTCTATAAATAGTTGACCAAGCTTTTGACCAGACAATAGAATCCGTTGAATTTCGCCGGCGGCATAAGAATTTGATCGCATATCCATTATGCGTCCCGTTTGGTTTTGATATGCAGACTGACTCTTGAGATTTCACTTCTGTTCCCTTCATGTAAGTCTTGATTCTTTAAACGACCGATACACGTTTTTGATACGCTTGCTTAATCTTATTCCATTTGATGTCAACATTTATTGTGTTACCATGTATTCTTTGTATTTCACTTATTTTAAAAAAAAAAAATTAATTTCTATGTTCTAAATTTCCTTTATAAATTTTATATCAGAACGAAGAAACGGTTTGAAGAATAACGTAATGCTATCGTTACCGAATATGTTTAAGTTAAAACTTTCGCTCCCTGGACTTTAAGCGAACCCCTTACCCTAACCTTAACCCTAATAATAATAATGATAATAACGGCTTTATTTAACGAAGGTTACATATAAGAAATATCTTAAATTATAACTCATTCAAACATAACTTATTATATTTTCATGTAGCCTTCAAAAGAAAATAAAAAGGTTACAAACAAAAAATACAGACCACATATACGCAATAGTCATAAAAAAGTATTTTGGCGAGAAATATGTATATATGTTTATGTCAATAAATTCTTTGACTTCTTTGAGTTGACATAAAAATCAAGCCTATTTAATATATAGATGATATCAGTGAAATATCAATTTTAAATCACAAGTGAACACCAAACATTTTTTCGAGTGGCGTAATTGATATTTCACTGAAACAAACAAATTTTCTTTTTTATGTTTTTTGGCAAACTATTCAGGAAAATTTGGAATTATAGTATTTCTTATTCCCGTGGAGAACCCCATAATGATTACTAGCTACCATCATTTAATGAAAACGCAACAAAAGTAGTTCAAAATATTTTGATTATTTCAGATAAAAGTATTTAACAAGTCATATCTATCTTTATCATACAACGAAAATGAAACATAAATTCATTAGATACAGGCCTAAATTGAAACATTTTTTAATAAAAAAAAGTCTGCACTTCGTTAAACCATGAATCGCAGAGTAATCAGTTGTTCATTCATTAAAAATGCTCGGTCCAGGGCTGACCTAAGTGCAAAATTTGTCATAATGTACTGCATTTGTAAATAATGAGCGATTATAGAGATAGTTTTCCAATTTTTATAGGTGATATATACGTTTCAGACCATGATTATACAAGTATTAAGAAAGTAGACTACTTCGAAAATTTGATGGTGATGAAACAAAAATGAAAATCAACTTTTTCTCAAATTTTGATTCAAAATTGCTATAGATGGATAGAAAATGATCTAACTAAGAAAATGAATACCCACAACACTATATTTATTTCAAAACAAAATTGTACAGCCGTTTTTCGAGTTTATGTTATATTCTATCAGCGGTAAATGAGGGGAAATATGTATCTTGGATAAAACTAAGTATTTTCGGGTAATTAATCACTCACTGTCAATCATGCGTACGATACTTTTGTATTGAGAACGAGCTGGATATTCTGGTTGTGAAATTATAGGACTTTTGTTTAGAATTTGTGATAATTTCTGTGTTTTATTTCTTGTAGTTAAAAAGTAGTTCGACAAAAACAGTGAAAATGAAAATGTTATTTTCACTGCTTTGAAATACTAATTTTATTTTACCGATATATGTCAGTATTTCACTGAAAAACATAAAATAAAAACAGTTCATTAATTATAAAATGATCACATGCTCTACGATAGTCGATCAAATTGATATTTAATAATTTCACAAAACATTGATATTTAAAGAACAAGTATAAAGGTTCATAACTGAACTTCTAAGCTTTTTATGGAGATATTTTTATAATGATGTTTGAAAGATGTCAAAATATTTGCCGATTTGCTAATGAATAATGAATGAATTAAATGATTCAATACTTTTCAACTCGGACATTGAAAAAATACTAGTGAACAAGGCATAAAAGCCGGACATAAATGTCCATATTCGTTGAAGAATCATTATACAGAATACAATTTTTAAAAAGGTAGTTAGTACGAAAGATTATTTAGTTGAATTAAAAAAATCTTTAAAGAAAAACATATTACACTGATTGAATAAATATTCAAAATATGCATCAAGTTAATATTTACAAACTCTGTGTACAAAGTTTCTAAAAGGCATTTTGTCTTAATTCAACTTATGCAATCAGATTTATTTCATCAAATGAAGTGTTAAGGGAAAATAAAAAAGAATGTGAGATATGCGGATTCTTGGGCTAGTATATTTTATAAATATTTGCAATGAACAAGGACTTGCTTCTGCTTTTTATAATCAACTACTGATTAAATAGCTATAAGAAAGATTTTGGCCTTCAAACACCTTTGGATCAGTTCTTTTGCAATGGTTGATCCGGGATTTGGGTCATCTCAGCTTATGATTTCCGTGAAAAACAACCA
The DNA here is from genome assembly GCA_022818135.1 of Saxidomus purpurata. Lineage (NCBI taxonomy): Eukaryota > Metazoa > Mollusca > Bivalvia > Venerida > Veneridae > Saxidomus > Saxidomus purpurata. Next base: position 1,728,941 of record JAFMSR010000006.1, read on the forward strand.
GGTATATAATATAAGAAAGAACAGGATTACTTATACGGAAAGCATAGCTTAATGGTTAAAGTAGGTGTTTACCCTGTTAAGTAAAGATTCGAATCTCACAATATTTTTTTCGTCTTTTTCAATGTTTTAGAACATGTTTTCTTCTTACAGACTTTTGCTAAATTTTGTTATCCTTCACATTTTTTTTATCAAATTTTGTAAATGTAGATATATTAATTGTCTTTACAAGTTTAACATTTCTAGTTATAATTTCTCTCAAAATTCAGTTTCCATTCACGATACATCAACATTACAAAACTAAATTCCTCGTTCAACTTGGTAAATGTTAACACTGGCTGTTCTTGCTGCTGCCGGTTTGACTTTCTTAAATATCGCGGACGTGCTGAATCGGGTGAGTGAAGCAATTTTCTTACGGCCACAGTTTCGGTCCAGACTACAAGTTTATGAATACAATGCATAGTATTTACATACGTTATTTTTCGTTATGTTTGCTAAAACTTTTTTATGAAATTCTGGAAACCTTTTTATAGTATATATTATATAATTTCCTGTTTTCAATAAAAATAGGCTAATATTACGATGATGATCAGACATCTTATTAATATGTTATTTGTGTTAAGTAAATTGTTGATGGTGTGGTGATGTACATAAAACAAACAATGTCTTGATGCAAACTAAAAATCATTTTAGAGAACATGTGGGCATATTGTACTTCCGTCTTTAATCAACAGTGATGTTAAACAAAGATTGATTTGATGGATATTTGTTTACTTTTTTAATAAAAAGTAATGTATCCCTGTTTTACTTGTACCAGAGTTGATAGTAAACAGTTCTAGACATATATCAATAAGAAATATACATATTCATGTCAAATATCTGTGAACAAAATAATATTTCGGTTAAAATGCTACAAGGAAATACGCTCATCGGTAAGATCTTTTGTTTAATCATTTGAGATTAAAACCCTAACATACAAGATAATAATCTGATAAGGGATAATAAAATACGAAAAATATTGTCTGGTGCGGAGAGGTCCTCATGAATTAGTTTTTGACTCCCTCCAACCACCCGTGTCAAAGGCCAATTCTTCTAGAGGAACTTAATTATGACAATGGCAAGGAGTAACTAAGAAACAGTATTCCAGTACGTTTACAATATACAATTATTGACTTTTGGTGAGATGAACACTAGTCTATATTGATGCAATAAGGTTTTGGTTAACCGACATCTAAAGTCAATGAATGTTTAACTAAATTGTTTCACCTTTAACATTATCGATGACAAATTATTGGAGAAAAGAAAACAAAGACATAGAGGTTGCTGAACAATTTGAATGTAAAATAGATGTATTTATTTTTGAAGTAAACATATTGACGTTGGTAATCATTTTTTTAGTCTGATCATTTTTTGTCCATCTAAAACAGTATTTAGGTAAATTTTGCGAAAACATGTTCAATTTCTTTTTTTAAATTCACTTCAGCATACCCAACAGTTGGCTTTCTAAATCCACAGAGGTTGCATTTGAATGGTCAAATATTTCAGATATTTAAGCTTTATTAAGTTGCCCGGAGTTAATGTTCTCGTAAACATGATATTAAGTACATGTGCAATGGCTTGCGTCTTGCCCAGTGAGACTAGAGACGAAATCAAAACCATATAATAATTAAAAGTGATAATATATTAAAGTGAAAAGGGAAACAAGGAGCTGAGTGTAAACGCAGATAAAATGTCAGAGGTTGAATCCGTAAAGTAGATTAGTTTTGAGACCGGAAATGGAACGTTTAGTTGCCTTATTTAAATATACGAGGGGTGATACAGAATTAACCTAACTGTTGCTATATTTCCAATTTTCAGCGTTTCCATAGTAACTGACTTACCGCTGACTGGGGAGCGTGACTGAATAAGCAGTAATGCGTTAAATAGATTAGTTTTGAGACCGGAAATGGAACGTTTAGTTGCCTTATTTAAATATACGAGGGGTGATCCAGAATTAACCTTACTGTTGCTATATTTCAAATTTACAGCGTTTCCATAGTAACCGACTGAATAATCAGTAATGCGTAAAGTTTCATGTACATTTCTTGTGTTTCAGATGTTACATTTTAATGCGGCACTTCAAGGTCATAACCTTATGTCATATACATCATTTTACAAAAGATCACCGTTATTCTCGTTTCTTCTCGAACAAAACAGTATTCAAAAAGTTGCTAACGATTGCCAAATACAGCGTTGTCAGAATCACTGAACATACGCACTTTTAATAAATTCTACCACTTACTTTGGCACTTCACTACTAAAACATGAGAGATGCTAAACTACATGTGTCAAACGTATTTAAGTAGAATCAGCGACTTAGAGATGGCGCATTCCTTAGTAGATGCGATAGAGCATATCTGTTAAAGGTTGTCGGACGAAACGTTGCTTTAAGCAACCAGGGCTTTTGGTAGTGAAAAGAGGGTCTATGTGCAGGAGATTTGTAGATTTGCAGTCAAACTGGGTATAGTTATGGGGCATTTATAGAATATTGCACATTATAAGAACCGTTTCAAATAAAGAAATCAATATCATGTGGGTTCCTCGCGTGTTAATAAATAAAAAGAAAGTAGTAGGACAACACCAGCAAACGTCATTCGGGTTCGTAGACGCTACTCTCCTTACTGTTACATGCCCGCTACTTTCGTATGTATAGTGAATGTTTTTAGTACAAATTGAATGCGACTTTTATTTTGCTACTGAAACCTATGTCGTAGTAATAGAAATAGACAGGTTAATTCTCGATCACCCCTCGTACAAGAATGATTGCATAATAATACAGTTAAGAATTTCATCATGAATAAATCATACTTAACTTTCAGGCCAACATCTTTGTTTTGATTCGTATTATATATATCGCGTATCTATTCATAGATTAAACTACAAAAATGCCAAGTTGCCACACCAGATGTTACGAAGCAGTGGAAAGCAGGACTGGTGCAGTATTTGCAAGGTATGGTCGTTTCGTGGCGAGACATCCCTGGAAGATTATACTGATTGGAGTGTTCCTTAACGTCCTGCTCGGTATTGGCATGATACGACTGAATGTTGTTATTGATGTAGAACGTGTTTATACGCCAATTGGAAGTCAAGCAAGTAAAGATAGTGACAAAATAAGAAATCTATTTCCAGATCTGAGCAGATCCAATTTTATTGGTTACCAAATGCCGGATTTTGGTCGGTATGGGGAAGTCATTGTCATTCCGAAAAGTGGTAACATAGTTGATAGCTCATTTCTTACCAAATTGATAGATTTTAAATATTTTTTGCTGTCAATTAACACAACCGACAAAAATGATGTGTCCGTGTCTCTGAATGATATATGTGCAATAAGTTTTGGAGAATGTGCTATAGATGGAGATATATTTGTTGACACACAATTTATCAGTGATGTTAATACAACCCAAACTATACCTTTCCCCTCCTATATGCATCCATCCCGCGGCCAGATATATTACGAGCAGCAAATAGGCGGCGCTGTTGTATCGTCGAATATCCTACATTCTGCACCTATGCTTATCATGCGCGTGAACCTGCGCACCGATTCGAATCACTTTACAGAGTTGGCAAAACGCTGGCAGGACTCATTTTTGGAGACGATCAGAGACTATTCATCGAACGACTTTGATATTTCCTTTGCACATGCTGATTCACTGAGTGAAGAACTGAATGAAAACGTCTCTGGTGACATTGCAATCTTCTCAATAACATTCACAATAATGATAACCTATGCTTGTATAGCAACAATGACAGCGCGTTGTGATGTGGTTGGTCAGAGGTCAAATTTAGGGTTTGCTGGAGTGATCGCCGCTGGTCTTGCTATTGTGTCAGCTTTTGGTCTTGGGAGCGCCTGTGGGGTTGAATTTGTCAGCATCGTTGGAGTTGTACCTTTCCTGATAATCGGTAAATGAAATAAAGTAACATATTATTTTTGCCTCGTAATATTGAAAGGGCAGATGCTTATATATAGTATATATGCATGTGAATTGATTAAACATTGAGTATTTTTGTAATTTTATATCAAATGGTAAGTTCACATTTACACTTTTTTAATGACAGGTATTGGAGTGGATGATATGTTTATGCTCATGTCCGGTATAACAAACACAAACTACGAAGACGATGTTGAGACACGTATTGGAGAGACAATGAAAACAAGCGGTGTTTCCATTACAATAACATCTCTGACAGACCTGTTTGCATTTGCCGCCGGAGCTTCGTCGGTATTTCTTAGTGTTAGAAACTTTTGTATTTATTGCGGTAAGAATAAATTTCAATGTACATGCATATGATTCCAAGAGTATCCCGCAGTAATAAAACAACATTAACACTAATTACGTTTACTTAGTTAAATAAATTTAGAGATGTTTGTATTGCTTCAAAAGCATTTTCTTTGAAGTAATTTTCATACGATCGTGCATTATGGAGAAATACATGATGTAATAAAATATAATGTAATACTGTAAAACATGACATTACCTCTTATTTTATTGCTTTTAATAACATATATTTTGCATCGTTTTGAGTCTTTTATCGTTTATTTACAAATGCAATACCCCATAAAATATACATTTCGCTCGAAATGGCGGCTACTTTCAACACAGGATTGTGGTTGTTCCAGATATTTTACATCAAATTATTCAGTTGTAAGCTAAAACTGTCCGGCTTTCTTAAGTTACAGCAAATTCGTTTTCTGACCATAGAATAACGAAGAAGGTCATAAGCAATGTAGTACGTCTAAACGAGTTGATAAATTAATATATTTTGTATTTTTGCAGGTATAGCAGTAATATTTTGCTACATAAATCAATCGACCATATTCATCGCAAGTATTGCTGTTAACGAAATCAGAGCCGAAGACAACCGCCACTTTGCTTCGTGTTTTAAAGTGAAACGGCCCGACGAAGAAGAACACGGCAGGTCAAAGTGTCACATGCTGTGCTATACAGGTCGCAAACCAAGAGACCAGTCTGAGTCTGAGAGCTACCTTGACAAATTCCCACGGTGGTTGATACCAAAAGTAATTTCGCCCATTTCAGCTAAGATTATAATACTTGTTCTCTTTGTGGGTTATATGGGAGTCTCTATCTGGGGTGTCACTCGTATGGAGCAAGGTTTGGTCCTTAAGAATCTTGTGGCCGAATCATCTTACTATTACACTTATAGGGACTACTTGGATAACAACTTCCCTTTAGGTGCCTCCGTTTCTCTTGTTTTCCATGAGCCGTTGACCTATTCTGACTCATCAATTCAAACAGATATCGACCGACTCTTGTCGTCTTTTAAAGCAGAAAGTACGGTACAAAACGGTTTAGAAATTAACTGGCTCACGTCATATAAAAGTGATGGAACAAATTACAAAAACACATCGGAACAGGATTTTATCAACGGCTTACAAGCTTTCCTAAGCATCGCTAATAACACACGTTTTCAAAATGATGTTATCATTAACAGCGATAATACAAGTATAACGGCATCAAGAATTCATGTGATGTCTGAAAGTATTAAAGAATCGCAGGAACAAGGTCAATTCATGTTGCGCATGCGTGAACTGGCATCAGATAGCCCCCTGTCCGTATTTGCGTTCTCACCAGCTTTCATCTTCTACGAACAGTATGTTGCCATCTTGTCACAGACACTCCAGACTCTCGGAATAGCTATAGCAATGGTGTTTTTCGTAACATGCATATTTATGCCACACCCACTTCTGCTTTTGTATATTACGTCAACAGTCGCCATGATAACTGTTGGGATATTTGGTTTTCTACCGTTTTTAGGTTTGACTTTAAGTGCTATTACAATGATTCATATCATCATGAGTATTGGTTTCTCTGTCGACTTTGCAGCGCACATATGCCATGGTTACATGATTTCTTCAGGTCAAGACAGAAATGAACGTATGAAAGCCGGTATAATTAGGTCAGGTGCTCCCATTTTTCATGGAGCGATTTCCTCCATTTTAGGCGTGATCATGTTGGCCGCGGCTAAATCTTTCATCTTTTACTCATTTTTCCAAGTAATGAGCCTCGTGATAACATTTGGAATATTGCATGCTCTGTTCCTTCTCCCGATCATTCTTTCTCTGATTGGTCCGTCATCAACTGGTATGGAATCAAGCGCTGATGTTAATGCTGAACCTTCAGATATAAACGGATTATTTACTGAAACAAATGTTCACATTCCGCGTCCATCTGTTGATAGAAGCAAAGACTATCCACTTCAAGAGAAACCAAGCATATTGACATTTACCGATACTACCATAGCAATAATCACAACTTAATAACACGCAAGATAGCTCCCACGGCGAAATCATCAGACAGCAAAAATATCTTTTGACATTTTATAATATAAAAGTTTCTGATACTATTATCACGTGATTTCCCTCTCTAGGCAGGGACAGTCATTCAAATTGTTTTGGTCGCTCTAATCAACTTTTTCAAAAAATATGACTTTATTAAAGTGTTTGGAATTACTTAGGAAACTGGATATTTTAGAGCAAATGGATTTATGGTTTCACCTTATTTGGAACTATATGTTGTAAAATGATCTTCCGTGTAACTTAAATTTGATGCAAAACGACAGAAATCGTGTTTAAATCGAACGAACAAAGGAAATTATTTATTTCTCAGTCTGGCTTGAGGCGATATCACTTTTGAGATACATTTTTATTTTTCCTGTTTTGGCACTTTTGCCCTGTTACCTGAACCATCACGATCGTGGATATATGAACCATGTTCTATTCACTCTTAAACAATGATGACATATGCCAATGTCTTGCCCTCGTATTCAAGTCGATTCTTTAAGTAAAAGAGTTGTCAGGAATTTTTCTGATACTTTATTGAAGTATGAACCATGTCATTCACTTTAAATATCTTGCCTTTTAAACAAGACTTTCTTATTTTTTGCAATAGGCATTGAAAAAAGTACCTCATTATGTTTCTAATATGTACGCATTAATTTAAAAAGCAAAGTTAGGAATGTTTTTGGTACAAATAAAGTTCATTTCTGTCAGTAAGGCATCTATCTTGATCACATGAGTGCTACTTGTAAATGTGGTCCTGGGACTTTGAATATAGAGATCAACTGACCTGTTATTGGCTGAATGTATCGCATTTGTTTTTTTTAAAACGAAGCCGTTGTCAAGAAATTAACAGTTTCAATCAGAACAATATTAAATAATTGCTGTGGTTGTTAACGCCTATATATACATAATAGAATTATTTGAGCAAAAGACCTGTGCGACATAGTTAAATAGAAAATCTAATATACGTGTATGAAAGTTGTGTGTTATTTGCGAAATAAACTGGCTCTTGAAAATGTGTATTGTTCCTTTATTGTGATGACATAAACCAATATACGACATACTATTACTGTTAGACTTTTACTATGTATGAAGAAAGAAGAGATCCCCGGTTATTATCTAGCAGCAGCAGCAGGAAAACCAGATATAGAAAGGTTTAATAATCAAGCGATGAGGAAAGGCAGCATACAAGATACTCAGTAAAGATCTAATATCATAATGTATACTCGTATAACTTTTACGCTTTTGCCACTGCAACAAATTCGCGGTTGGGTCTGCAGATTGGTCAGTTACTAGTAACAAATGTTTGAGTATTTAAACCAAATTGTATCATGCTATCCTCGCAGTTTCCTGTATTTGTATTTCTGTAGGGGTGTTCACTAAAATAAACAAAGACAGTTGCACACAACTATACTCTATAACTCTGAATTTGGTTCAAAGCCCCAACTTTATAGGGATGATATAGGATGATCTCTATCTTTTCCGTCCAGTATAATACGTGTAGGATTTATGATAAAGGCATTATGGAATCCAGAACTTTATTATAAGTCGTCATGAGAACTTTCTTTGTTCTATTGTTTATACGATAATCCAGTTTAGAACTGCCTTAGGCAATTTCGTTTTAGCGTCTTTGTGTTCACAGATTGTTGAGTGAATAATATAAACAAAGTAAATACGGAAACGTTTAAAATGTTTTTGAAATTATTTGAGAATTCTTTCAGCTGTTCTTCTTCCGTCCAATCAAAACTTTCTCTAGCCCCATCATTGGAGATTCAAACGCCAGGGAAAGAACAAACGCTGCAGCATATGAGATACAAACATGCCCGAGAAATATATATGTCTGAAACAAAATTAGAAACAAAAGTTAATCTCATAACGATTCATGTCAAAAGTACTTCTTGTAAGAACCCGGCATATATCATAAAGCAACAAGAAGTTAGGTACCCAGTACATTTCCAGTTAATCTGGAAACAGATGGCTCAGGGCATGCGCTGTGAACTTAGAACCGGAAACAGATGGCTCAGGGCATGCGCTGTGAACTTAGAACCGGAAACAGATGGCTCAGGGCATGCGCTGTGAACTTAGAACCGGAAACAGATGGCTCAGGGCATGCGCTGTGAACTTAAAACCGGAAACTGATGGCTCAGGGCATGCACTGTGAACTTAGAACCGGAAACAGATGGCTCAGGGCATGCGCTGTGAACTTAGAACCGGAAACAGATGGCTCAGGGCATGCGCTGTGAACCTAGAACATTGGATTTCTCTTGATTATCTCATTAAAAAAATATCCTAAATTAAGAAGTCATAAAAGTGATACACGGGCATGCATTTTTTTATAAAGATTAACTGTTTTATAGCACTATTTGACTGCTAAATGAGTTTAACTGATCTGAAACCTTTGTTTTGAAAAGCCCTTAATACCCTGGAAAAATGCTAATATTGGGTCTGTCTTTCCTACATCCGGAGAAAATGATGGACAAAGTTCTTAAAAGTATGTTTCAATAATGTAAATTAAACACTACAAGCAACCAGCCGTATACTTACCAGTTCAAGGTCGTACCATCGCATTAGTGTGCGTCTACTCATGTAGTATGTATATAGAACCAGGGGATGAACGAGATATGCGCAGTATGTAAGCCGACTGAGTGGTATAATCCCTTTCCAAGAAAGTAACACATTCACGGGACCTATAATTGATTAAAACATTAAATATCATATCATGCTGGGATAGTTTATTTTATCTTATAACTTTTTACATTAATTTTTATAAGTCATGACTAGCATTCTCGTAAATGAATTCAGAAAAGTAAACCAGGTGTAATCATTGCACTATCAAAATCAAAGGTTTGAAAGTGCTGGAGGATCGATTGTCTCTGAACAACACAGTCTGCACACATACATGTGTGAATATCAGGACAACCCTTGCACGAGTAAAGTTATAAACTGGAGACACAACTGTCCACAAATTTTGACCTTTCACCATTTGTGTAAACTTTACTTTTGAGATAGGAACCCATGTGCTTACATTATGTCATTCAGTGACTATGTTCAACTACCCTATGAAGTATTAAGCTGTGAATCGTAACTGAGAAATGGATTTTGACAAAACTGAACTGAAAAGTTATGGTTTGAACAACAGTTAATGTCATTCAAAAGTTATGGGGTATGCCCATAAGGTTGATTGTATTGTGCCAATTAATTCGGATTTAACGTCGCACCAACAGCTAAGATCATATTGCAACTTCCGGCTTTCGTGGAGGAGCCAATTCCCTGTATCAGAATTTGGGGGTCATTTAGAAATTCCGAGGGTCATACTCTTTATTGTAAAAAAATAAAAAGCATGACTATATGTTAAAGAAGTTTTATTCAGTTTACTTCTGTAAAACTGCATGTAAAAAAATGGTGGGTAATCAAAGGGTTGGCAAGACAACAGGTGTTTCTCTTTGGATGCTTGCCATTTTGTCACTGCATCTCAAAAGCCAAATATGTCCACAAAGCGAATTTTTCATAAGTGCATTCAACCATAGACATTAAACTTAGATATTATTTTGCACACTGAAACCCCTTTCAATAGTGACAGTCTTATTGAAATTACTACAAAATGATCATTAAAAATCACTCAGAAAGACGTTATCGTTTCCCCTTTTAAGGTTCGTGGACCATCTCTTGTTGTGCGTCTACGATACCATGATGACGGTATCATAAGAATCAACACACACCAAAACGCAATGTACAAAATGCGGGTCGATCCGAAATCAGACGACAACGACGACGGAATAGGGTCAAAATTATACATATCCCATACCGAAAGCGTATTTTATAAACAATTTATCTTGCATTTCGAAGCGTTTTTAGAGGTTTTGAAATGTTGTTTTTGTAGTAATTTGATCATACACATTTTAATTGCGTCAAAGAAGACGCTCTTTGCTTTTTCTGTTGCGTCATTGACAAAATGAGTGCGTCAAAACCGCAGAAAACGCGCTCTCGCTGAAACACTGAATTTAGTGTATCCGTAGTAGCGATGCGTATTTCACGGGTCTAACATTTCTTATGTCACACCGGTCTGACTAGAAAATTGTTGGGATAAAAACCGCGTAGGAAAATAGTTCTATACAGAACAGATACCTCGTTGATTTAAGTTACAAATTAAAAGAAAAACAACAATATAATATTATGCTATTCTGAAATGTTTTGATATTATTTAGATCTGTTACTATATAATTTTTAAAACAGGACAGTATAATTCGTAACAACGGAATATATGGAACTACTTGTTTGTATGTAAAGAGTTCGGCCGTAAGGAAGCTATACTCTGTTAACATTGGATCCGATTGAATAAATCAATCGATCCAAAAAGAGATGCACATATTTACAGGTTTTTGTTTCAAATGCAGAACAGACATGCATGAAAATAATGTATTTTTAATAATTTATTACCCCCATAACCGGTAGCACAGGCAAATATCACCCATGCAACAGCTATCCCCCATGCTGTCCTAGCTGTGGCGTTATAGAGAGCGGAAGTATCAACTCCAAGTTTTGGCGACCCGTCGGAGGAGTACAATCCATACAAAACTAACAATGCCAATGTTGTTGCAACGGCCCATCCCAACACATTTAGTATCTGAAACAGAGTAACTATTCTTTTTTAGTGGACTTAAGTACAGCTAGCCTTGTTTTTTGAGGCAGGCAGGCAGGCAGAGGCAGGCAGGCTGGCAGAGGCAGGCAGGCAGGCACTTACACAATGCAGGAACTGCAGTATTCTATAGCTGTGTTAAGATCAAATTACTCAGTGTCCATATCATTGGCCTAGTATACACTCGTTTTATGTTTATTGAACTGTAATACCTACATATAAGAGGTACATTGTAATTGTACTGCAACGTGTATTTTAGGTCGCCTAGAGAAATATAAAGTATTAATATACCTTATTTAGTTTAAACTTTCCGTCCGTTTTGTGAAGCAAATATCCAGTAAAAAAGCCAACAACATATGGCCCTATACGTGTGTATGGTTTTATATAAATCAAATCGAAACTATCCTCACTCTGTCCACTGAAATATTTCAAGTATTAGGTTATACAACGGGAATAAACTATGTTTGGTTCAAATAATCTTATGATCATCTGATTAGCATACAAGAAAGAATATTTCCTAAACTGCTTAAAATGCAAGTGTAAATTTTCTTAAACGTACAAGTTATATTATCGAGTCTGTGAAGGACAAACTTGTTTGAAAATACAAATGGCATAAATAATTGTCTTACTTCATGATATACTCATGGTGTTTTGATATGAGACCGGCACATATGAAGTTTACCAATACCAGTAGGAGACACGATAAACCACCAAATATCGGCGAGCTGAAAACAAATCACATGTTTGAATAAGTTTTAGAATCATTATAATTGCACATTAAATAAAGCAAGACACATTTAGGATATGTAGGATTTTTGCTAGAACGAATTTGTTCATCGATGCCTTTTATAAATTACCAGGCTGTGCATTTTTTTACCCTGTATTGCAATTTTTACCCTGTATTGCAACTTTCTAGTAAGTGAGCTTTCTTCATACCGTTATTAAACGAAAACGATTAAATCAGTGAAAATGTTGGGCTTTTTTCACATAAAAACGTATGTCTTCCAACCCTTAACACTGTAGGATAACAGGTGTGTGTGTGTCATGAATTACAAATAATTCGAAAAATAAAATATTTTCATATAACAAAATGAAAATTTTAACAAAGAATCAATGAACCATAAAATGCAAACAATAGGCACAACTAGGTTTAGCACTGATCACTCATGTAAAGTTTGGTTGAAATCCGCCTAGTGGTATAAGAGGAGTTGCCCGGACAAACTTGGGGCTAGGGTTAGGGTTTACGAAAACAAGCAATAACTCCGCTAAAAATCATTGAACCACAAAATGCCGACGACATGTACAACTGTACTTGGTAATAAACGTGTCTACCAACTTTTAGTAAAATCAAACCAGGCGTGTAGGAGGAATTGCGCGGACAAACTCTTATGACAGACAACACCAAATCAGTATGTCTCCCCAACACTAGGAGCGAGACAAAAGAAGCAGAATGCTGTTTATAACCACACAAAACAATTGCTTCGAATACATCTGATTCCTATTTATAAATCAAATGACTCCTAGCTTTATCTTTGGAAGAAAAGATCGTTAAATATATTACTAGCTCAAAAGTACTGAACACTGATAGACAATGCATATAATAGTCGTAAAAGATAATTAAAAGCGAATTTTAGTGGCTTGAAACCGAGTATATTACAGACATAATTCGATTTCTATTCAAAATACTCACTAAAATAAAGGCACCAACATGAGGGGACTCAGCACATAGAACTGCATGTCATTCGCCAGGTACCAACTCCAACCCATGCACTGCGCATGAAAATAGGAAAATTCTAATGTACTTACTTAAATCTACGTTATGGTGGTAGTGTATTTCTTATGTGGTAAACTGAATTAAATGTAACATATTAGAATGATTATCAAGCGTAACAATCTACCTTATTACAATTTGCAATTATGACTAAGTTACTTGGGGCTTTGTTTCTATGATATTTCGGTCAGGAGGCGATAGCCCTGGTACACATAAATAAATGATGCATTTATGATATTATACAAATGTAAAACCATTATTATCTTATCTTATATAGAGAAAATATAGTTACCATCTGTTTCGATTTGACTAAATTATTGACATAGAGCAAGTTGGTCCACCAAGTTTCTTCGCATTCGTCTCTTTCATTACCGTTCTGAGGCCAGAATGGCCCATCTGACCAGTACTTGAACGTTGGTACATACAACATTAATAACAACATGTATGGCGGTGTCAGCCTGAAAAATTCCACGTAATAAGATTAAGACGTGAAACCTTGTTGTGGTTTTGATACTTTGTATACCTGCCATCATAGTTACAGTATAAATGAACGTAAAATAATTACGTTAATTGTTTGACTATGTAACAAGGTACTGTTTGACTATGTAACAAGGTACTGTTTGACTATGTAACAAGGTACTGTTTGACTATGTAACAAGATACTGTTTGACTATGTAACAAGGTACTGTTTGACTAGTTGTAACAGGTGTTTGACTATGTAAAAGGTGTTGACTATGTAACAAGTTTGTTTGACTATATGTAACAAGATACTGTTTGACTATGTAACAAGGTACTGTTTGACTAGTATGTAACAAGATACTGTTTGACTATGTAACAAGGTACTGTTTGACTAGTATGTAACAAGGTACTGTTTGACTATGTAACAAGGTACTGTTTGACTATGTAACAAGGTACTGTTTGACTATGTAACAAGATACTGTTTGACTATGTAACAAGATACTGTTTGACTATGTAACAAGGTACTGTTTGACTATGTAACAAGGTACTGTTTGACTATGTAACAAGGTACTGTTTGACAGTAAACTCCATATATCACGACTCCGGATATAGCGAATTTCCGGATATACGGAACAATTTGTTTTGCTGAATATATTTCTGCTTCATTAAATGAAAATTATGTTCGGATATAACATATTCCGGATACAAGGAACAAATTTAAGTTGTCCCAACGAGTTCGTTATATACGGAGTTTACTGTAAATTGGAAATTCATGTCTTCCCTTTAGTACGTTACTGTATACTTTGTTAACTGTTATCTTTCTCTACTGTATTACTGAAAAAGGTGTTGAAATGTCTTCCTGTATAAAGTCAGAGAGATTCAAGAACAGAATGTATGTCATTTCAAGTAAAAATATCCTTTTCGCACGCACACAAGCAGGCACGCACGCACGCACGCACGCACGCACGCCGCAATGCTTAACTTACTGCTGACCTTTTGCTATATTACAGGTTAATATACTTGAAGATAGAACTGGAAGTGCAAGTGTAAGAACTTTTTAATGAACGGCCTTAAAAATTTTACCTCCAGAACCTGTGAAAGTAGAACATGAACCAGTTGAATTTGCGTGCTCCTCCTTTCTTTTTCATCTCCCGCAATGATAGATATGACACTAGCAATCCACTGTACAAAGAATCAAAAGAATTTTTTAAGAAAATCATAGAAGAAATCCACAGGTATCAGAAAAAATGGAATTTCAATATTTGAGGTGAACTCTGTTGTATAATTAGATTTTGTTTCTTCATAACACCCCTTGAATTTTGTATTAGTCTCGAGTTGAGTCTAAAGAAAGACATGCAATACTTGTTATAGAGAACTGTTTAATTTTTCACATTTTCATTTGGAATCGGTTGAGGACTGATTAAGTGAGCTTTGGATCTATTTGTTGTTTACTAATGGTAAGAGCATCTTAAACAACCTTCAGTACCAGAACAAATAGTGATTTTTTTCAGGGCACACAGAAGCCTGCAAGAGACCTTTGCCAGTTTAAAATCAAAAACATTCATGTAAAATTACATAATTAAGATATCTACATTTCATAAAGTTCAAATAAGGTACATGTATATATAAAGTTAGATACTATTTACCTGAGGACAAAGAATGTATCCACGGATACTGTCGCATTGTTAATGGCTTGAAACGTGAATCTTTTAATCATTTCTAGGTAGAATGTTCCAATGTTATCTGGATGATACAAAAATAAATGAAGACTTTAGCTGTCGCGAATCAGTATAAAATATTGAAAGAGATGCTTACACTCTAGCTTTGGACTGCAATACAAACAATGTACAATGTAGATGCTAGTTTGTACTTCTGAGAAATTGATGTCCATAAGCATATTGAAGTCCAGGAAATACACAGATAAAAATTGAAAGGCCCTGCTTAAGTCTGTCCATGGCAAACTAAACAAATCTTCATTCATGAGTTTTCTTAAGCTTGTCTATATTATTACCTGTTAGCTGTAATCCAAACGCATATGTATGTCCGAGAATTACCCATGTCATACTTATGAATCTGATCCCATTCACACAAGTCAGCGTTCCTGATGGCTGATTTGTACTCAGAATCTTTGGAGCATTTGTGTATACTGAGAATGAAAGTAGAAGTTTGCCGAGGAGACCTGAAGTTGAAAGCAAAGGTATTTATTTAGCTTGTTTATGCTGATTGTATTGTGATCAAACATTTAACACGACTGTTGTATCTTCTCACAGGTTTATGTCAAGTTCCAGAAATAGATCTCGTAAGTATTGGCAAGGATTGAAAATGTGCTAAATCACACTTGCAAAGCAATCAACTTGTCACAAGGGTAAACAAACATGACTTAAGTTTTGAACGAACGACATTATTCGTACAGTACTGTAGGTAGTCTGTGAAGAAAGAACAAGTAAGTGACGTCAAAACATTGAGTATTTGATTTATAGTGTTTCTGTTTATATTAATACATGTATTATTGTTACATGTACTCTATGTTTCAGTATGTATTCATATGAAAATGATTAGTGAGATAGTCATGTACAAACCGAAAGATATCTACAGTCATATTGATACTTTATTTTTATTTGCAGGCATATTCCTAGTAAGAGGGTTACAGATATACAGCTCGGTTTTTAGTGGTCAGTAATTATATTGTTTCGGATCAATTTCTGGATAAGCATATCATCCTTAAACCAATTAGAAACGTTGACAAAAACGCGGACACGCTCTATGAAATTGTCATGCTTCCTGTGCGTCGACAGTTATTTTACATTCAACTAAAACCAAGCATGTTTTCATCATAAAACTTTTACCTGGTTGAAAGACGGGTTCAGCTTGGTTTTGATCATCAGGTTTGGGTTTAACTTTAATTTCATGGTCTCTGTCTTTGATCAGTGGTTCCTTTTCCGGAACAACGACACTACCTGATAGATTGTGGTCAAATACATTGTTTTTGTGGAAAGACCCGTAGTCTACTGCTGGTGCCTTAAAGTGAAACAATATTAAAGTGATAAAATATGTATCTTGGAGGAAAAAGAATATTTCTGTTATTTCGATATTACTCAATATTTTTCTGCAGGAATATTCCTCACAAGAAAAAAGGTAAAGAAAACACATAATACATAATACACTATTACCACGTAAAAAAACCCTGCCTTTGGAATGACGATAGTAATAGAAATTCTTTCATAAAATAAATGGTCGCGCTTGTCTGAAGATGTTTTTGGACAGTGGGACCAGGTCCTTGCGCCACTAACTAACCATCATTGTGCCAGTCTCAGTAGTGGGTAGCTTCTTTCATACATATGTTTTTGACATTGACAGGTAATCTCAATGATGATATTGATTATATTAGAGAAGAAATTATCTATTGAAACATTACTTACTAAACGTTTTAGTCGTTTTACTAACACATGCTGAATAATGACGTCATACGCTGTTGCTAGGACAATAATGGCTACGAAAACACAGCATACGACACTGTAATAGATAAATGATTATCATAAACTAAACTGACAAAACATCTTGTCAAACTTACTACATGTATTTAAGTCATCAACTTGAAACAGAATCTAAAGTTTGAAAAATCTAAAGAATTGTTCTTTTATAGAAATCTGGTGCCCATCTAACTGTGAACTTACGTTACGGCTAAAGCTTTACTTGAATACTCCAAGCTGTTTTCTTGACAACTGGTCCAACCTGGGCCTATTGGATTCTCAAGAGGGAGTAGACTTGTAACTAAAACAAATGTATTAAACAAAGCGGTATAGGACTTCACTGAAGACATACTTTTACATAAACATAAAAGACAGAAATGAAAAGCCTGGCATATTAAGGGGCGCTCCCAATATCTAGCAGATCATATTCTCCAAACATTAACGTACAATGATAATTAAATACAATTCTAAGAACAATATATATCGACCAATGCCTATGTTTCCATTCTACAACGTTCGAAAAGTTTATTCGTGCAACAAGAAAGACATTTCTACAGCATGAAAGAAGTTCTTATGTAATAGGCATAATATAAGTACACATGTATTAGTCAATGAAATGAAAATGGATAACTATACTTTTGCGAAAAAATTGAAAACCATTAAGTACAATTGAACATATTTTAGACGTTTTTCTAATTCTAACCCAAAATATTTCTTCACTTTTTGAGAAGTTTTAATCTGTGATACTGTATTAGATACCATATAATGAACTGACATAAACATATTTTAAAATTAGTCAGTATTACAATTCTCTAAGAGCAAACGTTCTATATAATCTGCAAGTATGGTTGATTTAATGAAAACAAATACCTACACGTGTTCAGAAGGGCTCTAGTATCTAATGTGCTGCAGGTATCCGGGAAGCACATTCCAACAGCTATTGACCCTTGACCCGGCAATAATACCTATAAACAAGAATTTATTTTAAAACATGCTGTACATAGAACGTAAAACAACATAAAACAACGATAAAATTAAACTACATTTATGTCGGAATCATGAATACTTTTACTTGTTACATCAATGTAATAAGATAAGTATATAACGTTCCAGTAATTTAAGTCATTTCTAACCAATTGCTTACAACTAAATATAGGAGATATTCAAAATTTTACCTTTGTGTTTATATTTTTCAGGATCACAGTAACAAGTAGCTCTTATATCAGCAAGAAAGATGTCTTACCGGTTGATGTGATCTTTATTTGTACCATAATCATTTCTATCTCTACTTTTTAAATCGATGTACATGTTAGAATTTTTGTGCAGTAATTTTGTTTATGATATTCGCGGCAAAAAATACGAAACTATTACGCTTTCCACGAATAAATGACTTGAATACGAAAGAAAGGCATATATCAACATTGTAAAGGTAGAAATAGTTCTAACATTATCCTATCAGTGAATTTAACTTACCGTCTGTATTGGTATATTAGCTATACAATATTTCCCTTTATATGGATGTGTGAGTTGTGTGCTATTTACTTCGTACGCTATCGCTTCAATTGCTTTACATTCCTCCCAGTTCCCCACCCACTTCAAATGGAAATCGAGGAGAGCACTTTCCTGGTTTTCCCATTGCATCCACCACTAGAAAATAACAATGTCACATGATATAAATGTACATGTATGTAGACTTAAAGCAATAAACAGCGCGGTGGATTTAAATAACGATAATATTGGTCCAGGAAAGAAAGTTTTACATACTGAATTTTGCAATTTAGCCATCATACTTTGTATTTTTTACATCTACCAAAAACGACAAGCGGTTAGTTACATTTAGTCAACGTGTAAATACCAAATTTAATCAAAACTATAATTGCTTCTAAAAAACTGTTTGCTGATTGGCAGCAGAGAATTAAATTCTCAGGAAATGTCACTTTCAAATATATAATAGGAGAGTTGAGAGTTGTTAATCTTTTATGAAATAAAATCTATATTTAGCACACGAGAAAATCCATCTTTTAAACATTCTCACTTTTTCGACTTTTAAGGCAGACCGATATTTCAGATGAACATTTCAAGTGAAGGAAATACCAGACAGAGCACTATTGAGCGTGCTAAGAAGGGCTGCCCCTTTAACAAGGTTAATGATTGCGTGTTTCATTAAACAAACACTTTTTACACCTATCATAGTCAAAAACATTGAATGAAGAAAACCTTTCTAGTCTTCTACCCAATTACTAAAAACATCCCCGGAGCAATTTGAGCTGCTCTCGTTTATTGTTCCTTACTTAGCGTAACATAAAATGTCTAAACAGGCTGGCACATTTTGAGGTATAAGGCTTTAACAATACTTTGACATATGAAAGAAATATTTTGTTCTAAAATACACATAGTTATTTTCTTGCACGTAAAACACACATATTGTCAAAATTGAACTTAATGTCTTTGAGAGATTTGACCTACTTCTAAGAGCCCATGTCTCACTTCCGGCCAGTGCCTCTAGTAATAGCTTGGTATGATTGAGGCATAGATCGCTCATGTCGTAAGGACCGTTGGCTCCAAATCCAGAAGATAAGATCTCTTGTGCTTTCAGTTTCACATTAACTGGTTCAAGTGCCGTAGGTTTCCGTTCTAATCTGCCTTGAATATCTAGTTCCCGTAGACGGCTAGTTACTGTACGGGTGCCTTTTAACATTTGAATATAGTCCACATAGCCGAGTTGTTGCCCTTGGCTAACAGTCACTTGAAGGATAATTATTGTTATCCACGACAATAATATAAATTTAAACATTTTGAAACAAAATTACTAATATCCGTATGCGAATGGTGTAAAGGATCTATAAAAGTTAAGTCTGATCCTTTTCAAACGTTGATTGAGTTGTTGTTGTTGTTGATGTTTATATAAATGCTAAATCTAAATGTCCACAAAGTAGAAGAATGGTCGAAATTGTGTGACTTGACGAGTTCATATAATATTTAAATGAAGCAAGTAATGAATATTTATCATAATCATATACTAGTACATTATCAATAATGACCTTTGAAGGATAAGGTCAAGCCAATAAGTAATCTATACTATAGACAGTAGATAGCATGAAACTATTTTGCAATATCAACGATGACAATTACCACCTACCTCCTAAATCAATATCAACTGATTTATCTATACTATAGACAGTAGATAGCATGAAACTATTTTGCAATATCAACGATGACAATTACCACCTACCTCCTAAATCAATATCAACTGATTTGTACCCTTCAAAGAGGCCATTTTCTGATATCTAGTTGTACTGTATTCCGCCAAACATATTTGAATGACGTTGATGTGGATATTCCAATAGTCAAGAAAGCATACATGTCTTTTGAACTAGACTGTTCGTTTTTCTGTCGAATTTGATCAACCCTTTTTAAATGGAGATGTGTTAAAATATGAAAATGACAGCGAAAAATATAAGGTTATTCTTTAGATGAAGTGCAATTTGTTAATAGATTATTTTGTAAGATCACGTACATGTACTTTAAAGATACAATATCACAGACAATGAAGTTTCAACATTATCAAAATTCAACACATATCTTGAAATACATGTATGTCCTAAAACATGATGATTGGCAAAGCTATGTTTTCTCAAATTTCTATAAATCTTAGTAAAATATTTTAAAAACGTATACTGGTATCCTACATGTTAACCGGACGTTCAATCATCCGGACAATTTCGATTTGCACGTAATTTAACTATTATCTTTTGATCCAACGTGTAATGAAGATACCCAGATCATGAAGACGCTTTCCGTGTCTGTGAAAGTGTAGTCAACTTATCACTTAGGTGAACAACATTAATAAACCTGATATATATGTACCGCACTTGCCTTATGTTTTGATTGCAGACGGCCATTGTCACGTGGGGGCTTAATATATCAATGCACATGCGCACCTGCGCAAATGTAAGCGATATCAACATTCCGTTTCAACATTAGCTTCAATAAACTTTTAACAGTTGGGAATGGGGAAGACCTTGCAAATCATTAAGAAAATACTACAATCTTAAAAAAAGTAATCAGTTTTCGTTAAATTCATACTGAAAGCATTAAATAACACATTTAGTACATTAAGACCTAAATCAATGCAACCATGACGAACCTCGGTTCAGGATTAATCTATAAATAGTAACCGGTTGTTTTTCCGAGAATGCCGCATGTTTACCTTTAGCTGTACAGAGCATAATGTGAGAAAATCACCAGAAAGAAAAAATCTGATGAAATAACGACTTTTACACAAATAAACAATTGTCCGGATGTTGAACGGACGTTGCATATTTCGGGGACGTTTCCTGGTTATGTTATTACTCGAATTGAACTAGAAAACTATTTTGTGACCTACAAAGTATAAGGATGCGTACAGCTGAGACCGAAGTTCTTGTGTGAAAATTTCGTGTTTCTATCTGCAATATTGGCATAATTATGTAGAAAAAGGTCCCGTTTCTGTCCGATTAATTGAAAGAAACCAGTATAGTAATTCAAATAGACATGGGTGGTTTTTTTACTATTTTGCTGCTAAAAGTGAAAACGTTAATGTTTATATCGCTGCAGTCTTGCAAAAGTGACACTTTATTCTTGCAAAGTCTCAATTATATAACACGATTTAACCAATTATTACATACAGTATGAAAATGCTTGCTGAAAATGAAACCCAGTAGGACCTTAAACTTTTTGTTTTATTGGTATCTGGTTTTATCGACAGAGGACGATGGTTCACTCTGGTTGTTTGTACTCTGTCAAAGGTTTCGGTACATTTTCATTCTCTCACTCACACTATCTGAAAAAAGATTAAGGGTGAGGTTAACAAGAGTTTAATTAGAGGTCATAATTAATGTCATGAAGTACTGTCTATGATTCACCACATGCGATTGTTTCAGCAGTTATTTAATCAATATTTATTTATAAATTTATTATCTATGTACTTCTTATTCACCCAACAAAACAACTGTACATTGTCGGGTTATAACCAAGCTCATTGATAAATATGAGAAATAAACTTTTAGTACATCTCTACGTTTTTATCAACATAATATTTTGTAATAGTTTGTAATACTTAAAACAATTTTAAAAATAGACATTACGTAATATATAGCATCAGTATCCGGATAAATGTGTTATCAATTGCCACTACAGCCACTGCGACTCTGTTCAGCAAAATGATATGTTCGAGCCTTCTATTCATTGATGATCACTTCTACTTAATTGATCCGTGTTTTCATGAACAATATTGTACAGAAACATTGTACTATAACACTGTACCGAACCATTGTACTGTTACATTGTACTGAAACGGTGTACTGTAACATTGTACTGTAGCATTGTACTGTTACATTGTACTGAAACGGTGTACTGTAACATTGTACTGTAGCATTGTACTGTTACATAGTACAAACGGTGTACGAACATTGTACTGTAGCATTGTACTGTTACAGTACTGAAACGGGTAGTAACTTGTACTGTGCATGTACTGTTACTTGTACTGAAACGGTGTACTGTAACATTGTACTGTAGCATTGTACTGTTACATAGTACTGAAACGGTGTACTGTAACATTGTACTGTAGCATTGTACTGTTACATAGTACAAAACGGTGTATGTAATTGTACTGTAATTGTAGTTACATGACTAAAACGGTGTACTGTAACTTGTACTGTAGAAAGACTAAAACGGTGTCATATAATATTTTAATTATTTTACTGAAACATTGTACTCTATTAGTTTACTGTAGAATTGTACTTTAACATTGTACTGTTACAGTTAAGTGTCATACTGTATTGCAACATTGGACTATTTAAAGTAAAAGCTCCAAGTCATCTTCACTACACTTTTTTTCACCGACATTTTTAAATAACTAAAACTACAAACTAAAAATCGCTACTGGATTCCTACCAGTTCTCGGGCGGAAAATGAACATTTTTGTATTTTGTGTAGCAACAAATGCTAGTAAACCTATAAATTTTCACAGGATAAACTTAGGTTCTCTGATGACATTATAATTTTGTCAGTTTATCGACTGCGACCAGGGTTTGTTTATAAATGAGGACAGAAAAGGGGTACAATTTCCCTCTTTAAAGCCATATCGGGCAACCAATTATCGGGCACTCAACTTTGTGCAAAGCACTATTCGCAAAAAGATGTTTAGTGCTTGTTTTACTATTCTAAATACATGTACGAAAACAAAAACAATAAATATAAGTATATTCCAATCAAGATACACATCATTTAACTCGCATTATTTACATTTATAGTTTACATGTTCCCAAGGATAAAATATGAACAGTAATAATGTTTCTTGTTCATGCTGATCCTTAAAAAAGGGGGAAGCAAACAAAATATTTAAGCGTAGTGTGAGCCTTGAAACCTGTCCGCGTGGGTGGCAAACTGTATGTGTAACCACCCGACCATTTCTGATATCTTCTTTATACGACTGTATTTAAAACTATTTATGTCATATCGATTCATCCATTACACGGTCTTTTTATGTTTAAATTCTATTTCTTGAATATACTTACTTTTACACATTTTTATTCAAATAATTATATATCTGACAGTTTCGTTCACATTGTCTGCAATATCGATATTCAGTGTACCTTTACGAACTGAACCCCTGCTTTTATCTCAACGCATGCGCAATAAAATCGGAAAAACACCAACTGCGGGCAGCTTAGGTTATAAATAGTATCACAATAGAGAAGTTTGAGTTTCCTATTTAGTCACTTACACCGAAAGAACAATCGTCCCAGTGACACGGTTGTGTAATCTAGGACCTTGAGTACGGTATAAAGCCTGTGCGGTACGAAACATAAAAACGCCCGAAGATCTGGTAGCGCCCGACAACTGGTAGGAATCCAGTAGTCGTTTCATTCATGATGTCCTGGCAGGAGCGTTCTTTTACAGGTTTTGTACTGAAAGAAAATGTGTCTTTTTATTTGAATATATGTCTTTAATACTAAAAGATATATATATGAATGGACTTTTTATTTGTGATCTGTCTGTCGTTAATACATGTCAAATTTTGTATCTATAGGCCCGAAACGAAGTATTTTTTTGCGGGGGGGAGGGGGTGCGGGGGGGAGGGTTTGAGGTGGTATATAGGAGTCACCCGGTGATTTGTCGGTCGGTAGCTCTGGATGCATTTTCCTTGTCCGGAGCATAACTTGAAATTTTTTGGTTGGCATTCAATACAACTTCATACAATGGTCAAGAAAAGTGCAGAGTACAAGAACCATAACTCTATTTTATTTTTATTACAAGGTTTTAAGTTACTAAAGTAATAACTTCATCAGTTGATACAGCAGTATTTCGGGGGAATAAATCAAATTTAATGATAGGTCTAGTTTCTACAAATGTATGAAAATATACTGCACGGTGTTATCCAGTGCCCTTATATGTTTAATAAAATGAAAAGATAATCCCTTCACGACTATTACTTTAGTACCCTTAGAGTTATTTCCTGTTATATACTACAGTAATAAAGGGATGCCATTATAACTGCCTCAATGGCCTTAAATATAGTTGATACAAGGTAGGTATTTTATTTATTCATATAATACGCTGTTTATTCAACATTAGGCTACAAGTCACGTCAATAAGAGATTGGCGGGGATCTTTCGAACAAAGCCAATGAACAGTCCCTTGGTTCATCCCGGCAAGAATATTAGGTTGAAGCACTTTCTCAATCGAGCCCAAAAGAATGTTCCCCGTTAGATAAGTTTAACTTCTAATGAGACCGTTAAAGCCGCTGACACTGTCATAACAGTACAAGATATAGTGAAAATATTTTGAATAAAAATAATTTCTTTTCTTTTCGAGAAACAACGACGCCGTTTTGTTGCTAGGCAATGACTGGCTCCACTTCTTCTTTCCTATTTTAGCTTAGTTAATAATACAATGTATACTAATCCCGGTACCAATCATATGATGTGTACATTGTATAGCCACATAAATACGCAAATCCCGTGCTGTATGTTCAGTCATAAAAGTCGTCAACCAAGACACTCAACTGAAACTTTAACTCTCGGAACTTTTGACACGTACTTGCTTGAACGTGACGTTGAAACAGAAGAAAATATACCACGTGGAGGTCAGAGTCGAAAACCTGCCAATGGTAAGCCGGCCGCGAATGCTAATATTCAACATGGGGCTCAACAAGGACGAGCTTTACCCCTAAGGAAGGCTGTTCCTAATCGCCGTAAGCCTGTGGTGCGACATGAAGCGTTACAACTGATTGACCGTCCACAAGAAAACGACGACCAGCCGAACGACCAGCCGATTGAAACCTGTGGGTTCACAGGGGCCAAAAGAGGGCAGCCGAAACTTTGGATGCGCTCGTTGATGAACGTTTACTACAGAATGCCGGTGAGTCGAACACTATTGATTTCTAACACATTTTAAAAGATTCACAACTTATTCCTAAAGATATTTTTTTAATGCTGATAATCCACGTTCTCAAAATCATGCGTAGTGTGACAACGTGAATTTGATTAACTTGCAAATTCCTAGGAATCAATCCATTGGTTATCTGCGTTCCAATATGGTCCGATTGGACGATTGATTAAGCGGCACATGTCCCTGCTTCTTTATGGCAACAGATTTGCAAGGGGGATACGTCGTAGAGCATTCTAAATTTGGTCAGGTACCGTTTTTCGTCTTAATTCTGAAGGTCACATTGTAACGGCCCCTAAATAATGTAAAGACAAAGTTATGAGCATGGACGAATGCATTTATTGTTTCCGTGTCCATCTATTTATCAACTCATGCAGACGAAGTATACGAGATGTTGCACACTATTTTTAATGTAAGGGAAGCCGCTCTCCGACCTGGAGCCCCCTTCGGTTGAAAAACATATGACGACAATTTCGTCTTCGTCAAGCTATTTCCCAAATGTGGTGGTACTTATATCACAAATACAGGTCAGTACACGTGTCACGAATACAATAACGGTAACTGCACGTGAAAAAAATGTACATTTTCGCATGTTTGCTCTAAGTGTGCAGCGACTCATCCGGTAGTCGCTGGCCCTGAATTAAAAGGAGAGAAAACTCAAACTACCCAAGTTAGTCACGCGGGTCAATTTCAAAAAGGGTTTCGAAGCAGGCCCTTTGTCCGAAGAAGTATAGGTAGGAGTCAAAGTCAAAACTAGTGAAAGCACTCACTAATCAGATACTACCGGTTCGAATAACTGGGATATTCATGATTTGGCTAACTCGCCCGTCAATGTTACTTCCATTCAAAATTACTTTCAATTCAATGATAAAATAGAAGCAACATTTTTTATTAGATGTTTTTGTATGGCTTCACGGTTCAGTACACAGATCCTCGTACACTACCACGGGATTCCCAAAACAAATATATCAACTTCTTTGAATCTTGATATTATAAAAGCACAAATCAGAAAAGAAATTCAAGCAGGCCGGGAAGCTGATCCATTCAAAGAAAGACCGCTATAAAATCTAAAAGTCTCACGTATAGGTCTGGTTCCGAAGAAAACACCGGGAGCATATAGAATGATCCACCATTTGTCTTACCCCATCGGTGATTTAGTAAACGATTACATCGATCCTGCCATCTGTTCTGTCCAGTACACAAGTGTTTTACGAGGCAGTGAGATTAGTTCAACAGTTGGGATGAAATTGCAATTTATTTCAAGCCAACATCAAAAGAGCATACCGGCCTGTTCCAATTAGGGTTGCATCATGCCTAGAGCGCTTCAAACCTTCAGGGCTGCTATGTCCAAGCTAGGCGTGCCAACGGTGTAGGAACAAACTGAAGGCCCGACGGAAATTGTAGTCTTCTTAGGGTTGGATCTGGACCCTAATAAAATGGAAGTTCGAATCCCAAAATAAAAAATATCCGAGGTTTTTGAGAAAATCAAAGAATTTTTGCAGCATCCAAAATCAATGTTGAAGAAAATCTGTAGTTGGCAGATTGAATTTTTGATGTCCAGCATTACCTATGGGTCGACCTTTTATTCGCCGCTTGATAGATTCTACTTGAAACCTGTCAAAATTTGTTCACCGTGTCAGAATAAAGTCGTATATTCGGTTATGTGGCTACTATTTTAAGAAAATTTCACTGGAGTCGCAGTTTTTCATGACGAGTACTGGGTATCAAATGAAGACGTTCAATTGTTATGACGACAAAGTTGATTACTTATTCCTTATTCCTTATTCCTTTTTCGAATAAGGAATAAGGAACTGGTTACTTATTCCTTATTCAAATCCGAAAAAGTAACAGAAGTGATACCGCCGGCGACACGGACAATGGCGTCGTCATTCTTTCATATTACTAATATCTCACTATTTAAAGGCCAAGCAAACTTAATTTAAGCTATCATAAAGAGTTTTTTTAAAGAAAATGAACAATCTCGAATAAGGAATAAGGAACTGGTTACGTATTCCTTATTCAAACGCGAATAAGTAACAGAAGAGATGAAGCCTATGACAGAAAACATGTCTTCGTCAATCTTTCATATTACTAATATCTAACTGTTTTAAGGCCGAGCAAACATAATCTATCTATTTCAAAGAGAGTTTTTTTAAAAAAACGAAGAAAAAATCCGTATAAGTAATAGAAGAGATACCGCCGGTGACATGAAGTGTCGTCATCATTCTATAAAAATACTAATATCTATTTGTTTTAAGGCCAAGCAAACGTAATTTAAATTATTAAACAGAGAGTTTTTGAAAGAAATGAACAAAGTCGAATAAGGAAAAAGGAACTGGTTACTTATTCCTTATTCAAACTCGAATAAGTAACAGAGGATATACCACCGCTGAAACGAAATATACCGTCGTCATTCTTTTACAATACCACTATGTAACTGTTTTAAGGCGAAGCAAACTGAATAATGCTATTTCAAACGGCTTTTTTGAAAAAAATGAAAAAAGTCGAATAAAGAATAAGTAACTGGTTACTTATTCCTTATTCAAAGGCGAATAAGTAACAGAAGTGAAACCGCCGGTGACACGGAAAATGTCGTCGTAAGCAAACTTAATTTAAGCTATCATAAAGAGTTTTTCTGAAGAAAATGATCAAAGTCGAATAAAGAATAAGGAACTGGTTACTTATTCCTTATTCAAACGCGAATAAGTAACAGAAGAGATAAAGCCTATGACAGAAAACATGTTTTCGTCATTCTTTCATATTACTAATATCTCACTGTTTTAAGGCCAAGCAAACTTAATTTAAGCTATCATAAAGAGTTTTTCTGAAGAAAATGATCAAAGTCGAATAAAGAATAAGGAACTGGTTACTTATTCCTTATTCAAACGCGAATAAGTAACAGAAGAGATAAAGCCTATGACAGAGAACATGTTTTCGTCATTCTTTCATATTACTAATATCTAACTGTTTTAAGGCCGAGCATTCTTAATCTATCTATTTCAAAGAGCGTTTTTAAAAAGAAAAGAAGAAAAAATCCAAATAAGTAATAGAAGAGATACCGCCGGTAACATGAAGTGTCGTCGTCATTATTTCAAAATACCAATATCTATTTGTTTTAAGGCCAAGCAAACATAATTTAAGCTACATTTTGTACTAAATAGAGAGTTTTTGAAAGAAATGAAAAAGTCGAATAAGGAAAAGGGAACTGGTTACTTATTCCTTATTCAAACTCGAATAAGTAACAGAAGATATACCACCGCTGAAACGAAATATACCGTCGTCATTCTTTTACATTACCACTATGTAACTGTTTTAAGGCGAAGCAAACTGAATTAAAGCTATTTCAAACGGCTTTTTTGAAAAAAATGAAAAAAAGTCGAATAAGGATTAAGTAACTGGTTACTTATTCCTTATTCAAACGCGAATAAGTAACAGCAGTGAAACCGCCGGTGACACGGAAAATGTCGTCGTCATTCTTTTATATTACTAATATCTCACTGTTTTAAGGCCAAGCAAACTTAATTTAAGCTATCATAAAGAGTTTTTTTGAAGAAAATGAACAAAGTCGAATAAAGAATAAGGAACTGGTTACTTATTCCTTATTCAAACGCGAATAAGTAACAGAAGAGATAAAGCCTATGACAGAAAACATGTCTTCGTCATTCTTTCATATTACTAATATCTAACTGTTTTAAGGCCGAGCATTCTTAATCTATCGATTTCAAAGAGCGTTTTTGAAAAAAAAAATCGAAAAGTCGAATAAGGAATCAGAAACTGGTTACTTATTCCTTATTCAATCCGAATAAGTAACAGAAGTGATACCGCCGGTGACACAGACAATGTCTTCGTCATTCTTTCGTACTACTAATATCTCACTGTATTAAGGCCAAGCAAACTTCATTTAAGCTGTCATAAAGTGTTTTTTTGAAGCAAATAAAAAGTCCAATAAGGAATAAGGAACTGGTTACTTATTCCTTATTCAAATGCGAATAAGTAACAGAAGAGATAACGCTGATGACACAAAGCATGTCTTCGTCAATCTTTCATATTACTAATATTTAACTGTTTTAAGGCTGAGCAAACGTAATCTATCTATTTTAAAGAGCGTTTTTGAACAAAAAGGAGAAAAAATCCGAATAAGTAACAGAAGATATATCGCCGCTTACATGAAGTGTCGTCGTCATTATTTCAAAATACCAATATTTAACTGTTTTTAGGCCAAGCAAATTCAATTTAAGCTATTAAATAGAGAGTTTTTGAAAAAAATGAACAAAGTCGAATAGGGAAAAAGGAACTGGTTACTTATTCCTTATTCAAACTCGAATAAGTAACAGAACAGATACCGCCGGTGACCCCAAATATACCGTCGACATTCTTTAACATTACCACTATGTAACTGTTTTAAGGCCAAGCAAACTTAATAAAAGCTATTTCAAACGGCTATTTTGAAAAAAAATGAAAAAAGTCGAATAAAGAATAAGTAACTGGTTACTTATTCCTTATTCAAACGCGAATAAGTAACAGAAGTGATACCGCCGGTGACACGGACAATGTCGTCGTCATTCTTTCAAAACACCAATATCTTTCAAGCAAACTTAATTAAAGCTATTTCGAACGGCTATTATGAAAAAAAATGAAAAAAGTCGAATAAGGAATAAGTAACTGGTTACTTATTCCTTATTCAAATCCGAATAAGTAACAGAAGTGAAACCGCCGGTGACACGGAAAATGTCGTCGTCATTCTTTCATATTATAATATCTCACTGTTTTAAGGCCAAGCAAACTTAATTTAAGCTGTCATAAAGTGTTTTTTGAAGCAAATAAAAAGTCCAATAAGGAATAAGGAACTGGTTACTTATTCCTTATTCAAATGCGAATAAGTAACAGAAGAGATAACGCTGATGACACAAAGCATGTCTTCGTCAATCTTTCATATTACTAATATTTAACTGTTTTAAGGCTGAGCAAACGTAATCTATCTATTTCAAAGAGCGTTTTTGCAAAAAAAGGAGAAAAAATCCGAATAAGTAACAGAAGAGATACCGCCGGTGACACCAAATATGACGTCTTCATTTTTTTATATTACCAATATCTAACTGTTTTAAGGCCAAGCAAACTTAATCTAGGCTATTAGAATGAGCATTTTAAAAGAACAAAAGAAATCTAATATGAAATAGTTACTGTTTACTGATTTCTTATTGGAACCTGAATGACTATTGCAAGAAGTAACCTATGTGTCATTCATATTTAATGCTATAATAAGAACTGTAAAGGAAATTATACAAGGTCGCTAAGAACTGTTTCGTATTCATCCCTCGTATTGTTCTCTCCTTTGTTATTTTAGCCACGTAAGAGCAAACATGGCCACCTAAGAGCTTACGGAATGAATGACATCCAAGAGTATATACTGTTACCGATTGGTCCTGTAGCCACCTAAGTATTCATATGTAAGCACGGACGGACAGACGGACGGTCAAATTTTAATACGCGCAACTTTCGGGAGCTTAAACACTGTAGAAATATATTTCCATTGTGTTTTTTCATAGTAGTCAGGACCGCCCCGGTATCACTTCTGTAACTTATTCGGATTTGAATAAGGAATAAGTAATCAGTTACTTATTCCTTTTTCGACTTTGTTCATTTTTTTCAAAAATGCTTTTTTGTAATACTTTTATTTAGGTTTGCTTGGCCTTAAAACAGTTATATATTGCTTATGTGAAAGAATGTCGACGACATATTTGGTGTAGCCGGCGGTATCTCTTCTGTTACTTATTCGCGTTTGGACTTTGTTCATTTTTTTCTAAAAATGCCAGGTTTTAGCTTAAATTAAGAATGTTTGGCCTTAAAACAGTTAGATATTGGTTGTGTAAAAGAATAACGACGACATTGTCCGTGTCATTAGTGGTATCTCTTCTGTTACTTATTCGGGTTTGAATAAGGAATAAGTAACCAGTTACTTATTCCTTATTCGACTTTGTTCATTTCTTTCAAAAAGGCTCTTTGAAATAGCTTAAATTGGGTTTGCTTGGCCTTAAAACAGTTTCAGTTTAGTAATGTGAAAGAATGACGACGACATTGTCCGTGTCGCTGGCGGTATCACTTCTGTTACTTATTCGGATTTGAATAAGGAATAAGTAATCAGTTACTTATTCCTTATTCGACTTTGTTCATTTCTTTCAAAAATGCTCTTTGTAATAGCTTCAATTAGGTTTGCTTGGTCTTTAAAAACAGTTACATATTGATAATGTCAAAGAATGACGACACCATATTTGGTGTCGCCGGCGGTATCTCTTCTGTTACTTATTCGCGTTTGGACTTAATTCATTTTTTCTAAAAATGTCAAGTTAAAGCTCAAATTAAGTTTGTTTGGCCTTAAAACAGTAAGCTATTGGTAATGTGAAAGACTAACGACGACATTGTCCGTGTCGGCGGTATCTCTTTTGTTACTTATTCGGGTTTGAATAAGAAATGGGTAACCAGTTACTTATTCCTTATTCGACTTTGTTCATTTTTTTCACAAAGGCTTTAAATTAGGTTTGCTTGGCCTTTAAACAGTTAGATATTAGTAATGTGAAAGAATGACGACGACATTGTCCGTGTCGCCGGCGGTATCAGTTCTGTTACTTATTCGGATTAGAATTAGGAATAAGTAACCAGTTACTTATTCCTTATTCGACTTTGTTAATTCTTTTCAAAAATGCTCTTTGTAATAGCTTCAATTGGGTTTGCTTGGCCTTAAAACAGTTACATATTTGTAATGTGAAAGAATGACGACGACATTGTCCGTGTCGCCGGCGGTATCACTTTTGTTACTTATTCAGATTTGAATAAGGAATAAGTAACCAGTTACTTATTCCTTATTCGACTTTGTTAATTCTTTTCAAAAATGCTCTTTGTAATTATAGCTTCAATTGGGATTGCTTGGCCTAAAACAGTTGCATATTGGTAATGTAAAAGAATGACGACATATTTCGTGTCACTATCGGTGTCACTTCTGTTACTTATTCGCGTTTGCACTGGGTTCATTTTAACTAAAAATGCTATGTTATAACTTAAATTAAGTTTGTTTGGCCTTAAAACAGTTAGATATTGGTTATGTGAAAGAATGACGAAGACATTATCCGTGTCATCGGCGGTATCTCTTCTGTTACTTATTCGAGTTTGAATAAGGAATAAGTAACCAGTTACTTATTCCTTATTCGACTTTGTTCATTTCTTTCAAAAAGGCTCTTTGTAATAGCTTTAATTATGTTTGTTTGGCTTTAAAACAGTTACATATTGATAATGAAAAAGCATGACGACAACATATTTGGTGTCATCAGCGGTATCTCTTCTGTTACTTATTCGCGTTTCGACTTGGTTCATTTTTTCCAAAAATGCTATGTCATAGCTTAAATTAGGTTGGCTTGGCCTTAAAACAGTTAGATATTGGTTATGTGAAAGAATAACGACGACATTGTCTGTGTCGCCGGCGGTATCACTTTTGTTACTTATTCAGATTTGAATAAGTAATAAGTAACCAGTTACTTATTCCTTATTCGACTTTGTTAATTCTTTTCAAAAATATTCTTTGTAATAGCTTCAATTGGGTTTGCTTGGCCTAAAACAGTTACATATTGGTAATGTAAAAGAATGACGACGACATATTTCGTGTCACTATCGGTGTCACTTCTGTTACTTATTCGCGTTTGCACTGGGTTCATTTTTACGAAAAATGCTATGGTATAGCTTAAATTAAGTTTGCTTGGCCTTAAAACAGTTAGATATTGGTTATGTGAAAGAATGACGAAGACATGGTCCCTGTCATCGGCGGTATCTCTTCTGTTACTTATTCGGGTTTGAATAAGGAATAAGTAACCAGTTACTTATTCCTTATTCGACTTTGTTCATTTCTTTCAAAAAGGCTCTTTGTAATAGCTTTAATTATGTTTGTTTGGCCTTAAAACAGTTACATTTTGGTAATGAAAAAGCATGACGACAACATATTTGGTGTCATCAGCGGTATCTCTTCTGTTACTTATTCGCGTTTCGACTTGGTTCATTTTTTCCAAAAATGCTATGTCATAGCTTAAATTAAGTTTGTTTAGCCTTTAAACAGTTACATCTTTGTAATGTGAAAGAATAACGACGACATTGTCCGTGTCGCCGGCGGTATCACTTCTGTTACTTATTCAGATTTGAATAAGGAATAAGTAACCAGTTCCTTATTCCTTATTCGAAAAAGGAATAAGGAATAAGGAATAAGTAACCAACTTTGTAGTCATTCAATTGTTTTCTGATGGCGAAGGGGGAGGTAACCTAGGATTTGGCATATTATTTCAAGGTCACTGGTGTTAAGCCAAATGGCCATTGTCACAAAGCTGACAGACGGGCATCGAATGCATAGAATGAACGAAATGTATAAATACTAAAATGCATAAAATGTATAAAATGTATAAAATGCATTAAATTAATAAAATGCATCACATGTATAAAATGCAAAAATTACATTAAAGATCTCCATTGGCATTGTTATCCATCATCCATTTCCTATATTAAGATCATTTCCTTGAAAGTAATGTAGTTTAGTGGAAAGGGAATGTTACCTTTTTGGGATGTCTATTGGAGGAAGAACTCGTTTGGCACCGCCTCCATAAAGTCCATTGGCATTGTTATCCATCATCCATTTCCTATATTCCGCAGACCAGTGTAAAGAAATAATTACCTGCTAAGGATATCAATGGTAGGTAGAACGTGTTTGGCACCGCCTCCTGAAAGTCAGCAAGTGTTCCTTAAAGTGTCGCAGACCAGTAGAAAGGGATAATTTCCTACTAGGGATGTCTATTGGAGGACGAACGTGTTGAGCGCCGCCATCTGAAAATCTGCGAGAGTTTCTTATAGTCCCGGAAACCAGTGGAAAGGGTTAATTTACTGCTACGGATGGCCATAGGAGGAAGAACTTGTTTGGCACCGCCTTCTTAAATTCTGCGAGTGTTCCGGCAAGTGTCGCAAACAAGTAGAAATGGATAATTACCAGCTAGGGGTGTCTATGGGAGAGGGATTAGGTTGGTACCGCCTTCTGAAAGTATGTGAGTGTTTCGAAAAGTGTCGCAAACAAGTAGAAATGGATAATTACCTGCTAGGGATGTCTATGGGAGAGGGACTATAGGTTGGTACCGCCTTCTGAAAGTATGTGAGTGTTCCGAAAAGTGTCGCAAACAAGTAGAAATGGATAATTACCTGCTAGGGATGTCTATGGGAGAGGGTCTATAGGTTGGTACCGCCTTCTGAAAGTATGTGAGTGTTCCGAAAAGTGTCGCAAACAAGTAGAAATGGATAATTACCTGCTAGGGATGTCTATGGGAGAGGGACTATAGGTTGGTACCGCCTTCTGAAAGTATGTGAGTGTTCCGAAAAGTGTCGCAAACAAGTAGAAATGGATAATTACCTGCTAGGGATGTCTATGGGAGAGGGACTATAGGTTGGTACCGCCTTCTGAAAGTATGTGAGTGTTCCGAAAAGTGTCGCAAACAAGTAGAAAAGGATAATTACCCGCTAGGGATGTCTATGGGAGAGGGACTAGGTTGGTACTGCCTTCTGAAAGTATGCGAGTGTTCCGAAAAGTGTCGCAAACAAGTAGAAAAGGATAATTACCTGCTAGGGATGTCTATGGGAGAGGGACTAGGTTGGTACCGCCTTCTGAAAGTATGTGAGTGTTCCTATAAGTCCTGCAGAATAGTGGAAAAGGATAATTACCTGTTTGGGATGTCTATGTGAGGAATCACTCGTTTAGCAACGTCTTCTTATAGTCTGCGAGTTCATCGGAAAGTGTCGCAGTCCAGTTGAAAGGGATTGTTACCTTGTAGGGATGTTTATATTAGAAAGAACTTATTTGGCACCGCCTCCTGAAATTATGAAAGTGTTCCTGATAGTGTCGCTGTCACAAAGCTAGACTTTTCCTATAAAAGTAAGAGCATTGTTTCAAGTATTGAGTTTCGTTTATTTTCATGTATTTTTCATTAAATTCGGTTCATAATAAGAAAGTTATATGTTCGTATTTCTGATTGTACTGAGACCACTATGACGGACCTCAATTTATATAACTTATTTTGACCGACATAAATTGTATTTGTGCATTTCATGTCTGCACGGAGGTTATGATTTCCCCGTGAATTTTTAGACAGGCAGGAGGATTTATTATTTAAGAAACGACTATTAGAAAATTGCACATAGTATTTTGACTTGACATGCGAGCTGTTGTAAAGTTTCTACTTTAGCTTGATAAAGGTAAATGAATTTATTTTTGAAAGCTTTTTATTTTGTTTCGTAAATTGTTTCAGTACAGTAGATATATTCTTTTCAGTAAAAGATTTTGTAAGCTATTTTGTTTCATATTATTGATTTCGGTTTCGTAAATTTCAAAGTACATGTAGCTGAATTTGTTGCAAGTTCATCGAAGAATCAGGGCAGTTTGTTTTTGTTTTAAATCTTTCTCAAATGCCATTGTATGATTACTTTGTTTCAGTAATTATTGATTATCTTGTCTAATGCAATGATTGTTCATAATGAATGTAAACTGCTGTTTAAATCAGTTAACTCAGTTAAATTGAGTTTTATTCCATTTTACTTTCATTCTTAATAATGATACAAGCTGTTATTGTTTTAAAATGAGAAAAATTATTTAATGAACGTATGAAGTGACGTATTATTGAATATAGCACGTTTTATAATACGTTTACTGTTGGGTAACCTTCTGAGAGTATGATGTACACAAAGAGTCGTCTTTAAACACATGCTCGTACATATATGTACGCACAGTTATGGGAACCTACAAAGGTATGGTGTACCCATCGGACCCGTTTATGTCCGATACTTTTAATGTGCCATGGTATTTACCTTATGTTATATCATTTAGCTTTCTCCCCCGCAAGATACAATGCCCGGATTGGTTGAGATGTGAATAGCCTCCAGTTGATGACTTTCCTGGAGAAGACCGACCTGTTATGTCGATAAACTACGAGATTCGCCCGGATGTATTGATTCCCGAGCAAAGGCGTGTCCAAGTGGTGCCCCATTTACACAGAAAACACCTTTGGTGCAGTCGACATTAAGGTCTACTTATATCCAACCCCGGTGAACCGGAGCCTTTATGGAGATATTAATCCAAATGGCGAGGACAGTCTTTTTGTTATAATTAAACGTGTTGTTTCTTATCGTTTAGAAATGTTTGAAATAGGACTTTCATTAAGATATTTCCATCTTATCATCTTATTTACTGTTTATATTTGTTTTCATCTTTGTAAATATTCATCACTGTAATTAAAGTTGTAAATTTTGTAAAGTATTGTGTGTTTGATTATTCTGGTGTGTTAAGTCCCGACCATCCATCGTTACAGCCAGATTCCTGGCTTGCATCCGGTATAAACTCAGATATAACAGTTCCAGAATTATTTCCCATACTAGTGGCATTGTTTATTTGGGGCGAAAAGCTGACAAACAAGAAGATTCGGAATATCTGCGATAATTTAGCCGTTGTACAAACTTACATCAAAGTCAGACGCAGTTATGTTCCTTGTCGGGGTATTAACTCTACGTTGTTTAAAGCTGAATATTTTGTTAAAAGCTTCTCACATACGAGGCAATCAAAATGAAATCGCAGATGCCTTGTCTCGTTTTCAGCTACACAGAATCAGAGTTGGCCCCTGGCGCGGATCTAGTCCAATGTCCGGTTCCCAACTTACTGTGGAACATCTTTGGTGCAGAGCTGGCCAGCTTCTCCAAGCGGGATTAGCCTATAACTCCAATGCAACTTATAACACTGCTGTAAACGCGCTTGGAAATGTCCGTTCCTTTTAAGGGTCTTCAAAATTATTTCCTGTTCTTGTACAACAGATTATTTCATTTATGTCCTACTGCTTTGAAGGAGGAATGTCTCCGAAATAAATCTCAACATATCTAGCGGGAATTAGCTTTTATTACTAACTGCACGGATTGAGTTTTAACGATTTAAGTAAGATATTCATAATAAAAAAGCTGCTTGAAGGCTGTCATAGAAGCCGAATTTCACGTGATAGCCGGGCTCCGCTTACGAAATCCATTAAATCCAAGAAGGTTAATAAGTTGGCGACAATCTCGATTTTCAGTTAAACTTTCCTTATTTTTTGGTCCCAAATCCCGTTTTTCCAAATATATTTTAGATGCAATGTACGACTTCTTGTACACAAGAGTTATTTCTTGTCCCTGAGCGATCCGGCGCCAATTTTTCAAATGGGGTGGTAGGATGGAGTATGAGGTGGTGGTGATATGAAGGTTGTATCGTAGTGCTATGCATACTATATAATATTTTTATTCACACATATATTACCTTTACTGTTAATTAACTGTAGTCGTCTCGGGCGGGTTGCACTTGTGTATAAAGTATACTTCTTACGGTTGTAAGGGGACACTTTAACTGTTCTTGTCTTTCAAATAGAATTTGTGATATTTTACGTTCGTAAATCAAATCTGTGAATAATTGTAG
This sequence comes from Saxidomus purpurata, assembly GCA_022818135.1. Taxonomy (NCBI): domain Eukaryota; kingdom Metazoa; phylum Mollusca; class Bivalvia; order Venerida; family Veneridae; genus Saxidomus; species Saxidomus purpurata. The sequence continues at coordinate 1,766,540 of JAFMSR010000006.1, forward strand.
TGATTATCTTGGTAGATAAGTATTTGAAATAATATATTCAATAATTTAAATGTGTATGCATGACTTTCTGTGTCAGGCCATCAGTTGCAGGGACCACTATGGAAATAAGAGGAAAGTTTCTTTTCCCCTTTGTTATCCCTGGTATTGGTGTGCTCTACATGGCTCAATTAGTATGTCACTGTGTTTGTTATTTGTTTTAGCACATGCATCTTATTGATTATGCTATGTTTTATGTACACTTTTACCAAAATAAATATATCTATCTATGTTACAAACCAACTCCTGTGATTATACTCTGATGATTGAAAAGTGAACGTTGAAACCATTCTTGTCGTATCATGCCTAAGAAAAAGAGGACCATGGTGGCTCACCTGATTTAACAGATATTCGCTGCATTTCATTATAAGATATATATGTTAAAGAGAAAATCACTTTATAGTAATCATTTCAGGTATTCTTAATCACAAAATTAAATTGATATTAAATTTCATTGTACTTTTTTAATTAAAGGATTTGTCATCACATCTAATTCAACTATAACAAACAATTGTGTTCTAGTACAAAAAATATTAAGACATATCTATTGGCGTGCTACTCGTGCAATTAAGTAGCGCAATTAAATGATCACTTTGTTAATCTTGTCACTATACATATAGTTCCCATATAAACAATATTTACCTCCCTTATTCTGAATTGTCAGCCATATTGTATGGCAACTTCCCTTAAAGAAAAATCTACTAAACAATTACAAACTAATCAGATTTATAAATATAATCAATCTATGCTGTTGATATGGGCAGATGACTCAAGAAAATGCGGTTGTCAAACATAAATTATCTTAGTATTTTCTTAATTATCACATAATTGAGAAAAAAAACCTATTAATGCTCTATCAGTTTTACCATTCCAACTGGTTGCCAATTCAGAACAAAGGCGATTTTTTTTTATTATATTGCTTTTAAATATACCATTGATCGTGCCAGGCAATAAGTTTGTAATGGCTTTTCGTGCATATTTTTATTGTATTTATAACTCAAAGTGTTAAACCTTGAAACTGTGATATACAGGACCGTATTTTCGTTAGTCTGATGTCAATGTCGTAATGAGTTCCCTTGTACAGGTATTCTGATTTTAAATGTTTTTAACTATCAGTGTGTCCATCTGCTTAGTTAAATGTTATTACAATTTAGAAAGCATATTGTTCTTTCTTTCATACCCTGATTGCGTGAGTGTTTTAGAGTTTTCTCTTTATATAGGTTTATTAGTTTATTTCAGTCTCATTCATTTGCATAATACACATTTATCTATGTTATAGTGATTTTATGTTATGATATCATGTATCTTGCTTTGTAAATGAAAAGTGATATTGTAGTGACATTAGCTATGTTATTGATAAAGGTAATACTGGCAATAACATTAAACTAATTCGGATGAGAAAGTTCTTTCGAAAACTTATGCTCCGAGTTTCAGTTTATATCTGGTAATGATTGTTTTCTAAATGTGTCTTAATTAGCTATTGTGGCAGTAATGTATAATAAAATTGCAAAAGAACGGGTTCTCGTAAATTTTTTATATTATTTTTTGGATTTCCTGTTTGTTTAATTACTTTGAAGTTACTATAATAAATGATAATTTTTATCACTGTGGCATTGATTTGATAAAATAAAAATACCAATAAAACGAACCTGTAAAATCTTATTGTCATTGTTTAAAATTTATTGAATTTTAAATAGACTATTTCGCTTTTTAAAAACAGCAAAATTAACAATAATTTATTTCATAGATCAAATTCACAAAGCATGTCAGTTGTGATAAAATATTTTTAAAACGAAATTCGGGATAGATATGTATACTCTATATGATGTTATCAATATTATTTGACGTGCAATGTATTTTGCAAAATAGTCCTGGCCGACCTTAGTTTAGTTTAATTAAATACTTTTTTATTGTTCTATGTACAAATACACTTATAACATTTGGATAGAAACATATTAAATACATTTGACAAATGGATTGGGCCACGAGTTATATCAAAATCAGTAAACGGCCCTCTTCAATAACAGTCGTTATATACAACGTAATTAGAATGCTGAACTCCTGGGCAACTTCCGTCCATGTTTGAAATACGTAGTCATATTACTTACTGTGTAGATTAAACGTTTTTGTTCCATCCAGTTATCATTAAGTTGAAATAATCACAATATAATGTCATGAAAAACAATCATAAAAAAATCACCTCGTGCAGAATTAAACAATTGTGTAAGTTTAACGAATATAAATGTCTAGAATGTATGTGTGTTATTCTTTATCATGAGTTATGTTTAAAACTGTTCTTTGACACCTTGCGCCCTACGTCGATACATTTATCTTGTGTAAATTTTGTGTTAATAAAGATCAGCATGCGTCGTGTTCTGAAACCGTCCGCCTCCTTGGCCGAATAGTTTAGAGTCGCTGACTTGATATCACTATCACCTCCAAAAAAGATTCAGGGTGATGGGTTTGAGCTCTGCAATGGACCTTGTCTCTTTATGTGCGAAAGTTGGTAGTCTAGTACTGGTTCCCCCAAGGAATGCACGCCTGTTAAAAATGACTAAAATACTGTTGGAACGGGCGTTAATCTCCTACAACAACAACAACAAAAGGTATTCTGGAACCAGTTGATTGAAACTTTAATCAGCGATTAAGCTGACAGTCGGTTATATTTAGATTTATATTTCAACTATTTGATAGACTGATTAAAACAAGTTTATATTCAAGAGAATGAGAACTACACTGTGCAAAGCAAAATAAAAATATTCCGCTATTGTCACCCACAAAATCGTTTTTTCTTTATCAATGAAAAGTTAATCGGCGGTTGGCTCAACAGCTGGTGAAAGTTTCGACCAACCGGGATCAGATCTATCTGTTTCAAATCAATTGCACATAAACATAATTTTAGATATATTTGGTAAAGTGTGTGCATTGCATATAGATTGTGTCAGAATGTTTTTATTTAGCCGATCACGTGGTAATTGGAGAGAAAGATAAACTTCCATTGATAGTTGCGGCATGCTGCTTCCGTAATAGGAAATCAAATATTGAATCAGTTATGCAGTAGGACATTTTCACTCAGTGTTTTCAGTTACAGAGCTACTTTACTGAAATTGAAATACATTTTGTTTCAAAACTTCTTCGTAGCATTCGCTACGTTCTGTTGACACACGTAACGTCCTGTTGGCACACGTAACGTCCTGTTGGCACACGTAACGTCCTGTTGGCACACGTAACGTCCTGTTGACACACGTAATGTCCTGTTGACACACGTAACGTCCTGTTGGCACACGTAACGTCCTGTTGACACACGTAACGTCCTGTTGACACACGTAACGTTATGTTGGCACACGTAACGTCCTGTTGACACACGTAACGTCCTGTTGGCACACGTAACGTCCTGTTGACACACGTAACGTCCTGTTGACACACGTAACGTTCTGTTGACACACGTAACGTCCTGTTGAAACACGTAACGTCCTGTTTGCACACGTAACGTCCTGTTGGCACACGTAACGTCCTGTTGACACACGTAACGTCCTGTTGACACACGTAACATCCTGTTGACACACGTAACCTCCTGTTCACACGTAACGTTCTGTTGACACACGTAACGTCCTGTTGACACACGTGACGTCCTGTTGACACACGTGACGTCCTGTTGACACACGTAACGTCCTGTTGGCACCAGTTAGCTTGTTCTTCTTATTCTTCAATTACATTTACTATCAAATTATCTTGAACTTAAATGTTATTCTCCATTTTTTAGGACGAATGTAAATTGTGTCCGAATTGGAATAGGACATTATTTAAACTACATTGTGATTCGTCTTTATTGCGAACAGGCAGCGAGTTCAGCATTTCTTATAACTTTGTTATTAAAACTAGATTTGGCATACATACTAACTGTTGCAAGGCAGAATCGATGATTCTAACCAGCACCGAACAGCAACATTGCCTTACAAAACGCCTATGACTCTCTGTCACTTCAACAACCCCAGAACCGGTTGAGTAAATTATTTATATCAATGTGGCTTCTCTTCACCAAACCGGAATAAGGTTTATCGGTAATATATGACACAATTTTTAAATTACGGGGATACTTTTTACGACAGCTTAACTTGGTACCGTACGGCGACATCGCCTAGCAATGTTATATCTTGGACCACTCGGTCATAACAACACTACAGTAATAGAAACGATATCTAAGTGAGTACTGTGTACAACACCACAATAAGACTATAATAGTACATGACAAAACTGACTGAATCTGCTTAGGACACAAAACGTATTTTAATGAATATGTAGTGAATACTGTTTTTCCTTTCATTCAATATCTATGCTCCACAAAAAGTAATATCTTTGCTACACCAAATAATTATTAGAGCAATAAATTCAACAACGAACACGTCATGTAACTGAATAAATTCTTTTTATTATTAACTAAAATTGTGCTAGATAATACATGTACACTGAACATATTTCAAAGTAACACAAACTACTAAATTACCACTTTTTATCACATTGTAATAAACTGCTAAAAGTATTTTTGTACTTTGACTTGCACATGCATTCTGCACATTTGTGACATATAGATATATAAGAGCTAAGATTAATTTACTTCCAAAGTGTTAACATGACTTAAACAAGAGAAGACAACTCTTTATTAGTACAATCAGGTTACACACATGGACATTTTCAATTAATGCATGGGTAACAACATGATCAAAGTTTTCTCAATAGTACCAAAGTGTGGTGGACAAAAAATTATTATTTTGATGGTATTAACAAATGTTATAGGTGTTGCAATTTTACGTTCCGGTAAACAAAATTGGATGAAGTCAGTAAACGAGAGTGCAGTGTTCTTAGAACTATCAAATACTACTATTTATAAATGTTATTTAACCATCCTATATATCAATCAATCACATAAATGAAAAAGCAACAATCTGGAAATAAATTAACACTCGTGCAGAATCATTAAAAATTGCAAAACGTCGTGAAACCAGCGAGTGTTACATTGAAACATATTAAGGAAATATAAACTAAATTGTGAGATCCCATTACTTATAATCATATGTACATTTATAACAAAACTTATTGTCATTGACACCAAACAAGTACAATGAAATATCTCAGTTGTTCTGCGATCCTAACGAAAACAAAAACAATTATACATAAAGGCATGCTAGATGTACTAGTAACAAATCTTTTACATCACTGAAGAACAACTTAATTATATGGGAGCTAAAAGGAACTTTTCAACCAAAGTTTTTATGGAATTTTATTAACCAAACATGAACGACAACCTATTTAGTGTAATATAATATTTTTTTTATTTTATGATGTCCTTATTATTCATACTTGCATACAACATTGAGATATCAATATATCTATATTGTGAAATGAAATACATGAAACGTTTTTCATATATAGACAAGAGATATTGTTTTGTCAAAAAATAAGCAAAATATATAGAATGAATGAGAACAGATCAAAAACGTTTGCTTATGTTTAATTTATAAATTAAGATTGAAAAACATCATTTCAGAAGAGGTTGTAAAATGTTTGTTCATAGTTGTTAATAAAATAATTAAATAAGATGAGATGGAAAGTGTCAAAAAAGTAACCAAAATAGTAACCAAGATAGTTACCAAAATAGTAACCAAGATAGTAAACACTATAAAGGCTTATCTTTCTACACTGAAAACCTTTGATTTAAAATAAAACGTTTATAAAAATGCGTAATCTAAACATTTTGTATGACAGGTATCTCTTCACGTGGTTTTTATTTTCTAGGACACAGCTTTCATGAACAATAATGTAAAATCCATTTACATAATATGTGTTACTTTGTACTTGTTGTGAACATCGCATTGTTTATAGGACGGCAGTCATTTTACATGTACATAACTTGACAAGCGTTTAGTAGCCAAGAAGTTTCATCAGATAGTAAAGTCTGCTTGAGGGACATCATACCTTACTGGTTGAAGGATATCATATTTCATACAAATCGATGCCTTATCTAAATTTAGAAGGTCAAAATGCCCCGAATCCTGTTAACACCATACCTGTAGTAAGCATCTTATAAAACAAATAGAATTGTGTTGCTGGCAGAAAATCGTAAGAAAGTAGATGGGATAAAAAGTATTACTACTTTGTATTTACTTCAGCGACGCACTTTAGTGAATAAATAGAAACTGCATTAATACAAGCGGCATATTATGTTGTCAAGTACAAGTTGTTGCTAGGCGACATGTTCAACTTCTGGCTTCTGCCTTGTGACTACAATGTACATTGAAAACAACATTACTACGAATAATCAACGTTTGTAAAAAGGATAGGCGTATTACGGGCAAATGGTTTCCAAGCAAACTTTAGAATAATTAACACATGCAGATTGTACATTCTTCAAGATTTCAGTTCAACATATAATTGGTGAAACCAGTCATTACACAATAAAAACGTGTAATTACACGTAAATCACAGAAACTACATGTCTAGTTGTATTACTGTTCAAAGTGACCATTAGAATTTTAAAAAAAAATTATCAAAAAAACGTCACTCCTTGACAAGGATTTTACCAAAGTAAACGACCAAGACATATGAACCTGTATTAAAATTGTTTTTCCAATCATTACAGTGTAGAGCCATGAACATCATTTTGATATCCTAATAAACAAGTTTGATATGTTTACATGTCTATCTGTCTGTTATAAGTAACTCAGTATTACCTACTACGAAAACATGCAATTAATTGTCTGCCTTTAAAGCATCTTTCTTGATCAAGTTTTAATATGGTCATTTTGAACTGTAATGTAACTTTAGACATCATACAAATAGTGAAATACAAGACTTTCGTATACAAAATATCAACCATAACATACCAATATATACAGTTATCTAAACACTGCCTATCTTACATAAAACATGGATATATTGCACAACACAGAAACACTGATGATAGAATCAAACGTTTTGTTTTATTCAGGGTACATAGAAAACTCTTAAAAATTTGGAAGCCCTTTTGAAAATTAGAGCCGGTTTGAAAAATTAAATATAGCTTTATTCAAATCCATTAGTACTTGGTACTCAATCATAGAGTCATGTGTGTATGTGTACATGCAAGGGGAGGGTGGGGTAAATACATGAATACTCTTTAAATAAGCTAAATCAACTTTATCGACGTACACGCTTTTACTAACAAACGAATAAAGATGTAAACGACAGTTTATTACTGTAAGAAATGTGACATTACGACATTGTGACATTGTAAATGAGTATTATTCGGCTAAAACATGCTTAACAAAAAGTGTAAGTAAATCAATATTCATTAATGCAACAATGCAAATCTAAAAATCTGAAAAGCTGTTTCATCTGAAACAAAAGTAACATCCGTTTCGTTTTTTTTCATAATATCTTTGTTTTCCGTCCATTTGTTGTTTTATCTGCAAGTTAAGCATTATCTTACAAGATATAAATATAATAACAAGAACGACAAGACGCTTCAATATCTGTACGACGATGGGAATCACATGATCAAAATAATCTCTAAACAAAAGTAAATACATGAAAAATGTTATAACGTAATGAAAGCTGTCCAGCTGTGAATATAAAAAGTAGCCTATCTTATGACAGCATTAACGTATTCTAGAACTACTCAGGTCTCAATAGCAATCACCGTCTGATTGTGCTGAACACTTAAAAATGAGTTCAGTGTCCTGAAGTGTTTATCACAATCGGAAGGAGACTATGATTGAGACCTATGTAGTTCTAGAATACGTTGATGTTGCCATATGATAAGCTTCATTTCATATTTAAAGCTAAACAACTTTCATTTTTTTAACATTTTCACAGATTTACTTTTGTTTAGAGATTATTTTAATCACGTGATTCCCCACCGTGTTAACTAATGGCTTTCTTTTCTTTTCTACACTGTCAATGTACAAGGTTCATCTAGTTCTTTAATTACTGAATCACGGTATTGTCATTTATAAAGGAAAAGGTCATTCAAGCACTGATTATTCTATTCTGATTTGCCAAAATATTCTAATGTTTGTATTTGATTTGAAACTTCAACAATGCTACTGTTAAACAATTAACTGCTGTTAATAAATCTAGCTTACAATCATTTTTACAAATGTCAGATATAGCATATTCTATTGACAAACATCTGTTTCTATTAGGCGCCACGAGACCGAAAATTGATCTGTAGCAATTGTAAATGTCATATACAGAATCAGATAAGGGTAGGGAAAAGCCTAACATGGATGTGCCTTATCTCAATGCTTTTTAGCAGCGCGTTTTAAATATACAGCTGTGATATTATGTATACAGGAACGAAATAGCATGATGTTGTAAAACAGAACGTGGGTTGTTTGTCCTTTAATATTTCAAAGGAATGAAGTGAAACCTTCAGACTGAATAAAGCGCTTATTAAAAGTACTGGGGTTTCTAGATTTTTCATTGCTATGTCAACAGTTAGATATACAAGTGTTTTTTGTATAAGAACGGTATGAAAATTCCGATTTTACATATTTCAACATTGAAAATACAAAATATAGTACTGTTGCTATATTCTTGTGGCATTCCTTGGGTAAAAATACGACTCTGTGTTTGTCGTAGGATTCTTACAAACCTAACAGTGATAGTATCGAGCAAATTACATTCAATACTGCATGGTCGTTAATAAATACCTCTACGGTCTGGAACAATCTTTAGCTCTACACAGGTTGGCATACTTGCTACAAAGTAGGTGCGGTCCTTTATACAAAATAACTGTTAACTATGACAATTAAAAATCATCTATATATCGTCTGGCATATCGCCTGTATCAATATTTTCCTTTAACCAGTCTGGAATTGGGTAGCCAAACATGATAAAATCCCATTTCATTACATTCCATATCTTTTGCATTATCCAGCCAGGCAATGGTTTATATACATCTTCTACCATAGTGTGAGTTCTACGTACAGAGTAATTATCATTACGACCTGGAAATTCAGCGTCTAGATTCAGATTCTTGAATATGAAATCCATATCTCTGTTTATAGTTTCATATTTACCAATGTAGTTGTATTTAACACCACATGGATTGCAAACCACATGCGATGGAACGAAATGCTCGTTCACAAATAGTTTTTCGTCGTATAGATCTGACCACCAAACCAGAAATTCTTCGAAAAAGACGGATCTGCTTTCGTAATCTATTTTCATCTTGTGAAGCTGGTCTAATTCTGGATGGCTTCCATAAAACAAGGAAACTCTTTTATTAAATTCATGTCTATTTACAGGGTTTGGGTGTAGAAATTTGCTCATGTAGCCTGATAAAAGACGTTCTATAGGATCTCGTGTGGCAAAGAATTTAGTATATGTGCTCATAATTTCTTTTTGTTTTTCTTCATCGAAATCTCTTATGTATTTGAATTCCTTATCATGGACATTATACACCTCATATCCACCAATTGTCGGAACTTCTGACTTCGGTATAATGCCCATTAAACCGAGAAGTGTTCTCCTAAAATTTGTACTCGCTACTTTTGGCAGATAACACCAAACAGACTTAGTCTTTTCAACAACAACCAAGTGTTTAATATATTCTTCTTCAAAGATTTTACTGTTTGGCATCGATACGTTTTTTTCTTTCAGAAAGTTGCAGATTTTTTCCACTCTTAAGTTTCTGGTATTCATCTCCTCGGCAAGTAACTGCAATATATTAAATAATACTTATAAAGATCAAGAAAAAAAGAGTGTCTTGAACATAAGCGTGACCACTCTAAAAGTTTATTGTACTGTATATTTCATTCTCCATCTAAACAGTAATTAACTATTATTTTACTGTTACACGATATAACAAAACATGAAACAAAGCATAATAAATCAAGCAATGGCTTCACAACTGTATATATTTGTCCATGTATATGACCATGTGCAGCTCCGGTTACATCGTTAAATTTACAATGTTTGAAAGCATATGGAAATGATATACATGTACCGATTTTAACTTACTTTTTCTTCTTCACTTGTCGGCGCATTGTCAACCGGTGGATCCTTGTTTTCACTAAATTCGTGTACCACCATTAATGGATCACTTCCACTGATAATCGTAGTATTATTGTTCTTTACATCTAATGATGAAATAAGCTCATTTGAATATGTTTTATCTAATGCCGTATTAAAGTCTTTCTAAATTGAAACATGATAAAACTTATGTGACTGTTTGGCTGGAATATCATCATAAAGTAATCAAACTCACAATAGATTAAGTTGAGTAAATGTAAATGAGAGATATATATTATATATATATAGTAGATGTCACAGCGTTAAACTGTTATCAATAATCCAAAATGTAAAAGTTAAATTATATTATAGCACTTAATATCAAAGGTCTTTTCCAAAATTATACGCAACGTATTTTGTTAATATAATTATATTAACTATACAAATAATTTTAAATATTTTTCTTAAATTATAGAACCACATAATGGCAGTGTGTTACAGACACTGATTCATTAATTGTTTGTTTATGCTGATCAATGTATTCATTTCACCTATAAGCATTTTCAAATATTATATGCTTTATTCTGTCTTCACAAAAATCACAAATAGCTATATTTTGGCAAATAGTATATTAACATAGCAGAGTGTCATTAAAAAATTCTCTTAAGCTAGTATTTAATTGTTTGTCAATGGATCGAACGTTTCCGTTTTTACGCGATGTTTCTCCAACTTAGTGGTTAATGCTAGATAGCAGTCAAACTTGTACCTTGGCATTCAATCGAATTGAACTGAGATTAAAATACAATAATGGTCAAACTTTTAATAATAAGAACTTGCTGAAAACACATTTGAAAAGACCAAAAAAAAATTGATTTCCTTCTCTTTTTAATTCACTTAATATATAACCATAACTACCCTTGTACCGCATAAATATATTCATTTAGAAAAAGTTGGCAAAAATCTGTAAGCGATGGGCGAATGAGACTGCAGCAATTCGTATCAATTTTATGGAATTTTAGAAAACGGTTAATTTTGTCTGGTCAGTTTAAATTTTACTCGGACTGGGAATGTGTATAAAAGCTTAGTTTTTTCCCTTCCATCTAAGAATTTCTATGAAAAGTATGACACTATGAATTTTTGCAGGAATATAAATAATAGTGCATATATAATATGTCTTGTGTTGTCATAAAGTGTCTTCAAACTACATATTTCTTAAATTCTGAATTCATAACATTTTACTGAAAATGAGAGTAAATCAGGCTTGACATTTTAACAGGTCACTACAAATGATACATAGTGTTTGTTTGAACAGATCGCAATGAAGACAATAGTAATGAACTAATCGTATACACGCTAATAGAATGAAGTAATGGATTTTAGAAAACGTTATCAATGAAAATATACGACATACAAGATTAATTTTTTTTGTATTAAAAAATTTAGTAATCAAAGTAGAATAAATCAAGCATGTACTTACAAAGTGATCCAAAAGCCACTGTGCAAAGTCCAACTATACCTAAAAATCTTGACCATCTACTGAATCGTCTTCGAAACATGATTGTGTGACCAAAAACTAACTTTTCCTCTGTTTTTCTCAACGTATGAAAACAGATATGTTATTCTTAAAACCACACAGTGTCTTATAAAACGTATGTAGCGTCTGCACTGATTTCAGTGTGTTACGTGTAAAATAAAGAAACAATTTTCTTGTCTTCCGCCAACAGATGTTGTGAGAAACCGCTCTTTTCAATTCATGTATACGGTACATTTGTTGTGGGGGATCGACCATGTGTTATCTTTGTTTGTGTGGGTTTGCAAATTTAAGACAATTTTAATATATTCGCTTACACAACAAAAAAGCAGTTTGTGTGTTGTGTGTCTATCATCAGATCATTTGTCTAAACCTTTGTGGCGATAACTTTTGATTTGGAATATGTGTTTGTGCCACCAAGATCGAGTTTTCATACATACAGATATCAAAGCATCTGGAGTACATTAAACACGTTTCTTCAAAGTCAGAGCGAACCGGTTTTGCATGTCTATAGGAATTAAAAACATATTTAGGTGTTCAGCTTCATGGTACAAACATGCGCCGATTCAATGTCGTTGGCTGAAGGAAATAGTTGTAACTTTAAATGTGCATAGAACGATAGTAAAACGCAGCATTTGACGGAATCTATGAAAGAAGACACAAGTGGTTGCTTTAATTGAAGTTTAACATTGACCATATACCTTGTTTTATTTGACTTAATTCGATTCACTTGATGAACATATGTTTCACGACACAGTATCGATTTTGAATGACATCAAGCATGTGGCAATTGTGTGAAATCATTTTTACGGTCAAAGGAACTGTACTATGTGTACTGTTTCTATATTGTATATATTTCTGTAGAAGGGGCGTTTTCAGGGAGCACATTGAAAGCAAAAAGATTGTTTTTCAAGCTTAAAATGTGCTGCAAGACGTCCATTCATATACCAGTTTGTCAGAATTGCATAATACAGTTGTGAACAATATACGATTCGTAGAGTTAACACCATGTTCCTTCTAAGAATAAAGTTTGTAACTCATATGACAATGAGATGGGTGATGTCTTCAATATGAAGACAGTAGTGGGTTCAGCTGAGAAAATGTAAAACTATCTAGGATACGTACCTTAGGTATGGGTCTTCTGCAATGTATTTACAGTAGATTTTCTACAAGGCTAATAAGAAGAAATAACCAATTGTCATTTTGCTTGCTTCTGACAGGGTATATTATGGTCTCACATCTAACAAGAGTATTTGTGATAAATGCATTTAATCAGTCTGAAGAAAATTATGACTTGCGAACTATTACCCTGAAACCGGGTCTCCTTGAAATCATCAATGCAACGGAACCGCATTTCCCCTCTACTCTTGATGCAGTTTATATACTTGAAAACAAAGGTTTGTGCTCTTCAGTTGAATCAATAGATGTTGCAGTAATGGTTTATACTGCTCCAACTAATTTTGAAAGACGCAGCATAATGCGACAAACTTGGCTAAATAAAACAATTTTGTCTGGTTTAGGATCAGTGAAGTTCGTGTTTTTACTGGGAAAAGTTAACACGACATCTGTACAGGCTGGGATTGAAGAAGAATTCAAGCAACACGGGGATATCCTGCAAGGAGACTTTATGGATACCTACGCCAATTTAACCCTCAAAGGCGTAATGGGGCTCAAATGGTTATCAGAAAACTGCAAAAATGCCGAACTTCTTATAAAGGCGGATGATGACATAGTTATTAATATATACAGGTTCTTCAAAGAAATAGTTCCCGAGATGATGTCAGAAAAAGAACAAGTTTTCTGCTGGCGAAGCCCTAGAAGCATTATATATCGAGGAGTTAAACACAAATCTTACATGCCTAAAAACTATTTTCACGGTTGGCAGTCTTATCCATTGTACTGTAAAGGTCCATTTGTTTTCATGACTTTTGATCTCGTTCCTTTGATATTGAAATCGGCGTCCATGACACCATTTTTGTGGCTAGAGGACCTTTATCTTTACGGTGTTGTCATGCAAAATATACCTGGTATAAGATACAGACAGTTCAGGAAAGGTGTAGACTTTCACTTGGAAATAAGTAACGTGATGGAATGTTTCAAAGACGCGTCTTTTACGTGTGAAATGTTTGTGGCTGGTGTATCGGATGCAGATGAAATGATGCCAGTATGGACATTGATGCTTACACAGAATCAGCAAACACACGTGTCAAAGTAGCTGTAGGATATTCGTGTTGTATAACGTGGTCCTTTCATTCGATAAAACTTGTGAATCGAATGTTTTTCCAACTATTAGCATTATATGAGTGAAAATAATACTAACAAATTAACCTCTCATAGAAAATTTGAATGATTAAATACTAATTATATCCCCGTTATACGTGGGGTTATATAGGAATCACGCATGTCCCGTTTAATCTAGCATACAGTCAAGTATTGCTGAAGCACACTGCTTAAACCTACCCAACATGTTCATTGACTTAAAGCTTAAACACAATGACAACTCATTTAAGAGTTTTACATTTTTATAGAGTTGTTGCCCTTTTGTACTTACCAAGTTTCCAATAAGAAAGTGAAATATTTCTAATACCGATGCATGCATAAACATTTTGTCTGCATATTTGTCATTTATTGATAGCATTGTTCAAGCTGTGTTTATCATTTATTCATAGCACCATTCAAGCTGAATTTATTATGTGTAGCAAAACATGCATGTTTCTCAAACTACTTATGCTCTGAAATTTATTTTGATTTGTGGCCAGCGCAAAACCGGGGATTATAGACATGATTCTGGTTTTCAAAGAAAACTTGTGTTGTTTAAAGCGTAGTATTGAAATTTGAATGGAAATCTTGTTATGTTTTGCAACATCCTGCCAATGTAGCAATTAAGCAGTCAGTAAGTTGTTCAGTTAAGTGTTCTCTAGTTAAACACTCTTCTTTATACTGATGTTGAGAGTAAGACCAGTCAGTTACCATGGCATTCACAGCTATCTACTAAATAAATGTTGCTATTTGCTACATGACAACTGTTTAGAGAGAATCGTCTACCGATGTTCCAATCGGAACATCACTAGGCCTTTTCCGTAGAAATAACTACGGAAAAGGCCGAGTGATGTTCCGATTGCCGATGTTCTTAGGAATATGTATTTGCTTTACCTTTCTCTTTCTTCGCAAATAACCAAACTTCACTGGTAAGAATTAATATGGTTCAAGGAAAATTGTGTAGTTCTAAGATCTTTGTATTAGTTAAATTGATGTACCGGTATGTATGAACTATACTACTGTGATATTGAAAATTAGTTTAGAGTACAATGTAGTGTGTTTTGCTTTTTAAAATGATTACTGGAAAACTAATTGTAACTAGTAATTGTTTTGTCCAACCTGTGCAATGTACCAAGGTGATCTATTCAGATCGCCTTTAGTCCGTCTTCTGCTGTCTATCACTGGCCCAAATTAAACTAAACGTTACACGGATGTCACTTGGAAGTCTTCTTAAAGAATCTTTTAAATCGAGGACTTCCAATCAGATGTCTGCTTTGCCAGACACAAAGGGAAAGTCGTAAAGTCATTAAAAACAGGATATATTTCCGTCTGTGACCTCCCAAAGTCCCGTAAATAAGCTTCTTGAAACCATTAAGTACTTGGCCATAGAAACTGTGAAACATTTGTCTATTTTGACAGGACTTTAATGGAAACGTTGAACTTTTCTGACACCGGAGAGCTGGTTTACCCTCAGTCGGTTGTTTCTTTGTCCGCCCGTCGTCCCTGTCTACCGTCCGTCCAAAACTATCGTGCAGATTGGACTTTTTGTATAGTGAACAATATACAGATAATACAAGTTGTTTATTTTGGGTCAGAAACAATGAGGTTGTTCTGGAAACACAAAAGTAAAATATCTTTCTATAGCTTGAGCATAGCTCCTGGAATATGAACTGCAATGTATTCAAACATTATACAAAGACAGAGGGTATTAAGAGAAAATGTACTGGGCAAGAACTATTATTCTGCCTTGGCTAGTTTTGAATGATCTTACTTAAATATTTTTCTCCTGAGAATAACTTCAAAAGTACTGAAGAGAATTTATTCAAACAGCGTACAAAGGTAAAATACATTAAGATGGGGTACATTTGCCAAAAGCTATAGTGCATGCAACCTTGCCTATATCTTCAACTATCTCCCTTTTAAAATTTTCTTGTTCATGGTATAATTATAACAGTATTCGAACTGTATATACTTACAGTGGTCATTATGGTGAAGTGCAGTTAACCGGTAGGAGACTAAGCACTCTACCCAATTAGCTTGTTGTACTGCATTGTATTACTACTTAAATGTTGTAAAGATATTAAATAACGCAGTTCATAAAATAACTCTATTTACACTGTGCTTATCATTTACTATCTTATTACAATTGAAATTACAAGATAGAATTGAATCATTTCAAAGATATACATTGTGAAATTCATGTTTTAGATTACGTGTTATCCATTCTCGTGGACACTATGCCTCCAAGAACGAAGTAAAATGATTCCCAGGAGCTATATAGTTAACTGACAACCAGTCCATGCCATTCCAAGGCACAATGTATAATAAACAGACCACCTGTCCATGCCCTTCCCAGGATCATTTATAGTAAACAGGTCACCTGTACATGTCCTTTCCATGAACTATGTATAGTAAACAGAACACCTGTACAAGTCCTTCCCAGGGACTATGTATAGTAAACATAACACCTGTCCATGCCTTTCCCAGGAACTATGTATAGTAAACATACCACCTGTCCATGCCCTTCCCAGGAAAATGTATAGTTAACAGGCCACCTGTACATGTCCTTCCCAGGAACTATGTAAAGTAAACAGACCACCTGTACAAGTCCTACCTTATGAACTATGTATAGGCAACAGACCACCTGTACATGTCCTTCCCATGAACAATGTATAGGTAACAGGACACCTGTACAAGTCCTTCCCAGGAACTATGTATAGTAAACAGACCACCTGTACATGTCCTTCCCAGGAACTACGTATAGTAAACAGGCCACCTTGACAAGTCCTTCCCAGGAACTATGTATAGTAAACAGGCTACCTGTACAAGTCCTTCCAAGGAACTATGTATAGGTAACAGACCACCTGTACATGTCCTTCCCAGGAACTATGTATAGTAAACAGGCCACCTGTACAAGTCCTTCCCAGGAACTATGTATAGGTAAGAGACCACCTGTACATGTCCTTCCCATGAACTATGTATAGGTAACAGAACACCTGTACAAGTCATTCCCAGGAACTATGTATAGTAAACAGACCATCTGTACAAGTCCTTCCCAGGAACTATGTATAGTAAACAGACCACCTGTACATGTCCTTCCCAGGAACTATGTATAGTAAACAGGCTACCTGTACATGCCCTTCCCAGGAACTATGTATAGTAAACAGACCACCTGTACATGTCCTTCCCAGGAACTAGGTATAGTAAACAGACCACCTGTACATGTCCTTCCCAGGAACTATGTATAGTAAACAGGCTACCTGTACATGCCCTTCCCAGGAACTATGTATAGTAAACAGACCACCTGTACATGTCCTTCCCAGGAACTATGTATAGTAAACAGACCACCTGTACATGTCCTTCCCAGGAACTATGTATAGTAAACAGACCACCTGTACATGCCCTTCCCAGGAACTATGTATAGTAAACAGAACACCTGTACATGCCATTCCCAGGAACTATGTATAGTAAACAGACCACCTGTACATGCCCTTCCCAGGACTTTTGTATAGTAAACAGACCACCTGTACATGTCCTTCCCAGGAACTATGTATAGTAAACAGAACACCTGTACATGTCCTTCCCAGGAACTATGTATAGTAAACAGAACACCTGTACATGCCATTCCCAGGAACTATGTATAGTAAACAGAACACCTGTACATGTCCTTCCCAGGAACTATGTATAGTAAACAGAACACCTGTACATGTCCTTCCCAGGAACTATGTATAGTAAACAGACCACCTGTACATGTCCTTCCCAGGAATTATGTATAGTAAACAGACCACCTGTACATGCCCTTCCCAGGAACTATGTATAGTAAACAGAACACCTGTACATGCCATTCCCAGGAACTATGTATAGTAAACAGACAATCTGTACATGCCCTTCCCAGGACTTTTGTATAGTAAACAGACCACCTGTACATGCCCTTCCCAAGAACTATGTATAGTAAACAGAACACCTGTACATGCCATTCCCAGGAACTATGTATAGTAAACAGACCACCTGTACATGCCCTTCCCAGGAACTATGTATAGTAAACAGACCACCTGTACATGTCCTTCCCAGGAACTATGTATAGTAAACAGACCACCTGTACATGTCCTTCCCAGGAACTATGTATAGTAAACAGGCTACCTGTACATGCCCTTCCCAGGAACTATGTATAGTAAACAGACCACCTGTATATATCCTTCCCAGGAACTATGTTTAGTAAACATACCACCTGTACATGCCCATCCCAGGAACAATGTAGAGTAAATAGACCACCTTGACATGCTCTTCCCAGGACCTATTTGTAGTAAACAGACCACCTGTACAGTCCTTCCAAGGAACTATTCATAGTAAACAGACCAGCTTGACATGCCCTTCCCAGGACCAATGTATAGTAAACAGACCACCTGTACATGTCCTTCCCAGGAACTATGTATAGTAAACAGAAAACCTGTCCATGCCCTTCCCAGGAAAATGTATAGTCAACAGGCAACCTGTACATGTCCTTCTCAGGAGCTATGTATAGTAAACAGGCCACCTGTACAAGTCCTTCGCATGAACTATGTATAGGCAACAGACCACCTGTACATGTCCTTCCCAGGAACTATGTATAGTAAACAGACCACCTGTACATGTCTTTGCCATGAACTATGTATAGTAAACAGAACACCTGTACATGTCCTTCCCAGGAACTACGTATAGTAAACAGACAACCTGTACAAGTCATTCCCAGGACCTATGTATAGTAAACAGACTACCTGTACATGTCCTCACTAGAAACTATGCATAGTAAACAGGCCATCTGTACATGTCCTCACTAGGAATTATGTATAGTAAACCGGCCATCTTGACATGTCCTTTCCAGGAACTATGCATAGTAAACAGGCCATCTGTACATGTCCTCACTAGGAATTATGTATAGTAAACAGGCCACCTTGACATGCCCTTCCCAGGACCTATGTATAGTAAACAGACTACCTGTACATGTCCTCACTAGGAACTATGTATAGTAAACAGACCATCTGTACATGTCCTCACTAGGAATTATTTATAGTAAACAGGCCACCTTGACATGTCCTTTCCAGGAACTATGCATAGTAAACAGGCCACCTGTACAAGTCCTTCCCATGATATATGTACAGTAAACAGACCACCTGTACAAGTCCTTCCCAGGAACTAGGTATAGTAAACAGGCCACCTGTACATGTCCTTCCCAGGAACCATGTTTAGTAAACAGACCACCTGCACAAGTCCTTTTCATGAACTATGAATAGTAAACAGGCCACCTTGACATGTGCTTCCCAGGAACTATGTATAGTAAACAGACCACCTGTACATGTCATTCCCGGGAACTATGTATAGTAAACAGACAACCTGTACATGTCCTTCCCAGGAACTAGGTATAGTAAACATACCACCTGTATATATCCTTCCCAGGAACTATGTATAGTAAACATATCACCTGTACATGTCCTTCCCAGGAACTATGTATAGTAAACATACCACCTGTACATGTCCTTCCCAGGAACTAGGTATAGTAAACATATCACCTGTACATGTCATTCCCAGGAACTATGTATAGTAAACATACCACCTGTACATGTCCTTCCCAGGAACATGTATAGTAAACATACCACCTGTATATATCCTTCCCAGGACCTATGTATAGTAAACAGACCACCTGTACAAGTCCTTCCAAGGAACTATTCATAGTAAACAGACCGGCTTGACATGCCCTTCCCAGGACCAATGTATAGTAAACAGACCACCTGTACATGTCCTTCCCAGGAACTATGTATAGTAAACAGAAAACCTGTACAAGTCCTTCCCAGGAACAATGTATAGTAAACAGACCACCTGTCCATGCCCTTCCCAGGAAAATGTATAGTCAACAGGCAACCTGTACATGTCCTTCTCAGGAACTATGTATAGTAAACACACCACCTGTACAAGTCCTTCCCATGAACTATGTATAGGCAACAGACCACCTGTACATGTCCTTCCCATGAACTATGTATAGTAAACAGAACACCTGTACAAGTCCTTCCCAGGAACTATGTATAGTAAACGGACCACCTGTACATGTCTTTGCCATGAACTATGTATAGTAAGCAGAACACCTGTACATGTCCTTCCCAGGAACTACGTATAGTAAACAGACAACCTGTACAAGTCATTCCCAGGAACAATGTATAGTAAACAGACTACCTGTACATGTCCTCACTAGGAACTATGCATAGTAAACAGGCCACCTGTACATGTCCTCACTAGGAACTATGTATAGTAAACAGATCATCTGTACATGTCCTCACTAGGAATTATGTATAGTAAACAGGCCACTTTGTCATGCCCTTTCCAGGAACTATGTATATACAGAACACCTTGACATGTTCTTCGCAGAAACTATGTTAAGTAAACAGACCACCTGTACATGTCCTTCCCAGGAACATGTATAGTAAACAGGCCACCTGTACAAGTCCTTCCCATGAAATATGTACAGTAAACAGACCACCTGTGCAAGTCCTTCCCAGGAACTATGTATAGTAAACAGGCCACCTGTACATGTCCTTCCCAGGAACCATGTTTAGTAAACAGACCACCTGCACAAGTCCTTTTCATGAACTGTGAATAGTAAACAGGCCACCTTGACATGTGCTTCCCAGGAACTATGTATAGTAAACAGACCACCTGTACATGTCATTCCCGGGAACTATGTATAGTAAACAGGCCACCTGTACATGTCCTTCCCAGGAACCATGTTTAGTAAACAGACCACCTGCACAAGTCCTTTTCATGAACTGTGAATAGTAAACAGGCCACCTTGACATGTGCTTCCCAGGAACTATGTATAGTAAACAGACCACCTGTACATGTCATTCCCGGGAACTATGTATAGTAAACAGACAACCTGTACATGTCCTTCCCAGGAACTAGGTATAGTAAACATATCACCTGTACATGTCCTTCCCAGGAACTATGTATAGTAAACATACCACCTTTACATGTCCTTCCCAGGAACTATGTATAGTAAACAGGCCACCTGTACATGTCATTCCCGGGAACTATGTATAGTAAACAGACAACCTGTACATGTCCTTCCCAGGAACTAGGTATAGTAAACATACCACCTGTATATATCCTTCCCAGGAACTATGTATAGTAAACATATCACCTGTACATGTCCTTCCCAGGAACTATGTATAGTAAACATACCACCTGTACATGTCCTTCCCAGGAACTATGTATAGTAAACAGCCCACCTGTACATGTCCTTCCCAGGAACTATGTATAGTAAACATACCACCTGTACATGTCCTTCCCAGGAACTATGTATAGTAAACATACCACCTGTACATGTCCTTCCCAGGAACTATATGTAGTAAGCAGACCACCTGTACATGACTTAGATTTTGTCGAAACGGCCGTTTGCTATCACACAAATTTTGCATTTTGCCTAAAGATACTCAAACTACCATTTCGCATTCTTGCCTGTATTTGCTCAAACTACCATTTCCCATCTTCCCTATATTTGCTCAAACTGCCATTTCGCATTTTGCCTATATATGCTCAAACTACCATTTTGCATCTTGCCTATATATGCTCAAACTACCACTTTGCATCTTGCCTAATATGCGCAAACTACCATTTCGCATCTTGCCTATATATTCTCAAACTACCATTTCGCATCTTGCCTATATATGCTCAAACTACCATTTCGCATCATGCCTGAAGATGCTCAAACTACCATTTTGCATCTTGCCTATATTTGCTCAAACTTCCATTTCGCATCTTGCCTATATATGCTCAAACTACCATTTCGCATCTTGCCTGTAGATGCTCAAACTACAATTTTGCATTTTTGCCTAAAGATACTCAAACTACCATTTCGCATCTTGCCTATATATGCTCAAACTACCATTTCGCATCTTTCCTATATATGCTCAAACTTCAATTTTTCCTCTTGCCTGTAGATGCTCAAAGTACCATTTCGCATTTTGCCTATATATGCTCAAACTACCATTTCACATTTTGCCTATATATGCTCAAACTACCATTTTGAATCTTGCCTGTAGATGCTTAAACTACCATTTCGCATCTTGCCTGAAGATGCTTAAATAACCATTTTACCCTTTGCCTATATATGCTCAAACTACCATTTTGCATTTTGCCGAAAGATACTCAAACTTCCATTTCGCATCTTGCCTATATATGCTCAAACTACCATTTTGCATCTTGCTTATATATGCTCAAACTACCATTTTGCATCTTGCCTAATATGCGCAAACTACCATTTCGCATCTTGCCTATATATGCTCAAACTACCATTTTCCATCTTGCCTTATATGCTCAAACTACCATTTCGCATCTTGCCTATATATTCTCAAACTACCATTTCGCATCTTGCCTGTAGATGCTCAAACTACCATTTCGCATCTTACCTAAATATGCTCAAACTACCATTTCGCATTTTGCCTATATAAACTCAAACTACCATTTCGCATCTTGCCTATATATGCTCAAATTACCATTTTGCATCTTGCCTATATATGCTCAAACTACCATTTCGCATCTTGCCTAAATATACTTAAACTACCATTTCGCATCTTGCCTATATATGCTCAAACTACCATTTCGCATCTTGCCTATATTTGCTCAAACTACCATTTCTAGTCTCGCATATATATGCTCAAACTACCATTTCGCATCTTGCCTATATTTGCTCAAACTACCATTTCGCATCTTGCCTGTAGATGCTCAAACTACCATTTCGCATCTTGCCTATATATGCTCAAACTACAATTTCGCATCTTGCCTTTATATGCTCAAACTACCATTTCGCATCTTGCCTGTAGATGCTCAAACTACAATTTCGCATCTTGCCTGTAGATGCTTAAATTACCATTTTGCATCTTGCCTGTAGGTGCTCAAACTACCATTTCGCATCTTGCCTGTAGATACTTAAATAACCATTTTGCATTTGGCCTATATATGCTCAAACTACCATTTCGCATCTTCCCTATATTTGCTCAAACTACCATTTTGCATCTTGCCTGTAGATGCTCAAACTATCATTTTGCATCTTGCCTAAAGATACTTAAACTACCATTTCGCATCTTGCCTGTAGATGCTCATACTATCATTTCGCATCTTGCCTGTTGATGCTCAAACTATCATTTTGCATCTTGCCTAAAGATACTTAAACTATCATTTCGCATCTTGCCTGTAGATGCTCAAACTACCATTTCGCATCTTGCCAATATTTGCTCAAACTACCATTTTGCATCTTGCCTATATTTGCTCAAACTACCATTTCGCATCTTGCCTGTAGATCCTAAAATTACCATTTCGCATCTTGCCATTATATGCTCAAACTACCATTTCGCATCTTGCCTGAAGATGCTAAAATTACCATTTCGCATCTTGTCTCTTTATGCTCAAACTACCATTTCGCATCTTGCCAATATTTGCTCAAACTACCATTTCGCATCTTGCCTCTATATGCTCAAACTACCATTTCGCATCTTGCCTGTAGATCCTAAAATTACCATTTCGCATCTTGCCTCTATATGCTCAAACTACCGTTTCGCATCTTGCCTATCTATTTTCGAACTACCATGTCAATTGCTAAAAGGATGTTACAGTGAACGGAACGGTTCTCTTTTACAACTACCAACATATGTCATCTACTCTCTCCATTTTGTTTCCTTCAATTTTTAGGAATGCACTTTAAGACAATATTGAAAGTCACTGTAATCTTTAACACGACCTATCGATGTGTGATACGCGAATAATAGTATTTTCTGATGGCCGTTTCTTTCTGTAATGAAAAGAATGAGTTCGTTAAACCGATTTAGAAAACATAAACTTCCAATTCAACAATCTAAATTATAAAAAACATTTTTGTATTCGTTGCTTTGATATTTCTTTTTGAAAATCAAGTGAATATGGTTTATTTTGCGGAAAAGTACAGATAGTATTTCATCAACAACAAGCAAAACCACTGGAACAGATGTGACGAGTTTAGACATATTTCTCTGGTACACCTACAACAATCACTTAACTATTTATCTTTTTTTACATATCAGAATTGAACATTGAATACGTAAATTAACATCATGTGTGCTTTAGTACGCCGTGTTTTACTTGAGAATTTTACGCAGTTTGACAGGATAGGTTTTCCTTGTTGACGTTGAACCATTTAACTGTCGATCATATGTAACATATGCTACATTTTCTCATTTTATCCCGAGTGCTTTTCTTTACAAAAAAAAACATACATGGGCAGAAGGAAAGAAAACATTAATTCACGCAGACAAAGAGAAAGCTGTTTCTTTTCTACAAAACAGCGCCATGTTTTTTATTTATCGGGAAGAAAGGCACATTTGAGCTATGTGTAATTTGTAAGTGGCTAAATGTCTGTAAAGAGTGGAGTTAAGCAAGGACGGTTGACTTCATGAAATGCAATCATTAACGTTAACGATACTAAAGTCGCATGACCATGTTTGGATGTAAAATGACTTTAAACCAAATATTACAAAATAAAGCGTATTACCTGCGAAACTGATCATTATTTGTAGATCTACGAAACACATTTACTAACGTTTTTCTTTTTTTAATCGGAAGAGATCATTTTCTACATAAAGCGCAACATTTTTCGATGAAGAAACACTCTCTAGTAACGCTTGTTCATAAGGAGACGACAAAAATATGAACGAAGTCACAAGTCCAAATCGTTTTAGAATAAATAAATAATATAAATATCTGACTGTTCTAGCCGTAGATAATTGGATATTAATGAGGTAAAAAAAGGTCCTGGTATTAAAGCAGTTTTCACTCTTCTACTTTAAATAAACATTTTTCTATTTATTCCAGTGACATTTATTTAATAGTCTTATCCCTAACTCTAACGTTTTAAAAACGTTTAAAATGCTAAAACATTATCGTGAACACATTAGATTACCAATCAAAGGGTTGTAAAACACACCCAGATCCAGTACAGTAACTTAACTTTCAGTCAATGAGGAAAGTTCCACGAAAACTGAAGCTTATTGTATAAGAAAAAACAGAACCAATATCAAAACAAAGGTTGCTTATAAGATGCATGAGTGTGGTGTATTTACCTTCGGATATATTATACAATTTTCGTCCTAGGTCAATATCACTTTTAACAGGTCTGCAAAACTATATATTGACCGAAACATTAGTCTAAAATTATTATATCGTATACCTAATAAAAAGTAGTGAAAATTACACGAAAATATTACAGAAATGACGTCTTGAAATCCGTGAAGGTCTACACATCATTTTCCAGGTCTACACATACTTTTGCAGACCACAGGCACGTGAGCGCTATCGGCCAATTAAGATTAAGTATTTGTGACAGGTATACGATATTATACAATTATAGACTACTTTTGAGGTCATTATATAGTTTTGACGAAGTCCGAGGTCAATATCATTCTTTCACAGGTCCGCAAAACTATATATTGACCGAAACATTAGTCTAAAATTATTATATCGTATACCTCATAAAAAGTAGTGAAAATTACACGAAAATATTACAGAAATGACGTCTTGAAATCCGTGAAGGTCTACACATCATTTTCCAGGTCTACACATACTTTTGCAGACCACAGGCACGTGAGCACTATCGGCCAATCAGGATTAAGTATATATTTTCAAATCCTTAGAACAATATGAATTATTGTTTGCTTATAAAAGATCTTTTCGTGTAGTAAGTGTTTTATTATACATTTGTCATTTTGTTTAACCTTAGATATATTAATCAATACCTTAAACAAACAATGCAGTATCATGAACATAATTCTATATTAGAGTTTCCGTCTTTGGTACAACGGTCTTTAATAATTCACCTAACAACTTTTGCAAACATTATTAACACAAGTTGGATTATCTATATCTACACCTCGCATATCTGAGCGGTTACATCAGAATATTTTATAAGTAAAATAAACACCATATCTGAGAAAATTGAAACTAGACATTGTGAAAGTAATAGTTTCAGTAGTAGTGAGAAGCAAACCAAATTTACAAGTCAGGTCAAGTCAGGTCACTTTTATTATCTCATTTCATGTATGGCATAAATTAATGTGGATATTTTCAGAATATTTTCAGAGGTCCACTGGTACATTTTCTGGTTATGATTGTAGGAAAGCAGATTACAGACATGAATTATTTGTGCCGGCATTTGAGACTTGAACATAAGACAAGAGGATGTTACATTATACGGATGTATAAAACGAACTTACTTAGGAGAGAGCATTTAAAACTTTGATCTTTAAAAAACGAAAATACAAACCGTGTATTCAAGTTTGAAACTCAAGTTTTGCAGATTATAGCCAGCTGAAATTAATCATCAATTGTTTAAATAATTTTGAACATATGGCGCATTAACACCGAATATATCGCTGCATGTATGGAGTATGTCACGATTTTTCAAATATTGACTGAAAACTTCAAGAACAAGTAAAAACTTAGATGAAGTTAGTTTTTTATGCCAAATAACATGAAACGCTTGACAAAACATATGATAGTACATACGTGTGATAAGGGAAGTATCAAATTTATTAACAGACGATAAAACATAACAACAACAACAATACTTTATTCTGCATCATATATCAAACAACAGTTATAGCCGATAAAATACATTATACTGCGCGATAAGCGACAGGAGTATATATATACATTAACAGACGATAAAACGTGATATGCCAAATTTTATTCAAGATCCTTAGATGGTAGGCTAAGACCTGCTGTTTTACCAAAATATGTTCATGGATTTAGCAATCCATCGTTCAAATATTTTTCTACTTGCTGTCTGGGAAAATGACGTAAACGTTAAAAAAAATCCGCAAGATCATCGTTTTGTTATACAGTATGCTTGACAACATATGTTTTTCTAATGAGAAATTTTGAAGCTATGTTATTGTCTTGGTAATTAGGTAGCACATGCGTGTGTTGTGGATTATCGATTTTATACACATACACACAAATAGAAAAAAATATTGATTTGAATCAATAATGTGAACTTCAATTTATGATGCACCATAGCAGTAACCTCCGTATATAACGACTACAGATAATTATAGTGAAATTTGGATATTATGAATTTGGTTCTATTTCCTCTGTATTTGGTTCTATTTCATCGGTATTTGATTCTATTTCCTCTGAATTTGGTTCTATTTCCTCTGAATTTGGTTCTATTTCCTCTGTATTTGGTTCTATTTCCTCTGTATTTGGTTCTATTTCCTCTGTATTTGGTTTTATTTTCCCTGTATTTGGTTCTATTTCCTCTGAATGTGGTTCTATTTCCTCTGTTTTTGGTTTCCTCTGTATTTGGTTCTATTTCTTCTGTTTTTGGTTTCCTCTGTATTTTGTTCTATTTCCTCAGTATTTGGTTCTATATCCTCTGTATTTGGTTCTATTTCCTCTGTATTTGGTTCTATTTCCTCTGTATTCGGTTCTATATCCTCTGTATTTCATACGAGAATGCTATAGTATGGATATATAAATTTAAATACAAATTTAAATAGTTCAAGAAGATCATGACAGACAAAGTTTCTTGTACTGTTATTTCAAGCATTACGATTTTAAAGTTAACGCTATTTACATTTCGTGATTTTTTTCTCTATATGCAATTGTTTCGCAGAGTACTGAACAACTATTGCTGCACTGTTTTACAAATACGAGCATAAACGCAATGACGCATTTTAGCTAAACTGTTGCGAAAGCTTCACGTTTTTGGCTATTCTCAAGTATAACTAAGATTACTTATATTGTCATGGCCACCATGATACCCACCGTTTTACGCATAAAATTATAAAATGAGAAAAAATAATCCCCGAAAACGGCAAGTAACCAAACCCATACCCAAACAAAACTGAATCATAAAAATGCATTAAACTCAGTTTATAACGAACTCTTTTGGACTATATAAATATGTTCCTTATATCCGGAGTTGTTATATTCATATAACACTTACATACAAAAAAGATAGGGAAACACACGGGCAGAGAAAATGTGTTCGTTATATCCGAATTTTCGCTATATCTGGTGTCGTTATAATATAATATAGAGTTTACTATATGCCAGATGCCAATATTGTACAAAAATAAACCTTTGACGTTGAATTTGACCTTGACCTCTATATTACGAAATAGTTTCATGTTGTTAATATTAAAGTGACTTATGTAGAAATTAAAATACAACAGGTTTGCTGATGATATATACAAAAATACTGGTGAAATAACAAAAAAAATGTAATATTTTGCTATTTTCTGAATTTTGGTGACCATTTTAGAGGCCTTCTTAGATCCCTAACAGCTCAAACAACTTTAGCTCTAATGAATTTCGGTTTCATATTTTACAGACTCGACATAACAGTCTGATATATAGAAGTGATTATTTACTGATGCATCCAACCAACCTTTGTTTCCTACACTATATATTGTATAAAAAGCTATGTATGGATACAATAAACTCCGTTTATAACGAACTCCACTGGTCATGTAAATTTCAAACGGTTTGTTTTATCCGGAGAATGTTATATCTATTGGCGAAATAACATTTCGTAAATACGAAATGCGATTTCGCAAAAAAAAAAAGAAATAACATTTCGTTTAAACGAAATAAAATACATTTCGTAGAAACGAAATATTATTTCGTTATAACGAAATATTATTACGTATTTTAGAAATCTTATTTCGTTTTGACGAAATATTATTTCGTTTTAACGAAATAAAAAATATATCACATGCCACTTCACGGGCACCGTAGAAAAGAAGCAAGGGTGCTAACTTTGATTTACCACCGGTATCATGGCGTCGCGTCCTACTTTGTATGAGTCTCACAGTACTACTACTTGAGGTTGAAAAAGATTGATAGCACATGTATGTATCAAGGTGGTTGCGGGTTCGAGTCCCACCAAAGTCACGACCGTACCTCCTCATATGACACCAGTACTGGTTTTTTCCAGGAAGCGGACTCGAGAGTGACTCGATAAGCTCAAAGCTTTCTTCACAATCGAGCTTAAATAAATTAGTATAAACGTAACTATATCAAGGTGAGACAGAAAAATCTAAGAAGCCGACTATGTCCGGGTGAGCAGATAAGAATAATAAAACTATAATATAAAATTGATTCACATTTAAAATGCAATTGGCGATGTTTGTGGGACAGTTAATCTATTGCATTTTAATGTGGACATGCATGCTTATTTTTAACGCCCGTATAATACACGTTTACGCAATTGCATTTTCATTCCAGGTTAAATGCAGCATTTCACAGAAACTCGTGTGCACAATTTGGCTAATCAGGTAGAAAACACATTAAGTGTAGCATATTGCATCAGAAAACACATTCAATGTCGCATATTGTACCAGAATCTTTTAGAATCCATCAACATAAAAAGAGGCTGAATTGCCATGTTGCAGATATAAAGACATTTGTAGCTGTTTTGAATTGCTGTGAAACAGCTGGTTACAGGGGAAGTGTAAGTTTACTACGCTATAATGCCATAAAGCAAGTTCTTATCATTGGGTATTCTTTTCATATTGATTCGTGGAAACATATGGGTAAAGACGTGACGTCAACACGTCTGCTGTGTAAAATTCACATAAATGTGTTGGGTCCTATACCGACTTACTAGCTACACACAGGACGGCAAGGACCTCGGTTGTGTTAGAGTAATAGTTTTTGTCATGAGCACGCGGATCATATCAAAATATCCGTCCCCGAGAGTAACTGTGGCTCTTTTCCAAAGTCCCGCATCAGCTAGCCGAAATGACAGAAAGTTCCATCTGAATCAAATGACTCATAATAGAAACGTTTTCTCGCATGTCTTCTTGTAATTCAAAGTAGATTTCTAAATGCAAGCTTATCAGAATGATGCATTTTCGGGCCTGGGTAAAATCAAAGGAAATGCCAATCCGGTAAGAATTCCACAAGGTTTAAATGCCTTGGATAACCCGTGGAAGTCCGAAGACTCTTTTCCAACGGGGTCCTAGATCTTATATGTAGATGAGTAGGTTTTATATATATGTCCTCATATGTGATATGCCTTAATTATATGATTGTGGGTGTAAAAACAAGCGTACGGTACATTAAGATATGACGGGACCTAAACTTTGATGGACTGCTTTTTGCTTAGAATAACCTAGATAGCTATAGGACAGTCTCATCTGCCTGCATCTTTCTTAAAAAACCTAAGTTCCTTAAATTCATTTACAGTCAATGATGTTCTATAGTTAGCATTGTGAATAAAACTTATTTACTTTATATTGAGCTACCTGAAATTTTTTGTAGTTTTGTCAGACCACCGGCATATTCGAAATGGCATTGTGATAGTGAGTAACAAAGAGTTACTCTCATTGCTTTATTCAAGAAACAGCTTTGCCTATACACAAATTTAAAATTTAACCTGTTTACTATGTTATTAACAATTGACTCTCAAGAAAAATTATTATCCAATGTACACCCTAGATTCTTTACTGAGGTTTAAGCTTTTATAGTATTACCATAACATGTGACAGAGGTATCAGTTATGTTATTTCAATGGGTTCTAGAATGCTCAGGTTACTACATCTGTGAACAAAGACCTCTGTTGGGAAGCTACAAATGCGGCCTTTGTTTACAGGTGGTCTTAAGTCACAGGTGTTTCTACTATTAATGAAAAGTGTGCTGGGATGTTCCTATTGGTCTATATTCGCAGGTTGGTAATTTTTCCAAAGTGGTCTTTAATACAGGTTTAACTGTTTTTTTTTTCTATGTACAGTGTCTCGGTTATGTTTAAATGTAAGTTTTAGTTTCAGTTTACTTATATATTAAAGTCCTAGAAGTAAATTTGTGAAAAATTGCTAAAAACTATAACCAAACGAGTGCAAGTTCCATAAACTAATATCAAAATAGTGACCATTTGTAGGTCAGATACACCAAGAGTTCTAACTTTTCTTAGTTTCTTAATGTCACCAAGAGTTCTAACTTTTCTTAGTTTCTTAATGTCACCAAGAGTTCTAACTTTTCTTAGTTTCTTAATGTCACCAAGAGTTCTAACTTTTCTTAGTTTCTTAATGTCATTGGATGGCGCATCCTAGAGTCAACAGTAAACTTGTATAATTTAAATTAATGTTGTTTTTGTTTTTCCGTACATGTTTTACAGGAACAGGGCAGTTAATGACTTTAAACTATTTTATTGTAACAAAAAGGTAGCCTCCCTTTTGAAGTAGACAAAGTGACAACAGAAAACCGTACTGAAAGAAGCGTACGCATATCGTCGGGTTAGCGCATGAATGTTGTATCTCATATACCATAAAAAAAGGAGATATTCATGCGCTAACCCAACGCTGACTTATGATAACAGAACTGTCCGTTCATATGTTCGTATATTTCGTTTAGATCGTGTCGTATCAATACCGTTACAGTAAACTACGTATATAACGTATTCATTGGGACATTTTCAATCCTTTATATTTGGAGTAAGTTTTTTTATCCATATAGCATTTTCAGTTTAGATAAAGAACCTAGTAAAAATTGTTCCTTTTTTCGGAATGCCGCTGTAGCCGGAGTCGCTGTATACGGACTATACTGTATTACAGTTAATAGGATTTCAATATATTCATACCCTGCACGTAATATCATGCAAAACACGTATGTCTGATCAACGCTCAGATATGTATGGTATAACAGGTGTCAACTTCAAAGCAACAAGATAGACTACTCGTACAAGGTTTTTCTATCACAACTATAGTTGCATCCCTTCTTACGTGCGGTTGTACCGCTTTATAGAAAAGTATGAAAAAAGTCTGAATTTAAATAGCCGAGAAAAAAAGGTCGTTTAAAGAATTTTATCTATAATCTGGCCTTGGGCGTTCCTTTTAACGCGTGGTTTTTATCTACCGTCACCTTGTTAGAGCGCGCACATTAAAACCATTCTCCCCTTATTAATTAATATGTGCTCTTAAAGTAAGCTCCTGATCATCGCCTGTGCTCCTCGTATAGTTAACTTCTGATCTAGTGTGTACCTGACTACATCTCTCTTACTCGTCTGTGAAATTGCTAGTGATATAGAATGTGCTAGTAAGAGTGTTTGTGATCTTGTCTAGTCTTGAGTACCACAATCATTGACAGTATGTGTTTGTGATCTCGACAGTATGTGTTTGTGATCTTGACAGTATGTGTTTGTGATCTTGTCTATTCTTGAGTACCACAATCATTGACAGTATGTGTTTGTGATATTTTCTATTCTTGAGTACTACAATCATTGACAGTATGTGTTTTTGATCTTGTCTATTCTTGAGTACCACAACTTGACAGTATGTGTTTTTGATCTTGTCTATTCTTGAGTACCACAATCATTGACAGTATGTGTTTGTGATCTTGTCTATTCTTGAGTACCACAATCATTGACAGTATGTGTTTTTGATCTTGTCTATTCTTGAGTACCACAATCATTGACAGTATGTGTTTGTGATCTTGTCTAGTCTTGAGTACCACAATCATTGACAGTATGTGTTTGTGATCTTGTCTAGTCTTGAGTACAACTATCATTGACAGTATGTGTTTGTGATCTTGTCTAGTCTTGAGTACAACTATCATTGACAGTATGTGTTTGTGATCTTGTCTAGTCTTGAGTACCACTATCATTGACAGTATGTGTTTGTGATCTTGTCTAGTCTTGAGTACAACTATCATTGACAGTATGTGTTTGTGATCTTGTCTAGTCTTGAGTACCACTATCATTGACAGTATGTGTTTGTGATCTTGTCTAGTCTTGAGTACCACAATCATTGACAGTATGTGTTTGTGATCTTGTCTATTCTTGAGTACCACAATCATTGACAGTATGTGTTTGTGATCTTGTCTATTCTTGAGTACCACAATCAGTGACAGTATGTGTTTGTGATCTTGTCTATTCTTGAGTACCACAATCATTGACATAATTTGTGTTAGTGATCTTGTCTATTCTTGAGTACCACTACCATTGACAGTATGTGTTAGTGATCTTGTCTATTCTTGAGTACCACAATCATTGACATTATATGTTAGTGATCTTTTCTATTCTTTGAGTACCACAATCATTGACATTATATGTTAGTGATCTTGTCTATTCTTGTGTACCACAATCATTGACAGTCTGTGTTTGTGATCTTGTCTATTCTTGAGTACCACAATCATTGACATTGTGTGTTAGTGATCTTGTCTATTCTTAAGTACAACTATTTACTTGAATGTACTTCTTTGGCATCAATCAGAAAGGCACTTCTTAAACCAAAGTATTAAAACAGACCAAATGTTTTTAAATTTAGTATAATAATCTATATAGACTGCCACAGTGCAACAGAAAATAAAAAATACTGTATTTTTGTGAAGAAAATTATTAATCTTTTTTATCAATTATGAATAACTGTGTTTTGGGGAATCTCTCCGGCATTATGTTAAATGTATGCATGTATGTATGTGACTGTATGTATTTAATATTTATACCTCATGTTTTCATTATATTGACCTGAGAGTAATGAAATAAAGTTGAAAGTTGATCTCAATATAGTGTACTCATTTGATAACGTGTCCTGTTGCTTGTTGATTCAGACGTTTATCATGTTTCACGTTATAAACTCTACTGTCTTGTTTAAAAGGCTTTTTAAAAAATTACGTGTTCATTCTGCTATTATTAACCAACCTCTGTTTCCTACACTATATTGTATAAAAAGCTATGTAATTTCATCGTGGGTGAATTACTGTTTTCTTTCTTAATGTCTTGAAGAACGATTTTTTTTCTTTTATTATCCTTTACCTTGCTTTGATTATTTTCATCACGCGAGAGGCGTTAATTCATTTCTAACTTTATTTTTTTATTTATTTACTTCTGACCAGATACAGTAAATTTAAAAAGCTCTAAGCTTATAGAAAATAGTAACGTAAAAATGTTTTCAGTGTGTTTCGTTTGTAAGTTTGCTAAAATGAGCAAGGGGAAAACACATTTAAGCTTTTTCCACCCAGTGTTATAAATGTAAATAGAATATCTAATTTTAGGCCTACTCAAAATGCACTTCTTAGACATATTCATAAAATTAGTTATTATTTATTATCTCAGTCGTAATTAAGTCAATATTTTACAAGTGATAAATTGTTAAACATTAATAATTCTACTATTTCTGATAGAACCCGACGACGGGCAGACCCCCATCCCTGTACAACTGCATAAAAATAAACAGCTGTGACAAGCAGTATAGAACATCAAAATAAATAAAAAGAATCACGTGACCCAAATGAATTGAAACTCTTCACGGTATCATAAAGTCTCAGAATTACACCGTGCGCAATAAATACAGACACAAAATTGGTTGAACAAATGTCGCTTACCAAAATTAATTAGAAATTACACCCATGCATTAATTCTTTGTTATTTATTCTATAGTCTGGCAGACTAGGCTTGGTCTTGTGTTATTTCACTCGGCAGGGGATACTTTGTCCCTCAAGATGCTGCGTATGTATGTCTTATAATGCCACGTTGTTTTCGATCAATCAAGTTTTATGTACTTTCCCTAGGTCATTATGCTTCGTAAAAACATTACCAGCTTGTCTATGATAAATTGTTTTGTGATATGATTCTGATTTTCGAAACAGTACGTAGGATAGACGGTAGAGGATGGTTTGAACTTATTAAACCAACCAGCGTATCTGTATTTACAGAATAATGTTACGGTTTCGGGTGTGTGAACTTTGTGTAAACATGTTTTAATGTACCTACAAGTTATTTAGTAATTCAAATAAACTTGTTATTTCAAATTAAGTAGTTAAACTTTCCCTATCTAATCCCGTTTTTCAAAGGTTTATGACGTTACCCATGGTCATTTAAAGAACTTATGACAGCATACTCAGAGCACACTAAAGCAATCCCTTATCGTGCATTAAAAGAGGGGACTGTCTCACAGTTCGCAGTAAAACACAATCTCAATATCTAAAACTATTTAAACAAAGGTAAGGATAAAATTATTAATTTATTATTCATTACAGCACGATATTACCAACTGAGATAATCATTACAGCACGATATTACCAACTGAGATAATCAGTATTACAGCACGATATTACCAACTGAGATAATCATTACAGCACGATATTACCAACTGAGATAATCATTACAGCACGATATTACCAACTGAGATAATCATTACAGCACGATATTACCAACTGGATAATCAGTATTACAGCACGATATTACCAACTGGATAATCATTACAGCACGATATTACCAACTGAGATAATCAGTATTACAGCACGATATTACCAACTGAGATAATCATTACAGCACGATATTACCAACTGAGATAATCATTACAGCACGATATTACCAACTGAGATAATCATTACAGCACGATATTACCAACTGAGATAATCAGTATTACAGCACGATATTACCAACTGAGATAATCATTACAGCACGATATTACCAACTGAGATAATCATTACAGCACGATATTACCAACTGAGATAATCAGTATTACAGCACGATATTACCAACTGAGATAATCATTACAGCACGATATTACCAACTGAGATAATCATTACAGCACGATATTACCAACTGAGATAATCAGTATCACTTCAACACTATTGGGTTGAGCACCATAAAATTTCGAACTATATTTAACTACAAAACGGTTTGGGTCGTTGCATGTTCATCAAGGGAGAAATCCCACGGTTGGCCGGGACTATAAATAACAACATTAAAAAACGGTTGAACATGACACTGTTTCAGATAAAGACAACGCGCAAACGTTCCACTGCGCGTAGGTTTTCAACTTCGCGCTCCTGGACTTTGCTGGTCTCAGATCTACGAACGATCGAGACACAGTCAAATCATATACCACAATATTTGCTCAGTCTGCAAGGCATTTGCATGAATTTCTGCTTCAGGTCGGAGTACGAGAAGCAGGTTTAGTTTATACCAATTTATTTCAGCTCGGTTGTGAAGAAAGCTTGCAGCTTATCGTGATACCCTTGAGTCCGCTTTCTGGAAAAACCAGTACTTGCGTCATACGTGACCAAATTGGGGCTGAACCCGCAACCTCTACACCACCGCTTGCAGTACGAGCTATGTGTATATGGGCTCTGTAAACATGAACACACTTTAAAGTACATAATTATATATGATAATTTCAAATTCAGACAAAGCTTGCCATAATATAAATTACGATTAGAAAGAATACAGATTGTCAAAATCTTAAATGTCCCATTGGTATTTAAGGAACAGTTTTGACAAGATTTAAGAGTCGGGAATAAATAACTAGAAATACGAGAGCAGGTTAATAAAAGGCAGCGTTGTCCAACTTTATCAACCAGAAATGGACAATTTAGGGTTAACTGTTAGGTAATTTTGACATTTGCGACTGTATATACGGTTGATATTTAATGACCGCAAACGACGTATCCAATCAGAAAAGACGTCACATCGGTGGTGCGTTAGAATATAGGGTTGACTGTTTTGTAATTTTGATATTTGCGAATGTATATAGAGTTTTTAATGGTTGAAAACTTTTCTAATGGCGACGGCGCTAGCCAGAGCCGTTAAAACTGCTGCCAAATTATTACCCATTATTTAATTGTCGCCAAATTTAAATGACGTAACCAATCAAGAACGAGAATAAGTAATATATAGGAATAAAATTATTGAGCTGTAAACAAGACTGAACGTGAAATAAATAATGATGGTTCGAATCGACGTGAAAGATAAATAATCTTAGTTCGAATTGTATGTGAAATAAAAAATAAAATATGCTACATTACGTGTCTTACATTTGTTAGGGCCATAAATGCACATGAAACAGGCATGAAGTCCTGGAGCTGATAAGAATGGGAAAAAATGGAGTCACGTGATAGAATTTTTACATTATCGTTCTATAACAAGAATTTCATTTGTAGTTGCCAGAGTTAATGCGTGTAACACTTGGTAATCAAAAGTTTAATCGCAGACAACAAAATAAATGTTAAGGAAAGAACATGAATCATTAGTAGCCCGAGGGATTTACATGTTTAAACCGCGATAACAGGATGTTTCCATAGAAATCTAACTTCTGTATCGTCGTTTGTGTTTTACTTTATTAACCTTTAATTTTACGTCCTCTGATTTCTGTTTATTCAAAATTTACTATTTTTAGTTCTTACTTAAAACTGTAAAAGCTTAAACGCGCTCATCGTTTCTGTATAAAATATGTGCAGAAAGTACCTATTCAAACTTATACATGTAACATGGTGTCATTGACTTGTTTAGGTATTTTTTTCTATTGAAACGGAAACTGCAGTTTCTCGGTCAACTCTGTTCCGTGCCCTGTCACTATTTAGCAAAGCGCTTATTTGTATATAGGCAGGAATTATTATATTAATCGATCCCTGATATAGGCTGCTACGATATATACATGTACTTGAGAGACAAAGCCTTGGTTTCATCCCTGACATCATAAAGATTCTAAAGAAAGTGCAATATTATGTATGTAAATTTGTTCC
Source organism: Saxidomus purpurata (assembly GCA_022818135.1). Lineage (NCBI taxonomy): Eukaryota > Metazoa > Mollusca > Bivalvia > Venerida > Veneridae > Saxidomus > Saxidomus purpurata. The sequence continues at coordinate 1,803,882 of JAFMSR010000006.1, forward strand.
GAAACTCTAAATATTTTGTTTTTCGTCAGGTGCGGCTTTAGACTTTTGGATCAGCCCTACTACGAATTCTTACCAGAATAACATGCAATGTTTCATCTAATGTACGTTGAGTTGGGAAATATGGACATTTAGGTCACTTATTTTGATCTGAGATTCTTGATGCCGCTTTGAGATTGTTCTTTTTGAAAAGATATGTTATCCAGCGCTCATATGTCGCAATATGAATATAGCTAAGTAGAATCTATGAACTTGTAAGGAAAACTAAATAAAAAGTTGTTATAGATTGAAACATGGGCATTTATTTAATAAATATCAAGATTAAACGTATTTTTTTTTATAAAATTCCAGTAATCAAGTTTAAAAATAGAATTAACTATACTATTTTTCTTTAGCTGGGTGTAAAAAAAACCCGCCAAATTTATCTATTACCTGTAATAAGGGTCCCTAATAATGTTGCTGCCATCAGACCGTTAACGCACCTTTCTACATTAACATCACATTCACACGAGATGACATTCTGTGATTTGGCTAGGCTATACATTTCAGGAGAACTTTGTCCAACAAGGTATACAGTCACATGACACATAGTCTTAAAATTATTGCTTTGAAAAAATGATATTAGACAAACAAACAAAGTTCATCGTCGCCATACGTTTAAATCTGCATTTTTGTTTAAACAAACATTCTGATATTCTGATATTCGAGGACCGACCAAAGAAAATAGAGTCGTTTTATCTTGTCCGCTGGTTTTGAAACTTCGCAACGGAGTGGCCGAAATTTAAAGGTTGGTACAGTAAACACTTCTGAGCTATTAGAGACTTCATCCTAAAGGAAAAAAAGGTATACTAGCCATGTATATAAGTTCAACATTTTTTTTGATGCCCCCATAATTGGGGTAACCCCTTTTATTTGCCCATAGATGGCGTGATAGGGGTCGGGTGCATCCCCTAACAGCCTTACAAAAACAATAAAATTATTCATATAATAAACAGTTAAGAATATAAATATTGCAAGAATGCTTACAATTTACAGTCTTTCGCTTTAAGTAAGAATTTGTCAGAAACAATTTCAGTTACATACAGTTAAGTTCAACATTCTAGTTTAATGATCACAATCTGACACGAATGTAACTTTGAAAAGCTATGTAGCTAGTGGTATATACATTTTTCAAATTACTTATACATTCATCTAAAACATGTGTTGCTAGTTTTTCCTAAGAAGCCATTAATGAAAAACAAAAGATATATATAAGCCGGCAGTCTGACAAAAGAAAACATGTTTCTTTGATATTTATGGCAACATCTTTGCTTTTGATAAGACGTTCTCTATTCAGTCCAAAACAAAAGGTATATATGAAAGAAATTTTATAAATGTAATTTATTATTTAGGTATTTGCAAAGGATCTTTATGAAAATCGATTCACTTATGCATGAGTGAACAAATCATCATCTAGGCTGATTTCAATAGCAACAAGAATTGTCACACGTTGTAACAACCTTGTATTTAATTAGCCGATGGTAAATGTATACAACGAATGTATAATTGAATGTTGAAGAGGTAGAGGGAGCTAACTGCCATATTTTATGACAGTAACGGTGAGGCTTTTAGGAAGGTTATCGTATTTGAATAAAGTAAATAGTTAACTATAGTTTAATTAAAACGCCGTTTGAATTTTGCGACTATATAGAGGATAATTGTTGGTTTCGATGTAAGATCACGATATAATTTCACCGAGTGGGCACCAAAAGTGATATTTTCACGAGTGGCGCAGCCACGAGCTGAAAATAACTACTTTTGATGTTCACGAGTGAATTATTGTGTATGCATCGATACCAACCAATTTTTCTGTTTATTTTATGTTTAAACTCTTTTTTTTTTGAGTTTGTTTCAATAAAATGTTGAAAATCGCGGGAACGTCATCAGAAAGCAAAACATTTATGACGTCATTTTAACGACGTCATCGACGTATGGTTTCCAACATTCTTTACGCTCGGTTTACTTTTTGATGTTAATCCGGGTAGAAGATTTTGTATTTCCTGAGTGAACAGTGAGTTTATCAGGATATAATTCACCGTTATATCTCGATAAATCACCGAAAAACATAAAATATATATACGTTATTTAATAGTCGCAAATTTAAACGACGTCACCAATCAGAAACGACGTTAGAAACGGTACTGCGTTAGAAAAGCTGATACATGTACTTTACGTTACGTCATCTACATTACCAATTAGCAACAGGGGTGACTATAGTATATAGCTGATTTTACAAAACGTCTTACATACTAATAGTGAATTTAAATTATTTCCCCAACATTCACGATATGATATAAACTAATATGAAAATAGGCAATACCTATATCGGGCGAAAGCATAACAGGAATTTCTTTTTAGAAATGGTACGAATTTTCAGGGGACGCAGAAACGGTTCAAGTTCCGAAAATTATTGGTCACGAATATCCATAGAGTCATGCATCGAGGGTTGATTCCGAAAAGAAATGGTGCTTTTTATGGGCGTCTCAAGAAAGAGCATCAAACTTTAGGAATGTGTATAAATAGGTTCTCTTTACATTTCAAAGTACAAAGCTGAAGTGTTGCGTTTTCAAACACAAAAATTGCAGACATTTAATGACAACACACGGTCCTGTAGACGCAATTGGAGGTCTTCGGCAAATTCCCCCTACCCTTCATTGACGTTGCGATTGCATACAGACGGTGCATCGTTATAAGTATGTTATCGTATCGTCCATTGAAATCTTCCATGGGTAATCGTGAATTCATTAATTTTATTGCTTTCAGTATTCAATTAAATACTCGTACATACGTTTACCTATGGTCGGGCTTGGCCCGAAGGGCGCTTCGCGCCCTTCGACCTTTCGCCCGTATAAAATACCCAAAGTAAATAGAGGAAATAACATTAAACTAGATTAATTTAATTATTTATGCGATCTACTCATGCCAGACTTTGTTGGTACCTGGGCGCCGTTCGAAGTTACACATCAACGCAAACTTCAGATTGTTCCGAAAATCTCTAACCAAATTACTAGTATCTAAACACAATATAAATATAAATGTACATGTATCAATATAAAAGAAGAAAATTGACTTTGCATGTTCTAATTAACTGATTCTAAGTTTTAAAACAATGCCCCAGGCTGCTTGTATGATACCAACTGGTTTTGAACAGAACAGAAATTTATCCACGACTTGTACAATATCATCACATAAACATAAGTAATATAAGTATATACAAAGTAACAACGTCAGCATTCGATTTTCGCATAATATTCAATACAGCAACATATTTCTAAGAGGATGAACTGTAAAATATTGTAAGTTATGGAAGACACTTCATATAACTTAGGTAATGATCGTATATTTTGTACTAATTCATTGTAGCTCGATTGTGAAAAAAGCTTGAATCTGATCGAGTCACTCTCGAGTCCGCTTCCTGGAAAAACCAGTACTGGTGTCATATGAGGAAGAACGGTCGTGACCCCAGTGGGGCTCGAACCCACAACCTCCGGGATGAGTAGCAGACACCTTAACCTCTACCCAACCGCTCCTCTTAAAATGATATAAACTTTTACTATTTTAAAATGATATAACTTTAAACTGTGACGAGTATTAAAATGTCTGTGGAGTGTTTCGCTTTCCAAATGTTTCTACTAATTTATTTATTCTCGATTGCGAAACAAGTTCTTACAACTTATATTAATATATAATTTATATTATAATTTATATTAATCCCTCTCTAGACTCGAATCAACCTCGAAGAGAGAGAGGCAATGTGGAATTATTTGTGTCTTGCCTAAGGACACTACCGACATGACGATGGTAGGGATCGAACCAGGGACCCTTCGATCTAGTAACATAAATATATTGATAGGATAATGATAGAACTATGTTATATTCAGACACTCTAAAACAATGTTGACATAATATATCATGCATTTCTTTCGTTTTCAAGTTGTTTCTTCAAGAAAAAGAGTTGCTGGAAAGCTTTCTCTTTTTTTGCAATATCATTGAAAAACAATACTAGCCTATGTTTCTTATAACGTTTTTGGTACAAATAAATGTCATTTTCGTCAGTAGGGCATCTTTCCTGACAAAATGAGAGCTACTTGTATATATGATCCTGGTACTTTAATGCTGTAGCATTCGGAATAATGTGCTTATTACATATTTTATCTTTGGTCCTTTGTTTTATGGTATTATGGTACATTTTATCGAAGCTATTGTTAACGATAACATAATTATTTATACGTGCACATATATTTACACATATAAATAGAACATTCACCACGACAAAACAAAATGTGGTGGGCATCCACCTTAATAATGTCAGTATAACATGTGCTTTATAGGCATCTAATTTTGGTTTTTACGAGTCCAATTAATTTCCGTTCCTAAACATTGAACTTACTGTCATACAGGAGACGGGATTTAGCTGAATTTCTCGTATTCATCATGTATTGATCGTACATGGTTTATAATTCACCGAATTATCTTATTGCATTGTACATGGTTAGTAAGTATCCGCTTTGTGACAGAATGGAATTGTGACACCAGTTTTCTTTTATGCAGTAAATCCTCTCACTCCAGTTAGGCTCATCTTTGAAACTTGTAAGAGGTCTGCTTTTGATAGTAGCCAAAGAAAAGGGTTTTAAATGTTATAAAATCCTTATTCTTATAATCATTTGATCAAGTTATTTGAGAAATAAAAAAACCGACCTTGCAAATGTACTCATTTGTTATAGTCGATCATAAATATATTTGTTTTATTTTACTAACTTATCAACTTAATTGTTATCTATAAATTGATAGAAAATGAGCAAATTGTTGCTATAGATGACCAATTGATAAATATAAATGTACATGTATCAATATAAAAGAAGAAAATTGACTTTGCATGTTCTAATTAACTGATTCTAAGTTTTAAAACAATGCCCCAGGCTGCTTGTATGATACCAACTGGTTTTGAACAGAACAGAATTTATAAGTTAATAATACTTAACCAGAGACAAAAATCATGCAATTTCAGTTGAATTCTCAAATAATGATTTCAAGGGATATTTAGTATTTAGGTAATGTTTAAAACTTGGCGTGGATATTTTATACGTAGGTATAAAAAGAACGACACAATTATTTCTTACCCAGAGCCAAAGTTGCCATTTTATCTGATGCCCTGCTGAATCTCTGTTACCGACCGGGCCACTGGAAATTTCAGAAACGCCTTTCAGCGTCCCCATACATCTAGTGAAGAACAAACTAGAAAGCTGTGTATCTATGCTATATATCGGGCACGAAAATGAGACAAGTGGTCTATTCGTAAAAGAGCGAGGGACTGGTACCCAAATTCCCTTGTGTCTGCATCTTTCTCTCTAAAACATGCGCATGTCAGGAGTCTTAGCAAGGTACCCCAAGATTGGTCGGGACTATAAAACAATCAAATGAAAAATTAAACCTCTGTGAAAGGAACTCTGGTCTTAGTGATGTTTTGTACAAACAAATATAATAGAAGGCATGCTAGACTCTACTTGGCAACTCTCAGTGCCTATATATTTCACCTAACACAATACATGATGTACTTGTAAATGACAGGAAGGATACATATCATCACGGCAATATAGCATACAATATTTGACCTTATGATGCCAAAGTGAAACTGTTTGGCTATTACAAAAAGAAAACTCATTATTGTGTCATTTATTTTCATTTTAATTGTAATTTTCTTATACCGGCATATCGTTTTACATTTATTGTTTTTAGGTTTTGTAACCTGTTGAAAGCCGTAAAGGTAATATGTATTAAATAAAAATGACTTTATATGCATGCCTTTAAAATAACTTATTAAGTCTGAGATTTAATTAAAGAAATTAACTGTGCTGCGCGTTTCAGGCACAATAAATAAACATGCACTTTTAGATGTACAGAATGTCATAGCGACATTATTCGCGTAAATCATCAATGCAAGAGCTGAACACTCCTGCTGACGCAGGACCTTGACAATATACAATAGAAAATAGGTTGCTGACGCGGACATGTTTACATATGTCTGTCTAACGATCGTCTTTACACGTAGTTTAATCGTTCCACTCCTTTCCCATGTCTTCTAATAATGAGAAGAAGACGGCGAAATTCAAGAGGATACTTTCTTCTTTTAATATTATTATATCAATTTTGTGCACTTAAATTCATGAGCGGTAAGTTAAAAATTATATTTTCTTTACCTTGTTTATTCGCTATATATACATGTATTTAGCTATTGATTTTGAAAGCATCTATTCTGAGGAAAGTTTTCTTGTTCAACACAGGTTATCCGGATACAAGATCTGATTTTTCACGTAATATATGTGATATATATATTTATATGTATATAAGGCAGAACTGGCTCTAAATCTATATTTTTCACTCGTCCACGGACGAGTGAGATGTAAAAAATCACTTGTCCGAGGTCAAAATTCACTTGTCCAGACTTCGACATAATTGTGTAACAACAATAGTCTCTGGTCAAATCCATGTATTACCATGTTCAATGACGTTAATTTGTTATCTACTGACAGGGTGACCAGTCACTGGGTAACAAACAACTTCGGTAATATGCAATTTTGAATGTTATCATCAATAACATGTTTTTTTAAATTGAAAACTGTGTTACAAAGAAGAAAAGCAATGTGATAGTATCTACTCTTTGAAACATAAACTTCATTCAAGAGCAGGTATCTCTGTGTAGGTGACACAACTTTGTTAAAATACAAGTTAAAACATTATCGCTAGACGGAGGTTATATAAGCTCTGTTAATTAAAATCATTCATTCCCTGTCAGAGTTATCAAGGGCATCTTCGAATGACATACGTAGTACAAAATGTTTTTGCATATTGGTCTCAGGAATAACGTGTGTTCAACCTTCGGTGAAAAGTTCAAATATATATTTACACATTTACACATTTTAAGTTTTACGATAGATTAAGTGAATCTACCATGTTCATGAGTTGTGGATAAGGAAATTCCACCCGCGAGGGTTGAGATACGTCCCAAAAACGAGGCTCTGTCGTTTTTTTTTTTTTTTGACGTATCTCAACCCGAGGTTCATCAACCAAAGTTTAATGAACACACGTTATTCCATAGGTCAATATGTACAAACATTTTGTACTGCGTATGTCGATCGAAGATACCCTTGATAACTCTGACAGGGAATGAATGATTTTCGCATTTTCACACAAGGAAGAAGAAATAAGTGTAAAAAGGATGGGGAGAAATGAAAATCACTTTTTATCGAATTTTAATTTTAAAAATGAATACCCACAACGCTATGTTTATTTCAAAATAAAAAGTTTACAGTCATTTTTCGATTTTTATGTGATGTGCTGGCTGCTTATCATGAACGCAGCGATTTACATTCAGTTTCAAAAACTTTATTTTTTCACCAAAATCTGAGAGCGAGCAGCTTTAATCAAAAGCTTCAATTTGTGAGTTTGTGAAAAATAATACGAAAGATACTTCACATAAAGCGTGAATAAACATGATGTTTGTTTGTATTTATAGATAAATTTTGGGAGGCACGGCAGGCAAGTTTGGAAGACAATCTAGGAACTACTCCAGTAGAGGTATTTATCTCTTAGAATTGAACTTAATACTAGCACCTCTCGAAATCGAGAATAGATTCTACAAGCTTGTTATATGTTCATCAGAAAGGGCTTTCCTGTTTTAAATTTGCACTTTATGTTGCATCTACGTCTTGCATAACACTTCATCCGTCTCGTTCCAATTTTACTTGAAACACTCACTGCATAATTTGCAGGTTTTGTTCGGACGGTCTTAACTTGAAATTACATTTAGGATAGCTGTTTAATTTTTTAAACTAAGTTATTACCTTGTGTATGTGTGCAGGGAGGATTCCCATTTACCTATATTTTTGCTATTCATTATGTTTAAGGACGAGAAATTAATCACAGAGCAAAGAAACAGGGAGCGCCAGGAAAAGATATGGAGTGCGTGCAAGAAAATGGGTTTTCAGAATTACACAGAGGAGGTGAATATAAGAGCCCACATGGATTCCAACCACACGATTCTTTATTGTCGAATAAACAAGTGTGCTTCTACCTTCACGCTTGAAGTTATGAGACGACTGTTTGACTGCGACACAAAGTGTCTCATTAAGTCATCTATCTATATCAAAAACGAAGCAGGGGTAGCTTTTCAGAAAATGACGGACGCCTTTTCCTTTATATTTGTCCGAGAACCGTACCGTCGTTTGTTTTCTACTTATGCTAACCAGCTATATTTACCAAAAGAAGACTGGCTTCATAAAGGCACAAAAATAATAAAGCAATGTCGTAAAAATCCGTCAGAAAGGAGTCTGAAATATGGATATGATGTCACTTTTGCTGAATTTATAATGTGTACATTAGAGCGGTATGAAAAGGGAGAAAAACTTGATGAATTCGCCCGACCGATGAGTCACCGATCGTGTAGTCCTTGTCATTTTAACTTTGATTTTATAGGTAAATTAGAAACATTTCAGTCTGACTGGAATTATATTTTGCACCAATTAAGTTTACGAAACGGAAGTCTAAGGAATTCGCATGATGTTTTCAAGGACGTTCAACAGTGGTCTATCTTAGGCCCAATAAAGAACGTTTTACACGCAGTAAGTGTGTTTAGAGCGTCAGGTATTTCAGTTTATAACATGTTCCTGCGAGCTTGGAGCTACTATCAGATTGTAGGATATATTTCAAAACAGATTCCTTTGCCTTATTCAAGGTCAGAAGTCAAAGACATAACAGCTGCCGACATATTCAAAACTATTCAAAATGCCATTGAAATATCTGAATCGGACAAAGGGCTTAGTTCACAAAACGATGAAGCCCTGGCTCAGGCATATTCCACTATACCTTCAACAAACTTAGAAAGAGTAAGACAAATGTTAGAAAGCGATTGTACTTTGTTTGCGTATGACGACAAACCAGATATTGTATTTAAGAGAAGAACTAAACCCAATGGTAAAAGATTCGATTTCTTCAAAGGAATGGGTGGTTGATCGCTATTGTGCCAAATTTATTTACATGAACAGCTGATGTGTAACATCAGTAATTTTATTTGCTAGTGCAGTATGATTTGTAGCACATCATTTCTATCAATGCATCATGTATACCCGATTATCACATTATTACTCGTAGACTGTATTAAAGATTCCACATGTACCATACACATACATGTACCATACACATACATGAAAAACCACATACATGAACAATACACATACATGTACAATACATAGTTAAGGTATACTTTTTACAAACATGCTTAACGACTTTAAATACGCAACTAGGTATTTGACGACTATTTTGTCGTAATTGTAATTTGGAATATTCAGAACGTTGTTGTTGTGGGAGTTTAACGCCCCATTTCAACTGGCGGGAAGTTTACGTAACAATAATTCCTGGGTTGAACCAGTACTTGACTCCGATCTTCTGTAAGAAACTGCAAACTTTTTCACATAAAGAGACATGGTCGGTAGCAGGGCACGAACCATTGACTCTCAATCTATGAGAGGTTACAGTGACCTCCAGTATGCGACTCTAACCACTCCACCAACGGAGGCACAGCCATTTGTTAAGAATACTAAATGCTAATGTTTACATTACATTTATATCTCACAGTACACCGTTTACAAATTTACGGTATACTTAATCAATTTCAATGAGGATAGTATCTTTAGTATTATAACAACTGATGTTTTATCCATAAAATGCACCACGTGTTACTTCTGTAAAGGCCAGTATCTTTTATCGATTTATAACATTTACCAATTTATTTCAATACACCTGGTCAGGGGTTCAGATGCAGTCATGTAACGTTATTTATCAGCTTATATAACACATTATCATTCACTCGATACGGCGGGTTGTCTAATACATTGCACTGTCACTTACAAACACCAACAGTCTATTTTTGTTTAGAATGTAAGTTATTATATTTTCTGAACAAACAGGTGTATTTTCAAATACATTTTTAAACATTCTTAAGTATACGTTTTAACTCTGAGTCATCCATGATGTTATCTATTATTAGTTATATCTTGTCTTTACATTTATGCATCGGGCATGGGTATATAATGAATGAAATGACGTTAATTTCTGTTTTACACAAAAACTGTGACATCAAAGCTGTTTGTTCTACAGCGTTACAGAACTATAGAATCTAAATGCACAACAGTTTAAAGACTATATACACCAATAGGGTAACTGTTCTTTATATTTTGACGTCTTGCTGTACCAGAACTTGATCTCCATTTTCATTTTAAAATATATGTATATAAACTGTTATGTTTGATTTTTCATAACATTGTTTTGTTTTTGTTTGCTGGTCTTGTTACAAGTATTGCTGTTGTCCAGTCCCGTCTGTGCTGTTGATTTTATGTTTTCATGACTTCATCGAATTTTATTATTCAAGTTATCGTCTTGTTGTTATATTTCTATGTCAACGGGTTTGTTTGGTAATGAGGAACACATGTACAGTAAAAACCGGATATAGCGAAATTTTGTATATAAGGAACATATGTACATGTATCAGTACTACAGTAAACTCTAGATATAGCGAAATTTCGCACATTAGGAACACATTCTCTGGACCCGATTTTTCTTCTTCCTTATTTAATATGAAAATGCTAAATACCTCGGATATAAGCAACAAAATATTTCGTTATACTCGGAGCTTACTGTGCATAGCTTTTTACATTTTTCAAAAATAAATTATTCTAATTATTTCTTCTAATTAACACATTATATCGTTGTATGTAATAATAGTTTACTTGGTAATGGATTTTATTGTCTTAATTGATTGACCTTTGGGAAAGGTGTAGCTGCCCATATTATGTTTCTACATTTTCTTGTATAAAATATTCGTTACTTTGATTGAAACAAATTGATGTTGCTGATATCCCACATTTCTTGTGATAATAAGTTTAATGCATAAGAAATAAACAATTTTATATTTAAAGTAAACAGTAACGTTCCATTTAGAGATGTGGATACAGTGTAAGTAGGTCTCTGTTTTTGGCTATCCGATCGAACTAGCTTACAAAATTCATAGTATATTTAAAACAAAAATTAAGATACAAAATGTAACCTCAGTTTGAACGACACGTGCTTTACTTTTGTTTGAACGACACGTGCTTTACTTCTGTTTCAAACATACTTTGTCGGAAATGTATAAATCTGACTGTGAATAATTTTATGCAACATAACGGGGTGTATGTTAGAGTCAATGAATATTTAAAGGGGTTCAACTTACAAATGTATTGTTAAATCAAATTTGTTGATTTGTTGAGGTTAATGTATTATTTGTATTTCTATTAATATTACATGATTTTACGTGTTTCCATTCTGAGCAAGATGCTGTCACGTGGTAGAAAGGTGATTGGAAGCAAAAACAAACAAATATGCTGTTGTTTACAATTGATTTAATCTTGCAACGCAATAACCTTGTATAAAATGGACATATTAATCGACAAATGCGAATTGCGTATGAATTAACTGAGTAAACATTATTTACCAAAATGAGAATCAATGTGCAATATGATTTTATAGTTAGTTTGTACTAGTTTCAGAGTTAGCAGGTGTAGAGGTTGGGTGATCTGGATAATCAAATACATAAATGTGATAAAAGTTTTGTTTAGGCAGTATTGATCAGAGTTCTCAACAGAATCATGTCATCATGTCATCAGGTCATACATGTACACATTTCTTTGAGAGTAGTTTCAATTTTCTTGAACAAGGGAATCATATTAGAGTGTTTTCATACATTGTGTCGTAGGTTTGTATCACGTGTTTGGCTATTTAGCTAGTTTATGTAAGACGAATAATAATTTCTGTCATGAGCACGCGGTTCAGATCGAAATATCCGTCACCGAGGGCAACTGTTTTGGCGGGAACGAGGCTCTGCCGAGTTCCCGTAAAACAGTTACCCGAGGTGACGGATATTCCCATCTGAGCCAAGTGTCTCATGATGGAAACATTTTCTTGCATACCGTCTTGCACTTTAAAGTAGGTTTCTAAATGCAAACTTATCAAAATGATGAATTATCATGAAAAACAAACGATTTTCGAAGTTATGTTTGGGAAATTGACGTCACAATGTTTATAACGTTACGTCATAAGTGATTCACGAGAGTCGTCTGGCATAGGAGGGGTGCCAGACCGGTTTTTCCGGCATGGGCAAAATCACCGGAAATGCCGATCCGATATGCAAGAAATGTGTATCACGTGTTAGGCTATTTAGCTAGTTTATGTAAGACACGCATGGAATGTAGATTAGAGAATAAGATTCGTTTACAAGAAAGATCACTTTACAAAGTGTAACATTTCACAGACAAGAACGTACTCATATCACCATATTTAAATATAGAACGAACGAAGGCAAACCCTAATAATCTCCCTTTTTTCCATGTTAGGAAAGTTTAAATGAAATTTGATTACATCTGTTAGATACCTTTGATTGCGTATCATTGTTTGCTTGAATCAGCTTATAGATCGATTGTCATATTGAATAAAATTTGTTGTTTCTTATTAGTTTCTTATATGAGCACGAGGTTCAGATGGAAATATCTGTCACTGAGGGTCTGTTTTGGCGGGAACGAGGCTCTGCCGAGTTCCCCCGAACAGTTTCCCGAAGTGACGGTATTCCATCTGAACCAGCCTATCTCATGAAAGAAACTTTTTTTTGCCTATACCGTCTTGCACTTTGAAATAGATTTTAAAAACAAACTTACCGAAATGACGCTTTTGATATAAAACAAACATTCTTTAGATGTTATGTATGGGAAAGTGACGTCCACTTTTTTATAACGTGACGTCACTTGTTTATAACGTTACGTCACAAGTAAGCACGTAAGTCGTCTTACACGGGGGTGTAAGATGAGATTTCCCAGCACTGGTAAAAACTGCAGATATCCCCATCTGGTATGCAAGAATATTACGCCTGTATCGTATGCTTACAAACATGTATATATCCCTTTCTTGTTTCACTGCTGTTAACTTGTTCATATGAAGAACATTTCTAATAGGTAGTAATATATTTACTCACACGTGTATTATTTAAAATGATACTAAATGTTTGTGTTTTGAAATAGATTTTAAATTTCACATATTGCGTATTTGTTCGATTTATCTCTACTTTCATTTGTTTTCTCTCTATCTCAGCGCTCATGGATTTAATTTGTTTTAATGTGTAAGTGTGTGATATAACGTTTTGCAACAAATATTCTGTGTAACAGTTGAGTCAAAATTGACTTTAAATTGACATGAATTAAATACAGTGAGAAAGTTGAGAAACATTTGGTCTTATTTGTTATTTGTCCTCTTTTCATACATCAGCTGAACATCCTATAAAAGAAGTAAATGTAAAATATACGATTGAAACAATATTATCCAGATATAGTCTTTAAATGTAAATTACGTTTAAAGAATGTTGTGGAAAAAATGTATGATATAGATTCCATAAAGTGAGCAAAAAATCTGATATGTTTCCGAGTGGCAAAGAGTAAAAAATAACTGTTTGCATTGTATTCACGAAACAAATTAACTACATGTAACATTTACACCGTAACATGGTATTATCATGTTGTTGTTTTTTGTGTTCGAATGCCTCTTTTTAATTTCATTGATATTATTTTTACTGTTTATGTAATTAATGTCATTTTATAACGTTGCCACTGCCGCCACTATCAGTGAGCTCTACTCAATGACCATGTAAAAGCCGAATGAAGCTTTGGAATTAGCAGCTGATATCTTCATTTAGGATTACAGTTAACTACCGAAAAATATAAAAACGGAGCACTCATCGTGCGTAATAGTTCAAGATTGCGCTATATAGATGATGTAATAAGCTAGAAAAAGCATGAGAAACTAATAATAGATTGAAATAATTTATGTTTACAAAGTGATATATAGAAATGAAAATAAATATGACAACACGGAACTGAAGACACTGTTGTTTTACTCCTCACTGTGTTTTAGTAACTGAAATCTAATATTTATGTGACGTAACGTTTAAAAACAGTGTGCATCATTTCGATAAGTCTACATTTAGAAATTTGTTTTTAAAAAAAAGAGACATTTGGTTCAGATGGACATGTCTGTTACCTCGGGCACCTGTCGGCAGAGCATCGTTCCCGCCGAAATAGTTATCCTCGGAGTATAACTAGTTAGATCTGTGCTGCGTGCTTATGGCAATACAATATTTATTTATCTAGAGTAAAAATAACTGTTTGTTATATATTCACGAAACAAAATACACTACACGTAACATGTTATTATTATTTAGGCAAAATACACCTAAATTTTTATGCCCGCACAACGAAATTCCCCCAGTATAGTGTTTAAGAGAAGCCATCGTTCAAACATATACCTCGTTTCCTTATATTGTTACAAATGATCTACGGAGTGTTTTATGGAAAAGTAGGGCATTATCTGGGGTTAAGTGCTGGGCGGCAAATGAGTTAATCACGAGGGCCAAGTTTTATGTGACAGATGTATTTTTACGGATATGACTTCTATTTCTACATTTTATGCGACAACAGTACTTTCTGCGCGAGAATAAATTGGAAAAGTTCCATATCCGAAATACTACGACTAATTTTCCGGATGCTTTCATTTCATATCTAAGCATTTGGATTTAATAAAGGAAAAACCCATAACCATATAAGAATGTCTTAATAATGTGAAAAGATGGCGCATTATATTAATTTTCATGCAGCTGGTTCGCTTAATGGGTGTAAGCCGTTAGCAATTACATGGAAAACAATAGATCCATTAGCTTATTCTTTTTAAACTTGTAGCATATGTAACATGCAGGACGATTATAAAAGCATGTACTTCTTCTAAATAGAATAAAGAAATGTATTGACGTCATATCGCTGTTATGGTATTTAGATATTTGAAACAGCTGTTTTATAAAGTAATTAATAATACGAGTGAAAATTCTAACAAGACATACAAAGAGTTCATCATTGTTACTGTGTTTCGCTTTAATGTTGTCTATTGATTCAGCTGTAACAGGTTGTTCAATGTCTCATATATTGTTAATGCATTTACTGATGAACCTCTCGGCTTCTTGAGCTACAGCCAGACCAGTGTTACAACATTTCTTTCTTTAAACACTGCTACGCAAAATAAAACAATGAGAACTGTTAAAGTGGTATTTGTAACGTATGCATTTCTAACGATATTAGAGCGACGTTGCCTGAACAACTACCTATATCTTAACTGAAACATATCATTAGAAGACCTAAGACTTCGCGTGTTTCTCATACACTGTTTGTACCTTCTTTTACCAGCTTCTATCATTAGTGTAAATAATTTCACGTCACTGTATTTTTTTTTGATTGTTTTCAAGTCCCGGCCGACCCTAGGACCTCTCCCTGGGTGAACTTGCCAAGACTCCTGACAGGCGCAGGTTGAAGAGAGACATATGCAAATACAAGGGCCTTAGCTCTTTTTACGAATAGACCCCTTGGTTCTTTTACATATCTTATACATCGGTGTATAGCACCAATACACGTGAGAAAACCTTTGGGTTTCGAACCAGTTCATGGTTTGGAAACACTGAAAAGCGTTTCTGAATTTTCCAGTGGTGGTACGGTAGTCGAGTGGTTAACGACTACAAATCCGGAGGTCCGCGGTTTGAATCACGGTTACTTTCACTGGAAGATAAAGCCATCAACTGTATCTTAAAATAAATTACAGTTATTGCTATAAATTATTACGTTCTTGTAAACTATCAAACATTCATTAGTGTATTGAAACATTTATATATTCTAACCTCTTTTTTTCATTTTTCTTGGTGATTTGGGAACAGGAAAAATAGATATTTCCTCAAATATATAATCGAGATACTTTAGGATTTACATCATAGATGAATATATAGTTCATGCGGTCTTATCAATAGTACAGGCGTTATTTACACAAACTATAATTGTAACAGTTTTAAATTAGTATGTTTTCATTAAACTGTTTATATTAGTTTGAAACTGGTACAGAATACATAAGACTATGAGGTACGAATGACACCCTGAAATAACGTCTGTTTATGTACAGGTTTCTGACGCTGCAGAGTTCATAAATTAATATTAATTAAAGAAAATCCCAATTGATTGAAAATTAATTAGACAGTGAGATGAAGATGACATTGTCTCATTTCTAAACATTTGTGTGTTTGAATGGTATTTTGAAATAATAACATAAATGTAACACAGAAGAAAATCAGTGTTCCTTTTCAAGACTTGAGTGGGTTGATGTTATCAATTGCTGCACAGAAGGTTCATTACCGCAATGTACGGCACTAATTTACATATCTAAATATTAATCAATCATTACTAGTCCTATTCATTATGAAAGCTGCTCGCTCATTATTGGATATTTCCTGCCTAAGCTATTACTGGACTGTATGAGTTAGTGTTGCGGAGGGCTGGCATAACATCTTCATTGATTCATTATTAGCTGACAGCTTTCAGATAATATATCCGTATTCAAAGCCACTCCCCGCTATTGATCTAATTAATACCTTGTCATACTCAACCTATACGACATTATTGGTTAGAATTATTCCAATTATATACAGCGTTACTTTCGCTGGAAATCGTGCGTCAATTAAAACATCGCCTAGCAGATAGTAATAAAATACTGAAAGCGAGGAAATATATGTGTATATAAGCTCAAATTATTATCAACTAATTCCATGTGTCTGAATTTATGTTTGTTCGGATATAATTATATGTTTATTGAATTATATAACAAACGGTAGATTATTTACCTTGAACATTTTTACCAAGAAATGAATAGTCAGTTCTTTAGTATAGATTCGATCATCGGCGTGAAGCCGAAGTCTGAAGGGGACAAGGAATCTGGTAAGCTAAATATATTTTCATGTATTTTGTTGATTATATATAATTAATTTATTGCAAGAGTTTTTATTAAACCTAATCATAAAATGGAAAGAGAATTTAATATACTCTTGGAAAAGTAAATTGTTGCGTATTTTACGTGTTTAATGGAAAACAAATGCAGTTTGCATACGATGTAAAAGCTACTATATCAGTCAGAATTAATATTTATACAATTTAGGTTTGTATATATTTTCCTCTAATCTTACCATTTTTTAAATCATCTTTGTTAAAAGAGAGAAGCGATTTAAGTTCAGATTTGATAAAAATCCAAACGTAATTTTAGTTACTGACCTAAGTAAAAAGTCCTTTATTGTTAGCGCCTTTGCCAATACAGCAATAAATAACATAATTTTACTGACTGTCTTGAGACTTTAACCTTTTACGTAACCTTGTTACACTATGAGTTTTATTCAAGTGGCCGATTTCGTTTTATATGAACGTCCATAGTATGAACATCCATATGATGAGGTATTTAGAATGTTTGACTGATTTGGTTATTTTGTTTTGGTTATGTTTCAGAACATAAAGGTGACAAACATACCCATCTGGAGATAAATGAAGGGAAACAAACGGAGGACAGTCCGAAGTATAATTCAAGCAACGTTCATCATCGACGTCTAAAAGTTCCCTCCTACCACACAAGTACCAGAGATATTGAGGAGCACGCAATGCACGAGTCAACGAGCACTGGCAGCTGTCATTCAAGCACATGCACTTCTCCACACATATCAGAGAACAATACGAAGTAAATGTCATTTATTTGCAATTTACTAATAGATCTAACCAAGTTTAAAGTACCAAATTGGTTTGTGGTAATGTCTTTGACAAATGTTTGACTTCACAGGAAATTATTTTGATATTTCAGTAGAATGTATTTCTTATAAACACAATAATTACACTATTTTCCTTGATTCATAGCATTTATGTCTTAAATCTCCGTAGTTTAACTTCAAAATTGAAGTCAATCTATGTTTTACCGACAGTATCTTGTACCTTAATAAAATATGTGACGTTTATTTTCAAGATACGAGGATCACAGAGGTTCACCCGGACAAACATGCTCAAACAGCTGTAAAGCATTACCGAAACAAAAACGATTGTCTCTTACAAAACACCAGTTAGGAGAACTTGAAAAATGCTTTCTGAAAAACTACTACCCTACTGAGGCAACCAGGTGAGAGAAAATCTTCTTTTTGTAAAATGAGTTTTTTTATATTTGTTTATTCATTCTCGGTTGCGAAACCAGTTCTTACATCTTATATTAATCGCTCTCGGACTCATTCCAGATAGACTTAACATCGAAGAGAGAGGCAATTTGGAATTATATGTGTCTTGCACACGGACATTACCGACCTGGCTGTTGTAGGGATCGAACCATGGACCCTTCGAACGCGCTACCACTGCGCCACGACGGCTCCACAATGTGAAATGAGTTTTAAGATAATGTTTATTTAAGTCTGATTCAATTGTGACACATTCGGAGTAGGACAAGTAATTCTGTCTTGTAAAAGAGTAAACAGGTTTTGGAATGTTACTTATAACAAGGGGAGCGGTGGTGTAGAGGTTTACGTGTCTGTCGCTCATCCCGGAGGTTGTAGGTTTGAGCCCCACCAAAGTCACGACCGTACCTCCTCATATGACACCAGTACTGGTTTTTCCAGGACGCGGACTCGAGAGTGACTTGAATAGCTACAAGCTTTCTTCACAATCGAGCTAAAATAAATTAGTATAAACTAATCTTACTTACCTTTCAATCTGTGTCACTCAACTGTCGGACATTACTCGTGTAATCTGCATTTACAAACATGTCTATACTTCATTTTCGCAAGTGTCTTGTTGGCTTCTTTTGAGATTTTTTAAAATTTGTATTAAGGTTCATTATGGTATATTGTTTTAAATGGACTTGTGTAATTAATTTCAAATTGGACAACAATGTACAATCTTTTGTTAATTCATTAATAAACCAGTTTATAATTTTCATATTTCAGAGAAGATTTAGCAATGAGACTGGGTCTCTCACACGCTCGAGTTAAGGTATTCATATTTCTTTTCTTCTCCTTTTTACATCAATACTGTACATGTATAAAATATGCGTATATATATCTATATATAATATATACATTATATCTATCTATCTACTGATATATCTTCACATCTTATCGCATATGTTTTAATTAACACAACTGATTTTTATCTAATAATAATATATATATTGTTAGCAACAAGTGGCACATTCTAGATAATCAATGTCTGATGTAGATGTTATGCTCTCCCGACGTAACGCCGCATCTTTTTTACTTCTACTAAATACTGTCAGAAAATTTATTAATTTCCAATCAGTTGATTTTAGCACACTTATCTATTTGCGACAGTAAAATTTTCATGTTGTCTAGTCAACAGAATGTTCTCACAATTTCAGGTGTGGTTTCAAAACAGACGAGCTAAATGGCAAAGAAATCAAAAAATGAAATCTGAATGGCAATCGTTTCTGCATAACCCATTTACTACAGCTCTTGGGCTGTCACACCACCGCCTCATGTTACAACAACATCATCAGTTGCTAGGTGACACACATTGCAAGGAGTATAATTCCCAGTGTCTTCAAACACCAATGCCTTCTCTTTTCTCGCCTTTTCCGCACAGCAATATGGCGTTCATGCTACCAAGACAGGATTTGATGTCATATGCCATTGGCAAACCTTCAATGCAAGCTATAGATGCTTACATGATGGCTAAACAAGCCGCAGAGCACGAAAACACCGTGAAAATGTGTTTATCCGATGAGTCCGACAGCGAAGAGACATCGAAAAGTGCACCAACTACACACTCACCAGGTGCTACAAATGCAAACTCAAGTTCAATGAATTTAGCAGAAAAACCAGTTGGACTTCCGCCTGGCCAATTCTGGTGGTAGCTATATCACTTGCATTAATTCAAAGTTGTTTTAAAGATATTATTGTATATGTAAGTTTGTTATAGAATATATAAATTGTCATACTTTTGTTATTGATATTAATATTTTTGTTTTGTTTTTACTCCTTTCCCCTGAGATTCATATATTAGAAAAAGAGTATATATATATATGTATTGTTAAAGTATGTGGACACGTGACATGTGGTGACTTTATACCATAACTGTGTTATTGGTATAATTATGTACATTGTATGTACATTGTATGTGTTTATTGATCAAGTAAAATGTTTGAATATCGCCAGAACTTGGGAAAACTTGATATTTTTACATGATATTTCTTGTAAGTTACCAGACAATTCTTCAAATGAAATGGATTTTATAATAAAAGAAATTTAGCACAAATCATGTATGTAAATCGTAATTCTACAAAAACGTTTTTCTCATGCCATGCTTTTTGCTCTTTTGCGCTTACCGAATTTTACTCATAGCCAAAGACGTGTTAAAATTGTTAGTTGCAAATAGTTTATGGCGAACTGTACGTTAACATGCAGATTTCAAGACGTTAAGTGTGTGTCTAGATGATCTTGATTTATATTTAATGCTAAACTAAGTTTATTTTAATACCATGGTTTCTTTTGAAATGCATATAAACGTTCCAATGTGGTCACATGTTCCATGATTGCCACAGTTCTAATCACATTGAAAAAAAAACGCTGATGTTAAACGAACTTAGTTGTAACAAAACGGTATGCACGAATCGCTTTAGCGCTATAACCAAGCCTTGCTCCCATACATACAGATCTCATAGAACTGTTTTTAGATCCCGTCATGCTTCCAGGACCTGCCTACCAAACCTTATATACTCAGACATCGATACTTCCAGCATTTTTATTTCGAAAGAGTCTCTCATTACGTTCCATTAACTCGCGTAAAACAGATTTATATACAATGTATAAACAAATGATCAAAGTAAGAGTACATGTCGACTATTTTTTTGAATACACAGTCATGTGGTTTTCCGTTTGGTTTGAAAAGTAGTTGGATAGTTGCAAGATATTGACTCAGTGAAGATATTGACTCAATGAAGATATTGACTCAATGAAGAACAAAACTTCATTAACTATCTAAGCGCTGTTTTTTTTTTTTGTAGGTCGGGTTATGCTTTGTGTGTTGCTTCTACCATACATGGTGATCCATGATCTATATGATAATGTATTTCATGTGATATTGCTAGTCATATGCAAGTTTCTGAGATATTGAAGTGTTTAAAATATACAATATTGTGATTCCATTTATCCATTTCTGTAAATTTCTTCTTTTATTTTTATGTTTATACATACACTGGGCAACAATAAATCTCTGTTTACACAAAACTGTGTTATTTTACTTTATTTTATAGATGCATGTAAACCTGTAGTGCCGTTTATACCATACTCAAATACTTGTATAGTTGAATGAATTTACGAATAGAATAATGAAAGAACTGCGTTGTGTTTAATGGAAAAACTATGTTAGCGTATGCCACACTTTAATGTTAAAATTTGTCGTTTCTTTAAGAGAAAGCCAAATCATTGTAAAAGAAAATAACCCAAATTATGTATGAACATGTATATCAGTTCTGTTCCCATTGAATATAAAGAGAGTCTGCAAACCTTCCTGTCAACATTGAATATCATGTCAACATTGAATATCCACCCTCTCTCTTAGTAAGAGAAATACAGTTAACTCCGCATATAACGAAAATCCGGATATAAGGAACATATTTTCTCTGTGCAAGTTTTTTCTTCCTCCATTTAATATGAAACTGTAATATCGATATAATAAAGTCCGGATATAAGGAACAATTATAGTGGTTCTAAGGAGTTCGTTATAAACGGAGTTTACTGTAAGTCAGTCACGGTAACCCATTCCTTGCATGTTTTCGAAGTCAATGTAACCCATTCCTTGCATGTTTTGAAGTCAATGTAACCCATGCCTTGCATGTTTTGAAGTCAATGTAACCCATGCCTTGCATGTTTTGAAGTCAATGTAACCCATGCCTTGCATGTTTTGAAGTCAATGTAACCCATACCTTGCATGTTTTGAAGTCAATGTAACCCATACCTTGCATGTTTTGAAGTCAATGTAACCCATTCCTTGCATGTTTTTGAAGTCAATGTAACCCATACCTCGCATGTTTTCGAAGCATCAACGGTGTTTAAGCTACATGGCCATTTTGTATAGTAATATAACTTTAAACAACAGTTTAAGGAGCTCGTAAATTTAAACAAATGATTTACACGTAACGAAGCGTGGGTCCACTAAGAATATATGTGTGCATTTTACAACTGGACAACAGACACAGAAGTACAATAGAACTATAACTAGTGGATTGAGTAGCTTGGGATCCCTGACAGTTCTTTCTGTTTAAACCCCACCCCCGCGCCTCTACCCACGCATGACCATAATGTTTCAGTACTGAACGTTAGCCATTAACATAGAAGGAGAAAAAGAAGAAGAAGAAGAACTTAAAAAGCCACAGCGTTAGTACATGATCAATTCATTTTCAAAGTCATGACGTAATGTCAGCTTTTCCCCTTGTTCTCTTTAAGATTTTATATTTGCACAACGAATGCAACTTTCATAAAAAATACCAAATTGTTCTGGGTATGGGCTAATCAATAACTATAAGTGAAAGTTATTTAAAGCATTGCGTTTAGCTGTATTTCAGTGACAGCTTGCATCTTGACAATGTCTTTACATCATGGCATATAATGATGTGAGATGGTTCACGCAATCTTTGAAAAAAGCATTTATTCTTATAAATAATACTCTCTTTTTCTCTATTTGTACATACGTTTGATTGTCCGTATCTTGTCACTTACTTTTGATGAGTTCATAATTTCAATTATCCTTTTCATTTCAAATATCGGTTTGCTCATTTGCTTAATGATTTATTCATTCTTACTATTGAAGAACTGACTGTTACAATGGTTAAATGTTGATGATGATGGTGGAGATGATGACAACGACGATGATGATGATGACAATAATGATGATGATGCATTGCTGCTGCAGATGATGATAATATTGATGATGTTGATGGTGATGATGATAATGATGATGGTGGTGATGACGATGTTATTGTTGTTGTTGATGATGATGTTGATGATGATGTTGTTGTTGTTGTTGTTGTTGTTGTTGTTGTTGTTGTTGGTGGTGGTGGTGATGATGATGATGATGATGATGATGATGATGATATTTTATCATTGTATGCACACTCAATGAAAAGAAAATGGAGACAGATTTTTCAACTCTTTGTTACACATTTTAATGTCAATTTGTATACATGGAGACAGAGATGAAGATAAAAGGAATATTGAAAAGGACCAGTTACACAATCAGATCTAATGTGTCTTGAAGACGTCAGTCATATAACAAAAATGTGTCGAAATTCTTATCATGTTTATTTAATATACAAATTGCCTGTAACAGTTTGAACGGCAATTTCAACTGAATTATCGAGTTGAACTGTCTTAACAGCTCATTATCACACTTTTATTCCATTGAATCTGATCAACCTTGGCTTCCAGACGTTCAAAAACCTCGGTGAGAAGAGCTTGTTTGAACGACAGAAAATATGTTACACTAATCATTGACAATCGTGTGACCAGCGAAGTGAAGAAAACAAAATTAAAAGGAAGTATATAACCAACATGTTGTTTCTCTATCTACACCAAAAATCTCTAAAAGCCATGGCGCTGAGTTTTTAATTGCAACGTAAACACTTAGCAACATTTGGTAACATTTAATGTAGCAATGGTTAAGTAAAAGTAACAGGCTGAAAGTATAATTGAACGTGGCTTTAAATGGATGTCTAAAAATCGAAGGGAGAATCGTGGAAGCGCTTTTTCTAAATGTAATTGGAGAACGCATACGGTTGCAACAAAATATTAACATCATATTTAAGTGTTGATTAAATTTTCGCTAAAGTCACAAACATCAAGCTTTTCAATTGAAGTGTTTTATTTAAAGTATCAAGAATATAGACAATGTTCCTTTAACATGCGAAATATTTCGGCCTCAGAAATGATATGCAAGTATTTCATGCACATCACTAAGATGTATATTTTCAGTACTGAATCCAATATTAATGTGAAATTCTCATAGCAGGAGACCAAAAATAACAGTAGTCACATTGAAAAGTGGCCCGTTTTTCATTAAAGTCCCAGGATCACCTTTACAAGTAGTCTTATTTTACCAAGAAATATGTCTAACCGGCAGAAATTACCTGTATTTGAACTAGAAATATTCCTAACTTTACTTTTTAAATCGATGTACATGTTAGAAATATAGTGCAGTAATTTTTTCAATGATACTGCAAAACATAAAAAAGGCTTTCTGGCAACTCTTTCTCATGAAGAAATGACTTTAATTCGAAAAAAGGCATACATGTATGTCAACATTGTTTTAGAGTGAGTATAACATGGTTCTATCATTATTCTATCAGTAAATTTATTTTTCTATATATTGATCAGTAAAATCAATGTGATTCTGAGACTTTAAATGTTACTGTTGTTGTTACTTTTTGTAAGATGCATTTATTAGGTAAATCTCTTTGTAATACGACGGTTATTTACATGGGAACAACATGAAAATACTAAATTCTTTTCGTTCGTTGTAGAAAATGTCAGGAAATAATACAAGAATGGAAGGGCACCAAACACAAAACGCGAGAAAAAATGATAAAATGAAACATACAGTAAACCAAACCTCACACCCCGAGTAGATAAATTATCAGCTATGGATACCGTGCTACTCGTGCACTTCTACATGCATACGGAACGAGTACAAATATACAGAGTAATGGTACCAGTATACTCAATAGGCGAGTCTGGGAACCAAGATATGTGTTTGACTGCTGATTGGCTGAAATAAAATAAGTCATAAAAAATAATCTTGAAATCATAGATCATGAATAAAATAGGGTGAAAAAAATAATATCAGCAGCGACTGGCATGTAAATATATTTAGCATAGGAGAGATCGACGTGACGTCACGCGGCAATTTTGATAATACCTAAACATGGAGGTCGTGGGTTCGCTCCCTGGCCGCGTCATACCAAAGGCGTAAAAAATAGTGCCAGTAGCTCCCTTGCTTGTCGCTCAACATTAAAAGGGAAGATGTCTTCTCTTCTCGCGATGGATACCATCAGGAATGAGGTGTCGAGGGTGATTAATATAAGTTGGACAATTTCTTTCACAATCGACCTAAAATAAATTAGTATAAACTAAAAAGTTGGAAAAGTCAACTTAAAAGAACTTAATAAGGAGACCCGTTTTGTTGACCGCCAGTTGGTGATTTTAATAGGAAAAAAGTAAACACTTTCCGTTAACTTTTTTTATTTTTTTATCCTAAGTTACGAATTCACCTCTGTAGTAATGTCAGTGATCAAGGCTTGGACTTTGTCTTTTGTAAACGTTGAAGTAAACATTGTGTTTTAAACATATGACCGACAAACAAATTATTTAACGGGCAATACCCTACAATCATTTTCAAGGTCCGCATCCGTAGTCGAGTGGTTAAAGTCGCTGATTTGAAATCACTGTAACCTCTCATAGATTGAGGGTCATGGGTTGGAGCCCTGCTAAAGATCATGTCTTTTTAGATGAGAAAGTTGGCAGTTTCTTACGGTGGTAAGATCTTCCCAGGAACGATGGTTAGGTAAACTGGCCGCCTGTAATAATGACTACAATACGGCTGAAAAGGGAGATAACGTCCTACAACAACACCAAATTCGCAAGAACGATTTTCTAAATTTGTTTCGAACCAAGCAATATGTTACAACTAACACGGAATGACAGGCGAGTAAGTTTGAGAAAAAAACACATTAATGTTCCAATACTTTTATCTGAAACAGATGGGCAAAGTTCATAGAAGGATCAATGTCTCAATTCAGACGATTATCGATGTTTTGCCTGCACATTTTGCAATATATATGATTATTTTGTTTTATAACGATAGTATAATATTTCATAAGTTGAATTATTATACTACCGTTATGAAACAAAATAACCATATTAGAAAAAAAAGTAGAAAAAAAAAATTGCTAGTATGTTGAAACAAGTATTTCATTAAAACTCTTTCAGAAATGGAACCATATTTCACGTTAGAAGTTTAACAATATCAAAATGTATTCTAAACTTTATATTTTTAACAAGTTTGAGCAAGAATACGGTAGCAAAAATCCCTCAAGTAAACTTTGACCAATGAGAATTTGTGATGCTAATCACGTGACCAATTCTACTGTGAAATCTGAGGATCTTTTTCGATCAATTCATCGGAAACACAGTTTAAACTACATGTCACTGTGACATTGACATAGCAACACCACATTCAGAACTGGTTTTATACGCGTTTCCTAGTTCTGAGAGCTTAAGTTATTCGTAAGGATAAGTTTCCCACTCACTGTCAGTTTGATGTAGAGCTAGAGATCTCAAAATGTTAACAAGACCCATATTCTTTTCTTTCATTTAGATTGTCTATAGTCCCGGCCGAATGGAATCTTGGTACCTTGGAAGCTTTTCTGAAATTACCAGTGCCCTGGCAGGGATTCGAACCGGGGACCTCCGGATTGGTAGTCCAGAGCGTTAACCACTTACCAATCAGCCTTTCCTTAAAGTGTTTTCTAGAGAATAGCTAGCAAATTTCTTTAATTTTTAACAGTTAAGGACCCATTTTTCTGTCAGTTTTGTACGATCTGACTTTAGCATTTTTTATGTAATCACTGTCACTTCAGACTAAACAACAACTACCGAAATGCGACAGACTGACTCCAGACAAGTAGATACTGGTTTTATGAAATTCCGAGATGGTTTTACAAGATGCGGGGCCCAATGCATGCTTTGCCTTTGACGTATTCCTTATAGAACGACCAATAAACAGCAAAAACAATAATAATATCCGCAGTTATGAGAGTATAAAAACAATTCTCTAAATATCTATAAAATATATTCGATGCACAAACACAACACAATTATACAATTATGCGCATAAAAGCAAACTACATTAATGTTTACTTATCCCGCTTTTACACGAACACGCTACCTTGCGACCATGATGGCAAATATATGACGTTATCAAATGTAAACAAAAATGCTCGTTGCATTAAAAGTGACAAGAAAATAGTATATAGTTGAAGGTTGTATGCAAATATTATGCAAACATTATGCAAATATTATACAAAACATTATACATGTACAACCATTATGCAAACATTCTGCAAACATTATACAACCAACTGAGTTACAGCAAAATAATGCTAGAAACACAGAATAGACTGCTTTATACACTGGAAACAACATCCGTTCATAAACATTAAGTACGCCCATGTCAGTTCCGACAGTCAAATTCACACAACCGAACCCCATACTCACAAATATGAGAAAATACTGCAAACATAACAAAATATATCATGGTACTATACAATGGGATGACTATGTTTGATCTTGATTAATGTTTTCTAAATCACCAGCTTCCACTCCGTGTAGTCTTGTGTGGTACAACAGGTGATGAATCATAAGAATTTTACTCTCGACATAGTGGAAGGATATCGGGTAAGTGCTCATACTCGTTGGGCCCTGAAACAAAAATAAAAGTAGAAAATGTTTCTTCCCTGAATTTGGTATAAAGATTGAACTACAACAAATTGTGTTTTTCATGTGAGAAAAAAAACGAATATGTTTTAATAATGCATCAAATCAATGATAAAAATATGTATGTATGCTATAAGAAATTCATACATCTGTATTTTTTACCGTGACAGATTATATTTCTATACATTCAAACGAAGCGTTGTTTTGGTTACAGGACGTGATATTTGATATCAATCATAACGTTTTCTTAAACATGCCATTGACAACTGAAGTCATGAGGAAAACGTTCTGTTATTATAAATAGTGTAGTACTGTAAATCCAAATTTAATACAATATTCATGTATGCTAGAGCACACTACAGAAAAACATCTGTTGGGAAGCTACAAATGTGGTCTTTGTTTGCAGGTGGTCTTTATTCACAGGTGTGTCTTCTATATATGAATAGTGCTGGGTGATTTCCCTGCTGGTCTTTATTCGCAGGGTGCTCCCTATTCAGGGGTGGTCTTTAACACAGGTCTGACTGTATAATTGTTTATTTGAGTAGTCAATAGTGACTCGTTAAAGTATACAGACATGAAAGCTGAAGGGCCGTACTGCTAGTTACTTTAGAGACAATCATGTAAAAACAATAATTGTCGCCATATACTAATTAAATCAAGGTCACTATATACAAAATCATCTTCATGACGTCATAATCAACTGACGACCCTTAAACAAGTTTCAAGTTTTATTTCTAATCAAGGCTTATTAGAAGCATGTGATCGTAGTTTCTGTGCGATACCTTTATAAAGTACAAATGTACAAGAAATTTAGGGGAATGAGTTTCTGAAGTGGGATAAGATAATTTTAAAAAGGAGGCAAGTTTTACCAGTTTAGTTTTGTAACTGGTACACATTAAATCTCTCAATTTAGTAGAATGTGTGCATAATCTTTGGTTTCTTTCCAAATTTTAAAATCTACATTTTTCAATAGGTAATTTACGATTTAATGTTCTGAATTTGCACGTTGTAATAGCAAGAATTCTAGGTAAAATACAAAAGTTAACTCATTTTTATGCAATCTATATATAATATACAAAATGTACTTAGATGACTGATCAATTTGACTAAACCATTCCTGTAAAAATTGGGCTTCCAACCTTTTCTTAACAGCCAATTTGAAAGCATTTATCCTACAGAGTGACACTAAACAAATGATTGGCTTACCGCCCTTGCTCCATTAGCGTCGTACGTGTAATACCAAGGCGGATAGTTTCCCCTTAAATGTGTCTCCGGATCAAAACAATGAAAGCGGCTTCTACCATACTTATCTGTTGAATTCCCTACTCTAACGCCTAAATTTTGCATACATTTTCCAAAGTTTGCGTCTCCACCTTCGCCCTTTTGATTGCGACAACGGTTTGATTCAGTGCCCTGCTGTCCGAATCGCCGCATAGCTTCTTTGCTTAGGACAAAGCCGGAGCCTCCGCTGAAATAACCTTGTTCTACAATAGTTTTGAAATGATGACCGAAATAGACGGGTTCTTCTGTATTCTGATTGGACAGAAAATATCGAAGATTTTCAACAATGACGTAAGCATCATCATCAGTTTTTAGAAACCAGTCTGCATCTTGAAAATGGTTGTTATAAACGTATTCATAGCCAAGCATTGTCTTCTCCGTCAGGTGCTCTCTGCCTTCCGACGTGTCAACCCCAACAGTTGGAAAATCGGCGTTGGTCTCGGAACTTATAAATAGATATTTGTCACAACGGTGTGCCCATGTGTTTTTCACATTCTTAGCTCTATTCTCTAAATTTTTGGGATTAGTCATTATCCAGCATAACAAACGAATAGAACTTTCAGGTGAGGTTGTGTTGTTATGCTTACCTGAATATAAAATAAACAAATGCGTTAAAGGGGCACTCCCTACATCTAGCAGATTATATTCTCGAAACATATATTATGTGTTCAATGAACGTAAAATGATAAATAAATACAATTTCAAAGAAGAACCGTCTCAATTAGAGTGATATCGGCATGCAGTTTTTCTTTGTTTTATCTCTTAAATAGCTTCTAAATCGTTAACAAATGTTGCATTGTTTATTCAATATGAAGACAATTTGCGACTGCATTCTTTTATTTTATCATCATTGATCTCAAAATGAAATGATTCAGTGGAGACATGTTTTCTGATAAAAATTAATTTAATGCAAACCAAGACTTTTCATACATGCTGAGATTTTTCTACTTTTGTCTCGTAAAGGAAAAACACTTATTCGTGTGTGTCTTGACTATATGATTTAAAGCCCATCATTTTTTTTTAAAGCTTTAAGTAGATGCTCGGTACCAGAAAATTCCAATATGATATCAGGCCAAAAATACACGTGTTTCCGGACTCCCTACCGACCATAACTTTTATTGTCGACGAGGAGACTTGGCCTTACCAAAGTGAGAAGCTTGGGATGGTTGAGAATGCACGTCCTTGACTTCTGTTTCAGCTGATAAATCCCGGTCACCCGTTGGAGCTGATAAATCCCGGCCACCCGTTGGAGCGGATAAATCCCGGTCACCAGTTGGAGCTGACACATGATTGGAGTAAACCATCTGAGGACAGGTACATCCCACAGAACGGCTCGGTCGGCTATAAACATCTATAACAATATATGACCTACATGTATATATATATATATAAATGCTTTCTCTTTCTATATTTTCTTTAATAGTACAGTATCAAAGCTGTTTTCGCTGCTTTTCGAAAAGCAATTGATCTCTCTAGATGGGATAACTAAACAACTGATAAAGAACATAACTGACCCCTTTATCACCATTATTTGAAAATTATAAGCAATTGTTTTCAAAGTCTTCTACAGCATGCAGTGTATGGAAAAGCGGGCATTATACGTGTGCGTTTCTAAAATTAGACTGTGATGCAGACTTTTTGGACTTACTTGAGATCAGGAAGGCATTGAGATATGCGTATATAAATCCAAGGGACAGACCAAAAACAAATTCGATGGTTGGCTTCCACATTGAAACTAAAATAAAAACGAAGGCATTAGTGATAAATGTTCTATCTACCAGAAAATTGTTTAAAGCTTCTCGCTCTCAGTTACCGTTGAAAACTTCTTTTTTTTAATTGACATTATTATACATAAATATAAAACTGAAGGCTAGAGTCAAAATATAAGCAAAAATCTAGGTAGGAATTTACAGAAATCGTTTGAAAATGTCGGTTACACGGCACCGCTACATTATATGTATATATTGAAATTTCAAAAGATTTTGCAACGCTTTTGAGTTTGGTTGCGTATTTTTGAAATTTAAAGATATACGTGACAGGAATTTATACTGGAGCCTTTTTATACGACTATATGTTCTAAAATGCGTTATTTACATACAGTTTGGAGAACTTTTTTACCAAAATCTGAGAGTGAGCAGCTTTAAGTTTGCTCAAATAGACTGATAGATTTATTGATACATGTAGTATAACGCGAGGACTATGTTGTGTTTACTGTAAACAGTCTTGATATATACAATTTACCCCTTTTGTATTCATGTTATTTCCCGCAATAAAAGTTTTCTGAAAAAGTTCTTTTTCAAATACCTTAGAAAAAGAAATGAAACAGTAACGATAGTTATGTTCCGGTAACTCAACGTCGCCGGTAGGGCGTCTTTCATGACACTGTATACATGTCTTATAAGTAACTTTTTAAATGAATAGTTTAGTTTATACTAATTTATTTTAAGCCGATTGTGAAAGACGTTATCCAACTTATATTAATCACTCTCGACACCTCATTCCTGATGGTATCCTCACCGTGAAGGTATGAGAGAAGAGAAGCCAGTTTCCATGGAATTCTCTGGAATTGGGACGCTTTCTGTGTCTTGCACTATCCTCCGAAACCTAAAATAACTAACCTCTTCTGGGATGTTGGTCATGTGGGAAACCGGTACCAGCGATAAAACCCTAAGATACGATACGATACGATACAAATGTCTTTAGTGTTTGACCCATTTGCCGGTCGCTCCCTTAGGGTTTCTTAATTGTTAAAATTGACTTAATAAACTCTAACTTACACTTAGAATCGTTGTTGGTCTTAATACAGTCAGTCTACTATAAAGATATACTTCAGATTTTATCGACAGTTTCCGTATTAATGCAAGTTATTTCTACACAGAAACATTTCTAGTGTGTCTGTATACAGTGCAGTTACCATAAAAACGTTCATACACCGCTAAGGGAGTAGTCAGAACTTCGCTTATATTTGGCTCGTCAGTCCTATAAAGGTATTGTTATAAATACAAACATGTTCCTTCCATAATATAACAGTTGACGATTTCTTATTACATAAATAATATTATGTCCATTAGTCACAAAATAATAGCATGCATCCTTAAAAATATGTGATGTCCGATTTGTTAACATTCTCGTCGACAGATGTGCTCAAAATATAAAGATTGCCGTTATACGCATTTTCAAACTTTCATTGGAACCAGAAAGCGCTCCCTACTTTTCGACATTTTATTCAGAAAAGAACTGAACTTTTGCACTTTTCTGTTCTGTTTTGTTCTGTTCTGACAAGAGCACACACATTTTAGGCGCAGCTGTTTTAAGCTCGCTTTAAACCGGAAGTAGGTAAATTTCAACCACAAATGAAATGACAAGTAGAATGTATTATATTTTTTGGATTGAAAAATTTACTCAGTAAGGGTTAGGGTTAGTGGAATACCGCATGCAAAAGATCAATAAAATACTCCTGCTTTTAAAGTCTTTCTTTTTTAGTACGGAAATAGTTCATATCAACATAATATGTTGTTACCTCCAAACAAATGCATGTTAATTACGAGTGTAGAGTGGTCAATATTTCGAGTAACATATTTGATAAGAAAAACAAGGATTAATTTTGTTTTCCTGTTGCACATGTCACGTTACGGACTTAATTTTGGGGAAAGTTGTGTAAGCGGCCGCTTAAAAATGTTTTACTATATATTTCTATAGTAACAAAATAAAACGTATTTTCAAGGGAGACAATTTCACCAATAAGCCAACGATTTGCTCGGGAAAGCTGGCAATGCGTAGAACTGGTGCAAACTAATTGCACTTTTAACTATACATACGATACAACAATTAGATAATAGTTTTTTTTCTGGCTCCAATGAATATAGAATACATGCTTTATACGTAACGACGATAGTTTTCGAAATGTGATGCTACATACTGAAATGTTTTTCGTTAACTAGTTTTGTATGAATATTGAAGCAAAGCCAAAATTCATAATTCTTCTTGTTTTGTGTGTAATGATGATGAAAATTACAGTTGTTTAAACTGTTAATTGGAATCTTTATTTAATTAAATATCTTGGCATGGCAACATTTTGTCTCATGCCAATAATGACAGAACACGTGACTGTCATGGCCGCAAATGTTATATTCTAACAGGCTGTTACGTGTTTTGCATGAAGAATATCATAACCTTTCGTGATACACTACCCTAATCAAATAATAACCGTTGTTTACGTTTTTAAGAACGAATGCATAATAAATATTTGATAATGAAATTCTATTCTACGCATAATGATAATGACGAATCACATCGTTACAGAGTTATTGAAGTCTACATATCAAAAATGACCATTGGACAGTTTCACAGACTGAGAGTAATATCTGTAACGAAAATTATCAGAATTGTTTTCTTTCGAAACCAGTCTCTTTAAAAATGTTACAACTTTCACAAACTTGAGGGGCAAACTGCTTAAGTTTTCAGGATTTTTTTTTACTTTGAAATAGAAAGATTGTGGTACATTGAGCGTGTGAGAAAGGCTATAAACAGTATGACTATAGCTAGATGCATATCTCATCCTCCCACGCTGCCGACGGACAAATGTCTTTCTATTTCGTACTTATCAAAGACGTAGGCTTGTAGACTTTTAAGAAAGTAAGTAAGTAAGTTTTATTCGGTAAAACATAATGATGCATAATGATACAATACATATAACAATAATCAAATTATTAAACAGACTAGAAGTATGATATGACATAAATGTATGACAAATATAAATATATGAGCCATGTAGTGTCCACCAGTACCAGGGGATAACACAAAAAAGAGGAGAGGATTCCTCTTATTTCCTTTGTGATCCCCTAACTTTTCGGACGGTCCTCCCCTGTAGGTGGCAGCCTGCAACGATTGGTATCGGATGGACATGCATTGTAGAGACGACTAGTTAAGCCTCGAGTGTGCAACAAATTTTCGCTTGGCTAGAATACTACAGGCAATTACTACAGAAAATGAAGCAAATGACATTTAATGCTTTAAAAGAAACACAGCCTAAAAATCTTGAACCAATGGATGTTTTAGAGCAACTGCAACAGACGTGTAAGAACGATACGGTAACATTCTGTATAGAAAATATATATTCACCTTATGTCGATACCGACCCGTTCTCTGATTTTAATCTGTGAATATGCTCTACTTCGGTTTCATATATTTTATCCGCAAAAATCAAACAAGATTCATACTAATGTAAGTCTTTAAGAAAAATCCTCCTGACCAACAGCCAAATGTTCGTTTAGCGCAATTGGTACAGCATGTGTCATTTGTTTATGTTTGATTTTTCAACATTCACATCTTACATGGAAGAGATAAGATTCATGTATTGTATTGAATTGTATTGTTATGTTGTATTGTATTATACACAGAGTCTGTTACATATATACAGATGTAAACAGAAAACATATGTTTTGTAATATGTCAGTTATTTCAAAGTCGATGTATAAAGGGAAAGAAATAACTGATATCTCGCCAGTAATTCATTATCTGAGCATGCTAAGTCCTACAACCAAATTTTCGCGTACGTATGAAATATAGTCCTAACTTTCATACGTTTTAAATAATGTTGCGACTTTCGAGGCTTTTATGTACCGTTGCGTAACTATCCCCAAAGATGCGGTAATTTGTTTTCATTTTCATCGCTTAAAACCACTGAGTTTTTAAAAAAAAATAATTGGCGGCTTTGCCCCTAACCCTTATCCTAGAACCACTACCAGGGCTCCGCGTCTTCGAGCCCAAAGACTTTTCGTCTTTATTTAATGAATCTGCACTTACGCATCTGTTGTAGTACACTGAATATAGAGATGTCAAGCTACAAGCTTTCTTCACAATGGAGCTTAAATAAATTAGACTAGACATACATAGAAGAGATTACAACATCCTTAACTTTAAAGTTATATTACCCTTCAAAATGGTCACATTGGTTTATAGCTAAGAATGATGCTCAAAGCACAGTGAATGTTTTAAAAACATAAAAGAAATAAGTTTTACCAAGTTATTTCTTTTATTGACAAATACAAATTAAGATACAAATAACCGAGGTGGGTTTTTGTTTTATTTTTTAATAGGATAGCCAAAAAAGATTTTTACAGATTTCCTCTGTATTCAATGTGAGTGAAACTGTTATACAGATCGTTATTTTTGTGTTATAACCATGGCAATCTTTATTATTCTAAGAGTATAAATCCCTGATTAATGTTTTATAAAAAATATGTGTGTTATAACTATGGAAATGTTTAAAATTCTTGGAGTATAAATCACTAATTAATGTTTCATTTAAAAGTTTGATGGTCACTTTGAACAGTAATATCACTTTAAGTCTTCAACACATGCACATTTTAAGCAGACAATTTAATTCGAACGACAACAGATTTCAAATTGCGATGGTTTTCAGTGTGAGATGTTCATGTTGATACGAACCTGACAATACCAGTACTTTAAGAGGGCCCTTTTACGTGGCAGATTATGAAAAAGCAAGACTTACTTTATGATTTTTTACGACGTATAATTATATCGTTTTGAGATTATCTCTTATTTTGTATTTTTTCTACACCTGAAAACTCTGTTTTCTTTAAAAAAAAACACTTCTTTATACTCATCAAAACCATACCGACGACAAATAGTAATTTAAAGATCTCTTTGTACTGTGGGAACTTGTTTCTAGATTAATTTCTTTCGCACTAGTATCTCTTTTAATTCTGCCGATATTTACTAATTTCGAGACGAACAAATAAACGAAAGGTCGAAAATTCTTTTTTTTAAACTGCTTACTCTAGTAAAAAATGGTATTTATCACATTTTCAGTTACATTAATACACGTGGTCGGCAAACATCTTAATTCATGTAAAGTGTTCATGAGTACTCCCATCATTTAGATGCATCTGAATAATTTTTGCTAATCAAGCTAGCATTAATCTGATTAATGTTATTAAAGGATATCTTAAATACATTTTCGAACTAGTGCATGTTAGTGCCTCTTTTGTCGCTCAGTATTTTATTCCTTTTTTATGGCAGATCTTATCATGAAGATTAGCAGCAGAGGTGGTTCAGATTTTTATCTGTATTTTTGTAGATACTATATAGTTTTTGAGCATATATCAGGGCATTGAAAAGCTATATTGTTCACTAGATCTGACTATATTATCAGAATAGATCTGAGAAATGAATAATTAAATATTCAAAAACTAATTTACTTTCTTGTACATTATATACTGAATTTTGGGTATTTATTATTACCAAACTGCATTGAAAATCTTGATTAAATAGCTGATAGTTTTGATGTTATCAGATAT
Source organism: Saxidomus purpurata (assembly GCA_022818135.1). Classification (NCBI taxonomy): domain Eukaryota; kingdom Metazoa; phylum Mollusca; class Bivalvia; order Venerida; family Veneridae; genus Saxidomus; species Saxidomus purpurata. The sequence goes on from JAFMSR010000006.1 coordinate 1,839,981, forward strand.
TAGTAGAACATATAGCTAGTAGAACATATAGCTAGTAGAACATAAAATATAGCTTTTACTGTGATATAATATAATAGTCTGTGATAGGTTGATCAATAGTCTCTTATAATTCTTGTATATGAATGGCTATGTACAATATAAAAATATCAAAATATAAAAAGTGTAAAATTCGCTGAGATTATTAATGAATTGCTCAACCAGCTTACATTAAAATAATGACTTAAATTACACTTAATATCAATACTAAATGATAGGACATGCCTGGAAAAGTACTCGTGACTAATTTGAATAGTGTTTTGATTTAATGTTTCTTAGAAAGTGAACCTTACATAGTTAGTAACTCAAAGGTAACTCAAAGTTAAAACTTTGCAGCACTATTTTCTGGTTTTCATTTATTTTATTTTATTCTATTTTATTTATACTGGTTTTCAGGGGTCACCTCAAGCTTCCGTTTGTAGATGGTGAAAGTGATCAGCTGGTAAGATAACAAGCAGTATTCAACATTTAATGAATGTTTTTGGTTCTTTATTTTATATCACCTAAATTGATCAATATTTTCTTCTTGTATCTTTTATAAGATGTCACAATATTTAAGTAAAATGATATGTATCAGTATCTGTCACCATTTAAAAGAAAAGAATTATCACGATAAAGACATCGCGCTGTTACGCTTTCTTGATGCTCGCAGAACAGCTGCTAGAGTTGAGAACAATCATGGAATACTTAGGGGTGAAATCGTGAACTTTTGTGTACTATAACAGCTATATATGTAGGAGGGGAAAGGGGAGGTAATACTTGATGAACCAGTATACAGTTATTTCACGAGTGTTTTGGGAACAGGCAAAGTAAGACAAATTGATAATTCTTGGCGGTAAAGTCGGACATATGGACTCCAAATATGAAAAACTGCAGCGAGTACCTGCCGAGTTTATGACTTTCACGAATAGAATTTATCCATGTTAACTCATACTTACTGTGTGGCAGAAAATATGCATTCTAACAAAAATGAATAAATGTTTTTGGATACGTTGCAAAATAAATATTTAATGTACAGTTATTCATTGTAGAAAATTAATTAGGTAGAACGAAATAATTCGCTCATTTTCAGATATAAAGTTTGTCCAAATGTTATTTTATCTGATGTGTATAATTTGTAATTCAATCATTCAGAGAGGCGGGGTTAACAGTTGCGTTCTTCCGTTATTGGTTTTAATGAATACGCCTCCATGCGCGAACCAATGGTAAAAAGATATTTATGGGTGAAAACCCATAAAGTTTTGCTCTATTGCTTTCGGTTACTATTATCATATGATATGATGAATTTTTCATTGATAGTCTGATTTTATCATTATCATGTGCGGTTTCCTTCCTTGATCTTGATGTTTTATTTAGCTGTGGACAAAATGTAGTTATTACTTTGGTAAAGATTTCATTTACTCCAAATTGACCTATCTACACATATTTGTGTATATAGGTCCGTGCTCCAAATTATTTTTGTACCGGTAACTAAATGTGGCTTTCTTTTGAATTATTTTGTGTTTATCTCTGTTCTTTTTGTTGAGTATTCTTTTTCATTTTTATGTTTTATTTTTCTCTTTTGAAAATAAAATACAACAAATAAACGACCACCAATAAGCAACATTAAACATGGACGGAAACATTTTGAATCATAGCGGAGAAATTACTTCTATTAATCAATTATATTGTTTCCCATTCTATTCTTTTTTATTCTAACTACGTCAGTCTGTTTCTGTTCTATTAATAGATCTATCTATTAATAGAAGATAAACAAAATACTGAACAATTTCAGATGTAATGCTTAATCATACATAAATCATAGATCGCTATCGAGAAGCATCTTATATCTTAATTCCGTCACGACTAAAATAAGCATTAAACATGCAAATGATAATAATGAAACGAATTCTATCTCAGACCCTACTCACCTTATTGTGTATTTCAAACTTTTCATTCGTGCGTATTTATATTAACGCCCACAAATTTGATTTGACATACTGAGATGAATATTAAGTTTAACTGTTACACGAAAATGGCGTACTTTCATTTCAGTTTAGTAGGGCAACAATTAAGTGTTAGTTAGGAAGCTACGATGCAGTTACCAACCCAGCTGTTTCCTGGACGACTATGTTGATATTGTATAACTTCTAATTAGGACATCGCGCAACTAATTAACTTAAACCTTTAATTCCGAACGGCCATATCAGCCAATAACAGCTGGACAGGTAAAAACATGCAGTAGTTATGTCTTACATTGATGAAATTGACTGATGTTGTATGACTTCTAAGGATAGAAACAGCTTTTCCTTTTAAGGAAGAAGCGATGCGTAACTATTTGAAACATGCCCGCAGATAGACTTGCGACATGTTTGTTTCATTAATTTAATGGTATGTCCAAATGCTATATATTAGTTAAACATGTACACTCTTTTGCCCATCCTAGCTAACTTTAGTTCAACAGCTTTTCGCTGTCTCCATTATCAGCCGTTGAAATATAACATAGCATAACATATATTTTATTTGGCATAAAATGACATTTACATTTACAGCCAGTTACAGAATAACACATACATGTGTAAGACAAATAAGATGGCAATAAAATACACAATCTTCTCAGAGAAAGTTTTTACCAGTATTAACAGTTCTGTCTATTGTTACAGCTAAAAACTATTTCTATCAAAGCAGTTTTAGTCATTTTGTCTATTTTAACAAATGAAAACTGTTTCTGTTGCAAGGGCAAAATATATTTTTGTAAAAATGTGAAGAATTTCGTATCCTGTTAAAGTACAAACTATATATACGAACTGTAAAAACACCTAAATTAAAAAGGCTTTATTTTGCCTTGAAATTCACATTACATGTCGTTTCTTTCTTTAAAAGCAAAGTATATAAATTTAGCTGAATTATTAAGTATGTGCTTATTTGTAGAAGACATTAAATTTTCGAACTTCTGTATCGTTGGCCAACGGCAATAATACGATTTTAGAAATTTCCTACGTAAGTTGTAACATTAGGACAAACTAACAATAGATGGAATATGTTTTCTAAGACATGAATTCATTCTACATTGTCGACAGGTTCTATTTTCCCTCGGTATGTTATTATGTCTCCCTGTTTCTATTTCTAAGTTATGTGATGACAGCCTATATTTTGTGAAAGCTATTTTGTATTTACTAGTATTTTTCCATCTCGGACGAATGTTTATGAATTGCATATTAAGATGAAAATCTACTCGAATTGTTAACATTTGTGTACCAGTTTCGCTTTTTCTTCCCCTCTCTTTTTTTTTTGACTCAAGAGAAAATTACTTCGAGTGTATCTTGGTATCCACAAAGTACTGTTTCATTTAAAATTAGTCTAATAATTCACGTTATACGAATTCCTATAATCTGCGTCAGTTTTTAATGTTTTGTATATTATATATGCGTTTCAGCAAACAATCGTTGTCTAACGATAATTATTTTAACCAGTATTTTATAAGAACTAATTTTCGCTGAATTTGCATTTGGTGTCTCACTGTGTCTCCATACAGTCCGTCTAAATTTGTTGACTTTTTGACACAATATTTTCCTGAGAAATTTGCAATATATTATTTATATGTCTTTTCCATCGTTATAGCCGAAAACTTCTGCACTATCAAAAAGTTTATATTTATCAGTTATAGAAGTTTAACTGGTTAAAAATTGTAAATAAATTATGTAATGCAAACAAAGAGTATTGTGGTAATTTCTTCTGGGTACGGTGCCAATGAACATTCTTAAATAAGTTTATACATAATGCTTAAAGGTTGTTTCAGTTTCTAATACAGTGTCTGCATATGTGAAATTGTATCGTGTGTGTCGTCCTTGTTCAAATATCATGATTTTCGTCTAATTAGTATTTACTTTGAGACCTCAATTTTCGCAATAAGTATGCAAGTCATTTATCATAGGCTGTAGTGCTGTAGTTGTATGGGCGAATAATACAGTGTCATCCGCGAATATCAAAATAAGTACTTTTATCTCATCGGTAGTGAAAAGACCATCTATATCAGAGTTGATATTACTCAATATATCATTTTAAAATACATAGAATAAAAATAGCAATGTGGAACTGGGGTCACCTTGCTTTGCGCCTACATTTGAATCAAAGCTCGTTGAAACTTGGCTTTTATATCTAACTTATACCTTGTTAACTTATACACACTTTTTAATAGCTTTTACAAATTTTGAGCTCACGTTTTCTAACAAAAGTTTTCTAAATATTGATAATCTATCAAGCTTATCGAAAAATTTTTCGAAATCTAGAAAAGCAGACAGACAGATCAATTCACTTATTAATTGATATGTTAGATAAAAGGGAATAACTGTTAAAAGTGTCAGAAGTGTAATAGAGGAGTTTATGCAACATTTGTCTCCCATGATTAATACGATTGTCGACCATAAGCTGCTAATGTCTGATCATACAGCCAAACAAACTACTCTGGTATTTCCAAAATTCGACTTCATGTTTTCAAAATACAGCGTACATATATATTTCGTACATCGCAGTAAACAGTGAGGCCTACATTCGGCATTTTGCTTGTTCAACCGGGAAATGTTTTACTACTAGATACAAATTTGAATTGTATAAAGTGTTTCAAAGCATTGGCCTATTTTTGGCAGTGAACGATTAATTGTAATAAACATAACGCAGCCAGATAATTTAGAATACATTGTAGTCAAAAGGTCTTTAATATGTACAAGATTTGTCCGAAACACAATGCCCGCGACTGTTCTCAATGCTTGCCAATAAAAAAAACTTTTGTCAGTGAAAGGCAGAATAAAAATCTGTGTATATTCTAAGTTTGATACTCCACAACCTAGACTAGTCACTAGTCTGATAAAATTTATGTTTTTTCTATATACTATATTTCATGCACTATTTCCAATCTGTTTGATATGATTTTGCTTTGTACACTGGGGCAGTTTTATCCTGAAATCGGCGCTGGATAGTGGACTACTGATAGATATTTATTAGTACAAAAGATATTTCAGGGCTTGGTTACCAGGCTATCCACAACCGTGCCTTGCACACAAGACTTTTACTAGGAATTTCAAAGTATAAAAAGAGAAATACTTCTGTTAAAATTTAAGCAAAGAGTTATGGGATTTGATGGTATGATCCGTTTCATTGACCCTCAAGACCTGTGTAAACAAGAGCTGTCAGTAGGACAGCGTGCTCGACTTTTTTAGTGCTTGCCAATAAAACAAAACTTTGACAGTTAAGGGCACACAAGAAAATTTTTCACAGAGTTATCTTCTTTTGCTTACAGATAGGTCTTACGATGGTACATAAGTACTCCAATCTCAAATGGTTAAGTTAACAAGTGGACAAGAATGAAAATTTTAACTGAGTTTCTAAGTCAAAAAGGGCCATAATTCAAATAAAATCCTTGACAGAATTACCTTCTCCTGCCCATGTTTGGAAATCATGATGGTAAACAAGTATTCCAACTTTCAAATTAATATCTCAAACAGTTCAGTCAAAAAGTGGACTGGAAAAACTTAACCAAGATTCTAAGTCAATAAAAGGCCTTAATTTTTAAAACAAATCCCTGACAGAGTTACCTTCTCTTGCGTACAGATGGGGGTAATGAAGTGAAATAGCATTGTGACATACCCCTTGAATAACAAGAGCTGTCAGTAGGACAGCGCGCTCGACTTTTTTAGTGTTTGCCAATAAAACAAAACTTTGACAGTTAAAGGCAAAACAAGGATCTGTATAAACAAGGGCCACAAGTAGCAAGATATTAAGTCAAGAATCCCTGAATACTACAGCAAAGTTGTAGATTAATACTTCAAGTGGTTAATGATATATGTGCATGACAGTGCCAGTAGCACACAAGACTTTAGCTTGGAATTTCTAAGTACAAATCAAGGAACATTTTCAGAGTTATCTTCTCTTGCTTACAGATAGGTCTCATGATGGTACATAAGTACTCCAACTTTCAAAGTAATATCTCAAATGGTTAAGTCAACAAGTGGACAAGAATGAAAATTATAACGGAGTTTCTAAGTCAAAAAGGGCCATAATTCAAATAAAATCCTTGACAGAATTACCTTCTCCTGCCCATGTTTTGGGATCATGATGGTTTACAAGTATTCCAACTTTCAAATTAATATCTCAAACAGTTTAGTCAAAAAGTGGACTGGTATGAAAAACTTAACCAAAATTCTAAGTCGATAAAGGGCCTTAATTTTAAAACAAATCCCTGGCAGAGTTACCATCTCTTGTCTGCAGATGTGGGTAATGATGTAAACAAGCATTCAAAGTTTCAAAGCAATATCTCAAAGGGTTAAGGCAATAAGTGGATTTTACCCATATTCAATGTATTTTCTAAGTCAAAAAGGGGCATAATTCTGTCAAAAACCTTGACAGAGTTATGTCCTCTTGTCTGTTGATGAAGGTCATGATGGTAAACAAGTATGGTTAGTTTCAAAGCAATACCTCCAATGGTTTTGAAATAAAGTGAGGTGGTACGAAAAACTTAACCAAGCTCAATACACTTTCTAAGTAAAAAAAGGGCCATAATTCTGTCAAAAACCTTGACAGAGTTATGTACTCTTGTCTGTAGATGGAGGTTATGATGGTAAACAAGTATGGTAAGTTTCAAAGCCATACCTCTAATACTTTTGAAATAAAGTGGGGTGGTACGAAAAACTTAACCAAGGTGTGACGCCAACGCCGACGCCGGGGTGAGTAGGATAGCTCCCCTTTTCATAGAAAAGTCGAGCTAAAAAAGGGATATGTAGTTATACAGATATAATAAGATAAGAAAACGAAGGTTGCCATAAAACTTTAACCATCCATACGGTAGTGTAAGCATAGCACCCGTGGTGACATTGACCTTGAAGATTATTGGACCCACTCCGTACATAGCAGCGTACATTTACAAGTTTACCATGGTTTGGTCTAATTTCTGGTCTGAATGGGTCCATAGCCCGATAGAGATAATGTGGCCCTACCCTGCCATTTAATCCAGGTTTGGTTTTATATGGCTGCTGGATAACTGTGGCTACTAGTGTTTAACAAATCAAATATTTTTTAAAATCAAGGGCATTAACTCTACAAAAAATGTCCAATTTAACTCCTGATCAAATTTGACCAAGATTGTGTAGCAAAGAACACTGTGTCCGAGTTTACAACTGTGTATGCTTAAGTGTGCACAAACTAATGGTCAACAATTGATAGCTATCCCACATACTTACGATGAGCACTACATGAAACAAAGTCAAACAAAACTTTGCAAAACATGAAAATATTTATTGTTCAATGATGTTATCATTAGTTAGAGCACACAATGTTGTAAGACATTTCAGACACGTTATGACAATATTTTCATCTTTCTTGTTCACATATAACTGATATCTCGTAAAAAATAACACAGCAGACAGTAACACTGCAGACAGTAACACTGCTGACAGCAACACTGCTGAGACAGCAACACTGCAGACAGCAACACTGCAGACAGCAACACAGCAGACAGCAACACTGCTGACAGCAACACTGCAGACAGTAACACTGCTGACAGCAACACAGCAACACTGCTGACAGCAACACTGCAGACAGCAACACAGCAGACAGCAACACTGCAGACAGCAACACTGCAGACAGTAACACTGCAGGTGTATATAACAAGGTCATTTGTAGCTTTTATACTTACACAACTTTCAAAATGTTAAAAACAGAAAATACATTGTTAATGTTGCATGACAGACTACCATATTACTGTAGTTCTTAATTGACACCTTCCTACATGACATAAGAATACTACCAGTACAACAAGAGTTTAAAGACATCCTGGCCTGTGCAATGAAATCACTACCGTGAAAGTAAACATGATCCTTGTTAAATGACATATGTTAAGGGTTGTATGTGAGTAACACATTCATGAGACATGTGCATTTTGTAACACCCACATAACCTTGTGGATACAACAATCTTCTCTACTGTTTGCAAACTATACTTTAGTGTCTTCAATTATAGAGCCACCAATGCAAATACAAAACTACAAGAAAACCGTTAGTACATGAGAAATACTCTTAGTATGTTTATATAGAAAGTAAGACTTTATGTGATGCATTAAAGCAATAAAATAACACGTTCCTTATTTAACCGATTTGTTTTGAACAAAACAAAACTAGCTTTGCTATATATAACATTCACGGAACAATTCTTCACTTTAAAAAGCACCTTAAACGTCATTTGATTACTTTGTGCAAAATATTTGTAGAATTTAATAGTGCCTTTACTTTGCAGTATTTCATTTAACATTTTCTGCCCTAGAATTGATAACTGTGTGTGAATAAAACAGTCCCAGCTTTCCAGTGCAGAGTATAACCATGAACAGAATAAAAAAATCCCTATTGAATATATTGACAAGGTAATTGTAGCATATAATTACCTGTTAATGAACATAGCCAAACCAACGATTTAATGGATAACTTACTTTACTGAATATTTCAGTGTTAATATACAAAATTTGGGAGTTTTAAAAGATTAAAACCTCAGGCTTTACAAAATGAAACAAGACTGTAAAATAACATAAACAACTTAATATATCATTTTAACACATTCATTTCTTAGAGAATGACAAACATAAAATTAAAGTACAAAAAGTTCATACTCAACTTCACATTCATAAAACATAATAAGAGCTTAAGTCACTGTCATACACCAATCCCATTTGAGTGTACTGTTGTCTATGTAAATTTAATGATCTGATACAGAAACAAGAACATAAGCCTCTACAGTCAGTCAAGAGTTGTAATTATCAATGTTTTACTTTGTCTCTTTATTTACCTGTGAATAGTGACTATTGTTTTGCAAAGAGGTATTATATAATATATATCAAGTTCACACACAGGTCATCATATATATTGTTACAAGAAGTCCTAGATTTCACTACCACTGTTTGTTATTGTCACACACTGGTCAACGGGTATGTCGTACGTGTAAACGTCTTCGTCGGCCTGGTCAACGCTTACTGTTGTTATGCCCTATACCTCTCATGGGCATCTTGAAGTTTGCTGCAGCCTGGAACTGTAGCTGGTAGGCTAGAGGATGTATCTTGAATCCATACAGTCTGAAAAAATTGTCAACAGTGCATCAACAAAAAATATAAATCATACCGCATAGAAAGACGAAAAGATGATTAACATGTGCCAGGTCAGATAGGTAGGAAACTCTTGTACGATTTTTTTCAGTTCACTCGTCTGAGCTCTGTCCAATAAAATTTTAAGCAGTCAAAAAATACAAACTAAAAGAGATCAATTAACTGTGATATTTTTTTTAACATTTTCACTGAAACAATTAGGTTCTCCAACTGAAACTGACCACACACTGGGGGTACAAAGTCAGATCTACATGTGTGACTGAAAAAATGCATCAGATTGGGTGGAATTTCATGGATGTGCAACAAATTTCAGTTCTTGGAAAATTCAATTTTACAAGAAGCAAAATAAGATTTTATCCTTGCTTCTCTGCTCAACCAGTAACAAAGGGTGTCCTCATAAGACTCCCACAACACTCGCACTGAAGACAGCCATGGGTGACAATGATCATGTGATACCCTCAAACACAGTGTACAGCCATAGTCATTAAAATCCATCATATCACTATCTGCAGTTTGGCTTATATAGTCACTGAATGACCAATAATGCAGAAGCATTTCTATAACTACATAAAACCCTTAAAGGAAAGTGTTTCCATACCTTGGTACAAACTGGTTAGCTGGACGTTTAGGTCTGTACTCGGGGTGTACCATAAACAACATATGTGGGAAGCCCGTACCAAAGTAAGCTCCGTCTGTGTGGTGGTGTCTGGAGGACTTGGGTGTGTACACATCTTGGCATTTCGGACAGTATAGTTTGACCATTGCTTCACCCGGAACATCAGATAAACCTAAACAGATAACTCGACTACATCAGCACACTTTCACAGATAAAAATTCATAGTAAACTTAACTATTACTGAATATAGATATCTTAATGTCCGTACAAAATGTGCAAATAGTAAGAAATCTTTTAAAAGCATCACCAGGGTTCCCTCTGGCACAATTTTAGTTTGTGCCAACAAATTCGCCAACTGGAAAAAGTTGCGCCAATGGCTCCAAAGTTGGAGGCACTAGTCTTTCAAGCCTACAGAACACCATGGAGGAGAGGAGTCATACCACTTTTAGTTAAGATGTGATAGCATGAGAGTAAACAATGTATATAGATCTAAATGATACAAAATTTATTTTAAACATTTTTGTGAATTTTCAAGAATCAAAATCACATTTTCAGGAACTATGTTGAGGCACAGGTCATAGAATTAATACACTCTAGGCTTGCATATCATTTTTTGCTGTTCACGTTCTACAGAAATAAAAGTAACAATTCTTCAACAGGTATACATGAATTGTAAGTTGAATGAATTGGAATTGCCCGAAGCGCAATCTGTGAATTACAATACACAGAGTTGTGTCAACCAAGCATCGCTAGTTAAATCTGTGTTACAAACAATGTATTTTAAATTCACCGAGGTCTATTGTTGTTTGCTTTATGATTGTTTATCAATTAACTCCTTTAATAAGGACCAAGACAGTCACATGCTCGTTAACAGGTAGCATCTAATTTGTTTGTATATGCGCTTTTTTGGTCCATCCGAGTAGCGTCTAATTAGCTCCGCCTTCTTTATTATACTTTCCAACAGACGACAATCTTTTTTTGATTGACATGGCGAAATTGCCAAGATTATTTTGTTGGCGCAAATAAAATTCGCGAACTGAAAGATTTTAACACTTGAATTTATTTCATGTCGCATTTGATGCCATTTTGGTAACCGACAGTGGGAAAACAGGCATTAATATTCAATTTAAGTATTGTACATTAATACCAAGTTCAAGCAAATGAATGTTTAAGAGATCTTATTTCAAGGTGTCCAATTTGAAATAACAAGTTGAGCTGCACTTACCTATAGGAAGCATGGGTTGATTTTCACAGTATACTCTGGGACAGTAACCAAAATCTCCCTGCTGCCATTTCTCAATCTGAAATCATATCTTTGTGCGTAATTTAACTGTTCAATGACAGTTATTATTCAAACAACATAGACTGCTAGCTTGTAAAATGGTTTGATAGTCGATAGTTCTAAGGTTTTAAATTTTCCTCTTTTCAGTCCTTATACTGAACCATAAGATTCATTTACTTCCTTCATAGTGCTGTATGTATTTATTTCAGTACCAAGTACCAAGGATAACACAATAAAGAGCAAGCTCTTATTTCCATTGTGGTCCTTTATTTTAGAGAAAGAAGCAGATACAAGGGAATCCGGGTACATTGTACCAGACCCTAGCTCTTTTCACGAATAGACCCCTTGGTTCTTTTCTACGTGCCCGGTGTATAGATGCGATACATGCGAGACTGCCTCTGGGTTTCTAACCAGTTCATCTCAGATAGGTGGGAAACACTGAAAAGCGTTTCTGAAATATCCAGTGCCTCGGCCGAGAATCGAACCGGGGACCTCCGGATTGATAGTCCAGAGCGTTAACCACTCGGCCACCACACCACTGCTGCCATGTATCACTTGATTCTACAAAAGACTAATACAGACAAAATATTTCTTTCCTTTTGAAAATGCCAAAATGACCTAACTAGAATAACTCCCTACAAGTAAATGAAACAAATTCAGGTCTATGTAAAGTTTGTGACTTGGATCATAAGGAGGATGATCTGTTATATGAATAATCTGATATACTTGTACACACAAGAACAAAATCAGTTCTGTACCATTTGTGCTATACCCCTATTGGTCATGATATATCTGGCATGTATAAGCCCATACAACATCTCTGCAGCTTGTTCTATCAGATCACTTTGGTTTGGATTGTCCTCTAATTCATCATCTGTAAAATGTATATCCAAGTCAAGTAGTGTTAACAATCTTCAGCACTGCTACCAGTATTCAAATATACAACACTGAACAATAGAAGCATTGTACAACAATATCTCGCAATACATTTTAGTAATCATATAATAGTACTAACATTTTTATAAATACACAATGTAGTTTACAGAATTGGATGTAGAATACTTAACAGGCCCAAGACATGACGTAAAAGTGATGTCAGGTAACTAGGTTCATTAAGTACTAGAAATCCTTTCAGTCATTCAGTCCCTTTTTATGCAATCTCACTCCCCTTTTTAGAGTGTTCACTTGACCTCAAGGACCTTTATATCATTTGAAGCAATCCCTAATATGTCTGCTTATGGTCAGCAGACAAACTACATGTATGTCAAACTCATTTTTCACCAGCAAGACCCATCCCCATTAGGCAATAGTAGTGATAAAGTGTTGGAAGTTTTGCAGGTATTACCTGGTTCCAGATCAAGAATCATATCAAGAGCCTGTCTGTAATGTGGCACCTGTTCATTTAATCCTGTCAGGTTGAATTTATCTTGTATGTAGTCTTCGTCCACCTGAAATATTACATCAGAACAACTGATTGTTTTTATGTCTGTTTGATTGCCATTAACTTTGATTTCCTGGATTCTTATGTTGTATTAAGGAATTCTACTTGATTCTTATATTGTATTCAGGAATTCTAAGTCAAATTTGGATTGAGAAAAGTTCAGTTATATATAAAAAGTAACTCATCCTAGATCGATTAAACAAATAGTTTGTATATACATTCTACGGATTTCATTTTCTGACACTGGCCAAATTTCCATAGGTAACTAGAATTTTGTGATGGCACACGCTTTCTCACAGCTCTGCACCTGTCCAATTTTGGACAAGGTAGTATCTTCACTTCTCATGCATGTCATGGTCATGGAGACATTGACCTTTGACCTACTGACCTAAGTAGTAAGTAGGGGTGATCTACTAATCATAACAAACCTGTATAGCAAGTTTGAATGTCATAATTCATATACTCAGGTGTTCTCTTTTTATAATATACACAGTATTGTATAGTGACCCTGCCCTGCTTTAACCCACACAGCTTATGGGGTCTTCATTTCTTGAAGGGTTGTGCACCGCCAGGAGGTCATAGCAATATTCAGGGTATTTTTTCTAAGTTGGGGGAAGGTGCCCAATCCGCTGAATTTGGGGGAAAATTCAAGTGATAATTAACTGAAGGGAACACTAAAACCTGGTGTAAAGTCGCAGGTTGGGGAAAACAGCACAATTTCAAAGAAATTTTATTTGGGGAAGACTCCCTCAGATACAGAAGGCAGTGTCTAGGAGGAGTTAATGACAGACGGAGTACATCATCACATAATCCCTGCAGCTCAACTAGAGCCTAAAGATAATAAGAAATTCATTTTCTACCACCATACTATATTGCACGCAATTTAGTTGACTTACTTCGCAAAAGAATTCATTTCCTCTCAGTCCACAGAACCAAGAAATCCATGAAACTTCTTCTGAACTGCTCATGGTCAAACTTTAATCTAAAAAAGAAAACATTTTTTATTTTCTCTTTTATTTCTTTTTTTTGTGCATTGAAGTACATGATACATTTTTTTTATAAAGTCAAGTGATGTTTTTGTCAACTATGTGGTGCAAAAGTAGCAAAGAAGAATAGATCAGAATGTTGCCATATATGTTTTAACATGAAATGAGATGAAAAAAAACACATTCAATATTCAGTTGTTTTGATTGTTTTAGTTTTTCTTGAAGGTATTGTTCTGCCAAGGTTGGATAAATGTTCTTTCCTTAGGCTATCTTTGATTTTCTTTGATAAATGTATATTAACTAATAAGCTGATAATAATTTAGGAAGTTATTATTTGGTATATTTTATAGAAATTGAAACATCTCAAAAGTATAAAAATCTTTTATTTCTGTAATCAAAAAAATGTTCTAGACTTTTCATACCTTTATCATACCAGTTTTCATAATAAACAATTTGTTTTTGTATTTTTATTTTAGAGTTATTCCAAATTATCTGTTTTCCATCTACATTCTGCTTGAATCACTATACAAATGTATTGTATACCTCGCTTTTAATATGTCTGAAAAGAAGCTATTTTCTGGACATAATTGTTCTGCGTCTTTTACACTGATATTGCAATCAAAAATAAGGTATCCTCCATATTGTTTTTTTATTATATTTTCATAAAATAGTTTCCATTGTTATTAGTGTCAGTAAGTCTTTCTATCCAACAAGATTTAATTGAATACAAATATTTTTTTACTTCTACCATTTTTAAACCTCCTAATTCATATTTTAAAGTCAGCAAGTCTCGTATGAAATTTTGCAGTGTTTTACATATATCTTTCAAAATGTCCTTGTGTGGATTTTGTAGTAGCGATACAGGTTTTGGAAGTGCAAATGATTTAATAACTGTAACTTTGCCAAGTAGAGTGAGTTTTCTAGAAAAGTGTTGCCATTGTTTTAAACAGATCTTTATTGTGATATTTTGTTGTGGATTTAAAACATGTTAGAAAACATGTTGCTGTGTGAAATGTGTGATACTGATTGCCCAGCTACTTAGGCCTAGGCTGAAACACAGACTGTGGATATGGTATTTCAATTGGATATTGTGTTGTACAGACTGATGATACAAGTGCATACAAGATCAAGATGCCGTAATCACACTTTAAAATCCTTCAATGCATGATAAAGTTTGTAACAGTCCGGACACGAATGTGTGCATATATACAGGATTCCATTACCTTCACACTCAAAGTGTGACCTTGACCTAGGACGTGGGTCTTGCATGCGACATGTTGTCTTGATGTGCTAGACATTTGTGCAAAGTTATTTTAAAATTCTTCAATGCATGACAAAGTTACAGTCTGGACACGAATGTGTGCATATATATAGAGGATTCCATAACCTTCAAACTCCAAGTGTGACCTTGACCTTTGAGGTAGGGACGTGGGTCTTGCATGCGACACGTCGTCTTGATGTGCTAGACATTTGTGCCAAGTTATTTTAAAATCCTTCCATGCATGACAGAGTTACAGTCCAGACACGAATTTGTAAGTGGGGACGCACAGACGGAAAATGCGATTTTAATATGCCACCCTTCGGGGGCATAAAAACAATATTGAAATTTTAAGTCTGTAACTAGAGCTATCACTAAATGTGATTAATACCCCCAAAAGGATTGCTTTATAAACTGAAGAAGTTCGTAGTAACATAATACCTTGCAAACAAACTAAAAAGGATATTGTTCTTAGCAATTCCTCTCATTGTGCTTGACCTTGATGAAGTTGTATTGAATTCCAACTTGTAGTTTTCAAGTTATGTCTCGGACAAGGAAAAGTAACAAAGGGTAATTACTCTGTATGAGTCAAGATGGAGTTATGGTTCCTGTGCACTGCACTTCCTCTCAATGGCTTGACCATTGTAGAGGTTGGTCTGAATTCCAACTAGTAGTTTTGAGTTATGCTTCGGACAAGGAAAAGTAACAAAGGGCATAACTCAGTAAATACTCAAGATAGGTTATAGTCCTTGTACCTGCACTTCCTCTGAGTGTGCTTGATCATTGTATGAAGTTGTATTGAATTTCACTAGTAGTTTTCAAGTTATGCTACGGACAAGGAAAAGTAACAAAGGGCAATAACTCTGTAATTAGTCAAGATGGAGTTTAGTTCTTGTGCACTGCACTTCCTCTCAAAGTGCTTGACCATTGTATGAAGTTGTATTGAATTCCAACCAGAGTTTTCAGTTATGCTTCGACAAGGAAAACTAACAAAGGGCGTACTCAGAAATACTCAAGATAGAGTTATAGTTCTTGTACCTGCACTTCCTCTGAGTGTGCTTGATCTTGTTGAGTTCCCCCCCCCCCCCCCCCCCGTATTGAATTCCAACTAGTAGATTTCAAGTTATGTCGGACAAGGAAAAGTAACAAAGGGCAATAACTCTGTTTTAGTCAAGATGGGTTATGGTTCTTGTGCACTGCACTTCCTCTCAATGTGCTTGACCATTGATGAGTTGTATTGAATTCCAACCAGTAGTTTTCAAGTTATGTCGGAAAGGAAAAGTAAAAAGGGCAATACTCTGTAATTAGTCAAGATGGAGTTAAGTTCTTGTGCACTGCACTTCCTCTCAATGTGCTGACCTTGTATGAAGTTGTTTGAATTCCAACTAGTAGTTTTCAAGTTATGCTCCGGACAAGGAAAAGTAACAAAGGGCATAACTCTGTAATTAGTCAAGATGGGTTATAGTTCTTGTGCACTGCCTTCCTCTCAAGGCTTGACCATTGTATGAAGTTGTATTGAATTCCAACTAGTGTTTTCAAGTTATGCTCGACAAGGAAAATGCAACAGACCGACCGACCGACCGACCCCCGACCGACCGACCGACCGACCGACCGACCGACCGACCGACCACCGACCACCAACCGGTACTCCTAAACCCCCTAACTTCGTTTGGTAATGACATGTAATTATCAGATAACGGGTATACATGAATTGTGTTTTGATCGCCTGAAGCGCGATCAGTGAATTACAATACACAGAGCGGTGTTAACCAAACATCGCTTATTAAATCCGGTGACCGGGTTACAAACAACGAATTATAAATTTGCCGAGTTCTATTATATTTTGTTGTATGATTGTTTATCAATTAACACCTTTGATAACGACCGAGACTGCCACATGCTCGTTATCAGGTTGCGTCTAATTAGCTCCGCCTGCTTTCGCATACTAGCCAACAGACAACGATCGATTTTTTTATTGACACGGCGAAATTGCCGAGATTATTTTGTTGGCTGCACTAAAATTCGCCAACTGAAAGTTTTTAGCGCCAGAATTTATTTTTGTCGCATTTGGCGCCATTGGCGACCAACAGCAGGAACCCTGCATAAACAAACACGAAATCAACTGACACATATCAATTTATGTTCACATTTGTGAATCAATTGTCGCAGTGACGATGATCAGTAAAGACTATTTCCTGTAACCAGTCCGAACCCAGAATTGGCTACTATCACAGATAGCCGCGATACGCAATGCGTTCTTTATTTTAAAACGCCGATTTTCATAAAATATTTTGCTGTGCATATTACAGAACATTTACTTTAAATTCCAAGGGGAAAATATGACTTTCATTAGTGGAAAATATAGCTGTTTTTGGCTAGGGGAAACAGCCGATATTCGGCTATCAGCTGTAAAAAAACGGAAAAGAATCACTGTTTGATGTGCAAATAGCTGGAACACATCCCTAACGAAATTCTGATGGGCACTTATAAACGCAATAAAATCCAATATTTAAATGTGTTTATGATTTAAGTTTAACAAGATAGGATTAAGTTTAAAATTGATACTTTACGTTTACCTATTTACACACCTGCACCAATCGGTGAAATATAAAAATAAACGTCATATCATGCCGTATGTGTAAACTTGCATGCTTAGGTTTCAACAATAAGATTTTAATAAAATGGTGAGATTTTTCATAAAATCTTAGGTTTTCATTTAAAGACATATATAATTCTTCATTTTAGAGCGGAATTTTTTTATTTGAACTAGGTTAATTGTGTATTATGCGCCAGTTGTACCTATTGTTGAAACTACATTTCCTGCCTATTAGGCCACTACTTTTATATTTCTTTTACAAAACCGGCGAACGTATTTTCTCCTAAAATGAAAAAAAATAAAAATACGATTTCAACTTCTTATTTTTCCCGATGGATTCTTACTGAGATACCAAAAAAATTGCCTGTTTTGTCTTGTTAAGAAAAGCGAAAACAAACTAGTCTTGGTATAATTACATCACAAAAACATAGCCCCCGATGTATCTCCGCTATCGCGGAACTATAGATCCATGCCACTACGAGTACCAAAGTGTAATATTTGTTGTTTAATATAATTGTTTCAAAAAGTATAAGTCATTTTGATCACAACCTATAAAATTTATCAGGATTCATGTATATTTTCAAAATATTTGTTCATGTTAAAAAATTGAATTAATTGGTCAATTTTCATGCTCTATACTTGGCATTTGTCACTCGCGGTAGGTGTGAAAAATACGAGCTGTCAAGGATGACAAAACTAACCCAGTAAATTCTAAAATTGTTTGCAATGTGGCATCACTGACTGAGTATTTTTTGTTAATTTATGAAATTATAAAATTATTTAACTACTCTAAAATACGCGGAGAAATGCGAGGGCCCGCAAAAGATAGAATCATTCCAAACGGCCGTGACGTCACTCCACTGAATAGAGTAATTATCGTTGTTTTTGTAACTCACTCTACTCTCCCAAGGTTTTTGCATATTTCTCCTAATGAATTATGTGATTTACGGTGACATTCGGTAACAAAAATCGGTCAAATATTTTTGAAAATCTTTTCCTTCAAAAATCGGTGTAAAACCGGGATTGCGAAAATACGTGATACATGGAAGGAAAATCAGTAACATTAAGCTAATTTTTTCTATGAAATTTGTGGTACTTTTGGCCCCAAAAATGGACATACGAGACCCCTGATATAGACTTTTAAATTTGAAACTGACTGTTTTTATCCTAACACATCACTACAGAACAAACTTGCTTGGTAAAAAAACACATTGAAAAATTCCTGAAAAAGTGTTCTAGAAATGCATTTTTATTCTCCTAGAGTGCTAAAACACATAGTTTTCCGGGGGCTTTGCCCCCTGGTCCCCAACAGGGGCATTGTCCCTTGACCCCATTGGGGGCCTATAGCGGCCCCCATGCCTCCTGCCTTCACAAATAATTTGACTCCCTTCGACTCTTTGCCTAATCACGACCCTGTGAATGCGAAAAGTATTTCTCAATCAATTTTTTTAAGTTTCAACTGTTTTTTTATTCAAATCAAAACGTTCCGTTTTAAAAAAAAATTGCAACGTTTCAGCGTGTCGGTTTGGTTGTCATTTATTGTTTAAGCCGATTTTTTTCCCAGTAACAATTTTCTTCCAGCTATTGCCGAATAAAATAATGTTTTCTGCAACCTCGTTTAATCTTAAAGGTTACAAAAAATAAGGCCGCAGGTGTCACAAGATCAAAGAAGGCGTGCCGACGTTTGATCATAGTAAAAGCACGTGGCATTAAAAAGACCGATATATTTTTGACAGTTTGAGCCATGTACAAGTAGCTGAAGATGATAGTCTGATCATTTTGGATAATAAAAATACTACTTTGGAATAAATAATGTTATGAGTAAGTTTTATTTGGGTGATACAATATATTTAACACGCTATATAAATGTACGGCGGTCAGCAAATATTTTTGAATTTGATTTGTTTACAACACACAGACAATTCATGTGTATACAAATTTCAACCGAATATAATCAATTTAAATTTAATAATGATCAATTTAAATTTAATTTTCTGTAAACCCACTTGAAGTGCCGCGATTTCACTCCTGCGAAGTTACGCAGTATTTCTCCATTCTCGAACTTTGGACCAAAAACATCGCAACACCCCGGACCCACTATCAAGCATATAACTCAGTTGAGAACAAAGGTTTTGGGAATAATTGTGCAAATCCCATGCCAATGCAGCACACATCAAAGCCAGCCGATGGGCACTTTTCAAAAAAACTCTTGTAAACCAAAAAATAAAAAAGAATTAGGCTACCAGAACTGATACTGTACTATTCTTGGCTTCGCCGTGACGTCATACTGACCAGTTAACCAATTGGATTATTAGGTTGAGTTAATTTCTTCATTCGGTAAAAGGTGAAAAACTCGGTCTTTACCGTTGATTCGTATGCAAGTTTAAATTTATTTCAAACGAAACAAAAAGCTTTTGACAACATAGAATTATTATAAAAACAATCTGATAGTTTCAAGGTAATGGAAGATCGTCGTCTTCTTTCATTTCTAATCTTGGTTATTATGTTATTCAAAGTAAAAGATGCATAGAGACTGGTCAGCGATGACAGCCGAGGAATCACCTACCCGAATGTAAATATTTTTTCAGTACCCGGATGTGCGAAGCCGAGAATTAAGATTTTGTAATATCAAAGTAATGCAAAAAAGTTTTTTGGATTAAGAAAACATCGAAAATGGAAGTGTCCGCGTCCTGATCTGGTCCGTCAAGCAACACAGCCGGTTTGTTGCCAGTGGCCCTTTGTTACAATGAATTTGTACCCCTATATGAAACTGGACTCCTCCCTGTCCCTTACATGTATCTGCTTCAAAGAGCTGACAATATTTTTCCTTTATTTTAATCTAGACTATAAACATGATAAACATGTGATAAACTGTAGGATACCTAAGTAAGTCTATGAACTACTTCTGCGTTTCTTATTTCTTAAATTTTAGGAGATGGACACTTTACATTTGGCTTACTTAGTTAGATTGTATAGCATATGACTACTGAGTATATAGCGTGAAAATAGACGGCATACATCAAAACTGCGAAGAGAATCGATTTTTCCTCAGTACCGGATGCGGAAATGAAACATCGGTGCTCCGGGATAAGTGAGAATTGTCTAATCTTAGTTTAGGTTGACGGCTACTACTTCAGTATAAGTAAACAAACTCCAAGCAACGATTACGTCCCCTTAAAGTGCGATCACAAAAACAAAAATAATATCAAACAGGGAATGCCACGTACCAAAAACGCAGCCTCCCCAAAACGAGCCCCATAGCACCCAGAAGTGCACACCACAAAAACAAAAATAATATCAAACAGGGAATGCCACGTACCAAAAACGCCGTTTTAACAAGATTTTGTACAAATTTGAATTTTAGCGTTAGGTTTTTGTTCTACTTTTGCAGTAAGGTTAATTTTAAAAAATTGAAAAAAGGCAATACCTATATCTGGCGAAAGCATAACAGGAATTTATTTTTAGAAATGGTACGGATTTTCACGGGTGGCAAAAACGGTTCATATGGAATGATATTGAGGTAAAAATTACACAATGCCTGCTTTATACTGTTACAATTTACTCATTGACACTGCTATTGTGCTTATTGGTACAGTCACTATGCATGCTTGCACTTTCATCACGCTTGTTGACAATATCACAATGCCTGCTTACTGTTACAATTTACTCATTGACACTGCTATTGTGCTTATTGGTACAGTCATTATGCATGCTTGCACTTTCATCACGCTTGTTGACAATGATACCATGCTTGCTGGAAGTTACAACTTGTTTGGTGTTTAGTCCCCGATGTCTATATGGCTGAATGACAGTGCAATGTAGCGTAATTAAATATTTCAACATGCCGGGACTGTATATAAGCTTTGATATTTCAACATAGCACAGTTATAATGCTCCTAGAACAAAACACACGGTGACCACACAAAATGAAAGATGCAATAAGCCACTAAGCAAGTTGAAAGTAAGCATAATGTTAATTGCAAATTTGCACATCACATTTTGATACCAGGGGGCGCACGTTCGTAGTTTTCCCGAAAGATCTCCGGCCTATGACGGACTTAAATTAGCTGTTGCCTAAACCGTTTCCCATCAGTTGTGTCCCTTTGTTTCAATTACTCTATTAATTGCAACCTGAACTGGTAAGTTTTATGTAGCTTTCAAGCTTTATTTACAGACAATATTTTTATTATTGGAAGAAATACATCACCTTTTAAAAATGTTCTCGATGTCTCTTCTATACTACTGACAAAATTTAATCGGCATCGTTATTATAAGTGGAATAAAAAATTGACGTAGAAGACGAGTACTAGAACTGGAGAAGATTCTACAAGACCAATACAAGTTATGTTTTGTCTGTTGTAAATAGTGTAGTGATTGTAGGTTTATAGGCCACTTCCAACAGCCTTGCTGTTGGGTTATAACCCTTTAGCGACGTGGTTGAGTGTTCGCCTTCAGGTCACAAGGTCCGGGGTTCGAGCCCAAGGAGGGACCTTGGTATTTTCTCACCCAGGATTTACTTTAATGGTGTCAGAAGTGTTTGACGGACTCATTCGGGGAGCATGGAGGGTCAATCTGGAGAGCTGTCTAGCTCTGAAAAGTAAAAGAGGGAGAAGTGTAGTGATTGTAGGTTTATAGGCCACTTCCAACAGCCTTGCTGTTGGGTTAACCCTTTAGCGACGTGGTTGAGTGTCCGCCTTCAGATCACGAGGTCCGGGGTTTGAGCCCCAGGAGGGACCTTGGTATTTTCTCACCCAGGATTTACTTTAATGGTGTCAGAAGTGTTTGACGGACTCATTCGGGAGCATGGAGGGTCAATCTGGAGAGCTGTCTAGCTCTGAAAAGTAAAAGAGGGAGAAGTGTAGTGATTGTAGGTTTATAGGCTACTTTTAACAGCCTTGCTGTTGGGTTAACCCTTTAGCAACGTGGTTGAGTGTCCGCCTTCAGATCACGAGGTCCGGGGTTTGAGCTCCAGGAGGGACCTTGGTATTTTCTCACCCAGGATTTACTTTAATGGTGTCAGAAGTGTTTGACGGACTCATTCGGGGAGCATTGAGGGTCAATCTGGAGAGCTGTCTAGCTCTGAAAAGTAAAAGAGGGAGAAGTGTAGTGATTGTAGGTTTATAGGCCACTTCCAACAGCCTTGCTGTTGGGTTAACCCTTTAGCGACGTTGTTGAGTGTCCGCCTTCAGATCACGAGGTCCGGGGTTTGAGCCCCAGGAGGGACCTTGGTATTTTCTCACCCAGGATTTACTTCAATAGGTTTTTTGGGCATAGCAGAATAGTATACCGTCGGAATTGCTATTGCGCCAGTCTGCACTAGTCAATTGCAATCATTGCCTTCACACCGTTGGGGAACTCGGAATGGGAGGGGAAATTGCCGTGTTTTTAGCATCCAGCTTTCCCATGCAGTAGTTATGTTATGTGTTGTAACTGAGGGGCAGGAGTGTTAAAGAAGGATTTGACATTATATAAATGTAGTGAAAATGAATGTGGAAATCTATTTGTTTTTTTAACATTATACATATTCGGATATCCACGATAATCTTTCCGGCAAATAATTATTCAAATTACGGAAAAACACGACTAGAACATAGCGCCCCCTGTTATCAAAATGTGACTTATAATTTTGAAATGACATTATGCTTAGTTCTATTTTGCCTAGTGCCTGATAACATTTTTCATACCGGTTGATCACTTCGTGTATTTTGTTCTTGGATGCATTACAAATTAACCAAGATAACCACAGCATGATGAAATAAACCATTACGCTAGATTGCACTGTCGTTCAGTCAAATGAAAATATGAAAAAGGCATCATGGCCTAAACAACATAAAAGTTGTAACTTCCAGCAAGCATGATATCATTGTCAACAAGCGTGATGAAAGTGCAAGCATGCATAATGACTGTACCAATAAGCACAATAACAGTGTCACTGAGTAAATTGTAACAGTAAGCAGGCATTGTGTAATTGTCAACAAGCGTGATGAAAGTGCAAGCATGCATAGTGACTGTACCAATAAGCACAATAGCAGTGTCAATGAGTAAATTGTAACAGTAAGCAGGCATTGTGTAATTTTTACCTCAATATCATTCCATAGGTTCAAGTTACGAAAATTATTGGTATCGAATATTCATTGAATCATTAATCAAGGTGTTGACTGCTGAAAGAAATGGTACTTTTTATGGCGCCATAAGGAAATTTAAATGTATAAGTCTCGACAGTTTCTCACAATCGGATCATCTGAACAATGAATTAATAAATTATGACTGAAATCAAAGCACAGACATTCGCGACGAGAATTGTCTTCGTATAATCAAAACAATTAAATGTTGTACATTTATTTTCTTTGCAAAATTCTCGGCCATTTTTCGCAGTCGAATCGAAAAACAATAGCCTAATAATAAATAAAGCCCGAAATCGAAGTGCCGACTTCCAGGACGAGAATAGTCTTGGTAAAAACAAAATCAATTAAATTTTGTGAGTAAATTAAAGCTTTTTATTGTTTAATATTAATAATTCAAGATAATCATAAATCGTTAGATTTATATAGAGGTTACAGGGCACTTATTTGTCCGTTTTGGGGCTAAATCCAAATTTCCCAAACTTTGACCAAAAAAAACCCTTAAAATGTTGACAAAAACATAAAGATTTGATAAATGAACTGGTAGTCTATTTTGAAAACGAAACTTTCTTTCATTTAAGCATTTAAGAATGAATTCTTGCAATTATTTGATCAGTCACATGTGAAATTGTGAGCCGAAAATCGTCGTTTTTTCTCGTTTTTTAAATATTTACGCGATCGCGATTTTTTTATTTCTTCAAACTAAAAAAAAAGAAGATATAAATAGGATGTTTTCAGTTACCGATTGTATTTTACTACACATCTAAATAAAATGATTAAAATTAATTATAAAGCTTTTGCGTTTATATAAAATACAGATATAAAAATAATGTTGGTAGTAATATTAAATGCTGATATGACTGTTCAGAATCATCATGTAAAACAGACTTTGCTTCTTTATTTGTCAAACTTTATGTCAGGAAAGGCTTTGGATTGTGCTTAAAAGGCATACTTTCAATAGCTTCCGGGGGACTGAGACTGATTTTTTAGAAGAAAAAAAAAACATGTTAAATGCATATGACAGGTCATTATTAGCATCCAATGCCGCAAGAATTATGTGTGTTTCTGGCCTTAATACAAGTTGTAAATCAGCTAATACAGGTATTCAGCATACGCCAAAAAGTTAAAATAGTGTCTTTTTGGTCTGTAAAATAAAAAAGAATTCAACGGCCAGGAGGGTGTACAACACTCCCCGACGCTTCCCGTTGCGTACGGGTAAATAATTGTGGTCAAAAAAATAAAGGGCCAGTGGAAACCCTGCGAATTGTATTAATAAATAGATAAAAAAAGACAAAGATAATCACACTAATGTGAAAATAGGCAAAAACCTATATCTGGTGAAAGCATAACAGGAATTTCATTTTTAGAAATGGTACAAATTTTCAAGGGACGCAAAACGGTTCAAGTTACGAAAATTGTTGGTACCGAATATCCATAGAGTTATGAATCAAGGGAAGATTGCGAAAAAATAGTGCTTTTTATGGTGTCACAAGAAAGAGCATCAAACTTAAGGAATGTGTATGAATAGGATCTCTTTACATTTCCAAAGTACAAACCTGCATGCAACGAAATAGTGTTGCGTTTTTTAAAACAAAAAATGGCTTACATTTAATAACGTCACAATTTCTTTTGATAAATGACGTCAATTTGTAAACAAAACTTGCAGCGGAAATTTAAAGACGATGCAGCGTTATAAGTTTGTTATTGATACATCAAGGATTCGACAATTTCTAATCTCGCATCGGTATAAGGTTAAATCACTTAATTTATTGCTTTCAGTATTCAATTAAATGCTCGTATATACGTTTACCGATGGTCGGGCTTCGCCCATATGATAAACGAAACATATACATATACAGTGTATAAACTGAGATGTGGTGCTTATCTTGACCTAGGCCTTAAAGTGTACTAAAAAGTCATAAATCAGAAACTGAGAGGAAATATGAACACAAAAGTGCACCTGATAAGAGTAATTTAAAGACATATATCATCTTGAATCAGATTCAAGGTTACATGATTAGCACCAACCTCTACACAGCACGTTAACTGAGGCTAAACAGATTAAGATATCTAAATCTAAAAGCACATGGAAACAAAAAGCCTTAATGGACGACTGCAAAATACGAGAATAAGGCAAGTGTCGCAAACTAGGTAAACATATACAAGCAAAACAAACATAAGGGTAAACACACAAGTTAGTCAGAAAAGTCTTAGGGGCTCGTTTTGGGGAGGCTGCGTTTTTGGTACGTGGCATTCCCTGTTTGATATTATTTTTGTTTTTAGGCAACTTAATAGAACGAAAATGTAATCGAGGGGTAGTAACCGCTGCGGAAAGTTTGCAAAATTTCCGGCACGTGATATGTTACGTCATTTGATTTGATCCATAATTTTCAGAAATGATTTTCATTTACATGGGTTAAAAGATTGATTCAGAAAGGGAAATACGTAATATGAAATAGGCAATACCTATATCGGGCGAAAGTATAACATATATTTCATTTTCAGACATGGTACAAATTTTCAGGGGACGCAAAAAACGTTCCGGTTATGAAAGTTATCTGTACCGAATATCCGTATTTTTGGCAATATTGACCTTAGGGTTCTGATGGGGTGTAATTAAAATCTCAATACAAACGGGACAGGCAACCCTGTCATATATCAAACAATCTGAACGCTTTCAATAGAATCCTCAGGCATGGATGTCCATTTATAAGTACAGTTTGATCAAGTATCTTAGTGAACAGCACTTGAGAGAAATTTGATGCACATAGTGTTCATAGGGCATGATAGGCAGCGTATAAATGCCGTATTGGAATACCACAACCATAGATACATGAAACGGTTTATTGCGAAAAAAAGGGTGTTTTTATGACGTCACGAGAAAGAGCATCAAATTTTAGGAATATATATGAATAGGATCTCTTTACATTTCAAAGTATAAACCTGCATTCAACGAAAAAGCGTTGCGTTTTTTTTTCAAAACAAAAATGGCTGACATTTAATGACGTCATAATTACTTCTGATAATGACGTCACGTTGTAAACGAAATTTGCAGCGGAAGTTGTAAAGACGGTGAAGCGTTATAAGTATGTAATCGTATCGTCACGGAGTCGACACTTTCCAATTCATCATGGGTATATGTCATAATAATTAATTTATTGTTTCAGTATTCAATTAAATACTCGTACATACGTTTATCTATAGTCGGGCTTTGTCCGAAGGGCGCTTGGGCCCTTCGGGCTTGCGCCCGTATTATAAAATAGATAACAGTACAATAAATGTCTTAGACTTACAAAAACGGTCAGTGGATTTCTGGGTAGACGGTGCAGCGTAACATTTATGTTAGCATGATGTCACGAAGTCGACACTTTCTAATTTCGCATGGGTATTTCAAATCAGTTATTTTATTGCTCTCAGTATTCAATTAAATACTCGTACACACGTTCACTTTACATACAAAAGTAGAGGGCGTGTAACAGCAAGACAAGGCGTTAACGAACTCAGAATAACGTTTGCTAATGTTGTGCTCTGTAAACTACTTTCTTATAATTAATTTCAGAAACATTGCAGGTGGTCAAATATATTAATCGCTTCATTGCCCCTTATCAGTTATAATCCTGTCTGATTAGGTCCAACAATGTGTTTGGTGTCTGATTATTTAGCAAAATTGTGTAAAAATACCAGACTTTCCGCTACAATTCGCCATAAAAATGTAAGTGGCGAAAAAAGTCTACCCTGGCGAAAATTTGTTCATAAACATAAATAACCGATATCATTAAGGCATATTATCCATCCGCAAATGTATAATTGGGCGCCCGGAAATAGCAAATTAAAACCTAATTGGTGACCACGGTATGTTACGTAACTGACACGGATTAAAAGTTGATACCTAGTTTATCATTGCCTGAAGACGTCTGAAGCTGTCAAAATAACTGATGCTTGCATAATCGCCAATCATCGGCGCGGTACCGCCCTCGTGTGGACGGAGCAAAGATTAACCCAAAATTGTTGCCGACATTTATGTAATTGTCGGCAGCTCTCACAGTCGGATCGTTTGAACAATGAATAAACCTTGACGTCCCAAGATCAGTAGTAAATTATGACTAAAATCAAAGGACGTTCGCAACGGACAGACTGCCAAGATGATATGTTGTGACTCTGGGGTCGGGAATGCTACTATGATAATTTCATGCACATAATATTTCATATTTATACCCCCACAAAACGAAGTTTCGGGTGGATATATAGGAGTGAGCTTGTCGGTTGGTCGGTCGGTCTGTTGGTTTTATGGTTTCCGGATGATAACTCATGAACGACTTGATCGATTTAAATAATATTTGGTACACAGGTGCAACATAAAAAAATACAGGTCAAGTTCGATGTTGGGGTCAGTAGGTCAAAGGTCAAGGTCACAGTGACCCTGAACAGTAAAACAGTTTCCGGATGATAACTCATGAACGACTGGACCAATTTAAATAATTTTGGGTACACAGCTGTAACATCATGAAATACAGGTCAAGTTTGACTTTGGGGTTAGTAGGCTAAAGGTCAAGGTCACAGTGACCTTTAACAGCAAAACGGTTTCCGGATGGTAACTCATGAACGACTTGACCGATTTAAATAATTTTTGGTACACAGGTGTAACATTATGAAATACAGGTCAAGTTTGACTTTGAGGTCTGTAGGTCAAGGTCACAGTGACTCGGAACAGTAAAACGGTTTCGGATGATAACTCATGAACGACTTGACCGATTTATATTATTTTTGGTACACAGCTGTAACATCATGAAATACAGGTCAAGTTCGACTTTGAGGTCAGTAGGCCAAAGGTCAAGGTCACAGTGACCCTGAACAGTAAAACTGTTCCCGGATGATAACTCATGAAAGGCTTGACCTATTTAAATAATTTTTGGTACACAGGTGTAACATCATGAAATACAGGTCAGGTTTGACTTTGAGGTCTGTAGGTCAAGGTCACATGACTCGGAACAGTTAAACGGTTTCCGGATGATAACTTAAGAACGCTTGGGGCTAGGATCATGAAATTTGATAGGGAGGTTAGTGATATTAACATGTTTGAAATAAACCTATTAAATTTAATAATAATCCATACTTTCCAACCTTACATATTTTGTGTGCTATTAAAACAATACATTTACACAACTTATTGTATAATAACTGAAGTGTATGTCCTTGTGGCCATTCCTTTCTTATGGTTGCCATACTTCTGTGACAAAGCTGTATTGTGGGGGTATAATTCGTCACTCTTGTGACAGTTCTAGTTAGTTTTGTTTTATAAATGTTAAATAGTGTATCCCATTATAATCATGTTGTAAATAACCATATACATATTTCAAGAGGCACACAGGATAGACTGGGCTCGCCCAACTGTGTTGCCTCTATGAATAAAATCATTATTATTATTATTATTATTATTATTATTATTATTATTATTATTATTATTATTATTAACCAGGTTTTCCGAAGGAAAAATCCTGGTTATTAGATTGGGGTATGTCGGCGGGCGGGCGTAAACAATTTCTTCTGTGCGCAACTCCTCCTACATTTCTCAACGGATTTCAACCAAACTTTCACAGAAGTATTGTCATGAAGTGCCCTAGCGCATATATTCGGGGTTTTGTGATTTGGTCATTTTTAACAGAATTATGGCCCTTTGTTTTTTTTCACATGTAATTCTTCTGTGCCCAACTCCACCTACATTTCTCAACGGATTTCAACCAAACTTTCACAGAAGTATTGTCATGAAGTGCCCTGGCGCATATTTTCCGGGTTTTGTGATTTGGTCATTTTTGACAGAATTATGGCCCTTTGTTTTTTTTTCACATATGTAATTCTTCTGTGCGCAACTCCTTCTACACTTCTCAAGGGATTTCAACCAAACTTTCACAGAATTATTGTCACCAAGTGCCCTGGCGCATATTGTCGGGGTTTTGTGATTTGATCATTTTTGACAGAATTATGGGCCTTTGTTTTTTTCCACATAATGTTATATATAGAGAGAAATACTCTTCTGTGTGCAACTCCTACATTTCTCAAGGGATTTCAACCAAACTTTCACAGAACTATAATTGTGAACTAAAGAATTTTGAATATATAATGTTCTGCCCCTGGTTGTCCGTCTGTCCGTCCGTTAGCAATTTTGTGTCTCCTTATTTAAGTATATATAAAAGGGAGAATACTCTGTTATTATAAAAGGGAGAATACTCTGTTATTACTGTCTATTTTTAGAATAGATTACCAGTCCTGTATACTTTGGAGTATTCTGTTACAGTAAGATGACAAAATTTCTCATGAGACCAGCGGTTCAAACCCCACACAGAGCAATTTTTTTTTTTATAATTTTTGCCTGAATTATGGCCCTTTGATTTTTTTCCACATATGTTATATATAGAAGAATACTGTCACGTGCCCACTTCCTCCTACATTTCTCAAGATATTTAAACCAAACTCTCACACAACTGTTGTCATCAAGTGCCCACATGCATATTGTCTGGGTTTTGTGTTTGGATCAATTTTGCCTGAATTTGCTTTTTTTACACATGTAATATATAGAAGAAGACCTTTGTTTCTTTTTCACATTATGTATATCTACTTACTTTAAAAACACATTTGTGCTCGGCCAGCAGACTGGAAAATGAAAACCTGGTTTTGTGACAATTTCCTGTCACTTGTTATTATTACTTTGCCTAGTGGTTTCTTTATTTGATGTTATAAATTATTAAGTATTACTTATTATTTAATCACGTTCCCCGATCATCTGTTAGTCGGTTACTTTAGATGTTAAAAATTGCTTTCCGTGCTTCTGATAAAATTATCATTTTGTGAAAACTTGTATGAGGAATTAAAGCTTCTATGTATGCAAATTCAACTTAAAATATTGAGTAATTAAAAAAATATAGCAACAGCCCGGTTAATTCTGGAACGTAATTTATCATGATTTGACGTGCCGCCCTGGTGTAGTGGTGAGCAAGCTGGATCGGTATGGTGGTCGATTTTTCATTATTTAATTCGTATTCTCCTGCCCCGGGTAGTTGGAAAGCCGTTTGGCACTTGTATCTGCGAGACGTTCAGAGAAAACGCGCCATTCTGGTGCAAACGTAAAGAATATTTCCTGAATAGTGTTTAATTCGGTGGTAGATACGACGCACTCTATGCTTATCCAGGTGAAGAAAAAAGAACACAAAATACATGTGGTCATCCTGATTGACTTCTGACATCGCAAATTATATATTGTGTAATGGGCTTGGTGCTTGAAAATTTTTTTGCTACCTCCCTTATTTCCTTATCATTTTTCAGGCAATTTAAGCAGTACAAAAAGCACAATTTCTCTCGTCCCTACCTGAAACTGGTAATATGGCATGAAAAATAATCGATTTTTATATAATGCTAAAATGTACCCTTTGAGACAAGTTTCAAATTTTCGGAGGTAATATATCTCGTGTTTTCAATCTAATGTATTGGAGTTGAGAAAGGTAAAATCTAGGCAGATGCCGATTAGACCAAATGTTATGTAATGTTACTGTTGTGGATTAGAGAACAGCATTTTAGATATAGCATAAAGCAATTTCAGCTGTGTGTGACAATACTTGTGCATAAACTGACTTTGAAAACGGACCTATATACACATAATTCAAGACTGTGCTTAATCTTCAAATCACTTTGATACCTTTCAAAAATAATTTCAGCGTAAGTATGTAGCAACACATATAATCTGATTTTGTTTTTCGGTGAGATATCTAGCACTGCTTACACATGTCACGGTTCGGACTTAGTTCACAATTGGGGAGAATATGTGTAAGCGGCCCGGTAGCTCAGTCGGTAGAGCATTCGCCCTGTAAGCGAAAGGCCCCGGGTTCGAGCCCCAGTCTGGCTGCACATTTTTCTCACCTTGTGACATTTGGCGCCCAACGTGGGGCCGTGACTGGATATATACTTCGAGATCATGTTTACCTTGTTCTCTTAACCCGTACGAAATTCGAGGACGAATTTCAATATGGTGGGGGAGTATGTCACGGTTCGGACTTAGTTCACATTTGGGAAGAATATGTGTAAGCGGCCCGGTAGCTCAGTCGGTAGAGCATTCGCCCTGTAAGCGAAAGGCCCCGGGTTCGAGCCCCGGTTTGGCTGACACACGCGAAATCAAAATAAACAATCTCGATATTCAAAAACGTATTCGTTACAACTAGCAGAGTTTTGTCTTAGAACGTTAAGAATGAATTAAATGTAAGTAAAATGACAAATGAAAATACTTTTTCAAGAAGAGCACATGTTGAGAAATGTCGAGAAATGTCTCGTTTACGCACGATGTAACATTATAGCAACCTGTGATAATAAATCGCTATCCGCCAAAAAAGTATGAAATAAGTTTTATTTCATGACTACAACACGTATTATGGTGCAAATTTACCGACGTTTGTTGGATTTTTTAGCCAAAACTGAGGTTTAATGGCAGGCTTTTCAATTGCAGGTGCGCAGTAATAAATCACGAAGGCCATACCCTAGGCCTGAGTGTCACAAGGCATAATTTGTCGTCATTTGTGATGTCATTTCGTCAAAATGTAGCTTATTGCATATTTTACGATAATTGTTTTCTTTCTTTATTTAACTTTCAAATGGAATGAGTCATGTTAGAATTATTTTTAAGCGATGTTAACGTATACATTTCTTGCATATCTTTGTCGCTTCTTCACAAATAAGCGTTGACAGTGTTTTTTTATTTACATTTATATAATCATTGAAAACAAATACTGCACTATAGCATATGCCTTCAGTTTAAAGTGAAACATGAGGAATGATTTTTTTGTGAACAAATGACAGTCATATTTGCCAGTTATATATCTGTCTTGGTAATGTAGGCGCTGCAAGATATTTTACATTAGAAGTGCTAATGGGCCTTTATATTTTAGAAGAAATCAACTTTAAGAAGAGTAAGAATTTCTCACTAAAGTCAAACATTAAAGAAAGAGAGCAGTAAGTGTAGTAAGTAAGTGTTGTTGAATTTCTCTTAGATTAAAGGAAATCAATAAAAAAAAGTAGATATAGTGGTTGTGAAACTAGAATGAAACAAGTTTTCTTGAAATAAGCTAATTATTACATTGTATTAACATCAATGGAATACACATCTATTGACGAATTTCAAAAATAATAAGAAATTTATTAAACATTTATTAATTTCTTATTATTTTAAACAGATCATTAAATGGAAAAGCTAGCTTTTTTTAGCACAAAACAGTTTGTTTGTAGTTCTGTCCTGCCTGATCTAATACAAAAGCAAAATAACAAATATAACTTTTCGTTTTTCAAATCTATTGCAGGTACCATAAGTGAAAGCAACTAGAGCTAGTAAGAACTCTTTCAGGTATGCAGCCCCTGTACTATGGAACTCTCTTCCTGAATATTTTAGGCAATGTAATAGTTTTAATCAATTCAAAAGTTTATGTCAAATTGAAATGGTCAAAAATTGAAAATGTAATGCTTGTAGAAGATAAGTAATAAACAAAACAAATAGAAAATAAACAACAGAAACAGTTGTTTCTAACGGGCTCGGGCACCGACCATCCCTCGGGATTCTGCAAATGTTATAACACGAAAAAACGTGCGTTAACACTACATTTTATGCTAGAATGGAGTTTCATCGTATTATATATTAATTTTCTCGAAACGTTATGATATATTTATCTTAAACTATTTCTTTTCTTACGCAGTTTGTGCCGTATTGCTTTTTAGTTTCTTAAACATACTTTTTTATGGCAGTTTTTAGGCATCTAGTCAGGATCAGCAGATATCACACAGTTCTTACCATGTACACAAATATTTAAATTATGTTTCTTCTCTTTTAGATTTTAGTAAGATTTGTAGACTCAATATGTAAAAGTTTAACCAAAATTTTATACAATACAATATTTATTTATTGTCGGATAGGGTACAACATGTAACACAAGCTATGTATAGCTTTGACCGACTTGGTGCATTTCATTTATCAGCTTTTATACATTTTGTTTCTAGTATATTTACTCTTCTTACTTAGTCGGCTCAAAAGCTCCTAGAAAGCTTATGTGATATATGTTTATCTGTCTTGCCCACTCAAAATAAAACTTATTGCATTGTATTGTATTGTATAGTTGTATATATCCTGTTTTATCGTATTCTCAGGGGGCTAAGCGTGTAAATTTGTTACCTATAAAACAGGAACATAATTTAGCAACATTGTAAACATGTTATTTGATAGAAATATTACTAAACTTTCAGTTGGTGTCATCATAAATTGCAATATTTTTCTCCTTATGTAAATTTTACTACAGTATCTGAGGTAACCCTCATACTCAGAAATGAGAAGAAAGTTTCTTGTATTCTCAGGGATTGTTTGAGTCTCGGGCATTGCCCCATTGTAGAATCCAAAAACTTATAAATTGCAAGGTGCATAGCTTGGCATAATATGTTACAAATAACATAAAAATGATAACGATAGACAGCAGAATAAAACAATATGGGCACTTTTACTAACCCCACAACAAAAAATATCAAAGCGCTGTGAGCACTGAAGGCCTGGGGGCTATAGGTTAACTCCCTGAAAAACAACTTTTGACCTACGTGTTTTGCGTTAAATCTTAGCTAAAGCGCGGGTCGAAATGTGCAGAGGACGAAATTCAATATATGACACAGAATGAATGATTCACAAATATATGGGTGGCAGGGAAGTTTGTTTTATTATAAAACGTACGTTAAATGAAAAAATAATCACATAGTCAACATTATAAAGTGTTTAAGCCAATAAAAATAATTCGATCTGCGCTTTGTACAACTTCAAGCGATATGATCTGATGATGTGGATCGAACATTATTGGACAAGACATTGAAAAGAAATAAACAAAGCAATACCAGAAATGAAATATAAATACAGTACTGTACAATGTGTATAACAGAGAAAACCAAAAATGATTCTGGGTTACCTTGTAGTTGTAATCGGTGAAACCGTTCACTGGGCCTTGACATGCAGCGTCCTCGATAAATGGCGGGTGATTTTGATCACGTGAGTTCCTTCTCGGGAATGTACGTAAATTATATCTGTTTTTAGAGACATTTATTTTTAGGTAAATATATATGATATGTAGTCGTTGGTAAATAACAAAGTTGTCAATGAAATAACATCGGGAATTTGAAAATCGAACTACAAACTCTTATATCGAGCTCCGTACGTTTTCGTAAATTTCCGTACATATCCGTACTTTTCCGTGATATGCATATGATTATCTTCCGTAATCAGCTAACAGCGCATTAATTTCTAAAACAGAAAAAAATGTGTAATGCAGCCCGTAAGCTATATATCTTCATGCAGTCGTTTGAAGTTTTATGTACTGCTTTTATTTGTAATATGTTTTTATCATATGCGACATTCAAAAAGACGATTGATCTGGTCTGTCTTGCACTACTTTCGCATAGCGCATGTTTACAGCTGTTATTCGCACATAGCACAGTTAAATTTCTTGTAGTGCTTGAAATGTGGTATACTAACTTAAGCCTAGAGGACTTTCAGTCCACAGGACAAAAATCAATAAAATGCCAATATTTTCATTAATTTTTAGTCAAATCACTTGAAACTTTTTTGTGCCAGTTTTGTGTCATATCTCTGTAAATGATAAAAAAGTTGCCAATTTGACACTTTGTATCTAAAAAACGAGAATATGAGAATATGAGAAAAAGGGATATATTGTCGCGGACCTATATAGAGGTCCAAGATATTATAAAATTGTTAATAAATACCAACTGGTCTGCATCTTTCTCTTGCCTTCACAGAATGAAATACATCTGATCTGAAATGGCAAAATCGTTATAATATTGCAACAACAGCCTGTATGAGACCAAGATCCTAATATTAGGACCCAGGGTGCGTTTTAATTTAGTAGTAGTTATCCTAGGATACAAAATAAACGAGGAACATATATACTGTGTCACCGTCAGATTTGGTTCCTTGTTTTATCTGTGTTCGTTGAACAAATATAAGCCAGGCGGGGTACAACACAATTATTAAACAAAAATGGCGGCTGCCGATGTCGAGATGCCGGGATTTTCTTTTGAAAACTGCTCAAGGTATAAAAGTTTGTTCTTTATATCTATGTTTTTATGTCAGTGATATCACGGAATAAAGTTGAAGGGCATTGAACGGATCATCTTGTAACCAAAGTTAATTTATTTAGAGCACCACGTAGTTTACAGTTGTGCAAGTCATTCTTTATTTTGCAAATTCATGTTGTCTGGTGTGGTGCGCGGTTTATTGGTAAACCGTGGTTCGAGCGTTTCGCGGTACGAAACTGATACCGACCCGAAATGCAGGTACTTTTTAGCTTTAAGAATAAAGATGTAAGCCAGTATTGATACACAACACCTTAGTTCTGGCTTCCATAACTAAATTGCTCTTTTTATTGTGTCAGTTGATCATATTTAGTTATGGAATTGTAGCCTTGCAAAATTAACAGGATAAGGTCCGTTTTTATCACTTGGCATAAAAGATATCGCACCTTTAATTTTCTATAATAAACTACCACTTTAAACACCAATAAAATTTTTTTTATTAAGTTATTATTAACAGCTACCTGCTATAAATGATCCAAAAGCCAACTAAAACCTTTTATTTCTTTATTTTCATATTCGAAAATGAAGCTAATCTCATTCTCATAAGTGCGTGTGATGAGACGAGAATGGAAAACCACCGTCATTGCTTAATGTTGAAGAAATAATTACTATAATATTGAATGAAACATACTTATGTTATGACAAAAGTTAGTTCAATAATGTATTTTTCATAAGTTGAACTGCCAATTTTACATTTCTGCATGTTAGTTATTTTTTCAACTGAATGTTTACATGCCCTTCAACATTGAGGAGTCACATGACAAATTATGCGTTTCGGAACGTTTTGGCAGTTTTCCAATATGGCGGCCACATTTTGTAAAATTTTATGGGTGTTGTTGTATAAAGGTTGAGTTTATGGTATGTTGAGAGGACACTTAGTTCTAATTGGGCAAAATGGTAGATTATACTTCAGTCTTGTCATATAAAGTAATGATTCGTCCCAAAAGTATGTTTACCATGGAAAACAAACACGGCGCAGTTTGCATCGTACACCTGTTGGGTTTCTCAGAAGGATTGACTTTGACGCTATAATGAGAAATAGGAATAATAGCGTCAAAGACCTTGGGCTTCACAACACCTTACAGTATCCCCGTACAACATAGCTAAAACAACTTCAGCGTACCCGGTTTATATGCTTGACAGAATGGGTACGCTGAAGCTTACTCCGTAGGGAAATAGTTCCAATAATCGTATCAAAAGTCTGACACGCTCGCATATCAGTATTTCACGAGAAATGAGTGAAAACAATAATGTCAGTGCCAAATTAATTAGGTTAGGTTATCAGTAGAATGTGCTTACAGGATACTATAAAGATCTCAGTGTGATATAACTATTGTTGCTACCTAACATCATGATCATTATCAAGGGGAAAAGTCATAACCAGGGCTTCGATAATATGGTCAACTCAATCAGTCCAGGCCGAGTGTCTGACATTATTGATGTTGCAAATCATGTTACCCCACCCAGTTCGGCAATACAGCGGAAGTTACTCTCTTGTTCTATTATGCGGTTTAACAGTGATGTCATGCTCAAAATACACGATCTTGTTTTTCAAAGTTCATTTCCTGTTGAAATTGATCAATATTTTATCATGCCTGAAGTTTATTTACGTATATTTCGGAAGGAAAAGCAAGCAACTAATGTCTGCCAAGTTCAGCCAAATTTATCGAGAAACTGTTTACAGTTGCACCGTGCGACAGGAGGTAATAAAAGCAAGTCTCCGGCTCTGGTCTTCGAATGTCTCGGAAATGATCTGTATAATAATTAGCCATGAAAATATTTTTGCAGAATATTAATTTCTTTTTTAATACATGACCATTCGTGACGTAGGAAAGAGCCTGCAAAAATATTCGCCGGTCGGCGATTTACGAATTACGATTGTATTTTGGAAAAAATAGATCAACATTAATAAACCACATATTTTTTTTTATCGAATTTAAATAAAGTACATTTACAAATTGTGTTATTTAATTTATTTTCTAAAACTGAACATCGGTAGTCCCGAAACTACGGTACGATAACCGACAAAGCAATCAAGGATCGGTCTTTTCCAAGTTAATAGCTGCAAATCATCAAAGTATTGCCAGAGGCATTTGGCCTTGTCCTCTGAATACCGACCGATTAACGAAGTGACAGTCGGATTATCTTGACACGTTTATTGCTCTTCCTTCGGGCAAATAACAGAACTGTGGTTGACAGGAGCCTGTGTATTGTGATTTTCAACACATTTTGGACTGAAAATGTAAAAATTCTCGGACCGATTTAGAATGGCTTTTCAGACTTGTGAATCGGTTTTTGAAGTCAAAATTCGGTCCAGAACCGAAAAACCAAAGATTATCGAAGCCCTGGTCATAACATACATAAACAATCTTGGGCAGATGTATTTTGAGAATTGTATATTATATAGAAAATAGAGATCACATTTACTCCATTCTAATGATGGGCAAACCTATAAAATAATGCACTGATCATGTTTAGGCCCCCAAAAAAAATCGGTGTTTAAGGCAAAGGTCCCAAAGAATACTAGGTAAGGGTCACAATTTTTTTTTATTTTTTGGGTTGGGGGGGGGGGATTCTAGTGTCGGGGATGGAGGGGGCGGGGTTGCTAGGTAGGGTTGGGTTGCCCTAAACACATATTTTTCTTTTGGCCTTATCAGAAGTTAGAAAGAAGTTGAAAGAAACTAGAAAATTAGTAGTTGAAACTGTCCATGCTGGTATAATTTCTGATATTGTTTCTTTCAGAAATAGACATCTTGAAAAAATTGGACTGAAGGCTCCAACTGCATACAAAACTGGCACGACCATTGCTGGTATTATATACAAGGTATGTTTGTATGACATGTCCAGTCTCACTCTCACCTAGTCACAGGCATGGCCATAAAGATTCTGGTATTATAATATAATATATATGCTTAGTACATTTAAAAACGCAACATTTTTTAAGTAAAAAAAGACTCAAATATTTTAATTTAACAAATTACCGGTATGGGGAAAAACAGTTGCATATATATATATTATTCTAATTGTCCTTTCCATTGACTATTATCTTGTGGTGTAATTTTCTTAAAAACGACACGAAAACAATTTTAATAGTGCAAAAATAAAAAAAATCAATACTTGCAATTAAATTTTTATTCTGTTATTTTTAAGGTTAACAAATCAATATGATTGTTTAGAATTTAGAATCTGTCATGTCTATTAATTTTGTTAAAACTTGGCTACATTCCCCTTATTTGTTAATGAAACCACTATTTTAAGCAGCAAATTTGTGAAATGAACCCATTTTAAGCAGCAAATTTTGAATGACTAAAGCGATATTCCGTAAATATGGCAATATTTTTCATTAAACCATATACCCCACAAAAACATTTATGGTTGATGCAAAACCTACATATTATGCAACATGTTATTTCAGACTAAAACAATACTTTGGTGTATCAACATTTGTAACAAATTGCCAGCCGTCGCTCTTTTTTTGCACAGTATACATCTGAAAATCAATTCTCTGTTAATGTGAATACATAAAAGTTAAATTAAAAAAAAAAGAGAACTGGTTCTTCCCAGGAACGATTGTTTAATAAATTGCCTGCCTGTTAAAATGACCCGAACACGGTTGGAACGGGCATTAAACTCCAACAACACAACATGTAAGTGTTGCGTTTTTAAATGTACTGAGTATATATGGTTTGTATTATGGCTATTGCATATATCTAAAGAAAACAATGTACCGTATTTCTGATAATTTGCACTATGTGTGAGAGCGGAGCTTAACTGTTATCTATCTCTAATAGAGAACATGATTTATCTACAATAGAGAACAGTTACAATAGCGCAACAGAGCAAATGGACCATAATGCAAAATAGAGTACTCAGAGGCTACAAACATATGTAATTATTCTCGCAAATAGTGCTCTATTACATGTTTGCATTACAAACCCAGTCTCACTGTCAAAGTCACGGTCATTGCTGGTATTATATAATAATATATGGTATGTTTGCACTGCAACCATGGTCTTACATGCAGATACACCAAGTTTTCATAAAAGGTCAACATACTGAGCCAAACTTCCAGGCTGAGCCATGACTGTGTAACATTTTCAGCTAAACATTCCAGTGGTGTATATCTATAGATATTAATACTGACTTAGCTTGATTAGCGCCTGAAGAACTTCCCCAGTCCTAATGATACTAAGAAGTTATATTGTAGGATTTCCGTCATCTGATTGGATAACAGGCCTAATGAGACCAGGTGATCTTAAAATTAGAATTTCACAATTTGTTGAAGTAAACAGTCTCAGCGTCATTTCTTTGGTACCGTAATTCTGTATCACAGAGTTTCATCAATATTTAAGTTTGTATTAATTCTTATCTGAATGTATTAGTGTGGTGTTCTCAATCCTTAATTATCTTGCAGGATGGGGTTGTGCTTGGAGCAGATACGAGGGCAACAGAGGACACAATAGTAGCTGACAAAAACTGCAGTAAAATACACTACCTAGCTGATAACATGTAGTAAGTACAAAGTGTAAAATGCAGTGAGCCTTACTGGCTCAGAGCTGGATGAAGTGATCTCTACATTCATGGCTCAGTGCTAGATACATGGATCTCTACATTCATGGCTCCATGCTAGATACATGGATCTCTACATTCATGGCTCAGTGCTAGATACATGGATCTCTGCATTCATGGCTCCGTGCTAGATACATGAATCTCTACATTCATGGCTCAGTGCTAGATACATGGATCTCTACATTGAATTTCATGGCTCCTTGCTAGATACATGGATCTCTACATTCATGGCTCCATCATCCATGCTAGATACATGGATCTCTGTATTCATGGCTCAGTGCTGGATAAAGCCAGCTCTGCATTCATGGCTTAATACTGGATACAGGTATCACTGCATTCATGGCTCAGTACTGGAAACAGGGATCTCTGCATTCATGGCTCAGTTCCGGATACAGGGATCTCTGCATTCATGGCTCACTACTGGAAGCCGGGATCTCTGCATTCATGGCTCGGTACTGGAAACGGGGATCTCTGCATTTATGGCTCAGTAGTGGAAACGGGGATCTCTGCATTCATGGCTCAGTGCTGGATACAGGGATCTCTGCATTCATAGCCCAATGCTGGATACAGGGATCACTGCATTCATGGCCAAGTTCTGGATACAGGGATCTCTGCATTCATGGCTCAGTACTGGGTACAACGATCTCTGAATTCACGGCTCAGAGCTGGATACAGTGATTTCTGCATTCATTGCTCAGTGCTGGATACAGTGATTTCTGCATTCATTGCTCAGTGCTTGATACAGTGATTTCTGCATTCATTGCTCAGTGCTGGATACAGGGATTTCTGCATTCATTGCTCAGTGCTGGATACAGTGATTTGTGCATTCATTGCTCAGTGCTGGATACAGTGATTTCTGCATTCATGGCTCAATGCTGGATACAATATTTTATACATTGCACATAATGTATAGCATAGCGTTTGAGAATATTGTGACTGTTGATGTTGGTATTTAGGGAAGCTGTGAATACGTAAATGCAGGATTAGACATTTAATATTTTCATTACAGTTGTGTAGACATATGTAGAACTATTTTCATGTGACGTTGTGTGGAGACATTGTAGAACTATTTTCATGTGACAGTTGTGTAGCTTGTAGAACTATTTTCATGTATTTGTGACTGTTGAATATTGGCATTTAAGTTGTGTAGCTTGTAGAATATTTTCATGTGACAGTTGTGTGACATGCAGAAATTTCATGTTGTGTAGACATTGTAGAACTATTTTCATGTGACAGTTGTGTAGACATTGTAGAACTATTTTCATGTGACAGTTGTGTAGACATTGTAGAACTATTTTCATGTGACAGTTGTGTAGACATTGTAGAATATTTTCATGTGACAGTTGTGAGACTTGTAGAACTATTTTCATGTGACGTTGTGTAGACATTGTGAACTTTTTCAATGTGACAGTTGTGTAGCTTGTAGAACCCCCCCCCCCTATTTTCATGTGACGTTGTGTAAATTGTAGAACTATTTTCATGTGACAGTTGTGTAGACATTGTAGAACTATTTTCATGTGACAGTTGTGTAGACATTGTAGAACTATTTTCATGTGACAGTTGTGTAGACATTGTAGAACTATTTTCATGTGACAGTTGTGTAGACATTGTACATGTAGAATTGTTTTCAGTTGTTGTGGT
Source organism: Saxidomus purpurata (assembly GCA_022818135.1). Classification (NCBI taxonomy): domain Eukaryota; kingdom Metazoa; phylum Mollusca; class Bivalvia; order Venerida; family Veneridae; genus Saxidomus; species Saxidomus purpurata. The sequence goes on from JAFMSR010000006.1 coordinate 1,881,796, forward strand.
GCGGGGACAGCAGCAGACACTGAGATGACGACACAGATGATTGCATCACAGATAGAACTTCACAAACTGAATACAGGAAGAACTCCGAGGGTAGCCACAGCTAATAGACTTCTCAAACAAATGTTGTTCAGGTAAATCCACTGCTTTATTACAACTTCTAATGGATCGCTGCAAATTATAGAGGTGACTTGCGCCAGTCATTGAGAGCCAAAAGTGAACAGTGATTGCAGCTGTCTGTAGAAATGTATTAAAATGTAAGAGAAGTAGGTGTCTTTACTCTGAAGGAAGTATTGAACGGAAGGCAAACAACATTTTCCACTTTCACAAATATTTATCTAGAGCTTGATGAATATACAATGCATTTGAAATGCATGTTATCCTATGTATGGCCAAGAAAAATTAAAGTTTTTATTCAAGGGATATGTCACAATGTGAATTTACAGTAATTTGAGATGATTTCCATCCTGCTGGAGTTAAAGGTAATTAGGTTAGACTCAATATATATGAAGTAAATATTCAGTTGTTCATCCTCTGATATACGTTTATTACCCTTCCATGAAATTTGCAGTCTTCTGATTGGTCAACGATCTATAAATATTGATATTTACGGACAAGCCGGTAATATACACTTGACATATCCTGTTACTGTACCCCATGCTAAACCTGAGCTTGTTCGCCGCGTACACTACGTCAATGTATAAGTCCGTGCTGTTTTGTGACGTCACGAAGTGACATTGAGGTATCATAAGGGGATTTGAAAGTCTGCTTACGTTCAGCTGTTAAATTAATAAAACATAAAAGGAATCTTTCAATGTTTAAGACAGGGAAGGGTAATAAAATTGTTATTTGTTTTTCTTGCCGTGATATATGGGGATATATTACCCGCCTCGACATAATATAACCCTCGCCTAATGCTCAGGTAATATAAGTCTAGGCGAGTAATATATCCCCATGTATCACTACCAAAACCAAATAACATATAATATTCTGAAAAATATTTTACTGACTTCATTTGAATGACAACTAAAAGTTTGGAGAGTTCATTGCTGTAATATCCTACAACGTACATACCATGTAAACTATGAAGAGAATGTTGATCATGTGTATTCAGGTACCAAGGTTACATCAGTGCAGCGCTTGTATTAGGAGGGGTTGATGTGACTGGACCACACTTGTATTCTATCCATCCACATGGTTCCACTGATAAACTCCCTTACGTTACCATGGGTAAGTGGTCTAATTTTAAGATTAACTCTTAGGTAAGGTGTGTTTCTGCCCAGGAACCATACTGAAAAAGTTAATACATGGCTTTGTTGGAGCAGCTCTTAAAGGTACAAAATGTATTGGTCAGTTGATGAAAGCAATGAAAAGAAACAATTTGCTGGCTCATGCAACGTGCTTGAAAAGTTGTGTTAAGTGATATAATACTGTGTCCGTAATGTCAGATAAGGAAACAGAAGTTGATATATGTGTATTTTCAGAAAGTTTGTGATATCATGTTTTTGATTTCAATTTTCAGGATCTGGATCATTGGCAGCTATGGCAACTTTTGAGGCGAGATTCAAACCCAACATGGAGGTAACTTTTCTTATTTCATCTACCAGTCATGAAATGTGGCACCAGTCTTATAGGACAGATGCAGAAAAAAAGCTTGTGTTAGGATAGTGAAACTTACTGAGTTACTGTGTGCTTTGTTTAAAGTTCAATCTGAGACTCATTAAAGTTATATTACCCTTCAAAATGGTCACATTGGTTTATGGTTAAGAATGATACTCAAAACACAGTAGATGTTTTAAAAACATATAAGAAATAAGTTTTGCTTTATTTATGTAAGTTATTTCTGTTATTGACAAATACGAATTAAAGGTCCAATACTAAGGAAAGGGAAATTTCAAATTTTCTTTAAAAAGCACAGAAATAAGTTAATTTTAATAAAAAATGAAAGTCGGTATGTAGAAATTCTAAATAAATCACAGTACATGTACAATTATTTTTCTATGCATTATGAAGAAAGTTAAAAAGACCTGGGTGGTCATTTTGTCGATTCACTGAGATTTCAACATAATACACATACTTTTCTTCGTGTTCCAAACACTTTCTGTAAATTTTAACCTGACAATCTTCATTATTTAGTGTCTTGCATAAGGTAATGTACTTGCCATTCAAATAACTGTCACTTAATTTTCGCTTAGCAGTGGACACTTAAGATATCATAACAGAAAGAAAGATTTTTTATTAGCTCGTCTGATTTTTGAAAAAAATGACGAGCTATTGTCGTCACTTGATTGTCGTCGTTGTCGTTGTCGGCGGCGTTGGTTAAGTTTTGCGTTTAGGTCACTTACATGGAAACTATCAAAGCTATCACTTTGAAACTTGGAAAGCTTGTTCATCTAATATCCTTCTTCACATTGTATGCTAAAGATGCTGAGTCTGACCTGTTTTTTTGGGTAAAAAACATGAATTTTGATTGATTTTGGTTGATTTTGAGAATTGGACATAGCTTCTTCATTTTTTGTTAGATTGATTTCAAATTTTTCACAAACAATAAATGGATAATGTACTTCAACATATCAAACGGGGTTTTGAGTTATACATTTGGGGGGATATTTTAATATTTTTGGACTTTGTAGTTTTTAGCTAGTCTGATTTTTAGCTCACCTGAGCTGGCTCAGGGTGAGCTATTAGGATCGATGAATGTCCGTCGTCCGTCGTCCGTCGGACGTCGTCCGTCGTCCGTCCACATTTAGTTCGTTAACACTCTAGTGGTCACATTTTTTCCTCAGTTGTCACGAAACTTGGTCAGGATGTTTGTCCCAGAATTACTCGGACGAGTTCGAATATGGGTCATCTGGGGTCAAAAACTAGGTCTAGAGCCCAAAAATAGAAAAATCTTGTTAAGGCTCTAGAGGCTACTGTTTCAGTCCAGATATCCTGGCATTTGTCAGAAAGGTTGTTTCTATGATTTCTAGCTCAAGTTTTAATATGGGTCACCTGGGGTCAAAACTAGGTCACACAGCCCAAATATGGAAAAACCTTGTTAACACTCTAGAGGTAACATTTTCAGCCCAAATATCCTGGAAATTTGTCAGAAAGGTTGTTAAGTTGATTTCTAGCCCAAGTTCGAATATGGGTCATCTGGGGTCAAAAACTAGGTCACGCCCAAATATGGAAAAACCTTCTTTAACACTCTAGATGTTACATTTTCAGCCCAGATATCCTTGAAATTTGTCAGAAAGTGCAGATCATGATCAGACAGCAAAATAATGAAAGTGCAGATCATGATCAGACAGCTAAATAATGCATAGCAAACAGTGCAGATCATGATCAGACAGCAAAAATAAAAGCTGACAGTGCAGATCATGACCAGCCAACATACAATGAATAGCTTCGTGCGATCATGATCAGACAGCAAAAAATGAATAGCCAACAGTGCAGATCATGATCAGACAGCAAAATAATGAGGCCTAGAGCTTAGATATTCAGCTGTGGCAATATTGACTCTCTACCAAGATTGTTCAAATCCTGACCTCAGGGTCAAAATTAACCCTGCCTGGGGGTCTTTTGATTTTACATAGGCTTATTAAGAGGTATCATGAGCCAAAGGTAAAAATTGATCCTTTCTCTATTAATACCTTTTTTTTTTGCCAATGGTAGACAGGTGAGCAACGGGCCATCGGCCCTCTTTTTAAGTTTTGCGTTTAGGTCAGTTACATGCAAACTATCAAAGCTATCAGTTTGAAAGTTGGAATACCTGTTCACTATCAAATGTACAATAGAATGAAGGAAGAGTTTTACAAGTTACATAACACTGTCATGTATTTGACTGGGTTATTGCCCCTTCTTAACTTAGAAAGTTTCACACACACAATATTTTTGTAATAGTGAACATAATGCAACCAAACTTAGTGTATAGGAAGTATTTATGAATATTTTTTTAATTGGATTGTGTTTTGGGGCTGCTGGGGTCAAGGTCACTGTTACTAAAAATAGGAAAACCGTAATATATTCAATATCTTTAGTTACAGTTGACTTTCGTTTGTAGTAAGTATTTAAGAAGATCTTTAATGGGGTTGTGTTTTGGGGCTCCTGGGGTCATTGTCAAGGTCACTGTAACTAAAAATAGAAAAACAATAATATGTTCAATATCTTTAGTTACAATTGACATAACATAACTAAATTATTAAGCGTGTAATATATATAAATGAAGACTTTTATTGGGATTGTGTTTGGGGCTCATGGAGTCAAAGCTCAGGATTTTTTTCTAAAAATAGAAAAATGGGAAAACACAATATCTTTAGTTGCAGTTGAATAATTGTGACCAAACTTATGTCTAGTAATTATTATGAAAACCTTTTGTGGGATTGTGTTTCGGGGTCAAGGACACTGTTACTTAAATAAAATGGTAATAAATAAACCGTAAAAGGATAAAATCAGACGATTGTCAGGCACCCGTAGGCGGTGCTCTTGTTTTTGAATAGGATAGTCAAAAAAGATTTTCAAAGATTTTCTCTATATTCAATATTAATGAAATTGTTCAGATCGTTATTTTTGGGTTACAACTATGGCAATGTTTATTATTCTAGGAGTATAATCACTGATTTATGTTTTATTTAAAATTTTGATGGTCACTTTGAAAGGCAATATCACTTTAAACTTTTGTTTAGACTGTTGATCATCATTTGATACCTTTTGCAGCTAAAATCATAATGACTGCTCAGTTTATTCCTAGGTTGAGAAGATATTCACTGACTGTTTCCATATTGAAAAAAGTGGCAAACAAATAGTAAATAGATAGATTATAGGGGAGCGGTGGTGTAGAGGTTTAGGTGTCGGCCGCTCATCCCAGAGGTTGCGGGTTCAAGCCCCACCAAGGTCACGACCGTACCTCCTCATATGACACCAGTACTGGTTTTTCCAGGAAGCGGACTCGAGAGTGACTCGATAAGCTACAAGCTTTCTTCACAATCGAGCTTAAATAAATTAGTATAAACTAAATAGATAGATTCAACAACTTACCAACTTCCACCAACTTTTGTTTGATATCTTTGTGATGCTGATTTCTTTATTGTTAAATGTTTTTACAGAAAGACGAAGCACTGAAGCTTGTACGTGATGCTATAGCAGCTGGTATATTCAATGATCTCGGCTCAGGATCTAACATTGATCTGTGTGTGATAACAAAGGACAAGGTGGAATATTTAAGACCATATGATGAGGCCAATGTAAAGGGACAGAGGTTGGTGAAGTTATCTTCTCTTGTTTTATTAGATCGTGACTTAGTGAACTACTTGTATGTGGGCAGAAAAGACACCTTCCACATCTAAATTTCGCTCTTTTCTTTAATCAAAGCGAAATAAACTTCGCTGAAAAATATCTCGATAAACAATTAAGTGAATGTACATGTCAGACTTCTCTCTGGCGATTTATTCGGCCCCCTTCAGCCAACTTACGAGTGAAAAATTGATTGCCTGAAAACAGTGAGGTTTTGTTGTGAACACCAGGAGCATTCAGTTAGACCTTTTTCATTTAATGTTTTTCGGTGGTTTATCGAAATATAATGGTGAATTATATCCTGATAAACTCACAGCGCCACTTCTGAAAATATCACTTTTGGTGCCCACTCAGTGAAATTATAACATGATATTACACCGAAACCAACATTTATACTCTATATCTTATTGTGTACTTGGTAGTGTTTTATCTGTCCAATGAAACCTGAACGAGGTATATAACATAAAGGTTTACCAAAATAATATTTACATTTATCAGATGAACAGTTGAATTTCCATTTTGCAATTGTTATACCCCCGAAATGAAGTTTAGGGGGGTATATAGGAGTTTATTGGTGGTTGGTCGGTCAGGCGGGCGGTCTGTTGCATTTTCCTTGTCCGGAGCATAACTTAAAAAATTACTTGTTGGAATTCAATACAACTTCATACAATAGTCCAGCACATTTAGAGGAAGTGCAGTGCACAAGAACTAAACTCCATCTTGACTAATTACATAGTTATTGCCCTTTGTTAGTTTTCCTTGTCCGGAGCATAACTTGAAAACTACTTGTTGGAATTCAATACAACTTCATACAATGGTCAAGTACATTGAGAGGAAGTGCAGTGCACAGAAACCGTAACTCTATCTTGACTCATTACAGAGTTATTGCCCTTTGTTACTTTTCCTTGTCTGGAGCATAATTTGAAAACTACTGGTTGGAATTCATTAAAACTTCATACAATGGTCAAGCACAATGAGAGGAAGTGCAGTGCACAAGAACCATAACTCTATCTTGACAAATTACAGAGTTATTGCCAAGAACAATATCTCTTTTTAGTTTGTTTGCAAGGTATTCTGTTACTACAAACTTCCTCAGTTTATAAAGCAGTCTTATGGGGGTATTATTACTGTTAGGTTTAATTTTCATTCATGGTTAAGGGATTATCAACAAAGCTGTCTTGGTAAAGGCATCATTCATGTATATACATGTATTGTCCATTTTGCATTATCAGTTACAAGATTTTATCAGGAATATCCCAGTGTAGGGTAAAGCATTATTACACTCATATTATTTTAACACCTGAATTATATTTTAAATGCAACAACTACACATCTAGTTTATTGTCTATTTCAGGGAAGGTAACTATGGTTTCCGCAGAGGAACAACAGCTGTGGTGACATCAGAAGTGAAGAAGATCCCTTTTGAAATTGTTGCACAACAAACTACTGGCACAGCAATGGAAACTGCTTGATTTAACATTGGGGATAAATAACATAAATAACTGAACATATTGTGTTTTACAACTAAAACAGTGCTAATTGATTAATTAAAATGTGCAAGTAGCTGTAAGACATTTGAGTCTACAGTGTTACAGAGTTTTATAATGATAAATATGGCGGATATAAGATGTATACATGTATTGCAGTATTTCTTACTGACTGTTTAACAGAATTTTAATACTTTAACAACTAGAATCTATCATGGAATGCCGAGATACAATTTTAAAAATATATCGAGTATCAAATGTAAATGCAAACTGTCAATTAAAAAAAAAACAGGACATGTATACTTTGTCATAGAAAAAAAACGTTATCCTAAAATTGTACAGGGAAACAATTTATGATGTTATAAAGCGCTATTTTAACATGAATTTGATGTAAAAACATCCATCATTTGTATTGCATGTTTTTGTTTGCAATAGAACCGCTATTATAGCTATCATACAATAAAATCAGGAAAAACACTGTGTGAAGTTATTTCTCAATCTAAAAGATGACTAGATATAAGGAATCATTCAACAAAGTTTTCGGGGTGTATAGAAGTCAACTTGTATGTCTGTCTGCTTGTTTCATGTCTGCTCCATATCTCCTGAACCCCTTGATATGTTTTCATGAAACTGGTCAAATGTTCATCTCATAAAGACAGCATACAGAACCCATGTTCCATTTTGTCACCACAAGGTCACTTTATACGGTAAGTTTTATGTTGCTGCAGGGGGAGCACGTAATTGCAACTTCTGTTTCCCTTATTCTGTTCCGAGATTATTATACCCCCAAAACAAAGTTTGGGGGGGTATATAGGAGTCGCCTGGTGTTTGGTCAGTCGGGCGGTCTGTTGCATTTTCCTTGTCCGGAGCATAACTTGAAAACTACTGGTTGGAATTCAATACAACTTCATACAATGGTCAAGCACATTGAGAGGAAGTGCAGTGCACAAGAATCATAACTCCATCTTGACTAATTACAGAGTTATTGCCCTTTGTTACTTTTTCTTGTCCGGAGCATAACTTGAAAACCACTAGTTGGAATTCAATACAATTTCATACAATGATCAAGCACAATCAGAGGAAGTGCAGTGTACAAGAACCATAACTCTATCTCGAGTATTTACTGAGTTATTGCCCTTTGTTACTTTCCCTTGTCTGAAGCATAAGTTGAAAACTACTAGTTGGAATTCAATACAATTTTATACAATGATCAAGCACAATCAGAGGAAGTGCAGTGTACAAGAACCATAACTCTATCTTGAGTATTTACTGAGTTATTGCCCTTTGTTACTTTCCCTTGTCTGGAGCATAATTCGAAAGCTACTAGTTGGAATTCAATACAACTTCATACAATGGTCAAGCACATTGAGAGGAAGTGCAGTGCATAGGAACCATAACTCCATCTTGACTAATTACAGAGTTATTGCCCTTTGTTACTTTTCCTGGTTTGGAGCATTATTCGAAAACTGCTAGTAGGAATTCAATACCACTTCATACAATGGCAAGCACAATGAGAGGAAGTGCAGTGTACAAGAACCATAACTCTATCTTGAAAAATTACCAAGTTTTTGCCAAGAACAATATCTCTTTTTAGTTTGTTTGCAAGGTATTCTGTTACTACGAACTTCCTCAGTTTATAAAGCAGTCTTTTGGGGGTATTAATCACATTTAGTGATAGCTCTAGTTTCTCCACATTTACTAGATGGAATTTTATTTCAACTTACCGGTAAGACTCCTAACTTATACAAATGTATGACGAGTCTCATGTATGGTTGACGTGTTCTAGCTGTACAAGATTTTTTTTGTTCTTTTCAAAGATTAAGGAGAGCTGTCGTACTCGCCAATGCCGACACTGTGTCACACCTTGATTAAGTTTTTCACATCAGTCCATGTTTCTTATACATCTTTACAGGTGTTACTTTGAAATTTGCAGTACTTGTTTACTGTCTTTCTGTAGGCAAGAGTAGATTAAATTGGACTGAATTACTGCCCTTTTTATACATCCGAAGGGATGTTGTATGGAAACTGCAGGGGCAGTGCCCACACGTCCGCTTTAACAGTTTACATCTTCATCAAACTTGCTGAACATGTTTGTGGGCATAATGTCCTGGCTTAGTATGATAGCCAGCCAAATCACTCTAGGCACTTCTGGATAATGGCCCTTTAATTATCTAAAGTTTGCCAAATGGATAATGGCCCTTTAATTATCTAAAATTTGCCAAATTAGTCAAACATGTCCATTCTATGTTGAACAGTTTTCATCTGATCTTCACCAAACTTGTTGAAAATCTTTTGGGGGCATATTGTCTAGGCCAAGTTTGATAACCAGCAAAATTGTCCAAGGCAATTACCGAAAAATAATGAAATTAGCCTTGTCCGTTTTATAGTTCAAACAGGTTTTACAAAACCTATGAACTGCCAGATACCGAGTTATGCCTTCCAGGCGGGCTTATTTTGTGCCAGTTTTGCACTCGCGTTCCGCTAATATAAAATATCTTTATTTCCGGTTCAGTTTTTTGTTCTCGTCAGTGATTTGTCTTAACAATTTCACATATTGCTTTGTCATGTCTGTTGTCAGAAGGCAGGAGTTATTCTGACAAACTTGGTCTAAATTATGATCCTTTTAATCTTATAGGCTAAAAAAACAGGTTAAATTTTTTAGCATTAAAGATGCTATCTCCACAACCAATCAAAATACATGTTTAAGACTGTATGTGTATCTATGGGATCATATAGTATAATTATTACCATTTCTTTTGATGCTGGATTTTATGCCAAAACACACCTAACCATTATAGCATGAAAGGACATTATATACAAAAGAAACTCTTTGGGTATGTGATTCAGAGATTGCCTTGTTCCAAACTATAAACTTAACCAATTATTTTATTCTCAGTTGGTAGTAAAAGGTACCAAATAATCTCAAACAATCATGTCTCATTTACAATAACAAGCAATAGATGAAACGTTTTAAAACATTTAATACTTTCACAATATAAAAATAATAAAATTTACATCTGTTAGAAATAAAGCAACAAGCAGGTTCTTGGATATTAACAAAATGTATATACATGTTAAACATGCGATGAAAGGGATGTTCAGGTGAAATGTCGATAATATTGCAGAAATAGATAAAATACTATACACAGTAGTGGAGCATAAAACTAGGAATATTACCATGCTTCCATCACCAGGTCTTAGCAGACCTTATATCATACAGTATTAAATTACCAGGCTTTTCATTATCAGGTGTTATATCACATGACCTTACAATACCAGGTGTTATATCACATGACCTTACAATATCAGGTGTTATATCACATGACCTTACATTATCAGGTGTTATATCACACGACCTTACATTACCAGGTGTTATATCACAGGACCTTACATTATCAGGTGTTATATCACATGACCTTACAATACCAGGTGTTATATCACATGACCTTACTTACTTATATACCAGACCTTACAATACCAGGTGTTATATCGCACGACCTACAATACCAGGTGTATATCACATGACCTTACAATACCAGGTGTTATATCGCACGACCTTACAATACCAGGTGTTATATCACATTACCTTACATTACCAGGTGTTATATCACATGACCTTACATTATCAGGTGTTATATCACATGACCTTACAATACCAGGTGTTATATCGCACGACCTTACAATACCAGGTGTCATATCACATGACCTTAATTACCAGGTGTTATTCACATGACCTTACAAACCTATATACATCCTTACATTACCAGACCTTACAATACCAAAGTCTACATCATCATGTCTTACACTGTGTTATGTACAACACTTGCTAAGCATGTCGCTGAGCGCAGTATTCTTTTACTCAGGTCACATTATACACTGTGGTCTCATCAGAAGTTTGGCAAGCAATTTAACACAAAAAAGTATATTATTTTCTCTTATTTATAGAAACATAACAATTTAACAGTTAAATACTAGCATGTGCAAATAAAATCTGAGACTTTTCCAACAAAATCTTGTAGAAAGTAAAATGTCACATGGCAAGTATGCTTCCAAAGAAAACGGATGTCAAACATATTTATGGAGAATAAAGATACCTGAATTCGTTCTGTGATATCAAATAATATACTGGTACCTACTATCTAGATATATACTGTCAAACATTCCTTTAACATGACAATCATCATGCTGAGATTTTGCCATTTAACAAACTTCAATTAACATAGTACCCGTGATTTCCTGAATGGCAGAAATAAATATGTGACTGACCTACGACCATTGGTAGAACACAATATATTTTCATTGTAGAAATCAAAACCAAAACAGGAGTCTGGGAAGTTAATTCACAGAGATATTATATTATGCAACCAAACTATTTGTCACCTTTCATGTAAGCAACCTCATTACCATAATTACCCTGGTCTAACAGTGACACACCAACTGTACAGGTGAATTGTTCTCTATATTCTAAACCAATTAATGTGTAGTTTCTTTTCTTTATATGTGACAATTATACACATGGCATGAATTTATTAGATAAATAGCTATTAACGAAGAAATATTGTCTTATATTTTTGTGTGATGAAAAGTGTTGAATGCTATCAATGAGAAGACTATAACTAAACTAGGCTTTAGTAAAGAAGTATTGCACTTGAGGGTTCATTTCTGTGAAAACTCGGGAACACCATACAGCAGTATGACTTTGACGAAGACATTAATACATTCTACATTTTAGTGACTTTAAGTAACAGAAAACTGAGCAGAGCCTTAAATACCGGTTTTGTTTCAGATCAAATATTCCTTTTGTCATTTGCGAAAAACTCGCATCTCCTGGCTTACAACATAGTCTGATGGAGAAATAGTTTATGTCAGAAAAATAACATTTATCGGCCAGTTGAGACAGAGATCAAAAACTTAACAAAACACCACTTCAACAAAAACACCATTTCAGCAATACTTGTACGTACCATATAACAACAAAACATTAACATTAGACACGGCACCAGTCTACTCTAACCACTGTATTATGGGAGCTGGAGACACAATGTGGTTATTGTAAAACACAGGTAGAAGTGATCTCATTTATAAACATATCCTTCAGTAGATTAAGGGTGTTGGACCTAGTATCACTGCTTCATGTGAGGACTTCTCTCATGGTAATGTTCCTATCTAATCTGGTCCTCAAGTTGTCAATGGTCAAAGCCAGTTTACCAGTACACAGGATCGGTTAACAGACAGACCAGATACCTTGGCTTCTTTGACAGACATGTAAGTTTTACCATATGTCTGCCACTAAACAACAGTGGGTAAAACTGAGCATGCATTATAAGGTGTATATAATCCAAACTTCACAGACTTGGTCCTCGATATACAAACTTCACAGACTTGGTCCTCGATATACAAACTTCACAGACTTGGTCCTCGATATACAAACTTCACAATGTTACAACATACAAATGACCAGATAACAGATTATCAAGCAAAGTAAAAACTGACTCCGACATCAGGTTAAAGAAACAACATAATATTCAAACTGACATGAGATATCACAATAGAATCAAGGACAGCATTCTACTGATAGTTTACATCACACAATGCAAATGTATATAAAGTATATGGTAGCATATGTTGTTATGGGCTGGTACCCTTAAGGCAAATAAAATGTCTGAGTTATAAAAGATGTTAGATAAACCATTTATAGCAGACAAGGTGTCCAATGTCACATAAGTTAGATGTTATAATCCACACTCTTAAATATGTATCTGCAAATACTGCAGTTCCAATCCTTGTTAGAATCTATATTTCTCTTTAAATCTCGGTCATCATCATAATTTCTTTTTAACAATCATTAAACAGATCACTTTCAGATGTAATTTTAAAATTACCGAGATTCACCCAAAATTAAAAAAAAAAACATTTCAAAGACCAAGGATCACAATAACAAGTAGCTTTTATTTTAACAAGAAAGAAGTCTAACCAGCCGAAATGATCTTTATTTGTATCAAAATTATACTTACTTTACCTTTTAAATCGATGCACATCAAAGAGTTATAGCGCACTTTTTTCTCAATGATACTGCAGAAAATAAGAAAGGCTTTCTGTCAACTCTTTTTCATGAAGAAATGACTTGAATACAATGGTCAGCACTGTTTAAGAGTGACCAGAACATGGTTGTATCATTATCCTACAAGTAAATATATTTTTCTAAATCAGTAAAATCAATGTGATCCTGGGACTTTAAATACTAGTAGGCTGTCTTCACAACGGGCATACGCTATGTAAGTTCATATGAGAATAAATAATGTTTCGAGCATGAAAAGATATTATGACCATGTGTGTATACATGTATATGGAACCCACAGTTAAATTTAATATGCCAACAAAAAATGAAAAAGAAAAATATCAGGATTTTTGTTGGAATCAAGAACAGAAAAAAAGATTCGAGCATCAACACAATAAATGTTACGTTGTTGTACACTGCTACTGTCACTGTTGGTTATTATACAGATGGTGAAGAAAATCAAAAATAATTAATAGAATAAAATCTGTGAACATCTCAGTCTGTCTTGATTTTTACAATGTAAGTTTGTACTGATATGTAAAAACTGAATAATGTAGTACATTCAAAAAAGTTTCATTTTATGTCTCGAATATACTAGAAGCAGAAGTATACAAACAGAAGAGGAATGTCTTAAAATCACAGAACAGAAAAGACTGATGACTTCATACTAGTACTTAGATCTATTGATATACTAGATCTTCTCTAAATTTTGTGTAAAGTAAATTTCTCTTTTTAGGTTTTTTTTGTTTATAATGCGTACTTCCAAGTACTGTTTCACACACTACATGATTTAAATGAATTTATATATACATCGGGTGTTTTGAATCGTTAACTGCCTGATATGAAAACATAGTTATAATATCAATAGGTCTTAACAGAGCTTTAAATGATCAAAAATTCAATTAAAAATCACATTTTCAGAATAATATGTTTGTAAAATCAAAGGCACTCAATAAAACAAAAATGTAACATCAACTAAATTAGACACTGTACACGACAAATTACAAACAAATGGTAAACCCTGTGTTAACACAAATACATGTATCAAAAAGTGGTCAATCATAGAATGATATGAATAATTTTGATATCCTGAACTATAGAACAGCTATTTATAATGACGACCAAAACAAATTAAATATAATATGCTTGTTTTCGTTGACAATGGCAGCTGAAAGTCGGGTCAATTAAAGATGAAAATACGGGTTTTTCACAGACCTCTGCACATGCGCAACATTAATGAATATCAACCGTATTAGCAACTGAGGGGGCAGGTATATGGCGCACGATAAGCCATATATACTGATATGTTGATATCTCATTTATATTTGTTTTATAAAACACTTTATCGAGATTATTAAAAGCCATTTACTGATGTTAAATCATATTTTATTCGTTTAATCATTGAAATATATTTAAAGTTAATATTTAGAATGATCAATGAAAAAAGTAAACGACGGACACATCTAGATCTACTTGACGTTTTTTTCTTTGATAAAATGGTACGGCAACAGTTTTAAATATATTTTACTTAAACCTTTTCTAATTTGTCCCTTTTTGTCTAAATGGGGTGTTATTCAAAAATAATAATGATATTGATTAACAGTTTTAATACACAGGGGCAGGCGTAATGTTAACTGCAAGGACCTAAATACACATGTGTATATAGGTCCATGTTTACTGAAATAGAACTGCATGCACAGCGTTTTTGTTTGGTCTTCTGCCTTAATACCTTTTAAATATTGTATTTACCGTGTCACGTTTTTTGTTGTTGTTTTTTTGTATCTTCATATGAATACTAGTATCATTATTTGGTACTATGACGAAAATTTTAAAGCTGCGAGAATTATTGCGGTGTTTTTTTTAAAAAGAAATCATTTTGTGTAAAAAATAGTATCGTTTCAAATTGAAATCTTTAATGATTAATGTATACTTTTGTCCGAAAAAGTAGGGAAATAAATTAATAAAAACTGTATGTACACACGTTTATATACTTTCAGTTGTAAAAGTATGTTAGCATTTTCTCTCTTTTCATTTACTCTTTCAGTTTTATGGCAACACTTTTCAATATTTTTATTAAAACTTGTTTTTTCATCATCTTTTTTTTTCTAACTGATTACGAAGCCAATAACTGACTTTAACATTTCTTACTGTCAAACACTTCAATCTAAAATAACATTAACTTTATTCATCAAAATATGTCAATGTATTTAATAAACATGTAAAGATGTGCAGTCCAGCAAAAACCTGAAGAGGTGCACAGATTAATCTAAAGTATACATCTGAATAACTTAAAAATCTAGGAAAAACAAAATGGCTACTTCATAAATAGCTGCATCTGCATACACTACAAATTTTGACTAGATTTTGATTTTAGGCACTTTGTACAATGTGTATTATATATTAGCACCAAGGTACCAAGGCACCAAGGCACATGTAACTATCAAGAATCTACCAGTAAATGTTTCTTTATTTCAAACTAATGCTGTCCTCAGAGGTGACACAGGTTTATTGGAACCTCCCACCCAGCCATGTCTGACCGGATTACTATATAGTATAGCATCAGCTTCACTCTATCATGTACAGGTATTATATCAGGAAACCTAAATATGCTAGAACCACAAACATGAAAACACAACAAAGTTGTTTAACGGTTACATTACAGAAGAGATCAAGTTAAATACTTTTCTACAAACAGTTAGAAAAAGGAATGTTACTAACAAAGTTGGTCCCAGACAAAATGAATTTTGTTCTTAACATTAAAACCATCAAACAAATCACTACTTTGGAAAGGATAAAAAATACAGTGTACAACAACAATGAAAAACAATGAAAAACTGAGAGATAAAAATATTTCAGTTAAATTGGTTTGTTCATGGAGATTCTATGCTGTTAAAACTGTTGGTTGCCATAGTAATAAGGTGTATCTACTTCACATGTGATTTACTTCCAGATGCCGATGTAACCTGTAAATATAGAAATATATAGCATCTAGAAGATAACAGTATGAGTCAGAAATTGTAAGGGTATGAACAACCATTAGACAGGGAATTATTTACTCTAAGTTATCTTTTTGTTTACCAGGTCCTACATTGTTCGAAACTTTAACCAGCTGTTCAGCTAACAGTCGGATAACCTTGAGGGTCATAATTCTGCAGTTATAAAGACTTACTAAAACAAATGTATGCATTCAAGAGCATAGTTCCCACATCCACAATATTTACCTCCCTTGTTCTGAATTGGCAGCCATTTTGAAGGGCAAACTGATAGAGCATTAATAGGATTTAGGAGAATTTATGTGCGACAAACACATTTTTCTTAACATGCTGAGTAATCTGTCTATATCAGCATCCTAGATAAATTATGTTTATAAATCTTATTTAATGTTTGTAATTGTTAAGTAGATTTTCCCTATAGACTTTATGGGAAGTTGCCATACAATATGGCTGACAATTCAGAGATAAAGGGAGATGAATATTGTTAATGTGGGAACTATGTATAAATACTAAAAACTCTTTAAAGCATAATGAAAATATTCCACTCGTAACCTAACCCTAGGGTTAGGGCGTTTTCTACTATGAATAATTTTCTCATTCAAAAGTTAATCATTCTACGGTTAATTTAACAAAGGGTCAAAATTTCGAACAACCAGGTTGACTGACAATACTGTACAAGTTTATGCAATTTCAAATTGCTCCTGACTAACTCTTGAAAATCCTTTATTCTGTAAAGAATGTCTCTTTTAAATCACCCTACTACCTCAATACAAAATGGCCATCAATAAATTTGTCAAACTAGGTAGTTTGTTATCAAATCTTTTACCTGAAAAATCACATACAATCAAACAATTACCTTTTCTGTTATAGCCTTTTCTGAAATCTCGGCAGCATCCGAGGCAAATATAGCAACATGAAATGGTCCAAAGGCACTCTCTGCAATTCCCTTATGTGTTGAGATTTTAGCTTTTGTCATCGGTTTTACACTGTTCCCAACCCTGATGTAGAATTATCAATTGATACAGTTTCACACAGAATGTTAGACTCCAATTTATCCCAAAAATATAAATACAAAGAATGAACTTTTCTAAAAATTGTTTATAAGAGACTGTGACTAACTGATACACAGTGTCAACCTTGTATGAACACAGTGAAAAAAGTTCCTCAGTCACTGTGATGTGTAACATATATTACAGCAGAGTGTATCTACATACAGCTGGTCAAGATTCAATGTCAATGCATTTTGATAGTATATGATTGTATAGACCTCTCATGGATTATACGTAGACCTCTCATGGATTATACGTAGACCTCTCATGGATTATACATAGACCTCTCATTGATTATACACAGACCTCTCATGGATTATACACAGACCTCTCATGGATTAAACATAGACCTCTCATGGATTATACACAGACCTCTCATGGATTATACATAGACCTCTCATGGATTATACACAGACCTCTCATGGATTATACATAGACCTCTTATGGATTAAACATAGACCTCTCATGGATTATACACAGACCTCTCATGGATTATAGATAGACCTCTCATGGATTATACATAGACCTCTCATGGATTATACATAGACCTTTCATGGAT
The DNA here is from genome assembly GCA_022818135.1 of Saxidomus purpurata. NCBI lineage: Eukaryota > Metazoa > Mollusca > Bivalvia > Venerida > Veneridae > Saxidomus > Saxidomus purpurata. The sequence continues at coordinate 1,899,213 of JAFMSR010000006.1, forward strand.
TATACATAGACCTCTCATGGATTATACACAGACCTTTCATGGATTATACATAGACCTCTCATGGATTATACATAGACCTCTCATGGATTATACATAGACCTCTCATGGATTTCAGGTTACAAGGATGATGACTGTAAAATAAACTTTTAACAAAGTGCTGGTCTGTTGCCCCAGAGATAGTCAGATTATCTTCATGTTACAGGACATGGTATACCATCCTGTATGTCTGATATTACAGTTTACTTTACTGCAGTTTACTATACAGCTTATTATAATAATTCATTCTATAATTCATCCATACAAGTCACATTTGGTATCCTATCAGTCCAAACCAGTTTTTCACAAGCAATATTTATCTTTTCCATTCTATAATGGATTACTTAAGATTGGTATCAAAAAGTGATTACACAATAAAATGGCAATGCAGTCAATGTAATGGTGGTACACCATTTTCCTTCCGATCCCCAAGAAATGTGAAGATCTCAACCTTAAAGCGACTGCACTCCAAATTCTTAGTAAATTTTAATTTTTTGGTATCAATATATATTCAATTTGTCAGCATCAAGATTATTTTCTTTGTGTAAGAGCTAAAAATAAAGGTAGAAAAAAAAATATTTACCCAAGCCAGGTTTTGAACTCGGATCTTTGCGCTTACAAAAAAATTACAGGGGCTTAACCTACTACACTACGGAGTCAGCTGATTTGATACGAGTTAAAAATATTGATATACCAAAGACCCACCCCGTTAGTCACGGGGTGATATTTTCTACAATAAAAGTAAGCAAAACAACACATTTTAATTGTTTCTTTTGTTAGAAAACTTGTCACGTTATCATAATACAATGCCCCTGATACAGTAATGACAATTGTTTTCTTGAAATTGAAAATTTTCTTTTTTTAGCGTAACTTGTCCATCTGGAGTGCAGTCGCTTTAAAAGTTATGACTCATTTTATGTAAGACATTGGATTTAATCTACATTTTTTTTCACTAATCATCTCTGAGACAGGCAAATAGATTATAATACAGATGTTTCTGCAGGACTCTTAATATACTACAGATGATTCTGGAGGACTCTTATATACTACAGATGTTTCTGGATGACTCTTATATACTACAGATGTTTCTGGAGGACTCTTATATACTACAGATGTTTCTGGATGACACTTGTATACTACAGATGTTTCTGGAGGACTCTTATATACTACAGATGTTTCTGGATGACACTTGTATACTACAGATGTTTCTGCAGGACTCTTATATACTACAGATGTTTCTGGATGACACTTGTATACTACAGATGTTTCTGCAGGACTCTTATATACTACAGATGTTTCTGGATGACACTTGTATACTACAGATGTTTCTGCAGGACTCTTATATACTACAGATGTTTCTGGAGGACTCTTATATACTACAGATGTTTTTGGAGGACTCTTATATACTACAGATGTTTTTGGAGGACTCTTATATACTACAGATGTTTTTGGAGGACTCTTATATACTACAGATGTTTCTGGATGACACTTGTATACTACAGATGTTTTTGGAGGACTCTTATATACTACAGATGTTTCTGCAGGACTCTTATATACTACAGATGTTTTTGGAGGACTCTTATATACTACAGATGTTCCTGGAGGACTCTTATATACTACAGATGTTTTTGGAGGACTCTTATATACTACAGATGTTTCTGCAGGACTCTTATATACTACAGATGTTTCTGGAGGACTCTTATATACTACAGATGTTTTTGGAGGACTCTTATATACTACAGATGTTTCTGCAGGACTCTTATATACTACAGATGTTTGTGGAGGACTCTTATATACTACAGATGTTTCTGCAGGACTCTTATATACTACAGATGTTTCTGCAGGACTCTTATATACTACAGATGTTTTTGGAGGACTCTTATAACACCGGTTTTGGAGGACTCTTATATACTACAGATGTTTTTGGAGGACTCTTATATACTACAGATGTTTTTGGAGGACTCTTATATACTACAGATGTTTCTGCAGGACTCTTATATACTACAGATGTTTTTGGAGGACTCTTATATACTACAGATGTTTCTGCAGGACTCTTATATACTACAGATGTTTCTGCAGGACTCTTATATACTACAGATGTTTTTGGAGGACTCTTATATACTACAGATGTTTTTGGAGGACTCTTATATACTACAGATGTTTTTGGAGGACTCTTATATACTACAGATGTTTTTGGAGGACTCTTATATACTACAGATGTTTTTGGAGGACTCTTATATACTACAGATGTTTTTGGAGGACTCTTATATACTACAGATGTTTCTGCAGGACTCTTATATACTACAGATGTTTTTGGAGGACTCTTATATACTACAGATGTTTCTGCAGGACTCTTATATACTACAGATGTTTTTGGAGGACTCTTATATACTACAGATGTTTTTGGAGGACTCTTATATACTACAGATGTTTCTGCAGGACTCTTATATACTACAGATGTTTTTGGAGGACTCTTATATACTACAGATGTTTTTGGAGGACTCTTATATACTACAGATGTTTCTGCAGGACTCTTATATACTACAGATGTTTTTGGAGGACTCTTATATACTACAGATGTTTCTGCAGGACTCTTATATACTACAGATGTTTTTGGAGGACTCTTATATACTACAGATGTTTCTGCAGGACTCTTATATACTACAGATGTTTTTGGAGGACTCTTATATACTACAGATGTTTCTGCAGGACTCTTATATACTACAGATGTTTTTGGAGGACTCTTATATACTACAGATGTTTCTGGAGGACTCTTATATACTACAGATGTTTCTGGAGTACTCTTATATACTACAGATGTTTCTGCAGGACTCTTATATACTACAGATGTTTCTGGAGGACTCTTATATACTACAGATGTTTCTGGAGGACTCTTATATACTACAGATGTTTCTGGAGGACTCTTATATACTACAGATGTTTCTGCAGGACTCTTATATACTACAGATGTTCCTGGAGTACTTATATACTACAGATGTTTCTGCAGGACTCTTATATACTACAGATGTTTCTGGAGGACTCTTATATACTACAGATGTTCCTGGAGGACTCTTATATACTACAGATGTTCCTGGAGGACTCTTATATACTACAGATGTTTCTGGAGGACTCTTATATACTACAGATGTTTTTGCAGGACTCTTATATACTACAGATGTTTCTGGATGACACTTGCATACTACAGATGTTTCTGCAGGACTCTTATATACTACAGATGTTTCTGCAGGACTCTTATATACTACAGATGTTTTTGGAGGACTCTTATATACTACAGATGTTTCTGGAGGACTCTTATATACTACAGATGTTTCTGCAGGACTCTTATATACTACAGATGTTCCTGGAGTACTCTTATATACTACAGATGTTTCTGCAGGACTCTTATATACTACAGATGTTTCTGGAGGACTCTTATATACTACAGATGTTCCTGGAGGACTCTTATATACTACAGATGTTCCTGGAGGACTCTTATATACTACAGATGTTTCTGGAGGACTCTTATATACTACAGATGTTTTTGCAGGACTCTTATATACTACAGATGTTTCTGGATGACACTTGCATACTACAGATGTTTCTGCAGGACTCTTATATACTACAGATGTTTCTGGATGACACTTGCATACTACAGATGTTTCTGCAGGACTCTTATATACTACAGATGTTTCTGGAGGACTCTTATATACTACAGATGTTTTTGGAGGACTCTTATATACTACAGATGTTTCTGGAGGACTCTTATATACTACAGATGTTTTTGGAGGACTCTTATATACTACAGATGTTTCTGGAGGACTCTTTTATACTACAGATGTTTCTGGATGACACTTGTATACTACAGATGTTTCTGCAGGACTCTTTTATACTACAGATGTTTTTGGAGGACTCTTATATACTACAGATGTTTTTGGAGGACTCTTATATACTACAGATGTTTCTGCAGGACTCTTATATACTACAGATGTTTTTGGAGGACTCTTATATACTACAGATGTTTCTGCAGGACTCTTATATACTACAGATGTTTTTGGAGGACTCTTATATACTACAGATGTTTCTGGAGGACTCTTATATACTACAGATGTTTTTGGACGACTCTTATATACTACAGATGTTTCTGGAGCTCTTATATACTACAGATGTTTTTGGAGGACTCTTATATACTACAGATGTTTCTGGAGCTCTTATATACTACAGATGTTTTTAGAGGACTCTTATATACTACAGATGTTTCTGGAGGACTCTTATATACTACAGATGTTTCTGGATGACACTTGTATACTACAGATGTTTCTGCAGGACTCTTATATACTACAGATGTTTCTGCAGGACTCTTATATACTACAGATGTTTTTGGAGGACTCTTATATACTACAGATGTTCCTGGAGGACTCTTATTTACTACAGATGTTTCTGGATAACTCTAGTACAGTACATGTATTTCTTGAGGACTCTTTATGTACTAATGTAACAGATGTTTCTCTAAGACTGTAACATTCTACATAATTATATTTCTTGGTAAGTTAGTGCACTTACCATATGATATAAACAAATTTGACAATGGTATAATCATCTACTACATCAGTTGTCCTGTATAATGCATACATTGGTTTATCTTCAGTCAGCATTTCCACTATCTCATCACTATCACCCTCTCCTGTAGCTGTCAAGATAATTGGTCCTTTGGGACTTCCATCTCTACAAACAATTATAGTGTGTGGAAATTGTTTGACACTTAATTTATTTGAAAGTCATGTGCTTATATATGTACAACTTGTTGCAATTTATGATTCAGAAGAACTTCATTAAAGCAAAATTAATTTCCAAATTCATATGACTGTCAACTAGCTGACTTAGCATCCAGTTACAGCTAAAACATTAGGTTACAAGCCTGACTTACTGATACTCAGCAACAAGCCACTTTGTTTGGTTTTCATCATGTCTAACCATAGCAATGGCTTCCAGGACATCTTCAGAGATCTCTACGGAGGCTCCAACACTTGACATCAGTGGACCTAGAAGAACATCACACACAAAGCTGTTGTAATGTAACCTAGCAACCAGTTAAACATGCTCTCTAGTTCATTTATCATAATGATTTCTATGACATCATTTTACTGTGTCAATACCAACAACGATCAACAACTAGAGCGATAGCTTAAAGCCTTTACAACAATCAATAACCCGAGCTGAGCTTCCACAGTTATTTCATTCTAGTTACAAAGTGGTAAATCATGAAGGGCTTGTTACTCATTCATTGCAATGTATGATTATATATACAAACATTTCATAAACATAGACATGCTCAAAAGTATGTATGTGTATCTAACAGTATATATGGAATTTTAAAAAAAAACAACTTAATCTTATTCCTTTCTTTAAAACAAGAGGGCCAAGATGGCCCTAAATCGCTCACCTTGGTACAAGTCCACTTGCCTGGTGGAAGATCACTAGATAATGTTATATACCAAATAAGTTTTCCTTCAACGCCTTTGTAAAACAAATGATCCCCCCAGGCAAGATCAATTTTGACCCCAGGGGCATAATTTGAACAAACTTTAAAGAGGTCTACTAGGCAATGCTACATGCCAAATATCTAAGCTCTAGGCCTTGTGGTTTCAGAGAAAAAGATTTTTTAAGTTTTCCCTATATAAGCCTATGTAAAACTAAGTGACCCCCAGAGCGGGGTCAATTATGACCCAGGGGTCATAATTTGAACAATCTTGGTAGAGGTCCACTAGCCAATGCTACATGCCAAATATCTAAGCTCTAGGCCTTGTGGTTTCAAAGAAGAAGAATTTTAAAGTTTTTACTATATAAGCCTATGTAAAACTAAGTGACCCCGTGCGTGGTCAATTTTGACCCTAGGGGCATAATTTGAACACATTTTGAAGAGGTCCACTAGACAATGCTACATGCCAAATATCTAAGCTCTAGGCCTTGTGGTTTCAGAGAAGAAGATTTTTATGTTTTTCCTACATAAGCCTATGTAAAACTAAGTGACCCCCCGTGCGGGGTCAATTTTGATCCGGGGCTCATAATTTGAACAATTTTGGTAAAGGTCCACTAGCCAATGCTACATGCCAAATATCTAAGCTCTAGGCCTTGTGGTTTCAGAGAAGAAGATTTTTAAAGTTTTTCCTATATATTCCTATGCAAAACTAAGTGACCACCCCCACAGGGTCAATTTTGACCCGGGGGTCATAATATGAACAACCTTGGTAGAGGTCAACTAGACAATCCTACATGCCAAATATCTAAGCTCTAGGCCTTGTGGTTTTAGAGAAGAAGATTTTTAAAGTTTTTCCTATATAAAGCCTATGGGTGGTTTCAAAAAAAATGAAGACATTTCTTCTATTTCAGATAAACTGAATATTATGTGATTTTTAGACAAACTTCTGCATGCAGAATCTGCGTTTTAGTGTTTTACTTAGAGTTGCAAAGTTTCGTCTTTATTGAGTTACTGGTTAAAAAGTTAGAGTAAAAAACCTTGCCAAAAACATCCCGAGTGTAACGTTTTCTGTGTGACATTTTAACATTAACATTATATTCAAATGTTATAAATTTTAAATAAATCTTATCTTACTTTTAATAAGTCTTTTTCCTACTAAAAAGTTTAGCAATGCACCTGTGATTTTTAACACAATTTGTTAATGGTTGTCCAGATTCATTAAGATTTGTTTCACTTTTAAATAACCCACTCACTGGAATATTTTTCAGTAAAAATATACTTTTTGAATTCAAACAGCTGGTAATTGTACAGTGGCATCTAAAATATGATTCAAACTTTTGTTTCTTTTATAAAGTTATGTAATGCTTTGTTAACCATGTTGCACAATTGTATTTAAGACCATTAATATAAACCAGATTGATACAGGGCTCAGTGACCCAGGAATGTCCCAGTGTAACTTTTTACTTTTGATGTATGCCACTTTTTATATTCTCTGCCTAATTCTTTTATTTTATCTTACTTTTTGAGACAAGCATGTCAGTATAAGTATATCTGCTACTGACATGATCAAGTAGTAAACATGTTAATTCTCTACACGATCATAACTGATGTCCCGAGTGTAACACCTTTTTTGACATGTTTGATTGTCACATGTAAATGGCACAGAAATTATCAAATAAATATCTTCTATAGTTTAGTTGCTTCATATAAATGACACTGTAACATTTCAATGCTTTACACCTGTAGAATGAAGTACTTGTGAGTGAGTTAAGTATTTAAAACATGAAAAAATACTAATATTTGAATATAATAAGCAGTTTCTATTTAGTATGTTACATGAAGAATAAAACATCTTTAGTATAATTAATGTTGTTTTTACATGATGTAAGTGAGCATGAATTTCATTTATAATATTATTATTACAAACAAATCATCCCAGGTTTCCAAATGCCATTAAATGTTACACTCGGGACACTAAAATTAAAATTCTGTTATATTTTCACTCAAAATGTTTCTTGAAACAGGAAATTATTTGAAACAAACAAAACAATGCCAAAACTAGTTGTTAAAATATCCCCTTGAAAGGGAGAACTATAAGTTCAAAGGAAATAACTGAAAAAATATGATGAGGAAAAAGGTGACTTCTTCTATGGAGACAGAAACCTTGTAAGAAACTGAAAACTAACCCAAGTCTAAAGAAAAGGTTAGAGAAAATAAGGCAAAGAAAATACTTCAAAATAAAGAACAGGCAGAAGGTTAAAAAGTTGAGAAAACAAAAGCTTGAGTTTGGTGAAGAATAAAAGCTTAAGAAAACAAAAACTGAGAAAAAAGAAGGCTAAACAGAATGCAAATGGTTTAATCATGTATTACAAGTAACAGAGAAAAAAACCCGACTCTTTGAACCTATCCAAAACTGAATTCCCTGTTAAAATGTTGCTTTTCTTTTTTTATCCTCTTTCTGCTTTCTTTCTATCTATGCATGCACTAACAGTGGTCTTTTTTATTGTTCTAGTCCTGACTGACCCTAGGATTTCTCCTTAGGTGACACTGCAAAGACCCCCGACAGGTGTTACAAGGTTATAGAGATAGATGCAGAAACAGGGCGATCTGAGTACCAGACCCTCTTCACAAATAGACCCCTTGATAATTTCCCCATATAGCATGGAAACACATGACACTACCTCTTGATTTCTTACCAGTTCTTCTCTTAGATAGATGTGAAACCCTGCAAAATGTTTCTGAGATTTTCAATGCACCCGGCCAGGATTCTAACTGAGAATGCCCATATTGGTAGCCCGGAGTATTAACCACCTGAGCACTGTGCCTCCCAACTTTTAGCTCAAACCCTTAGCCTGATTCCAGCTGTTACGAACCATGGTGAAGGGCTGGTCAATGTCAGCTATGCTAAGCAGTGCATAGAGCAAAGTAATGAAGATCATAACATACATATTGTTCAGCACCTGAGTTACATTTTTGTCTTTTTTAAACTGCATTGAAAAGAAGGGCTGGCAGATAAGAGGGCAGACACCTGAAGATGGAAACTTTTATTTCTCTTTAAAGTAAATGGGCACATTATTAACATTTCAGTAGCTGTCTAAGTTGTCTTGTGTCCCGAGTGTAACAAAAGTAAAGACTTCTAGAATACCTTCAGAACTAAATTTAGACGCCTTAACCTTGTCCTACAAGCATGAAATTTTTTATTATTTTTCTTTTTAATGTTTTAAATATTGTAAAACAAGTCTTCTCATATTTTCCTTTTATGCATTTATAGAACTACAAAAAGTTTCAACCTTTGATTTAAAAATTAAAAGTTTGAAAACTGAAAAAACGCAACTTTCATAAAAAAATAAAACCAAATATCAAATTTTTGTGTTCAAATGTAATTTTCAATCATATACTATGACAAAGTGAAGAAATGATGATTTCTATTAAAGTCTTTTTATTCAATTTATGGTATATGAAAATATACCCATTGATTTGAAAAGTTCATTTTATTTCAAATAAACACTTAAAATATATAACTACTGACATTTTCAAATTCTTTTTAATCTTTTGATGTTTTTAGAAAATTCAGCTTGTCTCTGTTAAATTGTGATAGAAATGATCAGCTTTATTTTATATCTAAAAATGACCCCTAATGTCACACTTTTTCCTCATTTATTTTGAAACCACCCCTATGCAAAACTAAGTGCCCACCCGCGCGGGGTCAATTTTGACCCGGGGGTCATAATTTGAACAATCTTGGTAGAGGTCTACTAGACAATGCTACATGCCAAATATCTAAGCTCTAGGCCTTGTGGTTTCAGAGAAGAAGATTTTTAAAGTTTTTCCTATTTGTTGCCATAGCAACCAGAGTTCTGCATGGAATGGAATTCTTTGAACAATTTTGGTAGAGCTTCATGCAAGGAACATTCCTGCATAGTTTTATCAACATTGGCCTAGAGGTTTCAGAGGAGATGTCATTTGAATCAAAATGTTGACGGACGACAGACAATCATCCATCAGAAAAGCTCACCCTGGCATAGCCAGGTGAGCTAAAAAAGCATCCACCCATGAACACAGACGATCACTACATGCTTCCCCTCCTAGAATCTCTTTTATCTTGATTTTTTACTGTTTCAGCTATTTTACAAACACAAAATATGTGAATTTCAAGAATAAGACAGATATGAAATTTTCCAATTTGATGCACCCTATGTCAGTTTCAAATAATATAGTATTTAATGTATCCACATAGAATGAAAATGTATATGCTTAGAACTTAGAAGGACATATTTTACAATTAGGTAAGGGCTGGATTACTTTGTAAACAACAGGGAAATAGTACTTACAGTACAACATCTAGAGAGCTAAAGACAGGAGAAATTTCATTATCTTAAAAAGATTAATAAGCGAAAAGAATATTGGTAATGCAATGTTTCCCATCTTTTGTCACTAATTCTGATCAAACATTAAACAGTTATTGTACACAGTCTCTGCTGGTTCATCAGACTACATTCACACGGTGACATTTTAGAATTTGTAATCATATCAGTATTTATTCAAAACACCTACAAAAACTTTAAATTACTAAATTTTCATTTATTTATTGTACCTAGTACATATAAAATATATTAATAAAGAATAATTTAATGTCAGAATAATTCATCATTAACAATATATGACTTTGAAGTTCATCTATTTATGTAAGAAAGTCCGAGGGTAGTTTTAGAAAGAATTGTAACCCTGCACAACACAATATGTGGGGAAATGTTCATGAAGACATCACATTGCTGTACTTACTCAAGTCACACTCCTCCTCTGGTGATTTTGTAAATAAAAGACAACAAATAGAATTTCTTTTCCTTCTCTCTCTATTTATTTACTTTGCTTACATCACACAAGATGTTTGCAACAAAATCTTGCTTTCCTTTTATATTTTTGTCGGCAGAAAAAAACATACGAAAAAAATAAATAAAATATAAACAACAAGGACACAAGACATCACAGCGATGATCACTATATGCTTCTCCCTCCTAAAATCTCTTTAATCTTGATTTTGTTGGGCCAATGTTTGTAAAACACGTATGCACCAAGTAACTGCACACAAAGAATTACTGATGCTCTGATGACCCAAAAGGAGCAAAAGGGGCAATAGGGGCCATCCAATTTCCATAAACAATTATCCGAGCAAGTTTGAAGACACTACATGTACATTTAAGGGTTGATGAGTAAATAAGTAGAAACAGATTTTAAAACCCAATGTCACTACGACCTTGTCTCTTCATATTGTGACCCCAAAAATCAAAAGGGTTCATTCACTCTTCATAGTGCTAGCAAGTTTGAAGACTTTGAAAATCCTAAAGCATTGTTGCATTGAGTGGAAACCATTTTTAAATGTGAGGTCACTGTGACCTTGACCCATTTCTAAGTGAAGACAAAATGAATAGGGTTCATCTACTGTCCATGACCAATGTCCCTACCAAGTTTGAAACCTCTATGTCACAGCCTCCTGAAGTTATTGGGTGGAAACCATTTTTAAATGTGAGGTCACTGTGATCTTGGACCTGAGTGACTATAACACAATTAGGCTTGATATAAACTGTCTAAGTCCAATGTTTCTACCATGTTTGAAACCTCTAGGTCAAAGCCTGAAGTTATTGAGTGGTAACCATTTTTAAATGTGAGGTCACTGTCATTTATGTTTTGTTTCATAATGCCATTTTTATTTCAGGATTGTTTCTTTTTTCTTTTCTTTTTTGAAGGCCACATTGAAAATAAGTTAATGTTTCGCATGTCTTAATGTGTTAACCTTCAGTAAATAAAGATATTATTATTATTACCCCAAAATCAATAGACTTTATCTACTGTCCATGACCAATGACAACACAAACTATCACTGGAAGTCATTCATCCCCCCCATCTGTGTTGAACATTGATCTTTACTGCCTGTCAAACCTTTCACCCTATATTAGCTACCTATGTACCATGTTTGCTTTTAATAGCTCACTCCTACCTTTAGTTACAAAGAGTAAGAAAATGCCATATTAAATCTGCTACAAAACAGTAAACAAATGGTGCAATACAACAGTGTGTGACAAGATGCAAAACAAGTAACTTCTACATAGATCCAGTACTCCCCATACCAAACCATACCAAAACGTGATAGGTGGCAGAAATGGCAATATAATAAAGAGATGGGTTTTACATTCCTTCAAACTGTCAATTTCTAGCATATTAAACCTGTTTTATATTCTCCTGAGAACCTATCTAGACTGATGGTGACCTATTTCCCTACTATTGTACCGAGTCAATATACACCTAACAATGACACAGTGGTAGTTGTGTACAATATGTATCACTGTAAAATAGGAAGCCAAGGGGTTAGGATGAGCTTAAGTAGGATGAGCTTGAGTTAGGATGAGCTTGAGTTAGGATGAGCTTGAGAGACTGACAACTCGTTAACTTACCCAATTATCAGCAGGATCTGACCACTAGCAAACTACCTATGTAGCTATGAGTAAAACAGGACAAAGGAATTCAAGAACTGAGGAAATTCATCCACTGACCATGGACAATGTTTGTGCATAATCTGAAATCAGTTTGTTCCACTGCTCAGTAAAACTGATGTTTGATAGGCATCAAATAGCTCTGACTCCCAAGAAAATAGAAAGGATTCAAGTTACTGATAGTATTAAACATTTACCAGTTTTAGCAACACGTCCTCTCTCTGGTAACTGTGTGGCAGTGAAGCCTCTCATCTGATGACCTTCTGTTGTTTCAAGAACTTTTGACTTCTTCCCTGTGTTTTCCTCAAGCTAAATTGTCAATAAGAGATTTAATGTTGCCAGTATTAGTAAACAAGTTGATACATCAATAAAAGATTTTATATACTGCCAGTTAACAAAGGTTAAAGGCACACCATTTTAAGTCGTTAGCCCTCCCCATCAACCCTTCCCCCCCTCCCCCCCCAGCAAAAAAAAGATGAGTGTTTCCAGTCAACGTTTTACTGCCCACCTCTTAACTTTTTTATGGGTCAAAAACAACAATTTTCTAGTGTTTCAGTGCAAAAAAGGCAAAATAATAAAAATTATATAAACAAACCTGCCAACCTTAAATGTGTTGAAACACATATATATTTTGTTTGGCCTTACAGTTAAACTACTGCTACAGATAACAGAGAGCTGTTGTGATGGTAGATAATGGTTGACACTAACACAACAAGGCTAATAAATGAAGTGTGTAAAAAGGTGAATGTGCAAACTACGAAACTGCAATCAACACCAAGTTATTGTGTACATGTACATAGAACTCACTGTATGAAAACCTGTACCTTGCCTTCCAGGCTTCCACCGTCACTGTAAACAGTCAATGGACATATTAACATTTCAATAAGTACTAGCTATCATAGTTTTAGTATAATTTATACAATTGAATTTCCAATGTCAAAGTCCAACAAAAAACATGATACATGAAGAACATATCTAACTCAGGGGACAAGTTTGCTTTTAAGAATTTTAGATACAAGACAAAAAGATGCAAGACAATAGTGTACGGTGAAAGACAATAGTGTACGGTGAATGCTCCATACATTCTACAGTCAATTATTTATATAATCAGATAGTGATATTTATAAACGTGATGTGGAACAAGATCTTGCAAAGGCTCAAAAGCCTTTGACCCACATCAGAGCAGTACTATCATATAAGATTGTCTTCACTGGATAATGACAACATTTCTGGTCTAAGATTTATGAAATATTTGAGCCAGCTTCTCTTCTGTAGCAAAGGACTCCCTTTTCTTCAACAGACAACTAGCTACATCTACTTTATAAACTACACAGCAAACTTTAAATGTGTATATTTATAAAAGTCATTACACAAAATTAATACTGTATCACTATGCACATTTATGTTATACTGCTTCTGAACCAGCACATAATATGTTAATGAAAGTCTAATTCAGTCAATCTGTTAGACTCACCTGTTGTATTAAGTTCACCTGTAAGACTCACCAGTCTGTTGTATCTAGTCTATCTGTAAGACTCACCTGTTGTATTTAGTCTATCTGTAAGTCTAACCTATTGTGTTCAGTCTATCTGTAAAACTCACCTGTTGTATCTAGTCTATCTGTAAGATTCACCTGTTGTATTTAGTCTATCTGTAAGTCTAACCTATTGTATTTAGTCTATCTGTAAGACTAACCTGTTGTAAAATTTTCTTTGTTTCAAAGTCATCCACTGATCCTGTTTCTATAAATAGATGGTAGGGGTTAAACTTCTCTTGTATACTGCCATGTACTACTCCAAATTTTCCCTTCTTTGTAAATGGTACATTCTCTCCTAACCTGGAAATCCAATAACAACTGTTTAGTAATGACACAGTTACTATTATAAAATAATTGAAAGCAGTCATGTTTATTCAAAGAATAAAGGTTCAAAAATAAAATCTAATCTTAATTTTTTGAAATGGTGCACAATAACATCTCACGTCTGCGTGACGCCAGATCTCAAATACAGTAAGTGGTCACTCACATCCAAACAGACAAACTGAAAGTCTTTGAGATGGAGCAGGCTCAAGTCCATAGCTTAGGAAGGGTCACTCATGATTGTTTATCTTACAAAGCTTGATGGTCTAACTGAGTGAAATCAAAGCGTTTTCTTCAATACTGCCAGAGTCAATTACATGGAAATTATAACTACACTAACAGGGATCCAAGACTTAAGCACATGTATGCTACAGGTTAAAGGTGTAATGTTTGTTACAACAAAGTGCAGCTTACCATCTGAAGTACACAAACTTGACCGTTGTTGACATGTCAAATGTGCTCTGGTATCTTGCCAAGATGTACATCACCTGAACACAGATAATGCAAAAACTGTAGCACAGATACTTGGGATTTGGACAGAAAACAAGAGCTGTCAGTAGGACAGCGCGCTCGACTTTTTTAGTGCTTGTTAACAAAACTTTGACATTTAAAGCTGCTCACTCTCAGTTACCCTTGAAAAAAATATTTTTTTTAAAAATGGACATAATTACACATATATATAAAACTAGAAGCTAGAATCAAAATATTAGCAAAAATCTAGGTAGGAATTTGCAGAAATCAATTTAAAATGTCGGTTACACGGCACCGCTACACTATATGTTTATATTGAAACGTTTGCAACGCTTTTGGATTTGGATGCATATTTTTTTTAATTGAGAGATACACGTGACATGAATTTATACTGGAGCCTTTTTATATGACTAAATATTCTAAAATACATTATTTACATACAGTTTCAAGAACTTTATTTTTTTTACCAAAATCTGAGAGCGAGCAGCTTTAAGGGCACACAAGACTTTAACTAGGAATTTCTAAGTACAAATCATGAAACATTTTAACAGAGTTATCTTCTCTTGCTTACATATAGGTCTCATGATGGTACATAAGTACTTCAACTTTCAAAGTAATATCTCAAATGGTTAAGTCAACAAGTGGACAAGAATGAAAATTTTAACTGAGTTTCTAAGTCAAAAAGGGCCATAATTCAAATAAAATCCTTGACAGAATTACCTTCTCCTGCCCATGTTTTGGGATCATGATGGTTTACAAGTATTCCAACTTTCAAATTAATATCTCAAACAGTTTAGTCAAAGTGGACTGGTACGAAAAACTTAACCAAAATTCTAAGTTGATAAAGGGCCTTAATTTTAAAAAACAAATCCCTGACAGAGTTACCTTCTCTTGCCTACAGATGGGGGTAATGATGTTAACAAGCATTCAAAGTTTCAAAGCAATATCTCAAAGGGTTAAGGCAACAAGAGGGCCAAGATGGCCCTATATCGCTCACCTTGGTACAAGTCCACTTGCCTGGTGGAAGATCACTAGATAATGTTATATACCAAATAAGTTTTCCTATATACGTCTTTGTAAAACAAAGGATCCCCCCCCGGGCAAGGTCAATTTTGACCCAAGGGGCATAATTTGAACAAACTTTAAAGAAGTCTACTAGGCAATGCTACAACATGCCAAATATCTAAGCTCTAGGCCTTGTGGTTTCAGAGAAGAAGATTTTTAAAGTTTTTACTATATATTCCTATGCAAAACTAAGTGACCCCCAGTGCGGGGTCAATTTTGACCCGGGGCTCATAATTTGAACAATATTGGTAGAGGTCCACTAGCCAATGCTACATGCCAAATATCTAAGCTCTAGGCCTTGTGGTTTCAGAGAAGAAGATTTTTAAAGTTTTTACTATATAAGCCTATGTAAAACTAAGTGACCCCGGTGCGGGGTCAATTTTGATCCTGGGCTCATAATTTGAACAATCTTGGTAGCGGTCCACTAGCCAATGCTACATGCCAAATATCTAAGCTCTAGGCCTTGTGGTTTCAGAGAAGAAGATTTTTAAAGTTTTTCCTATATATTCCTATGCAAAACTAAGTGACCCCGGGCGGGGTCAATTTTGACCCGGGGCTCATAATTTGAACAATATTGGTAGAGGTCCACTAGCCAATGCTACATGCCAAATATCTAAGCTCTAGGCCTTGTGGTTACAGAGAAGAAGATTTTTCAAGTTTTTCCTATATATTCCTATGCAAAACCAAGTGACCCCCGGTGCGGGGTCAATTTTGACCCGGGGGTCATAATTTGAACAATCTTGGTAGAGGTCTACTAGACAATGCTACATGCCAAATATCTTAGCTCTAGGCCTTGTGGTTTCAGAGAAGATTTTTAAAGTTTTCCCTATATATGCCTATGCAAAAACTAAGGGCCCACCCGTGCTGGGTCAATTTTGACCCGGGGGTCATAATTTTAACAATCTTGGTAGAGGTTCACTAGACAATGCTACATGCCAAATATCTAAGCTCTAGGCCTTGTGGTTTCAGAGAAGAAGATTTTTAAAGTTTTTCCTATTTGTTGCCATAGCAACCAGAGTTCTGCATGGAATGGAATTCTTTGAACAATTTGGTAGAGCTTCATGCAAGGAACATTCCTGCATAGTTTTATCAACATTGGCCTAGAGGTTTCAGAGGAGATGTCATTTGAATCAAAATGTTGACGGACGACGGACAATCATCGATCAGAAAAGCTCACCCTGGCATAGCCAGGTGAGCTAATAAGTGGATTTTACCCATATTCAATGTATTTTCTAAGTAAAAAAGGGGCATAATTCTGCCAAAAACCATGACAGAGTTTTGTACTCTTGTCTGTTGATGTAGGTCATGATGGTAAACAAATATGGTTAGTTTCAAAGCAATACCTCCAATGGTTTTTAAATAAAGTGAGGTGGTACGAAAAACTTCAAGCTCAATACACTTTCTAAGTCAAAAAAGGGCCATAATTCTGTCAAAAACCTTGACAGAGTTGTGTACTCTTGTCTGTAGATGGAGGTTATGATGGTTAACAAGTATGGTAAGTTTCAAAGCCGTACCTCAAATACTTTTGAAATAAAGTGGAGTGGTACGAAAAACTTAACCAAGGTGTGACACCTAAGCTGACGCCGTGGCGAGTAGGATAGCTCCCCTTTTCTTCGAAAAATCAAGCTAAAAATAATTGAAACTTTATTATCAAATTCTTGTTTTCACCTTAGTATGTCATATATATAGAGAAGATATGTAACACGCCAGAGCAAATCATACTTAGAAGTTGATTTCTCTGCAAAATTACCAGAGTATCAACTTATTTGTGTCATCTGAAAGGGAAAACTGTTGTCTGCAAGATTAAGTCAGGATACACATTTAACCCGGCCGCCTCTTATCAAAATTCTACAAAAACCTGCAAATTCCGGCTTGCCACATTTCTAATCTCTTATCGACTAGTTTACATGAAGTCTAAATATAGCACTCAAATGATTTTATCGGTACCGCTTTTACCTGATACTTCAACTAAAGGCGCAGGGAACCAGAACGTGTTATAATTTGCACGGTTAAAATACAGGGGCGCATTTTAGGCCATTTGAATGTGTATAACATGTTCTGGCTTCCCCGTGCCTTTAGTTGAAGTATAAGGTAAAAGCGGTACCGCTAAAATCATGTGAGTTAGGGTTATATAGATTTCATATAAACTATTCAATAAGAGATGCCGCAAGCCCAAATTTGCAGGTTTTTGTAGACTTCCCAACATTTTGATAATTGAATGTTCATAGCAATAAGTATCTGAAAACTTCTTCCTGTTTCCCTAGAGAATGGAACAAACAGTTAATTATCCCTAATAGTTTGGCCTCAACAGACATTCCTGCTCATGAAAACCACAAAATGAAACCATCCTTAAACATATTCAGGCATCACACTGACACAGTAGAATACAATATATGAACAATCATAGATATTCTTGATTATATTGTTAAATATGAGTGTTCAATAAAGTTTTGAAAATAAATGAAAAAAACTTTAAAAAATACAATACCTGTTCACTATTGACTTGTTCTGAAAGTTCTTCAACACTCTGTCCAACCTTAAGTACACCCACCCTAGCAGGATCACTGTCTATATGTCCTACAATAACATACATATCCTCACTGGCATCATTCCTTACAGACCCCACAGCCGCATCAAACTCCGACAGATCTTCGAAAGTAGCTGATATACTCATACTGTATCACCTGTAAGTATAGTGTTACATGTATGATGTAAAACATAATTTTGTTTTGATATCTTTATGGTACGGTAATAGTTTGACCCCTCGAAGGATCAGACATGTTTACTTAATGAAAAGTCTGTATACTTTCCCCATGTTGTGTACATGTATTTAAAATAATCTGATATCAGTTATTCAAATTATTTTTGCTGTGAGATCATTGTCTATTTAAAACTTTAAAACAAAATAAGTTTCACCTTAAATCGACAGGATAATAATCAAGATATAGTTAACATGGTTAAACTAATTTAACACTTTCAGCTCTCTGGTTTGACTCTTTCACATCTGATATTTCTAATATAATTTTATAAGCACCCACCCAAAAACTATCTTGCTGGCTTCAACACTGAACTAATTAGACAAAATCAACATCCTTGTAACACTACAAATAACTAGCTGGTTGTTTTTATGTCACAAAAACATGTCTCCCCCATGCCAGTTTGTCAATGTCTATTATACTAAAACAGGATATTAAAAAAAAGGCAGTGGCTAGAGTTACGGTACCGTAACTGTAGCCTCCGAGTCTAGAGTTACGGAAGTTCCGTATCTCTAGCAAAACCCTACGAGGAAAGGCTAGAGTTACGGAAGTTTATAAAGGTATGTATATTGCTTTAATATATGCATGATAATGTGTTGTAAACTTAAATATTTCACCATCTTTTGACTTCCTGCACTGAATGTGACAATATTGTGTTGAAAATTTGAGTTTAAAAATATAAGTAATAAATAATATTTTGCTTTTTCAAAAACGAAAGTAGGTATCCCGGTTATCTAATATCTCTGTAATATTCCATTTAAGTCACCCAGAAAGAGGCTGTAAATATGTTGTACATGAATAAGCATGCCTATTATGATGTCCAACTGTTTCCAATATGCAATAAAGCGAAAGTAGGACAAAAAGACCACCCAGCGCAATCTAAGGAATTACAATATATTCACTTGTTTTTCTGCAGCAGTATTTCAAAAGGAAATACTGGACTATTGTAAATTTTAAGGGCCAGTTGCAAACTGTATCTCCCTGTCGTCATAATTTCATATCAATCGAAAGCTATTAATTTTAACATTAAATCGTATTTTCTATGGCCGCCAAAACGACAAAAAGTTAGTAATAATGGCTGCTAGGTAAATAACGGTCATTTTTACAAACTTCTCACACGCTTATTTTTCAAATGTTGAAATGGCCTTATAAATTAGACATTGAAAGGCATTTCTTCGGAAATCTTTTCAAATGAGACACAAAAATACTGACGTCATTTCTCCATGTTAAAACATTGTACAGTTCAGTTTAGCGGTTCACATTAAATTAAAATCAAATTTTATTTCATGTCGGTATATCAGTCTAATAAACATTAGTGTGGGTCGACCAACGCTCGGTGTAAAACTTCCATGTAATAAATCATCAGCAGGAATCTATGTCAACTAACCTCAAATTTCTATGCTCAGTTTGAAGACCAGTCTCAACCTTTCAACCGTAGTTGTTTACATATTTAAAGTCACATTGGTGATGTACTTGGCGGGAGCTAAATACAGGCCTAGTAAAACTGGTGCGGTTCGTCCGAAATTCTACCATAGCTCAGCGTACACCAGATACACTCGAAGGTTTTGTTTTTGAAATATTTCCCTTTTAAACCGATGTTGAAGATGTATTTAACAAAATTTAGTAGTAATATGGATTGAAATAATCTATTTAGTGTGTTAACGTTAATTTGATTTACACCGTCTTTCTGCCAGACTTTTGTTGAGTTTTACAAACCAGCTTTGACATGTCTATATACAAACACATTTGACAAACATTATATAGAAAAATGGCAGTGGCTAGAGTTATGGTACCGTAACTCTAGCCCCCAAGTCTAGTTACGGAAGTTCCGTATCTCTAGCAAAACCCTAAGAGGAAAGGCTAGAGTTACGGAAGTTTATAAAGGTATATGTATGTTGCTTTAAATATGCATGATAATGTATTGTAAATATTTCACCTGTAATAGTGAATAAACCGATCTGTCGGCAAATGCAGCGACTTCATAGCCGCCATTTTGGTAATACATAAATATCGGAAATATCGATGTTATCTTCGTCTTTACTTGAGCGTGCCATTGCAGTTGGACAATTATATCACATGTTGTGCAAAGCATGATAGAAGTTAAGTAAAATGTGTTGTTTTTGTATTTAATTGTCTGACTACATTTAAGCCCACTCAAATCGTGACAAAAAGGAAAGATCGAAAGTGCAGCTGTTAAATTTAAAAATTAATCTTAATTTTTTTTTGGTTTACGTTTTTCGTCTCTTCCAATTCTAATATTCTTCTTTTTCTTTTATCTTACTATTGTTTAATTAACGTTCTTTTGTAAACAGAACACGTAAATATGTGCAAGAATATACAACATAACAATGATAGTTCCGATATTAGCAACATATAAAATTATAACCAAAATGGCGCCTGTGAAATTGTCGTACGTATACAACAGATCAGTTTATTCACGAATAGTGGTAAAATATTTAAGTTTACAATACATTACAGGGCACTCGTTTGGCCGATTTTGGGGCCGAATATCGGCCCCATTCCCCTCCTAAAATAATATGTTTTTTTCCCCTTTCTTAGAAAAAAATCCCTCGAAAACAAAAATAAAATCGGAAGGAAAATACCAGGTTACTCGTCGGCAGGACATAAGAACGAAAAGTTTTGAGTACGAATCCAATTAAACATTCCGAGCCTTCTTCCTTGATTGACTGTCCAATGAATTTTCTCGTAACAAGTCGGTATAGATTCATTTATAAAAGGGTTCCCGCTGTCGGTCGCCAATGGCGCCAAATGCGAAAAAATAAATTCTGTCGTTAAATTCTTTCAGTTGGCGAATTTTAGTGGCGCCAACAAAATAATCTCGGTAATTCTCACGTGTCAATCAAAAATCAATCGCCGCCTGTTGGCTAGTTTACGGAAGAAGGCGGAGCTAATTAGATGCTATCTGATAAGCGCACATGGCCGTCTCGGTCGTTATCAGAGATGTTAATTGATAAACAATCATAAAACGAAATATAATTTATAATCGTTGTTTGTAACACGGATTTAATTAGCGATGCTTCGTTGACACGACTCGATGTATTGTTACTATGTAATTCACAGATTGCACTTCGGGTGATCATAACACAATTCATGTATACCCATTTTTCCGATCATCACGTGTCATAACAGACTTATAATTTCGGCATTGTTTTTTGGGGTTAGTAATTAAATTATTGACTTACATTGTGCATTTTCAAGTTGCAAATTGTGCTGGACGTAAATTTTTCCCCTACATGAATATATATCTATTTGGCAATAATCGGCGCCTTCAAAACCTTCAGTATTCGTTAATACTTATCAATACTTATTTTAAACCTTTAAACATACTTTGGACAAATTGTATTCTATTTAGAAGTGTTTAAATCGCCAAAATCGAAGAAACATTAATGTACGAAAATAAGTTCACGGACATGCGAGGTCGCGAAAATATGTGACAAACGGGGAATGCATACAGTTACTTTCATTTTTGAATTCATGGTGCTACAGAACACGAACAGAAAATTATGATATGCAAACTAAAATTGACCCAGAGGGAACCCTGTTCATTCGGATTTTCGGATATTGCCCTTAGCAGGTGAAAAATGTCACATAATCAAATACATTACCGCGAAAAATAACATCGAAAACAGCAGATAATTGTTAAAAATAGACATGTATCTCATTCAACAAAAAGTTTGCATGTGTCACTGAGATGTTTTTAATTCATGAAAGAAAAAAATAAATATAGTAGAACAACTTGCATAATCATTTGTTGTAATTGTCAGAAAACTATTATGTAGAGCTCTACATCTGTTGGAAATGATTGAAAATAGTATTAATAAGTGTGAATAGTAGTAATATTTATATGGCTAAAAATTCCCCTATTAGTCTTAAAACGACGAGAAATTCCCCTTCCAGAGGGTATGGGTACCTGTCCCCAAAAGTTGTCTAGTGCCCTGCATTATCATGCATATATTAAAGCAATATACATACCTTTATAAACTTCCGTAACTCTAGCCTTTCTTCTTAGGGTTTTGCTAGAGATACGGAACTTCCGTAACTCTACACTCGGAGGCTAGAGTTACGGTACCGTAACTCTAGCCACTTCCTAGAAAAATTCATACAATTATAAACTTGATTCATTTACTGATTTAATCATCTATAATGTGGTCTGTATTTTTTTAAATATCAATAATAAAAAGGTATACGTAGGAGATTTATGTCTTGAGAATTGTAAGAACAAGGCAATATTGCTAGAGGGGTCCGTATAGATTGGGCTATTTTACTTAATCATATATTACAAAATAAGAAGAATTAGGTAATATTTAAATATAAATGACTTTTCTATAAATTTTACAACTCAATTTCTTAAAAAGTACCTGTATAAAGGAGAAATCTTAGTTTAATTGAGTACGGAAAGCTTTGGACGGGTTTTACTCCAGGTCTGCGGCTCTGCTTTAGTCACGTGACCATTCCGGAAGTCAACCCCATCGGATAAAATCACACACGATGTAAACAAATTTAACAGCACCCTAAAGTAAAGACTTTTTTCGGAAAATCACAAAGAAACCTCATTTACGCCGAGCATTAGTATACTCCGAGCGTTGGTCGGTCTACCCACTCTAGCTATGTAGTTATAAAATATCAGATCTGTGAAAAGGGGTCACACTGACATGCCTAATTAATTAGGCTATCAGCTTGTCAGATTTATGATATTAGGAAAACATCATTTATTCAATGTTTAAACTGACCAGTTCAGTAGCATACACCCTGGTTCCCTAGGGACAAGCAGCACTCCCAGAAATTCAGAATAAACAATGAATGACCGATTTAAATAAGTTTGATATGAATTTCCAAAATGAGTTTGTGCCGGAATCTAATGTGCACGTAAGACAGAATTCTCTGCAGCAATTAAATTACTACAAACGTCTGCTCTCCTTGTATAAATGTTGTAGAAAAATCAATATATTTCGCACCTTCTGCAGCCACACCTATAATAACGCGGAAGTCTTTTGGGATTAATTAGAGTTATTTCCCTTAGCTGTCGTAATATTTACCACAAATTAATTTCTCTATATTTAGGGCTCAAAACCACTAGATTGCTCAAAGAACTCCGTCATTTAGTCTTAATCAATCGGTTACTTCCCCTTACAGTATACAACACATTTTATACAACACTTAAGGGAACTTCTAACGCTACATTTAGTCTTTATTCATTATTTTGAAAATGACTGTAATAATTTATTTGAAACTTCACACAAATAATAAATAGTATATTAGACAAATTTTGTGTAATTTTTATTACAAACGACCTATCGGTTATTAAACTACACTCGCTCAAAGATAATAACCCCCAAAATCGAAAGTCGCAAAATTTGCCGTTTTCGCAATGTAATTGGACGGAATGCACGTACAAAATTCACTGCTGCTGGGCATTGTGTGCGGTCAAATTAAATCAAATCAAATTTTATTTTATGTCGGAAATCATTACAATAAACATTAGCTATGCATAGCTATTGACCGACTGTTTAACAATAATAGATATAACATACATACAATACAAGCAATAGTTACATGTAGAGAAACCTGTAAAGAGATAAAACATTTACTATTATATACTAGTAATTATATCACATTAATTTTCACGGTATTAAATATTCATTTATTTGTATTTTATAAAATAGTATAAAAATTCAACTTTCCCTAACATAGAAGAAATGAACATTGAATATTATGATTATTATATATTAGAGGTAGTATACATGGACGGCAGATAAGTTAAAATGAAGTTAAAATCTGCGAGAAACTTGCTGATCTTGACCTAGGTCTAAAAGCTGCCTTCAAATTTTGAATAAGAATCTGAAAGAAATATGAACACAAAAGTGTGACCGATAAAAGGAGATTAAGAACATTTATCCCCCCCCCCCCCAACAAGGTTTGGAAAGAACTGATCAGCAACCTCCTCACAGTACATTGACAAAAAATAACAACAATAGCTGCAATAAATACACAAATGATAAGTAAATAGAAGAACAGTCAGATCTATCCAGTTTTAACGCTTAATTGAAAACGACACAACAAACGAAAATAGAAGCAATGCAAACTGAAACGAAGCAAAACCGAAAATATACAGAAATGAAACAAAATGAAAATTACAATTTTTACCTTCTGCAACAAGAACATTTGCCACTCTTTCCGTCCCATGATCCAATCAAGCTCTGGAACTGACTTAGGCCAGTGACTTCCCTAAAGTGTCGGGGTAGTGAGTTCCAGAGCCTGGGGGCAGCGGAGCGGAAAGAGTTGAGGCCGTATCTTGAGCTTCTTACCTGAGGAACTTCTGCTGTGTTGGTATATCTGAAGGAATAAGAATGTTGTTTTATTTTAATTAAATCATGAAGATAAGTTGGTGTCTCTTTATTTATTATTTTAAAGGTTTCTATTGCCATGTATCTTAGTCTTCTAATTTTTAAGGTCGTAGTTTGGATTTTTGAAGTAATCCTTCATAGTCTGAGTTGTAATCATTGTATATAAATCTTAATGCTCTTTTCTGTATATTTTCAATCTTTTTCGTATTTATTTCTCCGCAAAAGTGCCAGGTTAAGGGACAAAAATTGAAATTAGAAAGTATAAATGAATAGTATATACTAAGTTTTTCTAGTTTACAAAGATGTCTTCCCTTACGTTTTAGAACATTTAGTTGCCTCGAGGCCTTTTTGCATATATTTGAAACATGGGTTTCGAAATTTAACTTAAAATCTATAGTAACTCCGAGTAAATTTACTTCGTCTTCGCAGTTAATAATATTTCCTGACAGATTAAAAGATAAATTGCATTTTTTGGTCTTACTTCCTATTGCTACTGCCTGAAACTTGTCGGGATTTGCTTGCATTTTGTTGTCAGAAAACCAATTTATAAGTGAAATACTGTCTTGTTCTAAGGCGGCTTTTACTGAATTGGCGTCATGATCTGCGCAGGACAAGATGTTATCATCCGCGTAATTATATAGTTTACTGTTATCTACAAAATGAAAGATATCATACAAAAAAATGATAAAAAGCACGGGACCTAATATTGAACCTTGAGGGACACCTTTGTATATATCTTGGAAATCACTTTTAAACTGTCCTATTTTGATGCACTGTTTTCTGTTGTTTAGATAGCTGCTTATTAGCTTTAGAGAGTTTTCAGAAACACCATAACACTTTAATTTTAAAGTGAGTAGATCATGAGGTAGGCAGTCAAATGCTTTAGATAAATCCATTAATACTGATGCAATATATTTGTATTTGTCTAGTGCCTGCTTCCAGTCTTCAATAAGCCTAAGTAAAGTTTTTTGACAGCCGTAGCCTGCCCTAAATGCAGAGAGATATGGATCAAAGCGTTGGTTAAAAAACTCGGTTAATTGTGTGTTTGCTCTTTCAAATATTTTAGATATAGTTGGAAGTATGCTAACAGGGCGATAATTTCCTTTTTCCATAGTGCTCTTTTTTATGCAGGGGTATAACTTCTGCAACTTTTAAATTTTCTGGAAAGACTGACGTTTCAAAGGATTTGTTGACCATTGATGTAATGTACCCCGATACAAAGGGTTTGGCCAATTTTAACAATTTAGGGGAAATATCTAAACCAGTAGCTTTTTTGATGTTTTATTTATCTATTTGTTTATCTATGAAAGATGATTCCACTGAATGAAAAACTAACTCAGAGTGAGTGCTATTGTTTGATAAAATTGCTGCTATACTCGGGTGGTTTTCATCTACAGCGATTGTGTTGTTTCCAATATTTTGGGCAACATTTACAAAGAAATCGTTAAAAATATTACAAACTTCTTGTTGATTGGTAATTATTTTACCCTCTTCACATAGTATAGTATCCTTTTCGGTTTTGCTACCCTTATTTATTAGAAAAGGTTTGACTGTGGACCAGAAGTCAGCAGATTTGCACCCTCCAACACAGCGATCTATAAAATATTTGTTCATTGATTTTCTTTTTATACTTGTAACCAGATTTCTTTGTTTTCCGAAATTCTCCCAGTTTTTTTATGATTTATTCTTATTGAATATTTCAATATATTTCAATATAATATTTGATGGGTCACATTTCATTTTTTTCTCGGACTTAAATGTTTCATTCAGCATTGACTGAATACCCGATAAGGTGACACTATTGTACATGTTTTCGAAAACGATGTTGCTGGGAAGACAATAACCAGTAATGTGAGCGCTTGCTTATTCTGGTTAAGGGTACCGTTATGCTGTTATGACACTTCCTAAACTGTCCGAAAATTAAACCATCCTGAACGTGGAACCTGTGGATGATCGCTACCACTAACACTACAGCTTATTATAATTAATTTAATCTCCATTTCATACATAGTGAAATTTGAGTTAGGAAAATAGCTAGAATATCTATACAGCAAAGGGCTCAAATTGTTGGTCTAATTGTATACGAAACTTTTGCAGCTTTTTTGGTTTACGATTTTTGATATTGTTGCCGTTGTTTAAAGGAATTTGAGTTTGTCATTTTATTTTTTATATTTTATGAATTAACTATTGTTAAACAATGTAGAGATGGAATAACAGATTAAAATAATGATTTTAAACCTGTGAAATGCGTTGTTCATTTTTGCGACTTTCGATTTCTAGGGTAGCGTACAGTACACGTGCGGTAAATTGGTATTAACGCAACCACCAAATAATGTATTACTTCACTAGCGTCAAAATACAACTGTCCACATGTTGTGAAAATTTGGTTAAGATATCTGGTATAGTTTCTGAGATATTCAAAAATATTGAAAGGTAGCGTTAGAAGTTTCCTGAAGTGTAGAACGAACATCTAGCAGTTATTCAACAGAACCTATTTTCTATTTTTAGGAACAGCGACCTTGACCTTGAACCAAGGTGGTTGTAACATTCGCTGTGTACATCGTTTCAATATGGTGAACATTTGTGGTGAGCTCAAAATTCTAAAATCCTTCAATATAATATTTGATGGGTTCAAAAGATATGGAGCAAACAGAAAATATAGTCATATGACCTTTGATCTCTAACTGTAACATTGACCTTGAGCTGGCGCGGTTGGTTCACGGGTTCTGTAGTTGAGGTGAACATCTGACACAAGTTTCATTTAAATCCTTTAGAGGGGTTAAAGAGATACATATTCTATGGTGGAGACATAATGACCCTATCTGCTCTTGACAACCTTTTTAAAGACAGTGATAGCGAGGTGAGCGATATAAAGCCGTCTTGGCTCTCTTGTTTTCCTTTAATACTTAATATGAAAATAGGCACTACCTATATCGAGCGAAAGCAGTCTCACCCCTCGCAGTGATTCCGCTCTACTACTGTATACTGTAAGGGGAAGTTACCGCTGCGGAAAGTTCGCAGAATTTTTAGCGCGTGATATGTTGCGTCATTTCAATTAATCGATATTTTTTCAGAAATTATTTATATTTACATTGGTTGCAAGATTGATCCAGAGGAGAAATACCTATTTTAAAATAGATAACCGTAAAATGTTTTAGAATGAATATTAAAGGTCAGTGGAATTCTGCGTTTTTGGTACGTGGCATTCCCTGTTTGATATTATTTTTGTTTTTTTGGTAGACGGTGCAGCGTAACAATTATGCAAGCATAATGTCACGAAGTCGACACTTCTCAATTTTTCATGGATATCTGTGAAATTATTAATTTTATTGCGTTCAGTATTCAATTAAATACTCGTACATACGTTTACCTACGGTCGGCTTTCGAGAGAAACATATAAGTTACAATTTGGTGAATTGTTTTATCAAAAGTGGAAAACGGTTTTTGCATGCTTCTTTACTTCTTCTGTCCTGACCAAAGTAAGTTTCGTACTGATTCAGAAAATGTTACTGTCACATGATACACAGTGTCGTACACATTTTGGAGCTACTGGCTCAAAATGTTTACAACTGATTTTCTTTTCATATCGGCTGACACACATATTTTACAGATGTCATTAAAATGACTGACCTCTTCATTGTCTTCGGCACTGTCATGTATAAATTCCGCGGACAAAGTTGATGAACAGCACAGCAACTTAGTACAACGTGCACCATTTCTTTGATGTCTGCGAGAGCCACAAATTTAAATCTTAGAATCCGCCCTTTCAGAGCGCCAAAATCTCTTTCTATGCAAATTTGTGATGAACTCTGTTTGTAATTATACCGTTTTTGACATTCATTGAGGCTTTCAAAGTCATACCATTAACCAATAACCAGTTAGATAGCGAATATGTCGAATCTCCAAGTAGATGCGTGTTCATGGGAAACATTTTGATCTCTCCATTTTCAACTAAACACCTTTCAACAATGGAAAGTGCATCATGCACTGACCCAGGCCAACCACAATATACATCGGTAAATTTCAACTCAGAATCACAAACAGCTTGAAATATCAAGGAAGAGAAAACTTTTTCTGTTAATGTAGTTTTCAGTGTAATTTGTAGGAGTGGGAATAGGAATATGACTTCCGTCTATTGCCCCGATTACCCCTTGAAAACCATTTAGTTCATTGAATCCATCTACAGTTCTATCAGCTGTTCATTTCTCTGGTTAGTTCACTAACTCTAGTAGCAAGTACTTGCAAATTTTCTCTGAAACTTCATGAACATACTTGTGCACTGAATATTCACATACCCAAAACACGTCTGCCAAAGCCTGATATATCTGCTGTGTTGAAATATATCGGATATATATTAACAGTATTTCTTGGCGCCTATACATTTCCCCTTTACCTATGAATGGTACCATGTATTCAACTTAAGAGTCGAATGTTTGCTTGCTGATGCGGAATCTGTCCTTAAAGTCATCAACATTATAAAATGGCAATACTCCTACATAATTCTGGATACGTTTTTTCCACCCGAATCATTGTTGAGGCAACGACTCCACTGCATAATGTGTGTTTTATTATTTTTTTAGCAAAATGATACCGTCATCGTTTTAAGAATAGACCAATTCTTGTAGTATTAGAAATTTCGATTAACCCTCCACCATTTTTACTTGGTAAACCAAATAATTGTTGATTGGAATTAAATATGTTTCAGGCAGATCTTAATTATAAGAAACTGTAAACCGGTAACATAAACTGGTTTACTACGAACTAATGTGCCAGATAATATAGAGCTGGTTACATAGACCGAATATCTAGATAAACGGGTCAGGCAACGTAGCCACTTTCTTTTTATATGCAAAAAAAATTCTATACGAGACATTTATTCAAATGTTTTTTTTTGCTATAACTGTGTATATAACATGCCATCAAGTGACAATTTCCATCGTCATGTGCTACACACGTATCTTATGCGCAGTGCCAAACTGTTTGCAGCGGTTACTTCCTCATGCAGTATTCAGTAACCATTGCTACAAAAAACTTTATTAACAAAAACTTGTAAAAAAGAATTAAACTTTTAAGTTAGTTAGTTTTTGATACGACTTGACCAGTACCGCATTTTGTACTAGGAGGTAGTATACGATAAAACACAGAATACGCTTATGAAGGACGCACGATCCCTTTCTTTAGATTGCAGAGTCCGAGGTTCGAATCCCGCCGCCGCCACTGTGCAAAAAACTACAACACCATTTTTTCAGTCTATCAATCTTTTAATGGGTACTGAAAAAATGCCGGGAATGGTTCGTGTTTACCAGTTCATGATTTGAGGTTGTCGCACAAAAGCTCTACAGAGCATAATATTAGTTTGGCTGTTTCAAAATGAGACGTTAAATATATATAGCTTAGCTTTACCTTTAAAGTTAATCTTTACATAATATTCAAAGTGTAAAACTAAAAGACACCTTAACGAGAGTGATGTCGAGTTTCTGAAGAAAAAGTTATTGAAGCAGTAATTATGAAGTTAAGGTGTTTAAGAGATATGCATTGGCATCTAAGTTTTGGTCAAATTTTGAAAGCATACACACATAATTTACCGATTGCGAGGAATATATACACCCATTGATTTAGGGTGTAGGTCCAGGACGGCCAACTTCCAGAACGGAGCAGTACCAGAACAGCCCATCTTTTGTTTATAAAAGGAAAGTTGTGTCGATATAATGAAAGAAATTTGAAAAGGTTGGATTACGCAGTCACTGAGTCAATATTTTTCAGGAAAGACTTCAAGAAAACCCTCGGCCTATACGTGTGTGTGTGTGCATGGTTGTGTGTGTGTGTGTTGTGTGTGTGTGTGTGTGTGTTGGTGGTGTGCACTTCTGGGTGCTGTGGGGCTCGTTTTGGGGAGGCTGCGTTTTTGGTACGTGGCATTCCCTGTTTGATATTATTTTTGTTTTAATACTCTGCATGATATTATTTATAATTATTATTCACCGCACTAGATGTATGCACAAATAGAAGACATGTCTGAAAATGATGCTGAAAACACAGTGGACGCTTTAAAAACATATAAGAAATTAGTTTTACCAAGTTATTTCTTTTACTGACAGATACGAATTAAGATATACATAACCGAAATGGTGTTGTTTTTATTACTAGGATTGTCAAAAAAACATCTTTGTCCAATGGTCAAGCACAATGAGAGGAAGTGCAGTGTGCATATCTCTATCTTGACAAATTACAGAGTTATTGCCCTTTGTTGTTTTTCCTTTTCCGGAGCATAACTTGAAAACTACTGGTAGGAATTCAATACAACTTCATACAATGCGTTTGCAGAATTAGAGGAAGTGCAGTGCACAAAAAAAAACATATCTCTATCTTGACAAGTTATATACAGAGTTATTGCCAAGAACCATATCTTTATTTCAGTTTTGTAAGGTGTTCTGTTACTACAAACTTCTTCAGTTGGTAAAGCGGTCTTTTGGGGGTATTAATGAAAGTTCTGTTGTACAGATCGTAATTTTTGTGTTATAACTGTGGCAATTATAATTATTTTAGGGGAATGTGTATTATCCGGCCCTATCCAACCAACATTGTACGGTTTGACGGAAAAATGATCATTGTACGTAAAGAATTATGGAAATGCATTCCATAATTCTTTACGTACAATGATAATTTATATACTGTTGGAAAGCTGACATTCTGAAGTTTACGAATATGTAAAAAGAATATAAAAAAATTCGACGGCATTTACATATTTTATTTCAATATTTCAATGTGAACATTGTTGTATTTTTCACAATAGACAGTATTGATTTTTGAAGCTTGGAAAATACGGCCGTCCTTCTTTCATTCTTCATTTTTCTATAAACCAATACAATTTATATATCGTTAGAACGCTGACATTCCGCAGTTTCCAAATATGCAAAAATTTTTAAAATCTGACTTCATTTACATCTTCTACATTAATTTGAACATTGCTACTTTTTAACAATAGCTAACATCAATTTCGGGAAGTGAGAAACTACGAGCCTACCCATTGTTTTCTTTATTTTTCTATAAAGAAATATTATTTGTATACCGTTAAAAAGCTGACATTCGGCAGTTTACAAATATGTAAAAGTATCGAAAATCCGACCACATTTACATTTTCTGAATCAAATTGAAAATGGTACTTTTTTAAACAATAGTCAACATCGATTTCCGCAGTTGAGTAAATGCGGCCTTCGTCAATTATTCCTTTTCATTTAGTATAAACCAATATAACTTACATATTGTTGGAAAGCTATCATTCAGCAGTTTACGAATATGTAATCATTGTTAAAATCCGACAATATTTGCCTTTTCTACATTAATATGAACACTGTTGTTTTTTTCGAAATCCAACCTCTATTTCTGAAGGTGGCAAATTTCTCAAACTTCTAAACAGCAAAGATCATGAGCTGATTGCTTAAATGTAAACTTTTTGCGAAACGCATCATCGTGATATCAACCTCACAGTGTCCTAGCGTACAGTAAGCCGAAACGGAAGTTGCTGATCTGTACGCTGATGATCAGTTAGTTATTGGCACAAATTGAGGCCACCACGGTCTAGATTTTGTATTGAAAGTTTATCTAAATCGTCTTTTTTGAAGGAGATATTTTTGGGGTGAGTGTACCAGTTATTTATACTTTTATTGTGATCATCTTTGCTTCAAGTAAGGTGTAGTATAGTTGCAATCGGCCTTCGTTCCCAGTTTGATCACTGTCAAATTGACAAACGGCCAGAGAAAATTTGACTTTGTGTTCGCATATTTCATTGTATATATAGTTTCTGGTCTATAATTGTACCGGCGTGGAAGAAAAAAATATTTTTCTGACTCTTAGACTTCCTTGAATCGAGATTGAATGACTTGATGCAGAAAAAATAACTGTTTTGTTCCATCACTGAAAGTGACACGAATGTACGCTTAGTTGCAACATTTCAATATAAGACTGTACGATTAGTTTCAAAAAAATAATATTCAGAATTCTAATGAATAAAACCAAATCATATGTTCGATTTACTAGCATCGAGTTTACAAGCCAAATTACGCATTCATTGGTCACATTGATTGGCCACATTATGCCATTATTAGTGTTATAAATATCTTTGAAGATCTGTGTCTGGTCAAAATATTTATAGATTTAATTAATGTTCTGACATGATTTTCACGTTTCGAAAAGCCGCTATTGCAGTTGTTATCCACTTCAAGTAATTGTTCATGTATATTGGGCCTGTTCAAGACGATTGATATTATGTCCGGGTTTGTAATGCAAATTTACTATAGGAGTGTTAGAAAACAACAATGCAATCTCATACCGTCCGTCAGTCAGTAGGAATTCCAAGAGAAAAATGAGCTGTATGTAGATTAAATACATTTTTATTTTAATTAGATTTGCACTGTTTTCCCGGTATATAGATAATGGTTTCCTGAAATGTGTTTGTTTAAATTTTACAGGTGTGTTCCGTACATTCTGTGGATGGGCAACCAACTAAGGGCAACTGAATGCCATCTTTACATATGGTTTACTCTACAAAGGATCCAAACTAACGCCAATGCAGACTGAAAATTGTGACTTTTCCCCATTGCATGATAAAACATTTATTGCTACACCACTGCCAAAATGACCAGTGTAATGCAGGTTGATGCACACTGTTTTACAGAATTGAGAAATAATCAAATTGAGGCAGTAATGGTCGATAAGTGTACACATACAATTGACTGAGTTGCACTTGATCACTGTTATTTCTATAGTAGATATAAGTGGACAAGATACACCGAAACTCAGCTTTCTGTCAAAGAATTCAGTGCAGACAGCATTACAAACGATACTGACTTTTTACTGGACGGTTATACAGGACTTAGCTTTTTTGTCTTAATGACCGATTTCTACTCTTTCTCTAAGTTTTGCCATATAAACTGAATGTGAAAGACCAGATTCTGTTGGTATTAACCAGACGTCATTTATGGATATGGGACGGCGGTTTTCCGTTTCAAAACCATTGGACTTTTGTGTACATGTACATACTGTCAATGTTATGGCCATGTTAAATTGTTATGGCAGTGTACAGTATTCATAAGCACTGCTGGATAGGATAGGAAGAACACAACCACCTGACGATATAAAACTTGATATTATTTTATTATGCTCTTTAATAACCACCATTTATTCTTCACTGATTCAAAATTCCTCTGTTTGTACATGTAAAAAATAAATGAATGACTCCTAAAAGAAAATCCATTAAAAATTCAATAAAGTATGATGAAGCAAATATGCAGTGGCACGGCCAATTTTACTTTTTTCTACAATTTGAGTGTTTCTGTTGATTTCTGATTCAATGCTGAACACATAGTGGTCTGCACTTGCAATGATTATAACATACATGTATTAAACAGGATGCATGCAACTTTGTTAAAATTACACAAGAAATATTATACAGTTATAGAAAATTTAGAACAATAAATTCTTATATTCTCATTGTGTTCCTTGTTTGGTAACAATATGACTGTAACTTTTCTAGAATGTATTGGGTAGTTTCAAGATCCAACCTCTATATTTGTAGCGGGGGAATACCTTTACTGACAACATATTTATAATAATACATTATAAGTTACCCTAGATATACCCTTCTGCTTTTATAGCACATCGAATTTGATATGTCTTACATGAATTAGTTACAATATTTTTCAGGATACTGTTTAGTATGTGCATGGGACTTTGTCACAGTTTTGCATTAACTTGTCACTCAATATTGATGAATCGTAATCATTAACTTTGTCCCTGGAATTTTATCTCTATACCCTTATCATGGTTCAACAACTTCGCAGCTCCTTCCCGCATGTCACTTCTTTGCCGATACATATTGCTCGTCCAACACCATGTATGCTTGCAGGTTATATGATGACGGATATATGATTGCAGCTTCGTCCGTTCCATGATGGACTTGTACAATGTCCTGTTTTACATCATTATTGCTTAAGCGCCAATCAATGCTAAGTAGTCTGTTCTTCGGATACCTGGTTGGCTTGCATAATGTATGCCAATCATACAACGAAGGAAAAGGTCACCCATTCATACGTTTCAACATAATTGTAACCATACATAACTCTGAATGCCAGGATATGTTATTTTCGACCAATTGATGAGGTAGTCCACATGGTCCTAATATGTCAATTTCGACCGACGGTCATTCTTTACCCATATAACATCTTCTAGAGGCAAACCTAAAAAGACACAAATGAAATTGTAAGCAATCACATAAAATCTATCTATTTTTTGCTGTTAATAATAATAAAACTCAGAGAAAATAAATATAAATCAGTTTTGGGTTCAGCCAGATCCTGTCAATATGGCGCCCGTCATTGATTCACAATAGGTTCAAAGTAAAGACGTATCTAATGATTCGACACAGTATAGTTTAATTATTCCAGTGCCACTAAAATGTTTGAGCTCTTTTTTTGACACAAATATCAGCGTGTCTAACGCTAACATTGATTGATTTTCAAATCGGTTTTTATTGTTCAAAACTGGGTCCTAATGTAACCTTATATTAGGACCAAGTTCAAAACTAGTATTTCATGCTTCATCTGTAGTAAGGATGCAAATACGGACCCGGACATACATTAAATCGTCTTGAACAGGCCCGATATACACGAAAAATTACTTGGAGTGGGAAAAATGCAACTAGTAGCGGCTTTTTGAAACGTGGAAACCATGGCAGAAATAACAATAATTTCTACTTGTTATCGTTTATTAATGATATAATCAAACACTAAATTTATCAGAACAATTTTACTATTTCGACAACTAAGCGTACAGATCTTTTTTACACTTCTGCACAACTAACGATTGTGTACAGTTGCAATTAGGCGTACAGTCGGGTCACTTTCAGTGAAGGAACAAAACAGTTATTTTTTCTGCATCAAGTCATTCAATCCCGATTCAAGGAAGTCTACGAGTCAGAAAAATATTTTTTTTCTTCCACGCCGGTACAATTATAGACCAGAAACTATATATACAATGAAATATGCGAACACAAAGTCAAATTTTCTCTGGCCGTTTGTCAATTTGACAGTGATCAAACTGGGAACGAAGGCCGATTGCAACTATACTACACCTTACTTGAGGCAAAGATGATCACAATAAAAGTATAAATAACTGGTACACTCACCCCAAAAATATCTCCTTCAAAAAAGACGATTTAGATAAACTTTCAATACAAAATCTAGACCGTGGTGGCCTCAATTTGTGCCAACAACTAACTGATCATCAGCGTACAGATCAGCAACTTCCGTTTCGGCTTACTGTACGCTAGGACACTGTGAACCTGAACATTTGAAAATGTTACTTTCAAATTCCTTAACATATAACATTCTCACAATTCATTAACGGGATGGTTGTCTTTAAATGTGTTCGTTGTCTATGAGAACAATGCCGATATTTTGGCAAGTTATGGATCAGACCTTGAATATTTAAACAACAAATTAATTTGGTTATCAAAATCTATTCATGTATTAACATAAAATGTTGACGAGATCAAACTCATAAATTCATATGAAAATATCAACAAATAACATAAAAGTACTCATGTGATATGACAAAATAAAATATGTGATATGCATTTATCACTTTGTATTACTTTAAAAATGTTCATACTGTTTATTTAACACATCTATCTTTGTTTATATTTGAGTCCCTGATAAGACCCAGTGGTGACAGAGATATATTCGCCTTTAAATATACATGACAATGTCTAGCTGGTCTAAAGCTTCCGTAATCTAGACAGCTAGTTTATACTAATGTTACACTCAGGGGTACTAATATAACGACCAATGAGTTCTTTATCTTTTTATTGCAGTGTATGGTGAGTATAGTAAATAAAGCACCAAATTATAAATGGTTCTGGTCATTCCATTCACGCTTGTCAGGTGGTATGGCGTGGCATCCACAAATTTACTAAGCGGGAACGTTGAAGACAGTATGACAACGTCCTGCAATAAACAATTACATCTTCTACTTTTCGTGCCAACATTTACATTGAAGCTATCCTTTTTAACGTTGATTTACATAATAAACATAGAATAAAATGGCCAACACAAAGAAGCATTCAAATTATTATAAACAAGATAAAACCCGATAAGACCTTATTTTATTTTTTGCGCATCAATGTTTATTTTAAATTTAGAAAATATTTATTTGACAATAATTGTATATTTTATTACGGACCTATATAATGATCCGATTTGGTACTTAACCATAATTTAGTTCTACTTGACCTTATTTTTGAAAATTACCGTAACACCGCTTGAAAATTCGAAAACGAGGCTTTGAAGAGAAACGTCGGAACGTCCACCATCGTTTTGTAATTTCAAAAGAAGAATTAGAAACGATATCATTTACTTAGAAATAGTTACCACAGTCAGTATAGGTATTTAATGTGATAGAGTATTTCATCCAATAACAACTTTTGTTATTCCTGCATGTTAAAAATGCTCACCTGATAAATTTACGTTCGGCAGTTCGTACCCCAAAAGTTCGACCCAAGCTACCTATCCGGTGGAAAGATATCTAGTATTATCTACCAAACAGTATATAGGCTTTCATGACCAAATTATAAAGTAGAGTTACATGGCACTTTGTTGTCCGTTTTTGAGTCAAATCCAAATTTTTTCCTTGAATTTACAAAAGAAATCCTCTTTTCCGGACCCCAAGACTATCTATATATAGGTAGTCTCCAGGTCTGGGAATTTTTCATCGTTCACTTTTGTATGCATGTACTTCATTCAAATGAAATAAAAACATATTTATCTTTTTGTTAATTAGTAAAATCATTTTGGTGTTGTTATCGTTTGTTTGTTTTCATGAATCAATATAGATCTATAATGTTCATAATATAATAAAGTTTACATGTTAATTGTATGTTATAAGAAGGAATTTAAAGGGGCAACTCTCGCTGGTATACCAGGGAGTATTTGTTATGTGCAGCTGTAACTTGATACCTCCAAAACTACCTGTCAATTAAACTGGAGGTTGGCAAAGAGTGAATGAGTCACAATAGCAAGCAGACGATTTTAGCTCTTGAGCTGACTAGGGGCTTCTTTACGTTTCTTATATTTTGTATCTATGAGCATTCTGAATCAGATGAAAATTTTCCCACCTCCTGAATCATTTCTTCTCACTTTCTTTTTATCCCATGATTTTCATTCATATTCTCCCTTTTTAGAAAATTTAAAGATAAATACTATATTTCACACCTAACTCACAGAGTCAACTTTTGCACAAGGCCTGATTTTGTGTAATTTCGTACAATATGAATACATTGTGGTAAAATGAATATGTCAGCACCCAATTAAGATAGAGTCACAAAATTAATTGGTAATTATATGCCATCGGCATGCAGGTCTGTTTTGTGTATTTTTGAAGGACAAAAATTCCAGACATGAAACTGATACATGTGTCAGAAAAAGGAGGGAAATTATCACAACAGTTCAAAACACAATACAATGTATATGCATGTAGTTGATGAAGAATAAAGTTTATATTTTAATAAAGCATTGCAGAAAAAGTGCATAAGAAAAAGACATGTATTGTTTATATCAAGAGAGTAAATGGAGCTATTTGTGTTAGTTTTATTGTTCCTGACATGGATTTAAAAGTTCATAGTGATGATAACATGGGATTATGTAAATTGTAGACCATCAAGGAAAAAATAAAATGGAGAAATTATTAAAGTCAATAGTAAAATCAATCTAAAGCTTCAATCATTGTTGGATAATAATGGATCATAATATATAATGAGCCAGGATAATATTAACTGACCCTGCTGGTGCGATCCTTGCAGTGGTTTAGTAGGAAGATTCTTCGTCTAAGTCACATAAACATTTTTTTTAATTTATACTGACACTGTTTATGGTTTGCCTTCTGTTATATATCTGCATACCCACGGGCTTGACCAAGAAATGGAAGACTACCTGAACCAGGAAATAGTATCATACAACAAAACATTATTATAGAAAATACTGAACTATACTATAGTCAGAATGGGCTTTTGAAGTAAAGTATAGATGAATGGGGGAAGAACAAAACATATTGAACCGCAAGGGAAATTGTGTCCTGCTGTGTACTTTTGCAAGTTAGACATTTATACCAAAATTAAAAAGTTCAATACTGACTACTTGAAAAACTTCTGGCAACTTGAATAGATTTCTGCACAAAAACATAATGTTTATGTTACATGTATCTGCTAACTTTTAACTTACTTATTTAGGTCTTGATTACCTTAATGATTCATTTTAATGAAGGATATTCTCATTTTATGGAAATAAACTTTCATTGAGGTTAGTAAACTGTTTTTGTTCTGTAACGCATGCCACTACTCTCAAGTGTATAAACATCACCACGTGGTCTTTGTTTACAAACACAGAGTTTATCAGCAATTAGCCACGCCTCCCGGGAAATTCAAATCTGAGATCGTCTGCTTGACAGGTTGATTTTTGTTCTCAAAGTTACTTTAAGAACAGATGTCATTAAGATTTTTGGATGAACTGTTATGAAATGTAACAAATTTCAAAGGAAACAGTTCAGTAATTTTGTCAAAAATTTTAAAAAAGGGTCTCTGATGTGAAACATGTTTGAAATTATTGAAAAACCTGCCCCAGCGCCATCTAGTGGTTTATATAGTCCAGTTACCCCTTTAAGCTTAACGTTGCATAATAATACATTGTTCCTTTAATTTTTGCTGCTGTCTGATCACACAGGTGCGAACAAGGTCTTTCAAATAGTACTATTTGAAAGACCTTGGTGCCAACATTAATTGGCCTTTATTTAGAATCAAAATTGTGTTTAAACTTATCACATACTGTCCAGCCTTTTGAGTATCATCACCGCAGACGGACAACAATACAATGGTAAAAGATGGTCCAGTAGGTGCGAACTTTAATTGCTCCCGA
The DNA here is from genome assembly GCA_022818135.1 of Saxidomus purpurata. Taxonomy (NCBI): domain Eukaryota; kingdom Metazoa; phylum Mollusca; class Bivalvia; order Venerida; family Veneridae; genus Saxidomus; species Saxidomus purpurata. Next base: position 1,938,685 of record JAFMSR010000006.1, read on the forward strand.
TTAAGATATCAAACTTTCTTTGTTCAGGGACTTAGTGAGTAACTTCACCTGTGAAAATAACAATACAAGCGGTTCATTTGAAAGTTATAAAAAGAAAATTGCCGTCTGTCTGTCCCCGGCAAGCCTTGTTTACTGTTTATTGTAATTTAAAATAAACATAAGTAGATTATGTATGAAATATTCATATGCATGATATCATCGATTGTTGAACTTTGTAAATGTACATGCTACATGTATGAGAGAGTTCTGTTTAAAATGTAACAAACATTTGATACTTTAAGATGAAGGTAGATAGTCAAATGTTGCTAAAGAATAGAAGAGAATATAATATTGTACCAATCGCTTATGAGTTGTAATATATGTCAAATAAAGTTTGCAGGCCTTCTAAAGTCGCCAAGTAATAATTTAATATATTATAAGATATAGTTATTTTATGAAAAACAATAAACATTTCAAAGTTATCTGCAAAAGATAATTTCCAAGGTATTTTCATGAAATTTACAAGCATGACTTTTATTACCTTGGTATTGGATCAATCAAACAAGATTTTTAAAAGTTTTTCCTTTCCATTACCACACAGACCTGAACATAGGCTCAGCAGAGGATCATTGTATTTCAAACCCAAAAACGATGTCATGCTATAGTAAAGTTAAACAAGAGACAAATAAAACATTCAGAATTTTTTTGTATTCAGTATTATGCTTTTCCACTTGTAAAATTCATCAAGGGGATTATGACTACTATGCCATTTTTGGACCAAGGGGATTTTGAAGTACACTCAAATCCCAATTAGATGTTAGATCCAGACTGCTCCGTTATATTTAGGTCTGTGTATATATATATGTCATAGCTCACAAGTAAAAAACATACCATAACAGTATCCTGAGTATGATTGTGATCGTATCGATAAACAAATTTGACCTGGAGACTTTTATTCTCGAGATCCGGACCCGGTCCTTTGATTAATGAACTGGTGGCCAAAATGTTTGGAAAACGTAAGTGTCTTTCAATAAATATCATTTCAAAATAATTTCTACCAATTATATGTTGCACGTGAAATTGTGAGCAGAAAATCATTGTTTTTTTTGTTTGTTGTTGTTATTTCCTTTTCCGTCAATAATCCGCTGACGAATGGACTCTGTGTAGTTATCGTCTCTTAGTAAGTTTAAAACACTATGTAAAACTAAGTCACTTATTTAGTCACTATGTGAAGTTGGTCAATTTAATGTATAATCTAATCTTTTAGTTCCCCTTATAAACTGTTGAAACAGCCTTAGGAGTGATGCCCTCATATCTATTTTTCCTTCTATGTTTCCAGCTATGACCCTTAAATTAATCTGGCAGATCAATCATTATACTTGTTCAGTGTATCTTCCATATCTCTCTCTAGGACCTCTCTTAGAGTTTGATACTCTGGGCAGCTGAAGATATAATGATGCGTTGTCTCTTTTACATCACAATGTGGACACCATTCTTTAGTATCTTCATTTATTTTTGCCATGTGACCGTTCAAGTGAGAGTGCTCTGTCAGTAGCTGATTTGTTAAAACCTCCATTTTCCTATCTGTTGGTACTGATTTTCTTTTTCCTACCTTTGGAAAAATCTCCATAAACTTTTCATTCACCCCTGAATTGCCATTTTAATGATTTATATTTTGCATTTTCCCTGATTATCCTATTTACTTCCTTCCTATCCAATTTACATGAACTCTCTTCTATTGTTTTACCTATCATTTCTTTTGCTGCTACTTTTGCTAATTTGTCTGCTATTTCGTTTCCTTCAATATTTCTATGACCTGGAGTCTTGTTTTGTTTACCCTCTAAATTTTGTAGTATCTGTCTGGATTCTATTGTTAATGCAATGTTTGATTCTGGTATTGTGTTTGAAAAAATGGAGCTATTTTCACGAACCCGGTTTTTGTTTTGGAAGTGTTATGGACCCGTAATTTTAGCCTCCGAGTCTAGAGTAACGGAAGTTCTGTATCTCTAGAAAGTCCTATGAACATTTCTTTAAAGGTCCATTACTAATATCAATTGAAGCGAATTTTCTTTTAAATCTGGAATTGTAACAGGGAAATACAGTTTGAAGTGGTCTTTTTGTCCTACTTTTGCTTTATTTAATGTAAACAGTCAGACATATACTTTGCACATCATTGGAAGTAAAGTTCTTCAATTATAATTAAAAATAGGCCTGCTTATTTACGCACAACCTATTTACAGCCTCTCTCAAAAGAGAGGGAGAGATTTCTGTAAAATTACAGATTTGTGAAAACGGGAAAACCTACTTTTGTTTTTGAAACAGCAAAATAGAAGTGATTAATTCTTTTGTTAAACTCAAATTTTCAACACAATATGGTCACAGATGGTCACAGACACTTTCAATGCAGTATGTCATATTTTTCCTTCTGAGAAGACGCCCATTACAATTCTAGATTTAAAACAAAATTTGATTTGGTGTTAGTAATGGACCTTTAAATTCAAAGGGGAAAATATGACTTTCATTAGCATGATTAGGGTAAGTGTTAACATTTCTTTAAATTCCAAGGAGAAAATAAGACTTTCATTAGGGGAAAATATAGCTTTTTTTGGCTAGGGGAAACAGCCCATACTCAGCTGTAAAAAAAAACGGGAAAAAAATCACTGTTTTTAGACATAAAAAAATTCTGAATCACCTAGGAAGTGTTATTTATAATCGTGAGAGTACCTCTAGTAGAATTATTTTGTTCCATCAACCTTTCAAAAATAATGGTTATATTTTAAAATATTTCATTCTCCATAATGTCTTACTTGAAAATAATGCAATGTTTCAAACTATCAACATGAATTAGCCTAAAGTTTGTTACCTCTAACATGTCTATGCCTTCTCACCCTCAGGTATAACATGTCTATGCCTTCTCACCCTCAGGTATAACATGTCTATGCCTTCTCACCCTCAGGTACAACATGTCTATGCCTTCTCACCCACAGGTATAACATGTCTATGCCTTCTCACCCTCAGGTATAACATGTCTATGCCTTCTCACCCTCAGGTACAACATGTCTATGCCTTCTCACCCTCAGGTACAACATGTCTATGCCTTCTCACCCTCAGGTACAACATGTCTATGCCTTCTCACCCTCAGGTACAACATGTCTATGCCTTCTCACCCTCAGGTACAACATGTCTATGCCTTCTCACCCTCAGGTACAACATGTCTATGCCTTCTCACCCTCAGGTACAACATGTCTATGCCTTCTCACCCTCAGGTACATGAGTTACATACATCCTCAGAAATTTTCATTCTCTTATGAAATGAAGTAGTAAAAAGTAATGTATGTAAACAAGTGAATGAAAGTCATCCTGCAAACTTAAAACTTATTTTATAATGAGATTTAGTCAAAACGATGCAACATTTAGAATGTTTTTTACAACACATCTTTCTTCTGATCAGCAGGTTGTATTGATGTAGAAGATGGCTCCAAACAATGTGTTGCCGATATGGGGCAATGAGAAGACAATGAATCTGAATCCTCTCATTCTCACCAACATACAATCATCCCCCTACTTCAAACAGAATCTGTATGAGCTCAAAACTTACCATGAAGTCATTGATGAAATATATTATAAGGTAGGTACAATGTACAACAAAATGTACAATTTTAGAAAACTGTATCTTGTTATTGAATCTCTTTTTCCCTTACTTTAGGGGGATGGATATAGTTTTGTCATTTTCCAGCGGGAGCCTTATAGAAACAGGGTCCCCAATGGCCATGACATATTAATTATTATACTCTTAAAACGAAGTTAAGGGGGTATATAGGTGTCACAGGGTGGTACCGTTGCATTTTCCTTGTCCGGAGAATATCTTGAAAACTGCTGGTTGGAATTCAGTACAAGTTCATACAATGGTTAAGCACAATGAGAGGAAGTGCAGTGCACAGGAATCATTACTCTACCTTGAGTCTTTGTAGAATATGAATTTCAATACAGTTTATAGAGTGTTTTGCTGCAAGGCCAAAATAAAGGTAAGAATAAAAATAAGGTGAACAGAGAAGTTTTACCTTTTGTTGGAGAAGACACTGGCCACCTTAACAGTATTTTTCTTTAGATTCTTCGCAAAACCACTTTTCCTTCAGCTGAAACCAAGAAGCTGTTTGGCAAGTTTAGGAGACTATTTCTCCATGATGTTGGTTGGCTTGACTTGTAATTATCTAGTCAATAGTGGTCAACTGTATTCTGTTTTACAGGTGTCACATCTAGAACCATGGGAAAAGGGAAGTCGGAAAACGGCTGGCCAAACTGGAATGTGTGGTGGGGTGAGTTCTTTTCACTTTATTTTATTATAAAATAAAGGTATATTGCAGTGTATTGCCCACCCCTAATACAAGGTGTATATTATACAGTTTTCGACTTATGTTGAGGTCAGTATATAGTTTAGCAGACCTGTGAAAACAATATTGACCAGGGATGAAGTCTGAGTTAAATATAACTTTTTAACAGATCCGCAATACTATATACTGGCGGCCGGCCTCAAACATTACTTAATATTTATAAATCATTGTACACCTTACAGAAATTGAATTGAAGACCTAAAAGAAATGAAGACAATCAATTGAGCTTTAAACATTTATGTATTGACCTCTATAGAAGTATGTTTGGACCCAGAGAAAAGCATGTATATGTCTACACATACTGTATACTTTTGCTAACTCGGCACATTGGTGCTCTCGACCAATCACAATAGTCTATTAATGATGGTTATAAATGTGATAATTATGTGTTCCATTTACTCTATCCAGGTACGAGGTGTAGGAGCAGGTGGGATAGTGTCAAGTGCTTACTGTCTGCTCTACAAACTGTTCACATTGAGATTAACCAGAAAGCAAGTGAAGGGTCTCACAGACCACTCAGATTCAGCTTTTATACGTGGACTAGGATTTATGTACATCAGGTAAGTGGTAAACATTAAGGTAGGTAACTTTATCTTAGCTTTGTCAGACCAGTGAAAACAAACTTGTCCATTTTTAAGAGTTAAATTATATAAAATTCACAAATATGAATAGAAAATATCATATAAGAGAGAGAAATACTATTGTGTTATGAGTTGTGCTGGTATTAAGGTTGGTGTATATGGTACAATACTAGATTGTGAGGGTGAATTTATGGTATGGTACATGTATATATAGTACAGTGCACACATATATGGTACAGTACATATATATATGGTACAGTGCACACATATTTGGTACAGTACTAGATTGTGAGGCAACAATTTGTGAGATCCAGCCATGCTCCATGGCAAACAACCATTTCTAGTGATACATACACTTTCAGTTCTCAGTCCCTCAGAAAAAGAGAGGTTATTTCCTGGTGTAAATGACCAGAACACTGGCTAGATTAACTGATCACCATAACTGGTCCCAGATACAGAACAACATTCAGGCGTAGGTAGACAGCTAAATGCAAGCCCTTTGACTCAATGTCAGTTTCATCTGACATGTCATTTCAAAAATCCTTTGGGCAGCTGTTTTAAGAAAGGAAGTTGTGTGAAGTATTCTGCCTGACTAGCTGTATGTATAGTTAGGGAAGGACACCTGGAATTGTATTGATATTACTTAGTTTATATATACTCACTGCTAAAATAGCTATATCTAATGTATTCAGAGTAAATTTAATGATTGAAAAACTGTTACAGATATACACAGGAACCAAAGGAATTATGGGATTGGTTTGAACCCTATCTTGACGATGAAGAGGTATGTTAAACTCAAAAACACAATACACAACAAAAACACAATACACAACAAAAATGACCAGTGACAACACTCTGCTTTTCCAATCATATAATGTGCAGTAAGACAGCCCCCCCCCCCCCCCCCCAAAGACACTGATATGGAGTAAAGTATCTTTGTGAAGTGGATTTTTAAGCAGAATCCAGATTTGGGAATAGCCGATCTTGTAGGAATATATGAACTTAAACTTATGTGTAACTGACGTAACAGTTTTGATGGAGGTCAAGTTTTAGGCAGAAAATTAAGTAAATTACTACCTTGAGGAAATCGGCACATCCATGCTTTGTGAATAGAAATGTTTATGTTACCAAATATGAGATATATTCCCATCTGTTTGTTTGAAACATCAACAGGACAGAAAGTACAGATCTTAAAAGTTACACCCACCTAGAACTTTAACAACTGGGATATTAAAGCTCTGTTTAACGTAGAATACTGGGCCTTAAATACATAGCTCACATATATGATATACTCATGTTCACACATACACAAACTAAGCTCTGACGTGGAATGTGAATTTTGGTGTCAGAGAACGTAATCTATTGTTGGTGAGTATAGATCAAGGTTTTTTATTTGTCTCAATTCCTCTCTGTCCTCAATTCTTTCTACCTCAGCTGTAAACTCTCACTGATATAGGTGCTTTATGATAAATGCTTTCAATTTAAGATATAAATATAAAGCTGCTTTAGAAAAGAATACTGTTTTAAGTGTTGATAAATATGGTAAAGATATGCTATGTTATATAGAGTTAATGTTTTATCATTCAAGCATGTATATAGAATATATAAAAGGAAAGTATTGAGATAGAAAACAGTGTTGCAGTTTGTAACTTATAAAATATGAGATAACATTGTCTTACAGGATGAGAAATGTCGGTGACAAGTTTTAAGTGTGTTAACTGTTGGTGTTATAGTAGAAAGTTTTTGTTTGTTAGATATAAACCAAGGAGATTTTAGAGCAACTGAACACTAACCGAAATCGTTTCAGGATAAAAGAGTTAATATTTATATACATGCTTATCTGTACATACTCAATAAATAAATCTCTCTTCTATTATCCTGTTTTTTTAACATGTTTCAAATTTCACCATGTCTTATTTATGGTATTTTGTACTGCAGGGTTTGCTCTAGTGTTCACCAGTGGTCAAGCACGTATGGACGCACATGGCAGCATGAGCCTGGCCTCATTGAGAGGTTATAAATCAGATTTATTTCACGACCTGGCTGGGCATACAGGGCCTCGGCAGTCGTAAATATACAGTCATGATATACAGTATAATCACGTGTTTTATTGACATGGCTTTTGAACTACTTTATGATTGCAAGATGCTGAGGATCGTATCTAGGATATTTTTGTAAAAGAAATATGGGTGTTTAAATTCAAAGTAGCTAGTCATCTAGTGCAAGAATCGAAACATCTAATTGGGACTTGTAGTCAAGAATGGAAGCATGGGGATTATCCTAGACTCAAAAAGGGTAGGGTTCCTTCAAAAGAAAGCAGGGTGCACCGAGTTCTGAGTTAGGGGCAGAGTATTTTTTTGCATGTTTTAATGCTTGAAATCAGAAAATACCCTTTAAATTTGAAAGCTATATTTATATTAAGACAAGCTTCGCTAAAGATTTTAAATGTTTGTTTTTGTTTTTTTAGTATGTCCATTACAGCAAAGGGGTGGGGGTACCCTGCTAAAATGCCTGAGAAAAATCCCTATAGGATATATAGGTATCTCCTTTCAGAGAAACAAAATTCATGCTGGAGCTCATAGTTCATTACTTTTTAAATCCATAATTTCATCTCAGAAATAAATACAACAGTGTTAGCAAAGCTCGGACAATTCTGTGGTAAAGAAACATACCAGAAAGTCTGAAGTTGTGGAGTTTTTACAACATGAAAGCTTGATATTGTTGGACTTTTTTTTCCTAGAGAATTTTCTAGGTTATTTTCATGCTGTGTCTTTCAAAGCATGCTATTTTTAGCTCTACTGGATGAAGTCCTGCAGAGCTTATGTAATGGTGGTTTGTCTGTCTTCTGTCTGTTAACTTTGGCTTGATAACACTCTTCAGGTGACAGTTTTCATTTGACTTCCATGAAACTTGCTTAGAAGGTTGCCTTCAACCTGTAGATGTTCTGTATAGACATTGGGCCGTACTGTGCAAAAATGAACCGTGATACAGTTGATTATTGTAAAACTTTGAGAACACTCTGCAGGTCACTTTTTAAATGGATTTTCACAAAACCTGCTCAGAATGTTGCCTGCAATCTGTAGATGAAATGTATAAAAATTGAGACACGTGGGAAAACCAACAGTGCTACAGCCGATAATTGTAAAACCATGATAACACTCTACAGGTCACATTTTGCAACAGATTTTCATAAAACTTGCTCAGAAGGTTGCCTGCAACCTGTAAATGATCTGTATAAAAAATTGAGCCACGTTGTGTGAAAACAAATAGTGCCACAATCAATTATTCTAAATTGTTGATAATGTGTCACAATTTCCAAAATAATTCCTCATAATTTATTTGAAACAGTCAAGTAGAGCGATTCTGGCCCTTCTGGGTCTCTTGTTCACCTTGTGCAGTACATGTAATAACAAATATTTTTATAAAAAGAGAAGAAATTTGTATTTCTTAAGATAATTGTTTAACTCTTACCAGGCCTGAGTTTACTGTCTGCCATTGCAGTTGGTGAAGGAAAGGATCAGCAAGTGCTCAAAGTGTACACATTTAACTGTAGAGTTTGTTTATACACTCCTCATTTTGTGTACAAAGTCTGCAGTGTAACAATTGTTAGTAAACTGAATTGTGTAGGCAGTACATAAAAGTACCATAAATGGGACTTCTATCAAACAGGACAACAAAATTTGTTGATAATAAGCAGGGTAAAAGGATTCTTTTGTTTTATTGAGAATCTAGTAGGCTACTGTAGCATATACATTGTGTTGTATAGCTATTGAATTAATCTGAAATTATTTGGCAGGGGTTTCAACCTTGATCAACAGGAGCTTTTCTCTCTTACAGGACTAAAAGTGTTGAATTCCACGGGGAACTAGAGCAAATCCCACCCACTTTTACATTATTTTCATGGTCAAATAAAAAGTTTTTTGTTTACTTCAACAGGAAATAGATGTAAAAGCTGGTGGAGGTCATGTGATAACTATTGGCGAGATGCTACGACAGTGGTTGGTCAAGCTCGAGTGGTACTCCACGCTGTTTCCAAGAATTCCTGTCCCAGTACAGAAGGATTTAGATGTAAAGTTGAAGGGCCGTATGGCAGAGAAACTTCAACAACAAAGAGAAGAGGCACCACGACATATCACAGACGATGAAGTGAACTTTGGCGAGGCAGAGAAATATGCGTCCTCTACCTCAACAAGAAGAAGGTACATATCACTGGCTTTTGAAAGGGTAGATAGAAAGGTAGATAGCAAGTCACAAATCAAAAGCATTAACATCTTTCTGACTACTACGGTACTACTGTTTCATTGATTTGATTCTCTGAGTGCTGAAGTTGCTATGTGTGCCTTTGAAGTTGAATTCAAATGGCATTTTTGATAGCAGAAAATGTCACGAAGTAGTTACCCAACTGTTGTTCTGTTAAAATATTTTAAGGCTCGCATATATACACAGGAAAGATAAAACTTCAGGAAATATTGTTTCAGTAGCAGAAAGATTTGCTGATAGATTAAGTATACATAGTGTTATATTATCTTCAGGTCACCAACACCCCCATACAGATCTCGTGCACGTTCCCCTCCACCCAGAAGATCTCCACCCCGCAGATCATCGCCACGCAGATCACCACCCCGTCACCGTTCACCACCCAGACGGTCACCAAGGCGATCACCTCCTAGGTACAGGCATTCACCACCACGGTAAGACATTATACCAAATTATTATAAATACAGTAATAAAAAGAAAGTGTATTATGTCCAATTTTGAGTAATTGTTTTACCAAACTAAGGGGTAAAAATACTTTGCTTGGTATAATCTTAATGTTTATTTCCTTCAGTGCAAGGGTAATGTTTAGTCTTTTTAGCTCTACTGGGCAAAAACCAGCACAGCTACATATTCCATGGCGATTTATCTGTTGTGCGTGTGTAAATTTTTCCATGACAGAACTCTACAGGTCACACTTTTCATTTGACTTTCATGAAACTTGCTCAGAAGGTTACCTGCAACCTGTGGATGATCCTTATTTTTGGTCACAGTGACTCAAACTTTGAGTTTTTTCCCCCCTTAATATTTAAAGGTTCTGTATCACGCATTGTCTTTTAATTTCGTAGGATGGTTGATGTTACTGAATAGACAGTCCCTATTGTTTTTTGAGTTCAGTAGGTCAAAGGTGAATGTCACAGTGACCTGAACTTTGAAAATCATTTGAGAGAATCTGCTCAATATTTTGAGATATTATCAGTAACATTCCTGAAACTTTATAGGATAATTAGTCTTACTGAGTTGATGATCCCTACTGATTTTGGGGTACAGAGACCTTTGTTAGCTTTTCCTTGATAACATTCCAAAAGATTTTCACAAAACTTAGTCAGAACAGTCCAGTCAGTCCATTAGAGCCATACTGGCCCTTTGGGTCTCTTGTTGAAGACAGTTCGCTCATAAATAGTAAAAATCATGTGAATATCTTCAATGAAACTGCATCGTTATATATGTAAATGAAACAAAATTACAGACACCGAAGGTCACGATCACGGTCACCTAAAAGGTCAGGAACAAACAGACGACCGTCACCATTTGATTATGCTAAGGAGTTACAGAGAGAAAAGGAAAGACAAAACAGAGAGCGTGAGAAAGGTCACCGGTCAAGATCAAGGTCCAAAGACAGAAAAAGGAGGTCAAGGTCACGGGATCGTAGCAGCAAACATAGGTCTCGATCAAGAGACAGGGTAAACAAAAGAAGGTCAAGGTCGCGTGAATAGATATCAAGTAAACACAAATCTCGATCCCGTTCCAGAGAAAGGAAGAAGCACAAGAAGCGATCAAGGAGTGTAGATAGAAATGGACATTAATAAGTTGTGTCATTTAGTGGTTCATTATGTACAGTACGTGTTTATTCATATTGTCAGTGGGTGTATACATTTTGTTGAAAAGGGTATTTGTTAACAGCGAATAATTGACTTCTAAACGACAGAGTCAAAGATTTTTCATTGACTTTGTGTGACTGTGATCTGTCAACTGTTTGTCAATCAGTTGTATGTAAAAGTTTCATAAGAACTGTATGGTAGATTTCCACCATGTGTGCTGCACAGTATGTTGTACATAGCTTCAACTTTAGAAACATTCAATTTTGTTAGGATTAATTTTGAGGGATTATCACCAACTTAACACAGCATCCTTGTTACAAACTAACCCACATGTACAAAACGTTTGTAGCTCCATATTCACTGATGACTCACCCAGGAGAGCTAGAGGTCAAGTGTTACTATAGCAACAGTTTGTTGATACTGAATGAAGTTAACCTTGCTGTTTTAATGTTACTGTGATTGAATAAACATGAATTGTAACGTAACTACATCAGATGACATAATCACGTTGATAGACTGAAAAGTGGGTTTTGTCAGAACTTTTTATTTGATCTTGATACTTTGGTAAATTTTTGCAGTCCTGTCAATACTTGTTCAACATCTTTTTACTTGAAATATATGATTCTAAAAAAGCCTTTTTCAGTGTTTTGACGCTGGAAAGTACTTTTTTTTTTAGATGTTCACATAACATAGGGGTATCCAGGTATTAGTTTTGCACCCTGGTGCTAATGTTACCCCACCACAGTACTCAACCCAGCCCATGTGACAAGTGTTGCAGTTGTCAAGGATGAAATTTATGTTTTAGGTTCTACTGATGGCAACTTAAAACATTTATTGACCGTCCTGAAGAAAACAGTCAACTTAAAAACTGTTTATAGAATTGCATTTATATCATGAAGTCTGTTAGAAATGGAGATAAAAGTGAAATTTTTATCTGATACTTTCACTCAATGGTATTTAATAAATTTTGTCCGAAAAGCTGTATGTGATTTAATGCTTCGTAATAACTCCGAACTCCCAGCTTGACTGAAACCATTGTCTGTGTGAAAACAACATTGCAAATACCAAATTATAATTGTGTCCATACTGTATAGGTTGGTAGTTGGGTAAAATTCTGTTTCAAAGTGAACCTCGGATTTTAATGAAGCTACTACAGAATTGTACTACATACTTTCCTCCATGTAAACCAGGACTTTAACCCGATTGCTATGTGTAGACATTTTGTTCTAGGTTTTTTTATTAGAATTTTGATTGTGGCTGAATTATTTAGATAAAGGATGCTCTTTGAATTTTAATACCACATAAAATGTGTTATCTTATTTTTTAATTACTATACAGTGGATTGTAAAATTTTTGAATGTCAAGAATTTTAATTTTCAAAGCATAGTTCCATGGGTGAGCTGTTTAAAGTAACAGAAATGTTACAGGTAAGTCATTCTAAATACAGTTTAGAAATCCGATGTACCTGTGTATTTGATGGCAGTGTGCCAGAACTGTAAGACAGGATGATTTATTGATACTGTGTGTTGGAATCTATTTGTCTGAAATTATTATTGCTTTCTTTTGTCATCCTTACATGTTTCAAAGATAGTATTAATAGGCACGTATTGTAAGTAAGTGTGTAATTTTTATCATCAAATTCTTGAGCCAATGTTATACTAAAATGATGAGGTAAAAAGAGATGCAAGAGATTCTTTATTGACTGAGCAGAGTAGGTGTTATATTGTTAAACATTACAATCTCCCACAGACTCTATGAGTAAGTGTCTACTGTGTAGACTGAATACATGAAACATTTTTACATCACAATTTCGTTGTAAATATTCACTAACTAGAAGGTATCATCATGAAAAATGTTCTTTTGTTTTTATGTTTTTACTGCAGTGAGCAGCAAATGTGAATTAGCTGTGTATTGTAATATTGTAAAACTATCCGAGGCACATTGTGGAGAAATTAACATCTCGGCCTTTGTTGTAATTGGTAATATACTGGTTATTTTATACCAGTAGTGTCTCTGATACAAAATAAAGTGTTAGGAAAGACATGCAAGGTGACAGAACAAAATATGATAGTTGATCTTGTCGTTATGGATGAAGAACAGATGCATAGGTTGATCTTGATCCGTTATAGATGAAGAACAGATGCATAGGTTGATCTTGACCCATTATAGATGAAGAACAGATGAATAGGTTGATCTTGATCCGTTATGGATGAAGAACAGATGCATAGATTGATCTTGATCAGTTATAGATGAAGAACAGATGCATAGATTGATCTTGATCCGTTATAGATGAAGAACAGATGCATAGATTGATCTTGATCAGTTATAGATGAAGAACAGACGCATAGATTGATCTTGATCAGTTATAGATGAAGAACAGACGCATAGGTTGATCTTGATCAGTTATAGATGAAGAACAGATGCATAGATTGATCTTGATCCGTTCTTAAAGTTGTATTACCCTTCAAAATGGTTATATTGAGTTATTGTATAAGTAGATGCCTTGAAACATGTTAGCACTAAGCTTTACAGAGTTATTCCTCTTTTGTACAGATGTAATTGAAATATACAAGAGTGATTTTCAACTTTTAACTGAGATAGTCATAAAAAATTTTCACAGATTTTCAAAAATTTCAGTGGGAATAATCGAGTTAAACAGATTTATATATTTTGGTTATAAATTTGGCAATGTTAATTTTTTGGTCCTATGAATTAGTTTTTAATGTCTTAAAATTATGGTGGTCATATTGATGGGTAATATCACCTAATGTCGCTTTACTTACAATATTCTTCATTTAAGATTGAGTAATCAGGTGATCCTGTACCTCAAGAGCGTTCTGTTGCTGAAGTTAAATTACATTCCTGATAGAAAATAAACATTTCGTACGAGTCTGTCACAGTGTCGGGTATGCTTTATTGCCTGTTTGTTAAAATATATAATTTGTTTATTCCATAAAAGTTATAACAAAATTTTCTTCAACATAAACACCACTGTTCTATTTTGTTAGTTGTATTAACAGCATTGTTTCATTTGACCTTGTTTCACTTGACCGTAAACACATACGGGTAGTGATAATAAACTTTCTCCTTATACTTTTGTGTATAAGGTGCTTGCTTTACCATTTTGACTTTTTTGACAATTAATTTGTGTAAATGCTTCAAATAACTGTTCATATTCCAGATGAGTCCGTTTCACAATGAAAAAAGCACATATAAGGCCAGTCACTTCTGGATGAAGTTTCATCAGTAATTTGTGTATTGAGAGAAAAGTAATCAGATACCCGCAGAACAAAGGTAATCTACAACTAGGAAAATAAACATGGGAACATACCTGTCAAGTATACCTTGAAGCTGAACTTATTCATGCTTGTTTAGCAACATTATGGGTACATAGATGAACATTAGGTCACACTTAAAGAAACTGTAAATGGTGTAAAGAATACGAGAACTCGTGTGTGGTCCTGCAGTAGGAAATCCTCCTGAACAACTTTGTTTCATATTTTCAAAGTTTATTGTGATACACAATATCTGTAGTTCACTAAATTTAAGGATGAAACACTAGGTCATATGTATGTAACTGTTTTTAAACACTATAGAATCCACATTATTGACACATGAAACTCATTCAGAATGTTGCTAGTACATAAAGTGTGTTACACAAGTTCAAACGTAGGTCATAAAGTCAAATCAAGAAAGACCTTGTGAAAACACTGTAAATGTTCTAGCATTATCAATGCAGCTCTGTTCTGACTTTTCCTGTGATCTAAGTTGAGTAAATTAGGACCACTTTGCCCTCTTGTTCATATGCCCAAAGATTATGTTCCTGTATATTTATACAATACATGTCATTTTAGGTTTTTAACATCTTGTGATTTAGAAATGACAAAAATTGTATTAAGGAAAAAACATTACGTGAAAATAAAACTTGTATTTTGTAAAAAAATGTTTTGTTCAGTTATATACTTTACCAAGTTTTTCATCAGAAAATCTAGTCAAACCTGTAAACAATGACCATCGGCTGACCAAAAAATGTGTTTCCAGACCCAGTTGTTCGAAACGTTACCTGGCTATTAAACCAACCGTCGATTAAGAAGTCTTTCAGACTGTTGAAATATAACCCTTTAAGTTAATCGACTGTTAGCTTAATTGGCAACTGAAGTTTCACACAACTGGGTCCTGGTCTCCTGACTGACCATAACTTTTTACTGCCAACCTGAAACTGGAGCTATACTGTGCGAAAACCAACCATGTCACATTTCCTAATAGATTTTCACAGAACTTGCCCAGAAGGTTACCTGCAACCTGTAGATGATTTGTAAAGAAATTGAGCCATGCTGTGCGAAACCCAACTGTGCTGTTAAAACTGTTCCATTCTAATGTGTATGATAAATATGGCAATATTCTATTTTCAGTAGTCTGAGAATATTTTGTAATATCCAAAATAAAAAGTAAAAATAGTCTGGTTGTAAATGTGCATCCTGGAAAGAGCGAGCTGTTTTATAACAAGTATTTTATACTAGTATTATAAGCTACAGCCAAGACCATATTGGTACTAAACCTTTCAGTATGTTTAAAGCCCCCCCACAAGTACCGACTGTTTTCATTGATTTGTTTATCTAATCCTTTTCTGGTTGGCAGGTCAGCGGTGCTCTATATTACTGTAGTACTCTATATTACTGTAGTACTTCATACTTCTGATTAGTACTGAAGTACTCCCATAATATGTAGATTTATGTAGTATTCTAAAATTATTGTAATGCAGTATAATATACTACTATATCAAAGCTTTTTCTTATTTCAATAATATCGGTCCCTTTTGTCATGGACTGGAACCATTTCCCGTTTTTTTGGAATTAGACAATGCAAGAATTCTACAGAGCAAGTTTGGTGACATTACATCTACTGGTTCATGAGAAGAAGCCATTTAAATGTTTTCTATTTTTAGCTCACCTGAGCAAGAAGTGCTCGAGATGAGTTATTGCGATCGCCTGGTGTCTGTCGTCTGTCCACACTTAACCTTGTGTATGCAATAAAGGTTGCATTTTTCATTGGATCTTCATGAAACTTGGTCAGAATGACTGCCTTGATGAAATCTAGGTAGAGTTCGAATATGGGTCATCTGGAGTCAAAAACTAGGTCATTGGGTTAAATCATAGAAAAACCTTGTGTATGCAATATAGGTTGCATTTTCATTGCATATTCATGAAACTTGGTCAGAATGACAGCCTTGAGTAAATCGAGATCGAGTTTGAATATGGGTCATCTGGTGTCAAAAATTAGGTCACGGTGTCAAATCATTGAAAAACCTTGTGTATGCAATAGAGGTTGCATTTTTCTTTGGATCTTCATGATACTTTGTCAGAATGACTATCTTGATGAGTTCTGGATTAAGTTCGCATATGGGTCATCTGGGGTCAAACACTAGGTGACGGGGTCAAATCATAGAAAAACTTTGTGTATGCAATATAGGTTTCATTTTTCATTGGATCTTCATGAAACTTGGTCAGAATGACAGCCTTGATAAAATCTAGATCGAGTTTGGATATGGATTATCTGGGGTCAAAAACTAGGCCACGGGATCAAATCATAAAAAAAACCCTTGTGTACGCAATATAGGTTACATTTTTCATTGGACTTCATGAAACTTGGTCAGAATGACTATCTTGATGAAATTTAGGTCGAGTTCGAATATGGGTCATTTGAGGTCGAATACTGTTAAAAACCTTGTGTATGCCATACAGGGGACATTTACAACCCAATCATCATGAAAATTGGTCAGAATCTTTGTGTTGATCACCTGGGATTAAAAACTAGGTTACCATGTTAATGCTGATGAAAACCTTGTTGGTACTGTTGAAGTCACATTTTATAGCCAATCATCATATAAATTGGTCAGGTTTGTCTTGTCAAGTTCAAACAGAATCTTTGTGTTTAGGGTTGAAGTTTGGTCACATATGGTCATTAGTAGGTCTCAGGTGAGCGATATAGGGCCATCTTGGCCCTCTTGTTAGTAACAGTAGTCCCTGTGAGCAATGAACCGGAACCATTTCCTGCTTTTTGATAGGGGACAAGGCAGGATGCTGACATTCCATCCATTGGTTCATGAGAAAAAGCAATTGAAATGTGTTCATATTTTAGTAACAGCGACACCCGCGTGCACTTGACCGGAACCAATTCTACTTTCTGGAAATGGTCGATGCAAGGAAGCTACTTAGCATCCTTTGGTTCATGAGAAGAAGCCGTTTAAGTTTTTTTTCTGTTTTTAGTAATAGCGACCCCTGTATGCACAGGACCGGAACCATTTCCTATTTTTGAAAGGGGTATATGCAAGGTTTGATGATAAAAAAATCCAACATGTAGTTTCAGAGTTGTACTTGACTTTGTGTAAGATGGGACGGCACTACGTGCAGGGTATAACTAGAACCTTTCACTGCACTCAAAATTTCAGTGTCATGTGCATTATCAATGTAAGGAGGGTAAAGACTAAGTAGATGCTATTTTCAGTATAATCGTTGTCAACAGTCTCCTTGTGTTTTATCAACTGACTGATTTATGTTTATACAAAAGCCGTCAAGGAGAGGGAAAGGAGGAGAGTATCTCGAATGATAAGATAATCTGTATGGTTGTACGAATTACAGAATATAGCGATCACAATTAAAAACAGATCTTAAATACGCTGTGCACTTATTCTCTCACCAACCTCGTAAACTACAAAAGTGTTGTCATGGAGTTCCGGTTGCTGCATAACTCCTTATAATGCAAAAAATAAGTTTTTGCATCATAAGGACGGGTGCAAAGTCCATCGTCATTATATCGACGAAAGGTGTTGATAACCCTTACCTGGTTCCCAAAATGACTTTAAAACATCTGAGTTTGAGAAATCGCCCTTAAAGAAAGTGTTGTGCGCAGATCTCAAGCATATCCTCTATACATTGTTTAAGGTCAGTGCGATGGAATCAAAAATAGATGATTTCGATTTCAATGCTTTAACACGAAAGTTCTCACCAACTGATTTTGAGAACTTTCAATGCAGCGGCCATTTCCTAATTGGCGATTGGTTACAATGTTGTAGTGCTTATAAGCGAAACAAACCCTCGGTGCTTATCCTTTCAAAATTATATTAAATCTTTGCTAATTAAAACCAACTCAAGTCTATTTGGCTTGATATACGTTGCTTGAAAAGAAAGATGCAAACAAGTGACTTAATTTTAAAATATTGTATATCCTTAACTGCATCTGATCACTGCAGCATTATTTATTATATAACTGCAAGTTTAATCTCAAAATTCAGTGGGTTGTTCGGATGAATTTTGTTCAGTAGTATAGAACTGGTCAAAGGCGGACTGAAGCAGTTAGGCGGACTGAAACAGTACCGATTCATAAATCCGTGACATAAACCCAGCGCCTCCAAACGAGAAGCACCAAACAAATTTGCTATTCTGTCACAAGACTTGTAAAAACAAAAGGAGATTTTCTAAAGATGGTATGTATGATTTTACTGTTCCCTACATTGACATTCCTGTCAAAATGTTTAAAATATCGTTTCTTATTAGACTGCAACTGCGAAGACGATTAATATGTTTCTCGAAAAAAGGTGACTTTTACATCCAAGACATTTAGTGTTTATCTTCGTACATCCGAACTTCAGTCGTCCGAACTCTTTATACATCGTATGTATGAGTTTAACGCTCGTTCCAACCATATTTTGGTCATTTTAACAGGCGGATATCGTATAATGGATACTTTTATGGATAAATCTAGATGTAACCTACAATCATAGTGTCGTGTAGTGAGCAGGAGAAATATTATAATTAAAAAAAAGTATTTAAAGCTGCTCGCTCTCAGATTTTGGTAAAAAAATAAAGTTCTTCAAACTGTATGTAAATAACGTATTTTAGAACATATAGTCATATAAAAAATATCCAGTATAAATTCCTGTCACGTATATCTCTAAATTTCAAATAATACGCTTCCAAATTCAAAAGCGTTGCAAACGCTTTTGAAATTCCAATATAAACATATAGTGTAGTGGTGCCGTGTAACCGACATTTTCAATCGATTTCTGCAAATTCCTACCTAGATTTTTGTTTGCTTATATACTGATTCTAGCCTTTAATTATATATTTATGTACAATAATGTCAATCTAAAAAAAAATAATTTTTTCAACGGTAACTGAGAGCGAGCAGCTTTAAAACTACATGTGTTTATATTACGCGTATTAACCATATAGGTTACCGTTAATAGTGTGAAATCGCATGTTTATGCATACAGTCCTTAGTAAATTTGAAAATGTTAGCATTGCGCTTTTCTCGAATGCCAAAGATAGAACTGCAATATTATATGAGGTTCATTTACGGTATCATGAATAAATCATTGAATGGAATGTTTTTCAAAGACTTGAAAAGGGAATCGTCAGTAGTAACAAGAGTTCGGGTTAGGGTTCAGGCACACACACTTGACCGCTGGTGGATCCGTCTTATAACGATGAGGGAGAATTGAAGTTTTGTGCTGTATTCTCAACTTAACACAATGTGTTTGTGGGTATCGGTAGCTCAGTGATCAGGGTGTTTGTCTCCGTCACGGCTGGTCCCGGTTTGAATCCAAGCTTGAGCACGAAGTGTACACATACCTTAATCCACACAGCTGTGAATGGGTAACAGCGATGAAAAACTCGCTGCCTCTCTTTCGCGAGCGTGATAACATTTGGAGTTTGGTGTTCATAGAAACTCACGTGTTAATCTATATTTCTGATTGACATTTTCACCAGCTTGATATCTTATTTTGTTCCCGCTTATTTTCTAACATTTTAATTTGAAAACATCTTACCCTCCACCAAGTTTTAGTCAAAACGATCAATTTTGTTAAAAGTAGTCCTTTTAAGGCTTATTACTGCTGTATAATACAAAATATTTTTGTCACCGTTCTACTGTAATAACGGAGTTTGAATGCATCACTATGCACTGGGATTGAATTGCCTACGAAGAAGTGAAGAGCAATTACTAAAGTTTGAATTTGTGGACAGTAATTTATTTTTAACATAATCATTTCAATCCAAGTTATTATATTTGTGAATAGGTTGGTTATCTGCTGCATCAAATGGCTAGATTATCCCCTATAAATTTTATGATACCGATATAGAATTATCTGATCGACCTTCAAAATTTATAATTACAAAAAAAATGTTTATACAATACTCTGCACGCTAAGACGTGTAGAATGGTGGTTGATATCATCTGTGACTACATTACGTTGTATTGGATAAAACCGGTACCCTGGAGGGAGATTGTCCACCACGTGTTGCTTGTTTAGTTTATTATATGATTGAAACTATATAACTGTATTTTAGGAACCAGTACTTGAGCTTCCAAACGACTTTGCCGCAAGGAGTGAAAACCTGTCAGCACCACAACAGAAAATTTTCAACGGCCGAGCTTTTCCACTTGTTTTAGTTCCTAAAGGTACAAACATACAGTCAATGGAAGATACACTTGCCTGGATAAACAGAGACAAGAGGCAGTTAGAAGACTTACTCCTAGATCACGGTGCCGTCTTGTTCCGAGGTTTTCCGATTGAATCACCAGACGATTTTGACGCCTTTGTAAAAAGATTTGGCTACGAAGCACTGCCTTACGTCGGCGGGGCGGCTCCAAGGAAGGTCATCACTGGGAATGTGTTTACTGCAAACGAAGCACCTCCTGACCAGCTCATACCGTTCCATCACGAAATGGCACAAGTTCCGACATTTCCATCCACGCTTTTCTTTTACTGTGACGTTGCACCAACAGAGGGAGGTGAAACGCCACTCGTACTGTCAAATGAGGTATATAAAGCCATGGCTAAAGGAGAAAAACTGTTCGTGGATGAGCTCGAAGAAAAAGGTGTGGTGTACAACCGGGTGCTGCCAGAAGATGACGACCCTACTTCTCCCATAGGTCGCGGCTGGAAGTCAACGTACCAAACAAGTGACAAGAAAGAAGTCGAGAGAAAATGTGCCGAGCAGGGAACAACGTTTGAATGGCTTCAGAATGGCTGTATGCGCACACGTACTGCAACACTTCCGGCAGTCCGCACTGAAGACCGCACAGGAAAGAAAACTTGGTTTAATTCCGTATTAGCTGCTTATCTTGGCTGGCAAGATGACCGAAATGACAGAAAAAAAGCCGTGACATTTCCGGACGGAAGTGAGATGCCTTCGTACGCCATGGAAAGCTTAGAGGACGTGTTCGAATCCCTTGCAATAGCTTTTAAATGGCAAAAAGGCGATGTCGTGATTTTAGACAACAAACTTGTTCTTCATAGCAGAAGATCCTTTATCCCACCTCGAAGGATCCTTGCCTGCCTTTGTAAATGAATGACAACGGAAAGAATAACTCAGTAATTTATATCCAATTCAGAAAATGTATTTGACTAATATTATATTTTGTAGGAAAGTTCCGTTAAATGTAAAGAAGTATCTCAACATCTTATATATTCCCAACTTGCAACAGCCTACGTTCGTGCCAGTATCACTATTTCTACCTGGTGCATCGTGCACGGCGGGAAGTAGACACACATGTGAAGTTATATATTGTGCCTTGTTTTGTTTTCAATTGTTTTGTTTTCAGTTGATTTGTTTTCAATTGTTTTGTTTCTTGGACAAATGATTAGGATGTACAATAATTTCTAATGTTGTTCTTTGTATACCATCAAAATCCCATTGAGCGAGCTTTCATGGAGAATCGATTTGAAAATGCACTTTATAGTTGTATACTATCAATAACTAGACTTCGTTTAGTTAGTAAGAGGCATGAAGAAAATTAATTGTCACCATAAACCATGGTTTTGTAAGTGTTGTCTGTGATATAATTGTCCCCATAAACCATGATTTTGTAAGTGTTGTCTGTGATATAATTCTAACTTTTATATTATACGTTTTTTTTTGTAATTTTAGTGTTGTTATAGTTTTTCTATGTTTGTCATTGCATATCCATCTCGTTTGATAATTGCTTGCTTACAATACAGTTCAATTGAATAAATTGTTATCTCTATGTTTATCACAAATCTATAGATAGTTTGATGTGAGAAATGTTATATTATGTTTATTCAAATTAATTCATAAAAGTTTCTGTTCTATACAAATAATAAAATTTGTAAAGTTCTACCAAGCCAAATAGGTCATATTATGGTTATAGAGTCCAGAACAACATCAAGAACACCAGTCTAAAGGCAGCCATATTAGTCTGAGCGCCGTTCATTATTCACATTATTTCCAAACGGTATACGAACAGCGCCATTCATTAATCACGTAATACCCAAATGGTATATACGTACAGCGCCATTCATTTATCGCGATGCCCAAACGAGTGCCGTTCATTAATCACGTAATGCACGAATGGTATACGAACAGCGCCATTCATTTATCGCGATGCCCAAACGGGATACAAACATATTTAACAAAAGCCTTGATAGTGCGCGGTCATAGTGCACGTAGTCACGAAGTTGTCATGGCATCATCTCGGCCACGTATACATTTTACTCGAGGTGAATATACAATTACTTCAAAATTAACCACTGTTCGCCTGTCGGGTTCTGGTAGGCATGCGCAAAAGATCGAAGGCGAACACCGGTAAATATTTTAGCTTGGCGGGCCGCCAGGAGAAAACAGGAAAAGGCCAAAATGTTCATTTCTCACGTTTTGCTGACCGTGTTTGCGGACCAAATGCGACAACACGACAAGCTGCTCGTGTCGTATAGAAAATGCGACAAACTACTGATTGTGTTGCGGGGCGACAGGAGAAAATACGGAGCGGCAAATCAGTAGTGTGTCGTATTTTTTCCGTCCCGCCACGCGAAAAGGTGACATGTCAGAAATTAGCAATCAACTCTGTCCTTACTTGATATACTCAAATAGGTGCACAAATAAACAGCGATCACAGTTTCTCTGTACGACAGTTTTTAACTCTATAGGTTATTGAACTTGTATGGTGAAATATTACATGGAACGAGTTGATTTGGCGGGAAAAACGAGCTTGCGAGTTTCCGTCCGCCATCTTGTTTTGAAAAACGCAAGACTTTTCCTACGGATGCAGGTTTGTACTTTGAAATGTGAATACATCAACTTGATGTACTTCCTAAAAATGTATTGCGTGCCCTAAAAAATTCGAACCTTTTTAAAAATGAATCTCTTTTACGTCTACTTGAAAATGATTAAAGTTTCTTTTTTATTTTAAAACCATAGTTTATTTAATTGTAAAAAAGCTATCAAACTTCGACATATGAACCTCATCAAAACGATGTTTGCAAACAAATAACTGATCGCTAGGACCGCCCACCCTTGCCAACGTTCACTATCATTCCTTACCAACGTGCAGTACCGTAGAATACTGAACGAACTCTTAGAGAGTGAACGGGGCAATATGAAAGTATATAATAATGATATTTACTGCAGCAGCATTCATCAATAAATTTCTTTTCTCATTTTTTTAAAGCCATGGACATTTAGTTACCTTTGTCATATTCTGTGGCCAGACTGAAAACAACAGTGTAAATTATCTCAGAGATTTTGAAAAGTCACGTGGTTCATATAACAGGAAAAGATCTGTAAGATTAACGTTCCATAGACAATATTAAAACTGCCTTGTTAGGGTCAGGGTTAGATACTTTAGCCTTCGGTAAACAGTTTTGTTTTAACAAAGCCGAAGTGATATTAGTCGTTTTAAGTCCCAATCCGTATTATGACGTCATTTTGCTCAATTTAGAACAAATTGTAGTTAAACAGTTTTCTTTGCAGAGGAAGCATTGTAAGCAATGGTAAAAACAGAAAGTTACATTTTATGTCTATTTTATTATGTATAAAGGAAAAGCAATAACGGTTGAATCATTTTAGCGTTCAAGTTGTTGTAACAGCTAAATTCGGTTTCATGTTTTGGTGTTGCTCAAGTTCCCTTTCTTTGTTTTTCTGAAACGAAATAAAGTATACATGTATTTAAATATTAAAAAAAGACAGTTGTAGGCCTACACTCACAAGAACTAATTAATAAGTTGGCATGTATACACATGTATATGGTTTTGTTTTACATTAGTTGTATGAAAAATCATTTTAACAATGAATGGCACCAAATAGCATGTGCCGTATCCCCTGCATGTCGACGAGTTTTTAACACATACATTTTCATTATTTTTTTTATAGAAGTAAATGCTCTTGTCTTGTTAGATTGCATTATTGCAATGTTAAATTATTTTTTCTGTTTTTGAAGACTTTTTGTAAACATTAGCACCTCTTGGATGATTACATCTCAGGTCGTCATTAAATTTCTTGCATATCGGATCGGCATTTCCGGTGATTTTACCAATGCTATGCTATGCCAGAAGACTCTCGTGAACTTTGTTTGTTTGTATTAGTGCTTTTTAGGTCCACCATCCTATGGCGAGGTATATAAACGGTACGACCCGTTCTCGTGAACTACTTTCGACGTAAAGTAATAGATATTGTGACATCACTTTCCCAAACGCAACGTATACATGAATACCGTTCATTTTTATATGAAAATGAATCATTTTGATAAGTTTGCATTTAGAAATCTTCTTTAAAAAGCCAGACGGTATGCAAGAAAAAGGTTTCAATCATGAGGCATTTGGTTCAGACGGAAATATCCGTCACCTCTGGTAACTGTTATGCGGGAACTCTGCAGGAGCCTCGTTCCCGCCAAAACAATTACCATCGGTGACGGAGAGCCTCGATCCCGTCAAAAGAGTTACCATCGGTGACAAATATTTCGATCTGAACTTGTGCTCATGTCGGAAACTATTAATCTTTTTTTAAATAATTTTTCATGTCCTGTATGACTAGAAACACGCATATAAACACTTTTTACAAAATACGTCTGATTTTACGCGCTTAAAACTATTTGTTCTGATTATATATAAATTTGTTTTGTCAAGTAAAACGTCACATCATGCATCAACAGTTTTGAAAACATGAGGCTCTGATGTTTAGAAGCTCTTTTTTGTCTTACCGCATGCTGCCTTATTCTAGCCAATGGTTATAACTGTTTTCTCTATACACTCGACCCTTTCACGTTTACAATAACATTCTTTCTCATTCGTTTCGTACACAAAATCGCCTAAATACAAAAGAAATAAACATTGGTTGGTATATATCATTTTCACAAAGAAGATAGTATATAAGATATAAATTGACTAATTATGAAGTCTTTATTTACTCCTTTATTGCAAACCCGTCGGTTTCTGTTCGCCGTTTTGACGTCTTTATTTAATCATTTAAATTTAAAATATATCGTTGTTAGGCCACTAATTTCCCTTTCCTTTAAGGGCAATTAATTTCATAAATTTTAAATCAAATATTTCTTGGACGCGTGTTTATGTCCAAATTTATCTACATTCTATTTTGAAATACTAGCAGATGATATAGAAGAAAAACATAAAAAGGTACATGTATACATGTACATGATTCAGATCACACTAATTGTCATTGATGTCTGTACATGTGTAGGTTATATTACTTTTTCTACAATGTAAGAACTACCTTTATTGAAATAGCTACGTATCATATACATGTAATAGGCTGTATAAATAATTCTGCAATGTATTACCTTCATCGAAATAGCGACCATTGTATTCACAACCTGTTATATGAGAATGAAAGAGAACAGATAATTTAATGCGTGAAGCAATATTGTTTTTAAACTTTGCAGTTCAGACAATGTTTGCACGTATTTCATTTACTTTACATAGCACAATTTTATTTAAGAAAATTACATTTTCTGTATCGGAATAAACATTTCATATTTGCAATGTAAGAAACAGTACTTAAATAAAATTAAATTTAATATACAAATAAGATTAACAAATAATAAATAGATAAAAAAGTTAAAGCTGCGTTTGAATGCATGAAGCAATAGTGATTTTAAACATTGCGAAATCAGGGTTTATTTTAACTTACCACATTTTTTGCACTCAATGTCACCATAGTAACACATGCATTTTCCACATCCATCCTCATTTGGGAAGATGGCCCCTGTGCTATACACAATGCCATTGACGACACAGGAACTATTTGCTGGTAGGGTGCAATTAAACTCAGTGCATGTGATTTCACCATCCTTACACCAACACTTGTTGTAACCGTCAGTGTGAGGAAATACCTGCCCATCCTTGTATTTATAACCATCCTCCTCCTCGTCTTCACAATCATCAGCTAGAAATCAAAGAAAATATCTATACAGATAATCCTCAGCGCTAAATCAATTTGTAATAAACATTTTATATGCGCTTTATACCCACTGTAGTTGTTACTCTTTACAGATTGCCCGTTCAAACAAATTTTCCATAATACATTTTTTTTGTTACCGGAACTATAATATTGTGTCGGGTAAAGCAGTTTCCATGTAAGATTATGTTCAGGGTAAAACGTGAATATGTCCATTTTGGACAAAATGCTGAAAGATTTCTCAACGTGAACACATTAACTTTAATTAAAAATGTTCCTTGCCATTTTAAATAAATGGTTTTAAAGAACCACCGCTGTAGGAAATGTCAATATAAACGAGAGATTTGGAATCTTAATAAGTGTGTACGGAGCAACAGTTTACGTCGACCACTCAACATTTTGCATATTTGATAATCATTTATAAATTCAACAAAAAGGTCGGAGAATTGTAAGTGATACATACGACAATCAAGGTCTGTACATTTCACGTCACCAAAGAGACACCTGCACTTGTTACAACCATCATCAGCTGGAAATGTGGCGCCGTGTTTGTATTCCCGGTCATTATATTCGCACGGTGCTACAAAAATAGATATAAAATGTCAAAGAATCAATACGATATTATAAAAAATTATAATTTAGAATTATACTAATAAATTTTGACAACTTAAACGTCAACGAGCAGTCGACCACATTCAAACGCATTTTCGGAAATGAAATAAGATGACAGGCTTGTTTAAATTTCGCTGTCGAGTTTTCTGACTTTCGGTTCCCCGTCTTTGTAGCTCTAACCCTAACCCCAAGGCTGAATACAATGTATAGTGCTTGTATGATTGATACGAGATTTATTACGGCATTTACTTCACACCGGGAGACGGGAGGCGATAAGTAAATGCTTTTTTACATTTAAACTTTGATATGTATTGCTATCGAATATTGAATACTGACATAAAACATTGCGTCGTAAGTAAAATTCAGACCGGCAAATTTGTCTGTACACAATGTTCCATTTATAGCTTTAAACAGTAAAAATACGTTATCGTTATCAACATCACACATTATACCTAGGGTTCAAGTAAGGGTAAAATAAAACAAAAAACATTTGTCATTTTTCTGATAGAATATTAAAGTAGAGAGAACGATATAATGTGTACATCTATTTCCAGATTGAACTTAATAAATTCAATGCATAAATTTTCGCAATGCAGATGTTTAAAGATACGATATCAAAAGACGAGTCAAAACACATATCTTAAAATATGTCACAAAAACATGATGATTAGCAAGCAATGTTTTCTAAAATTTCAAGCGATCGATGTAAAATAATTTACAAAGGCATATAGCAACTTTAAAAGACCTTGGTGGTATTTTTGGTGTTTTGCTAAAAAATCAAGAGTTTAATGTTTATATCTCTGCAGTTTTGTCAAAGTAGCACTTCATTCTTGCAAAAATCTTAATTATATAAGAGGTTTCAGCCAATTATTAGATACGATATGAAAATACGTTGTTAAAAGCTTTAACTGTCGGGGGCTTAATTTAGTATTCTACACTGAATAATCAATGTTTGATGCTTTACATCCCATTAACCAATATTATCATACTTTGGTGCTAGTGATATATTTTTGAAGTCCTTGTCTTTAATGCGTTCCTTCTGTTAAATTGGTTCACGCGCTCAATAAATGTTATAAAATCAAAATTGTATTAATGTAGGTTTCATAAAACAACACAACAAAATGTAGCATAGTGGATTTTTGTTCTTTAACAGTAATGTAATATATATAAAATTGTGTTTGCTTATTTAGATATATGGATTGTGTTGCTAGTTTGTTTTTATGTTTAATTTTGTACTAACGGCATTCTCGTTCCGTGCATGTAACTTTTCCATCGAAGCAGGTACAACGATTGCAGCCATCTTTATGCATAAAGCTAGTTCCTGAGGGGTACTTTTTCCCGTTATATACACAACCTATAATAAGTGCAAACATGTTTAGATACCGTGAATACTATCGCCTTGTACAGTCTCAGATAAATATTATTAGGTATTAAAATGTTTAAGAGTTTCACAAACGTTAACACGCTGATGGTCATCTATCTATATTGCAAGTGCTTTGAAAAGTTTCCCCGTAACTTTTTATGTAAGAAGTATCTAGGATATTACTATTAGTCCAAGAGATAGACCCCATTTATTTACAATTCTTGTCAAAAAGTATAAACGGTCTCATATGATAGCAAATTGTCTGAAGTTTATGAAAACCAATTTCTTACAAAAATCCTCTTTCACAAACGCTCAGAATCCAAAATGGCCACCAAGATGGCCACCAAAATCTGAGAATATAACACATTATTTAAAAGGCAGTAGACTTCTTTGAGAATTTTAGTTTTATTCTTTATATATATCCAAATTTTATAAAGCACAAAAAGAACTTCAACAATAACACTTACATACATTTCTTCCAATAAGCTGCTTTCACTTACATGTATTTCATATATACACAACATAAAGTTATAAAAAGAAAAAAGAAATGTGCATACTTCTGCATTGTTTCTTTGTGCAGAACCACTTCCCGTTTCTACATACACATTTGTTACATCCATCATCGAGGGGGATTGTTGTACCACTTTCATACTCTACATTGTCCTTGATACATTCTGTAAACATTAAGCTTATCGGTAAGACGTTGTTGTTGTTGTTGCCTAGAGACTAGATGAAATAATCTATCTTAGTGTCAATCAAAACTCTTCAACAGGTTGCGCAAATAATTAGTGTAGAGAGCTGAAGATTTTATTAACATATCAGTATTCCCTAGTTACTAAGGTTGCATTTATCTTTATGTGGATTCCGGAATTTGTCAACTTGTGAGCAATACTCCCGGAATTTATCCTTCAAACTATGAAACTTTGAATGTAATATTGTCTGCACAAAATGCTGAAACGTACACAGAATACCATGTTAAAGTTTGATAACATAATTGCATTAGTAAAAGTGTGAACCGTAATAAATAGAAGCGTAGAAGAACTAAATTGTAACACACTTGAGTGCAAGTCTTAGTTTTATGACTTGAATTTTATATTGACCTAGATTATTTTAAGACATAAAATTAAGGCATCAAAGTTTAGTGTAAGCAATATTTATCTGTGATCAATTTTCATATATATGTAAATTTACAATATACACACGTAAGCATTAGAACACATATATAAACATACTGAATTAGCAGTGTATTGAAATATTAATCAAACAGAATAGAGGAGAAAGCTTCAAAAGCTGATACAATGCCCTGCGTTTGTTTAACCCGCAAAACTGCACTAACACTATATAAAACAAGACGAATTTTGATGCAAGGCATCAAAGACGCCGCGCATGTTTTGAAGCATGGCTGGGAGATGGGCACTGGGGCAGGTTTCTATTATAAAATGTGCGTGGTTAACATCAGCGAACCCTTTTTTACTACATAAAATGATCATTACCTCTGTCACGGACCTATATACACATTATGTTAATTATGTTATTTGTTTTATTCATCCTTGTAATGATATATGCAAATAAAAATATTTTAAATGATTTTCTAGTTTCTGTTTTTTATTTTCATTCACTCATGGGAATTTTCGTAACTGGAAATGCAGATAAGTTGTTAAACTGTCAAAGAACTTGAACAAAAAAATATCGCTAAAATTTATCGAACTATTTAAATACAAAAAAGAAAAGTAATACTTTTTTTCTAATAGAGAACGGACCTATAAACATGTGTATATAGGTCCGTGATTGCAATGATTTTGGGTTTTAATACCGTCTAAGGGAGGTAATCGTTACAACATAAAGTACACACTAAGTTACATCGAACTAATTTGCTTAAAACCTAACCTATCATTCTAAAATTACACATATTCAACAAATACATTAATTTTTATCATTTAGAATAATAAAAGGTGTATTTAACATAAAAAACTATTGAATTAAGACTTGTTTCCGGTAATCTCATTTGTTTTTGGTTGTTTCCGGTAAAAAGTTGTTTTCGGTAATCAGTAATACCGGTCCGTGCCTCTGTGTATTTAGCTGTATATCCTTTTTGTTTATGAAACTGATTTATAAAAATAAAGTTTTTATTAGTAATTAGCATAATACTAAACCCTTATGTAACTTCCATATTGTTTGTCTATTGTGATAATTAAATACCTCTTTTCTCAAAACATTAATTATTTTCGGATGCTAATTTTACACTGGCTATTTTTAGATACCAAGGAACTGATACACGAAACTATTTATAACCATGGCTCCTCCCACAATTTCACTGAATCACGGTCGGTTAATAGGAAGCAGAGGCAAAAACCTGTGCAAATATAATTTACACCGGGTCTAAATATTGTGAAAAAGAACTATCTGTAAAACAGATATACCTGCCCCTCCCTCCCTGTAGCTGGTAATGTGGATTTTTCTTTCTTTCTATTCCCGAAGCATAATACACTCCAGCAATATGGCGGAAAGAGACGAAATCCACATGATTAATTATGCTGTGACGTATACATTTTACAGAACTTCCATTGGCTGATTATTGTTTAAGTTTACAAATGATGGAATGGAATTCCGTTAGGGCCCGACGTATTGCATAGTTGGGTGAACGGTTTTTCTTTACAGTTTCAATATTAAAGTCTAATATGTAGTAATTAAAATGGGTTTTCATTGATTTTTCACGTTGGCGCCATGTATTCTATTATCTGAGTGTTTTAAGATAGCAAAACATCTTCCGAATCTTTTTTCTGAGCTTTGATGAATCGGGTCGTAAGGTCCGTAAACAAAGCTATAAAAACCCGTGGTCTACGAGTTTGTGGAAAAGTTATTAAATACTCATTAAATGTGTCCAAAGTTTTGAAATAAGGGAAGGAGACATGTGTATTTTGTATTGTATTGTTTTTTAATGACTTAATACAATTTAATGATTCATAAAAGTCATTTTTCATACAAGAACATAGTTTAGATTTACAATAATAATGTTGGCTGCTCCCTATTCGATTATGCAACCCCATGGTCCAAAATTGAAACCTATTCAATACTGACGCCGCGATTCATCGCGGCGTCAACGATCGACTTAATTTCTTTTTAAACCTTAAGAACAGTTTAATCAATGTTTAACGTTGTGTGTTTATATGTCTTAATTATTCTTCGCTTACCCAGTTTCAAGTAACCACTTTCAAGTTTCGGGGCCCCCACACTGCTTATGCTTTGCTTGTATGACTTACTTTTACATTCTTTTTCGGTGCATGTGACTTTCCCGCCCGAACATCTGCACTCATTGCAGCCATCATCGCTTTTAAATTTTTCTCCTTCTTGGAATTCTAATCCATTGTAATTGCATGTGGTCACAATATCTGCAATACAAAAGATATTTTCATTTGCATGTTAAATATATTTATTACCCTTCCATGAAATTTGCGGTATTCTGCCTAACAGCTCGGGTAATATAAGTCTAGGCAGGTAATATATTCCAATATACCACTTCAAAACCAAATAACATGTACTATTTACAATTATCAACTTTATATTTAGGCTGTTCATTTTTTTTTCAAATAGCATGCGCATTGTTTTATAATATCCTCATTTGACTCATTTATTATTCTAATTTAAACACATATATGAAAATCAAAATAGATGTTAACCTTCACGAAACGGCAGAGAAAATATTCCGTGGCAAAAATAGTTACAAAAGTAGTTTATGATTTTCCTTGAATATTTGAAAGTATATACATGTACCTGTTGAACATACAGGGCAGCAGAGATCCTTGTGGTCTTCTGTGTTAGAACACGACAATGCACTACATTCTATTTTTCTACAAATTTTTCCTAAAAAAAGATCATGTCAACAAATGATCGAGACACAATAAAATATGATAATTGAGGGTGAGCTAAGTAATAGGGACATACTTGAGGATCGATGATTTAGTTTCAACAATGGTCGCAAGGGAAAGCCGTTACCCCGACTAAAATTAAGTTTATTTTTTTCCAAGAAAGTTAAAACAAATTTTATTCTGAAATAATAGAAATATATACATGTACTCTATCGTATTACACCAGGAATCACAAATTGAAACAAGTGTCGTTAGTACTCTACACAAATTAAACAAACACAATACTATTTCTGCAATAAGTAATCTTGACCTGTTGTTAATATGCTAGAGAAAGTATGTTCTTACCACATTTTTTACTTTTGACCGTTTTACAAGTGAGGACACCATCATCGCATTTACATTTTGCACACTTTTCATCAAGCTTATGAGTCTTGCCATGTTTGTAAGATTTTCCATTGTATTCACAATTGGCTGAAATGTGTTAGGTCAATGGTTAGATTGTACAAATTTGAGAAATTATACATGAACGCACATGATGTACTGCTTAGATTGGTTTACAGAACGGGTTTCCTAAATGATATATCACGAATGTAGCTAAAACTCTTTGCTATTATTTTACAATTCAAAGACGTAATCAAGTAAAATTAAATTTAAGCCTATCGACTTTTTAAATTGAACAATTTTGTTTGAGGAAAGTACAATTCCCCACCCAATTCTTCAGTAAAAGGGTTTGTTTGTTAGAAAGTTCATCCAATTATATAGAATCATGGTTTTATCATAACTAACATACTAGTATTGCTAAATATATCAAAGTAACTGGAAGCATTGCCTACAATATTGATTTCAATTGTTTTTCTTATCCATTGAAAACCATGTTAAGATCAAACTAACGATTCCTAGTCATTTAATCAGTTGAAAGCTATACATTTACAAAATTTCTCAAATAATTTAAAGGTGTAGCCATTTTATATACTTATTGCGGTCCGCTATATTTAATTAATACGTGGTTGGAAAATGCAACACGTAAGTGAAGTAGCGTATACTTCTTTGAACCAAGGTCTTTCAAATAGTATGGTCCGGTTGTAGTAATTAGAGTTTTATCGTTAGTACCGGATAATCCATATGACCAACGCCCCCAGAAGTTATTTCAGTTATTTTAGATTTTTGGGGGATAGTGCAAGATACAGAAAGCGTCCCTATTCCAGAGACACCCCTGGTCATTTTACATGCCAGATGTATAGCACCCATACATGATGTGACCTCGGTTTTAAGTCTCATCCGATAGACTGTTAATACTTTTAGTTGGTCAGCCTTGGGAACCGAACCCACAACCCCGAGATTACAAGTCTCGTGTTCTACCTATTGAACTGTCTGGGCTGACAACGGTAACGAGCGTAGTATGATAAATAACCTGACGCGTATCACGTGACAAACATCCGGGTACCCGCCATTTTGGAAAAAAATAAAAAAAAGAAATTTTATATCTACTTAAATATCGATACTTTACCAATCAATTTGACCAACAAAATGATCCTTAATACAATGGTGATTTACGCATTTCCTACGGTTACCTTGAAGGCCGGGAAAATGAGAATGCAACATGTCGTTTTGAAGTGTCATGCATAGGGAGCTACAAGGTCGGCAGCATCTAATGAGGCTTTCTAACATACATAGCAGCCATGTTGCATAGCAATCAAACACAACATAACAAAGAAAACGGTATGCAAATAAAGTACCCGAATTGAAACATAAGGACATTTATAGTTGAGTCGTACTGTATAACCAAACATACCGTTGTACATATTACAATAATGTTGATTTTTTATTATTATTCGTAGATTATAATTATGTTCCCGTTTAGACCATTGTAACGATGTGAGAAGAAGTGAAAGTGATTAACATTTAGTATAAATTGTATTGTTTATTTCACTTATCCATTCATTAGACGTATGTCAATTTTAAAACAATGAAAAAATAAAACTACTTAAACCCTAAACATTAAACTCCGTATATAACGACTCCGGATATAGCAAAATTCCGGATATAAGAAACATATTTCCTGGACCCGATGTTTTACACCCTACATATCTAGGTAAAATAATATATAAGATATCAACACTGACTTACCAGCTGCATCTGCTGTTTGAGATAAAGCTACAATTCCACAAACAAATATCAACATTAACGTAGTAATTTTTCTCGGCTCCATTTTGCTCTATCAATTCCACTGAAAATACATAGTAATAGACAAGGTTCAATATTCTGCATCTTCATTGTTGAATCATATTGAATATTGAATTCGTATACATCTACTATAATTTGTGCTAAGATAAACATACAAAGTAAGGAACATGCCATAGACGACAGAATATTTAGAATTGTCAAACTGTATAGACTATACTCTAGCCACGATTATTTCTAAATCTACATATGGTACAATACAAGTACGTAGGAAAAAACTTACCGTGAACGTATTTTCTTTCTGTAATTTCAAAATTGGCTTCGCTCTTCAATACCCTCGGATTTATAGGTTTGGTCTATAGGCCTACGCCTTCTTGTTTAATAGCTATCTCCAAAGGCAATGGAAAGTTAATTGTTTACGTCGAATATGTGCGTAAATTGAATTTTGTTGTCTATCTGATATAATTAAAGTCGATAGATATAGTGATTTTTTTATGTATCTTTTTTCTTAAATCTAGAGAAAAGAGCCGCAAGTCAGATGAACTTGTTTTTTTTACGCAAAACGTTTTCAAACTACGTCTTATATTGAATTTAAACTACGCATTTCAAATTCATGGCGTAAAATAACATCTGTTATCACAAATATCATTAAAATTCATAAAAGCGAATACTAAATTAAACTCAGAAATACATCATGTATAGGTGAGCATATGTGTATATTTCATAAACAAGTAAATCGTATTTATTTGATTAGTCAACTAGTCAATTTAATATATTTTCTCAGTGATATCATACACCAGGTTACTATATGTTTTTTTCATTAAAGTCAGACTAAGAATGACAATTGATTGGGACATTATCAATCTGCCTTTTGATTTAATTCTGACAACTACCTAGGGATAGAGCATACGATAAAAACGAAATGACCAACCAACGTTTTGAGCACTCGTTTTGTAATTTTGTAAATATTTGAATCACACGAGCAGTGAATTCATTGGACATTCCCAGTCAAACTGATGAAAAGGTTCAGTCGGAGTAATGATTGGAACTCATTGCTTTTGTAAATTGTCGTTGTCGTTGTTGTTGTTGTCGTTGTTGTTGTTGTTGTGTTGTTGTTGTTGTTGATGATGTTGTTGTTGTTGTTGTTATTGTTGTTTTTATTGTTGTTATTGTTGTTATTGTTGTTGTTGTTGTTATTGTTGCTGTTATTGTTGTTGTTGTTGTAATTATTCTTGTTGTTGTTGTTATTGTTATTGTTGTTGTTGTTGTATGAGTTTAACACCCGTTCCAACTGTATTGCGGTCGTTTTACAGGCGGGCAGTTTACCTTACCATCATTCTTGACTGGGAAGAACCAATGCTAGTCTCCTGTTCTTTCTCACACTAAGAGACATGGTCAGTAGCAGGGCTCTAACCTCTTGAATCACTATGTTTTGAAATAAACATTGAAAAGAAGAAGTAGGGTATCATGTTTGTATTCTGGCCCGCTTCACAAGCAGGCAAAGCTTTTGAAAATAAAATGACAATTTGAAAATGTTTACATAAAATAATCATATTTGATTTACGCCAGAAAAATCAAAAAATATTTTTGACTTAATGGACTCATTTGATTTAGTCAATTTAATTAAGACCCAACTTGTTAAAATAAAACAACAATACCAATCCTACCCTCATTTGACATGATCTTTACAAACTCTTCAAAACTGTTTTGTAACACATCTGTGTTTAACTGTAGCTAAAGCAATTGTCACAGTATGAACCTAAGATAACAAATAAACTCCATACCTACAAACACCGTCTCCTTTCGAAGCTACAAAAACGTAGAAGAAACTATTTTTCACTCAGACTTAAATGAAGCTCAATTTCATATAGCCTATTATGTTTGATGATGTTGCTGGGCAAATAAAAAACTATTCACTGAAATTCTAGATGGGCATGTCCCTATAAAACAAAAACGCTCTAGAAAAAAAAACCCAACTACCATATATGAATTCTGAATACCGAAAAGTCATATATAAAACTCGATAAACACACAAAATTGTACTAACGGTCACCTGTTACTAGCGGTCACATGTGGACAACGGCCAGTCTGAACTCCCCCGTCCAAATTTGCTCACAAAAAGACCGGAAATAGCGGTCATATCCCGTCCGCGGTCGGAATATGACCGCTATTTCCGGTGTATGGCCGTCCAAAAGCATCCTGCCA